>CM053783.1:635287533-636487533 GCA_028749045.1 Cupressus sempervirens | reverse complement strand
ATTTTGCAAACATCTAGGCCTTCTAGAAATTATAGGATCATTTTAGTTACATTTGAAAACATTAATCAACAATTTCCATATGTGTAGATATAAACATTAACTACAACATGTCCAATTTATTTGCAGGTATATTTTCTTGTGAAGAAAGACCACACCTAACAATATGAACCTAGAACAAAATAATGAGACAATGGCTGCATTGTGGGCTCAGTTTCAAAGAAAACTTGATAAATGTTATTGTCCTTGCAAAAAGTGTAAGGGCTTAAAGAATCAAAAAATTCTAATCACAACAGCCCAGAGTCATTGTAGGCAATATGGTCATGTTGAAGGGGGCAAAAATTTTCTTCCATTGCTGAATGTGAATTTCCTACTAGAGGAACATGGAGGTGTGAATATCCAAGCTGAGGATAACACTCCCATGGAAGAAGATGATAATGTGTTAGAGGACATGATTGAAGAAGATGGTATTGGGGCAGGTGATGAAGAGGCTCACAATGATGGTACTAGTGAATCTGATAATAATGATGAAGATGGTCTTGATATACCTTTACTTGAGAAGGAACACAAGCCCTTATACGAAGGCTCCCAAACAACTCTACTGTCAGCTATAGTGTTGTTGGTGAACTTAAAGGTTATGAATAGTATATCCAATGTAGCAATGTCATGTATGCTAAGGTATGTCATTTTTGTCATCTTCAATGTTAGCATACAATTACTATTCATTATATTAACAATGCATATTTGTTGTTGTAGGTTGATTACTGATTTTTTGTTACCACCATCAAACATTTTGTCTCGTTTGTACCGAGAATTATCTAACATTATGGATCAAATTGGAATGAAGTATCAGATAATACATGCATGTCCCAATGATCACATTCTATATCATAAACAACATGAATTTCCAATAGAATGCCCTGATTGTCATGTTAGTAGATATCGGTCAAATCAAATAACAAAAAAAGTGCCTCACAAGGTTCTTCAGTACATTCCCATTATTCTACATCTTGAACAGTTATTCAAGTGCGCTAGCTTGGCACAATTTATGGATTACCATGCACGCAATAGAAGTTAGGATGACATTATGCGAATGCCTACCGATGGTTCTACATTTAAGGAGATAGAAGAAACATGGTCACACTTTAAAGAAGAACCTCATAATCTAAAACTTTCATTGGCGGCGAACGGTGTCAATCCATATGGAGATATGAGATCTGTTTACTCAATATGGCCTATTTTTGTTATTAGCAATAACATTCCTCCTTGGATGTCCATAAAGAGGGAGCACATAATGTTGTCAATAATTGTGCCAGGTATTTTTTTATTTTATAGTTATCTAAATTAATTTATAAATAGTGCATGAAAATGGTTATAATAATTACGTAGTGTTTATGTTCATTCAATTGCTAGGTAAATACCAAGTTAAAGATATGAGCGTGTACATTGAGCCCCTAATTGATGAGTTGTTGAAGTTATAGAATGGAATCACTATGTATGACATCTCTAGACTGATAGGACATCAACAATTTCAATTCCATGCAATGCTTGTATGGACAATACATGATGCCCCTAGGCTACCTCATTTTTGCGGTATGTTATATTATTAAGATCACATATTTTTGGTTTATTATAGTGCTTACACATTACTATCAAATGCTTAAGTTGCGCATGATTATTGTACATGATCCAATTATACATGATCTTTTAGGTCTTCAGACAAAGGGAAAATTTGCATGTCTAGCTTGTGGTCCAAATATGAAATGTTGTCATTCAAAAAGTTTAGGAAAGTAGGTGTTTGATGAGTTTAGACACTTTCTCCACAATAATCATAGGTATCGAATTGTCGGAAAACATTTTTTTAATGGGATAAAAGAGACATCATCAAGGCCATCAAGAATGACACCTCATTTATGGAAGTTGGAATACGATTGACTAAATCGTTGAGATAATGTCCAATTTATCATCCGAAGTTTACAATTTGTATTTTGATATTGTCTTATATTTGCTAATGCTATAATTGATTCTCGTGAAGGTCATCAAGACATCAATGACCAACTTCCTAGAGAAATGAAAAGTTATCCTACTCAATTTAGTAGGTTACCATACTACAATGATCTCCCAATAGCACATTTGTTTGATGCTATGCATATTGGAAAGAATGTAACAGAGACACTATGGAAAATGTTGGATGGAAGGTGTGATAGAGAAGAAATTGCTAAAAAATTTACTAACATTCATGAATCCAATCATGCACTAAAAGTTTTCATTGAATCAAATAGGAATGGAGACCACATAAATACAAGTGCCCTTCCTTGGTTATTAACAAAGCAACAAAGTGATGCATTAAAAGAAGTCATAAAAAAAAAAAAATTCCAATAGGATTTGCTACAAATATAAGCACTCTTCTATCAAAGAAAAGTGATTTTGGGCCAGGGTTGAAAATACATGATTTGCATACCTTCCTCAAGGTAAGTCATGTTTTCTATTTACAGTATATTTGTAAGATTGAATGTAGTACCAATTGCATTATTTAATAATATATTGAAATGATAATTTTTTAATTATTGCAATTCACCCTACCTCTATCCTACCTCTATCCCTTCCACAACAGTTTGACAATAGTATTAAACAAGTTATTTATGATCTTGGAAAATAAATGAGGTTAGAAGTGTTTTTTCTTAGATTTGTAGATTTTTATCTAAAATCTATTTTATAATTTTATTTGAAATCTCCTTTATGTGTTTTTGCATGTTGAATCTCTTTTAGGTGGTTATCATCTAAAGAAATTCATAAAAAAAGATATAAAATATTAGAAGAGAAAAATTCCACAGCTTATGTGTGAAACGCAAAAGTGTTTACCTCCAACATTTTTCAATGCTCAAGAACACTACCTCATACAACAAGTTGAGGAGATTGAATTATGTGGACCTGTACAAGCTAGATCAATGTGGATGGTTGAGAGGCACTTGAAATTTATGAAGGGCTTGGTTCGACAAAGAGCACGTCTTGAGAGTTCTCTGATAGAGGGATATATGATATACCAGACCATGGTGTATATCAATGAATATCTTCCAAAGTTTGCAGCAAGTATCCATGAATATCTTCCATTGGACAACTCTCAACCTTATGATCCACAACCATAACTACCATGGTGGAACAAAACTATATTTTTTGAATACCACCAAAAAAAGGTCACAACAATAGTAACTGTATCAACTTGCATCACAAAATCTAAGATTTAATTGACAATGGTGACATTGTTGTGGATGGACATAGCTAGAACTCAAATCACAAGGATTTCAAGGAGCCATTCCCTCAATAAAAAAAAGGAGAAAACTCAAAATAGAAACCTAACAACAAGATCAAATATACATACTCTAATGATGATGATGAGATAGTGCACATGGTTGAACCGATAGGTGTCAAGTACTATGACATAATCACCATCAAGGAAAAACAAGATAAAACTAAATCTAAGACACCATTTGTATTAAGGGTTCCTACTTCCAACACATCTGACAACAAGTCATCAAAAACTTGTGCCAATGTTACCATGCATTCTCGCACCAAGTTAGTACTCAAAGGCTCTATGCATTCTACTCTTGAGCTAGAACAACACAAAGAAAAACCTCTTTCTGGTCCATTTGGCAAAGGAAAAAAACTTACAACAACTTCTATGCTAGCTAGCTATAGTATCCTCAATCAATTACAATGAACAAATGCTCAAATCATGATTTTTAAATTTCTCAAAATCATGCCTACTCATATGTAGATTCTCAACAAAAACCTCATTGAGGAAAATGTTCCTCAAGATCTTGATCTTGAGAGGTCCCAATCTATGGTAGATCATCTAACTTCACCCTACTATATGTCCTTCTCTGAGGAGAATGACAATTCACTAAGTCATCCACATAATCAACCTCTACACATTGAGGTCATGATACACCAGAAACATGTCCAACGTGTGCTTATTGACAATGAAGCTAGTTTGCATATTGTCTCTACTGCTTTGCTCAGAAAATTAGAATATTTTGAAGAGTCTGTTGACCTTCATCGTAAGATAACTATCAAATCATATGATGAAGTTGAGTGCAAATTATTGGATCTTTTTGTGTTACCTCTTTGGGTTGGTCATGTCAAAAGGGATGTCACTTGTCGAGTCCTGGACATTCCCTTAGCTTACAATATTGTACTAGGAAGACCATGGATACATGAGATGTAAGTTGTGCCTTCCACTTATCATAAATGCATAAAATTTTCATTTCACAGCTCCAAAGTCACCATACTTGCAAGCACTAGCTATACCTATAACATGTTGAAATCTAGTAAAAACTTTATGCTTGCTAATAGGGAGTCTATAGACAATCATGATAACAAGCTGAAGCAAATTGAGCAATCACTCAAGCTAAAAGAAACTAGAATGGGTGAATATCACATAGAAACTATTTTTCCTTTTATATCTCTTCCTGAATCTCCCTGTCATTATGGGAGACCATATGAAGTGAAGAGACATTTTGTGTTGACACCTCAAACTAATTATAATGGTACATTTTTCAAAGCTATTATCCCTTTCAAGGAGGAAAGTGAAAATAGAGTTATTGTTGCGTGGAGCTAGAAGGAGGAAACTTCAGTTGATCTCACAGAACTTTCTCATGAAATTACTCCTAAAAAGTATGGTTCGGGTCTTAAGCTCATGAAACACTTTGGCTACAAGGGAACTAGTCCTATTGGATGCAACAAAAATATTCTAATTGATCTGGTCAAATTGATAGCTAGGAGGAACTGAGATACATCTAGTCTAGGCTTCAAGAAGATTTCCTTCCATCTAGGGATCAAAAAATTTGTACCAGAACCTAAAAAATCATCTAAAAATGAGTCACAAGCTGAGTCTAATGACCATGAAGACAATGTTGATGATAAGGATCCTTATCCCATTCCTCATGATCTTGCTAAATTCTTTGTTGAGCCTGATGATTTTGTACCACACATTAGCACTATGGATGGCGATAATGTTTCTTCTAATGATACTACTGATTCACATCCTACTCAACAAGAACAAGGAAAGTCTTGTCATTCTTTATGTATTGATTATCTTTGTAAAAATCTAGATGATTAAGGAGAGTTTTTCCCTATCACTATTGGGGAATTGTATAGTTTGTCACTATGTAGCATAGATTTTAAGGAATATGAATTCAATTCTCTCTTAGAAGCAACTATAGACAAAGATATAGATCAAGTTCATGTCTATGAAAACCTCCTTGAAGTAGGTGAAGCATCTAGGGTTAGGTCAGATGAGTCTTATCCAACTAGTGTTATTGAGTCTTTAATTAATGATATTAGAATTCAGAGGCATTCGAACACACTTGCCAAAGAAGTCACAATAGGTCTTAAATTTATTCTCTACACATTTGATGATTATACCATGAATGCTATTGAACCCATCACTTCTCTTTCACTCACGTATCTAGAGATCATAGACTAGAATTCTAATGCATCTCGAGAAGTCCCTACATTCCAAAATGACTATGTTCTTGCCTATTACTTAAACATTTTTGAACCTATGACATCTTCCACCAATAAAAAAAGTGTCAACATGACTGAAGTTGGCATTAAATATCTCAGTCATATAATCAAAATGAAAAGAAATAAAAGGTTCAATGGTTAAAACCACATTATGGCAGTGTTGGAACCTAAAAAACTAAAAATAAAAGATGTATCCAAGGGTGAAAACCTCCCTAAGGTGCCTATGGATGAGATATTTGATGCACTCCCTAGTCATTTTTAGGAACAATCATCAGTGTTGATAAAGCCAAAATAGCCAATCAACTTGGGAATAGAAGAACATCCTCACATGATACATCTTGCAAAATCACTATCTCTAGAAGAAAAATAGGAATTTATTGCCTTTTCTAAGAGAAAATGATAAAATTTACATGGACATATGCAGACATGCCAAGATTAGATCCTGATCTCATAATGTATCACTTGTCCATTACAGCAGGAGTTAAACTAGTTAAACAAAAACTTAGAAAAATGCATCCTCATGTTGCATTCCTTGTCAAAGTTGAACTGGAAAAGCTTTTGAAAGTTGGTTTCATCTAAGATATTGATTATGCTAAATGGATATCAAACATCATTCCAGTATCCAAGCATGAAAAATCTATCAGAGTCTGTACATATTTTCAAGATCTAAACTTAGCATATCCAAAGAATAATTTTCCACTCCCCAACATTGATATGATAGTGGATATGATGGTAGGATATGAAATGTACTCACTCATGGATAGATTTTATGGTTATAATCAAATTAAAATTGCACCAAAAGATCAAGAAAAGACTACTTTCAATTGTGCATGGGGAAATTTTTGTTGGAATGTGATTCCATTTGGCTTGAAAAATGCTAGTGCTACATATCAAAGGGCAATTACTACAATTTTTCATGACATGATGCATAAAACAATGGAGGACTATGTCGATGCTACACTAGTTAAGAGCACAAAATGCAATACTCACCTTCAAGATTTGAGACCTATCCTGGATCGCATGGATAAATTTAGTCTAAGACTTAATCCCAAGAAATGTGCATTTTGTGTGATGTCTGGGAAACTACTTGGCTACATTGTGTCTACAAAAGGAATTGAGGTTAATCCAAAGAAATTTCAAGGAATCATTGACATGCCTCCACCTCATAGTATCAGTTAGATGAGGTGATTACAAGGAAGACTTCAATCCATTTGCAAATTCATCTCATAGCTGGCAGATAGGTCACAACCTTTTACCAAGACTTTGCATAAAGGTGTGAAATACCACTAGAGTCGAGACTGTGAGAAGAGCTTAACATAGATAAATCAATACCTTGTTAATCCACTTACCTTGATGCCTCTTATTCATAGAGAGCCTCTTATCTTGTATATTTCAACAATAGAATCATCTCTAGGTATCTTGCTAGCACAAGAAGATAATGATAACAAGGAAACAACTATCTACTAACTTAGTCACATGTTGGTTTCTTATGAAATGGATTATAGCATCATTGAGAAGGATTACTTGGTAGTTGTCTTTGCTTCTCAAAAGTTGAGATACTACATGCTCACTCATACTATGTGACTGACTGCTAAAATTGAGATACTAAAGTACTTACTCAGCAAGGCATCTCTAACAAGAAGATTGGCTAAGTGAATCATGATACTAAGTGAGTTTGACATTCAATATATTGAATGATTGGCTATCAAAGGACAAGCAGTTGATGATCAGTTAGCAGAAGCACCAATGGAGAGTCTTCTTCCACTCAACATTGATTTTCCTGATGAATCAATTATAATAATTACACATCAAACTTGGGTGATGTTCTATGATGGTTCCTTCATACAATAGGGATCAAGTGTTGGAATCTTGTTTATAACACCTCAGAGGTACTCACTACCTACAGCATACAAGATTCTATTTCCTTGTACCAACAATATTGCATAATATGAAGCTCTCATTAATGACATGAAGATTGTAGTTGAATGGAGAGTGGATAAATTAAACATATTTGGTAATTCACAACTTATAATCAATGAGGTCAACGATGTATATCAAAAAAAAAGATGAGAAATTGATCCCTTACAAGCACATGGTGGATGACTTGAAGAAATACTTTGCTCATATCACTTTTCAATAGATCCCTTGGGTAGACAAAAAAGCGGCTAATGCCATGGCTACTCTTGCTTCCTTATTACAGATGCCAAAAAATGATCTCCACCATGAGTTTCTAGTGGAAACATTACTCTACCTTGCCTATGACTCTCCTGAATCTAAGATGATCCATTCTATTGTAGGACATAACTCATCTCGCTACCACCATATATATTCTTACTTGTGTGACCAAACCATCCTAGACAATCTAAAAAAAAATGAAAAATGTCACCTTATATGTAATACTTTGTAGTATGTTATTATTGCTAATGACTTGTTTAGGAGAGGTCTCGATGAAACACTCCTTAGGTGTATAGAACTTGCTGATTCCAAATGTGCATTAATAGATGTACACGAAGGAATTTGCAAATCTCACTCAAATGGCTTGATACTGACTTGTAAACTTACTAGATTTGGTTACTATTGGCCAAATATGGAGCAAGAGGCAATCAAATATGCTAAGTTCTACAAATCATGTCAGCTCCATGGGAATCTAATTCATGCTCCAACTAGAGATCTAATTCCATTTGTTACACTATGTCCATTCCAACAATGGGCCTTCAAACTCGTGGGTCAGATTCATCCATCCTCTTCAAATGGACATAAATTTATCATTATCGCTACAAACTACTTCACTAAGTGGGTAGAGGCAGTCCCTCTCTCCATAGAAAATGTAAAAATGGTATCTTTTTTCATCATGAATTACATCATATGTAGGTATGGTGTACCTTCCTCCATTATTACTAACAATGGAGGACAATTTAAAAACAAGGATCTTAAAGAGTTGTGCAAAAAATTCATAATCATGCAACATTGGTCTTCTATTTATTACCCCTAGGGTAATGGTCAAGAAAAAGCATCCAACAATGTGATCCTTAAGATTTTGCATTGTATAGTTAGTTAATCTAGAAGGAACTAGCACCTCCAGATTAATCTAGCTTTATGGGATTACAAAACAAGTATCAAAACTCCAATGGGTACAATACCCTTTGCTTTAGTATATGGGGCAGAAGTTGTGCTTCCCATTGAGGCTGAGATTCCTACTTTGATAATTTCCATGAAGGACCTCATTACTAATGAAGACTATAGAATTTCTTGACTTCAAGAGCTGGAACTATTAGATGAATGTCGGCAAGTGGCATATGATCATCTTCAAGCTTATCAACAACATATGTCTACAATTTATAATAAGAAAGTTAAGCCATGAGAATTCCAACTGGGTGATCTCATTCTGAAGGAAAAACCTAAGAATCAACAACAACGAGTAGAAAAGTGGAAGTTTGAACCCAACTTTCTTGGTTTGTACATAATCACTACAGTGTTTGGATCTTGTGCTTACCAACTTTCTACAGATGAGGGAGAGGTGCTCAAGGAGCCCATCAACACTCTCCACTTGAAGCAATTCTACAACTGATTTGATCTTAGAAGCTCTCTATATATACTTAAATGTCCTAAAAAATCTAAAAATTGCAAAAAGTCTTGAAAAATACAAAAAAAATTGAAAAACAAGAAAAGTGTCATTAGTGAAAACCTAGCAAATAGGCATCATGGTAGAATAAAATTTTCCAAGAAGGTGAAAACCTAGTAAACAGGTGCCTCTTGTTCAAAATACTATATCTCACAGTGCATCTTCTGACTCCTATATAGTTTCTTTCCTGCTTTCATTTGCTACTTTCACTCATATATCCATGG
Organism: Cupressus sempervirens; assembly: GCA_028749045.1. Classification (NCBI taxonomy): domain Eukaryota; kingdom Viridiplantae; phylum Streptophyta; class Pinopsida; order Cupressales; family Cupressaceae; genus Cupressus; species Cupressus sempervirens. The sequence goes on along the minus strand of CM053783.1, from coordinate 636,478,164 downwards.
ATTGACTCTTGTCATAACTTGGAGGCAACCCCTGTAGTGTCATAGAAATCTTTCTTGTGATAGTCACCAATTGTTCTATCTAGTTCTATCTATTGTCACTAGTGTCACTTAGAGATTCCTCTTACGGAATGTCTCTCACATCAGTTACTAGTTGTTCTAACTGTGTCTGTCTATTATCACTAGTGTCACTTAGAGATTTCTCTTACAGAATGTCTCTTGTGTCAATAACCAATTTTTCTAACTATATCTATCTATTGTCACTAGTGTCACTTAGAGATTCCTCATATGGAATATCTCTTGCATTAGTCACCAATTGTTCTAACTAAGTTTTTCTACTATCACTAGTGTCACTTAGAGATTCCTCTTACAAAATGTCTCTCATGTTAGTCACTAGTTCTAACTATGTCTATATACTATCACTTGTATCACTTAGAGATTCCTCTTATGGCATATCTCTCATGTCAGTCACTAGTTATTCTAACTATGTCTATCTACTATCACTCAGTTTCCTACTAAGGTTCTTCTTATCTAAGATTTCTCTTTGACTTTAGTCACCAATTTTTCTAACTGTGTATGTCTACTATTTTCCTCCTATTGAAGAGATTTCTTTCATATATGTTCTGAACATTGACACTTGACATCAATCCTATAACATAGAAACTTGAACTCAAAATCATGATTTTTTTTGGATGTATTGAGCTTTTCTTTGTTTTCTTTTCTTTTTCTTTATCATGTCTCCTCAAGAAACTCAATGATTTCATTTTTGACTAGAGAATCAAGGGCTGACACCATGATCTTTTCTTTTCTTTTTGTTTGTGGTTTAGTTTCAATGATCTAAAGCATAAATATAAATGGGGTGTCCACTATAAGAGCCTTCATCTTGTATTGGATGGTTTTGTGTACCTCAACTTCTTTTATATTACATAAATTAGTGAGGTTGGTTCTTCTCCTTGCTTGTTGGAGTGAACTCTTTGTGCTACAATAAATATTGATACTTGTCCTTCTAAGTGAATGTACAGGTCATTGCAAGTATATATGATGAACTTTTGTCTTAGGTTATAGACACAAGGGCCATTACAGATAGAATACTTAGTGATTACTTAGCATAAGAAGGATCTCCCATGTGTCTGGTGTGTTTTCACACAAGAAACATTTTGGTCATCTTAGCATTTATGCTTTGATGCTTATGTTCACTTCCTATATTAAAAGGAACAGATGTTCTGGTCATTCTAGCTTCTTGTGCCTTGAATTCTCACATTTAATCCCAACAAAACTAGAACATATGTCCTATCCATATTTCAATTATTGCAATATCATTGGAAATTATATGACATATGGGGTTTCACTACATGCTCAATGATGAAAATTTTTAAAGCTTGGTAACCAGACCTAGGGTTGTATCTAGTTTTAGGTTGCATCTAGCATAGGGTTGCATTGCATATTCTACTTGCAAAAGTTTGATCATTTATTTACTTGCATCCTTCATGATGAGGAATTGGTGCAAGAGAACCCACATAAAATATTTTGGACATAATTTCTACATGAAGAATTCATCCTAATTTTGTCATTACGATAAGATCTTTTATTGGGATTCATTCAAATCATTGTGGGGTCATTCTTCCCCATTCTATATTGATCTAGAGTATTATGTAAGTCATTCTTCCTCTTCTATAATAATCTAGAATGTTCCATAGACCATCTTAGCAAGTATAAATAGAGTTTTTAGGTTTAGGTTTAGGTCAAGTTTTTGGATATGAAGTTACGAGGAGAAGAAATTTCTAGAAGAGCAAGTGTGTGTACTATTCATTTGATTAATCAATTAGCAGAATATTATTATATCTCTTTCTAGTGCTAGTTCCTTTTTTGTTGCTTCCATTGAGTTTATCTTTGCATCATTTTTGGTATCAGAGCTTGGGAAAAGGTCCTAAGGCAATTAGATTCTATGTCTAGATTAGAGTCAGAAGCTAAAACATCAAACATGGTCACCAATGCTGAACTGGCAAAGAAGATGCAAGAACAAGAGAAAATCAATAAGTGGGTATTAGATGAATTTGAGAAGATGAAGGGCTGGATGGAAAAGAGAGCAAAGGTTTCCTTAGACCAAGAGGAAGAAGGGGAGGAAGAGGATACTCTTGAGCAGGAGGTGGTTAACTTACCTACAGACTAGACATACTTCATAGAAGCCCTTGAAAGAGTTGGTAAGAAGGATACCAAAGGTGACCTACCCATTTTCTCAAGAAAGATGGATGTTGATGCTATTGTGGATTGGATAGAAGCCTTAGACAACCATTTTAAATGTGAAAATATAACAAAAAAGGACAAGGTAAAAATTGTCAAGCCAAAGTTGAAGGGACTAGCCCTCACTTGGTGGAATTTCACTCAAGGAGAAAAGGTCAAAGAAGGTAAGAACATGATAACTTCATGGGAAAGGATGTGTGCCAAGGTGAGAGAAACATACTTACCTGGGGATTATGAAATCCAACTTCATCGAAGGAGACAAAGTTTAAGACAAAAGGAGCTAGATGTCATTGCCTATATTGAAGAATCCCAAAAATTAAGCCTAAGGGCAAAGCAGAGTGAATGTGAAAGTGTAAAAGTTGGTAGATATATCAATGGATTGAGGTTGAACATTCAAGAAGAAATTAATTTATTATGTCCTGATATAATACAAAAATGTTATCAACTACCATTGAAGGTGGAAGCCAAATTGAAAATAAGGTAAGAACAAAATAGCAGAGGAAGAGGAAATTTCCAAGGAAGAGGACAAAACCAGGAAGATCATAAGGAGATAAAGCAAGAAACTAGTCAAGGTGAAGGAAATTTTAGAGGTAACTTAAAAGGTTGAAGAGGTAGTTCAAGAGGTAGATTTGGTGGTAGAAGGGCAAGTCCAATTGTCTATTTCAATTGCAATAAGGAGGGACATTATTCATCTAGGTGTCCGGATAGAGCAAGTTGAGTTCACAAGGTGAAAGAAGAACACATTTGGTACAAGAAGATGAATACCAAAAGGAGATGGCTGACTCAGATAGTTTACCTAAAAGAGGAGAATTTTTAATGATGAGAAGAACAATTTTGATAGTGCCTACTACCATGGAACCACCACAAAGGAAAACTATCTTTAGGACTACTTGCAAATCTAGAGGTAAGATTGTAAAGTCATTATTGACTCAGGATCTACTAAGAATTTAGTTTCTCTTGAGATGGTTTAGAAGTTAAAACTTAGGAGGATACCTCATCATTTTCCTTATAAGGTTTCAAGGAAAATAAAGGGTCAACAAACTCTTCTAAATGAGCAAGCATGGGTTGATTTTCAGATTGGAAAGTATAAGGACAAAAGTTTGTGTGATATAGTTGACATGGATGCATGCCACCTATTATTTGGTAGGCCCTAACAATATTATTTGTAGGTAAAACATGATGGAAAACTCAATATATACACCATCAAGAAGGATGGAAAGGTGATTAGATTGATTCCATTTGCTGATCATCAAGAAGTGGAAGAAAATAAAGAGAGGGAAGCCAAAATTATGATGGTTGATAAAAAAAGAATTCTTGTGGGACATGAAGGATGAACCTAAACCTTGTTTTATTTTGCTACCTAACCCACAACCATAAGAACTCATTGGAAATGATAGAAAGAAGGTTGAAATGAAGAAGACAATTCCTAATGAAGTGAAAGAACTTTTGGATAAGTATGAGGGTTTGATTTCAGAAGGTATGCCAAAGTCTTTACCACCCATCGGGATATTAGTCATTGTATTGATTTCATTCCTAGAGCTAATTTACCCAATAAGGCTGCATACAAGATGACACCTTAGCAAAATGAGGAGATTTTCTAGACAAGTAAAGGAGTTACTTGATTCTAGCTTGATTACGAAAAGCTTAAGCCCATGTGATGTAACTACTATTTTGGCACCCAAGAGGGAAGGAACCTAGAGGTTGTGTATTGATTCTAGAGAAATTAATAAGATTACAATCAAATATAGGTTTCCAATGCCAAGAATTAAAGATTTTCTTGATTGTTTGAGAGGTGCAAAGTATTTCTCCAAGATTGACTTAAAAAGTGGGTACCATCAAATAAGGATAAGAGTTGGAGATGAGTAGAAGATAGCATTCAAAACGAATGATGGATTATATGAATTGGAATGTAATTTCATTTGGACTCTCTAATGCTCCTAGTACCTTCATGAGACTTATGAATGAAATACTAAAAGACTTCAATGGAAATTTCATCATAGTATATTTAGATGACATATTAATTTTCAACAAGACAAAGGAAGAACACTTACAGCACATTGACATAGTTTTGAGAAGACTTCATGAGGAGAAATTGGTAATAAATTTGGAAAAGTGTTTGTTCATGCAAGAGGAGCTAACATATCTTGGTTTTGTGATCTCCCAAGGTAGCTTGAAGATGGATAAAGATAAGGTAAGTGCTATACTATCCTAGACACCCCCAAAAATAGTTGGAGATGTTAGAAGCATTCATGGTCTTGCTATATTTTATAGGAAATTCATAATAAATTTTAGTCATATATGTGCTCCTATGTTAGAAACTATTAAAGGAGGAAGCAAGTGTAAATTTGCATGGAGTAAATCAGCAAATGACACTTTTGAATTGCTTAATAAAAAGGTTAATGAGAAGTCAACTCTTTCTTGACCTAATTTTAACAAAGTTTTCCAAGTAGAATGTGATGCTAGCAAGGTTGCTATAGGGGCAGTTCTTAGTCAAGAAGGAAAACCAGTGGCTTTCTCAAATGAAAAGCTCAATGAAGCCAAGCAAAAATATTCTTCATGTGACCTAGAAACATATGCATTGGTTCAAGCTCTCAAAAGGTGGAGACATTACTTGTTGTCAAAGGAATTTTTTGTGTATAATAATAACCAAGAACTTAGTTTTCTGAGTGGCCAAGATAAATTAAGTCATTGGCACATGAAATGGATGGAGTATTTATAGGCCTATACCTTGACCATCAAGCATAAGAAGGACATATCAAAACACAGTTGCTAATGCTCTTAGTAGAAGGAATCTAATTGTCTCCTAGATAAAGCTAGAAAGTGTGGGAATTGAAGCACTCAAGGAGATGTATGTAGCAGATCCAAATTTTGGTGACATCTACAAGGTATGTATGGCATTTTGTGAGAGATACCTTCCTAATTTTCTTAATCTTTTGATACAAGACAAACTTCTTTTCAAACGAGGACAACTATGTGTACCCAGGTGCTCTATGAGGACAAACATTATCAAAGAGAAGCATAGTGGAATAATGGGTGGACATTTTGGTTTGGATAAAACTTTAGAATTGGTTAGGAGGTAATACTATTGGCTTAAACTTCAAACTAATGTTAGAAACTTTGTGTAAAAATGTATGATTTATCAAAGGGCCAAAGGAAGGACTACAAATGCAAGGCTTTATCAACCTTTGTCAATACCATCTAGACCCTGGGAAAGCATAATGATGGATTTTGTAATGGGACTGCCATAGACACAACAGGGGCATGATAGTGTATTTTTTGTAGTAGATAGGTTTAGCAAAATGGCTCACTTCTTACCATGTAAGTCAACCTATGATGCCTCTCATATAGTAGATCTCTTTTTCAAGGAAGTCATAAGGATTCACGGGCTACCTCTCAACATAGTTTTAGACAAGGTTGTGAAGTTTGTAGGACACTTTTGGAGAACTTTATGGAGGAAACTTGAATCAATTTATCATTTTCATTAGCCTACCACCCTCAAACTGATGGCCAAATAGAGATAGTTAATAGAACATTGGGTAATTTGTTAAGAACACTCACAAGAAAACATGTAGCAAAATGGGATGTAATCATAACCCAAGCTAAATTTTCATATAATGACTCCATCAATAGAAGTACAAAGAAGTCACCATTTCAAGTGGTGTATGGAATTCATCCTAGAGGGATTTTTGAGTTAAGAGATATGAGTTCACAGCAACAAGTTAGTGTCCAAGGAGAAGAATTTTCTACAACCATAAAAGAAATCCATGATGAAGTCAAAGCACAACTCCAATAAATCTCTAACAAGTATAAGAAGCATGAAGATCAAAAATAGAGACACTTAGAATTTCAAGTGGGCAATTTAGTATGGGAAAATCTCAAGAAAGAGAGGCTACCAAAAGGTAAATCTACCAAGCTTATGTTGAGAAAACTAGGTCCTTGTCAAATATTGAAGAAGTTTGGAACCAATGCTTATGAGATTCAATTTCCACCTGAGATTGGCATTTCTCCCATCTTCAACATAGCAAACCTCACATTATTCAAAGCACCCACTATAGAAATTGATACAGGATAGATTCTTGATACAGAAGACATTCAATTCTACCATTTAAAAAGACACCATAGCTAGAAAGGATATTTGACACCAAAGTCACAAAGCGGACAAGAGGAAAGGAGTCCAAGCAATATTTGCAAAAACTCTAAGGTTATTCAGATGTAGATGCTATATGGATGACTGAACAAGATATCAAGAAGCAAGGTACCACTCTACAAGTGCTCATCTCAAGTGGGCTTGAGATAAAATTTCCTGGGGAGTATGGTGCAGGACCACCCACATAAAATATTTTGGATGTAATTTTTGCATGAAGAATTTATCCCAATTTTGTCATTATGATAAGATCTTTTCTTGGGATTCGTTCAGATCATTGTGGGGTAATTCTTCCCCATTCTATATTGATCTAGAGTATTATGTAAGTTGTTCTTCCTCTTCTATAATAATCTAGAATGTTCTGTAGACTGTCTTAGCAAGTATAAATAAGGTTTTTAGGTTTAGGTTTAGGTCAAGTTTTTGGATATGAAGCTACAGGAAGAAGAAATCTATAGAAGAGCAAGTGTATGTACTATTCATTTGATTAATCAATCAGTAGAATATTATTATCTATCTCTTTCTAGTGCTAGTTCCTTTTGTTGTTTATTCTATTGAGTTTATCTCTGCATCAAGAATGGTTTGATTCTTCATTGTATCATGTTTCTTCATAGCTGAACAAGCATTTAGTTTTTGGTTTGTCCTATCGATCTTCATGGGATACCTATCACTTTAAAAAAAATAGAACACTGCATGAAATGTTAGTTCATTCACATTTTTCATTCCATACATACTATCATAACTCATCTTATCTACACTACATTCATACATCACATCAAATTTGCATTTCATAATCATAAGCATAAATATCTCATGTGCAACAAACTATAAAAGAAAAAATGACACGTGATGGTATTCAAATCAAAATCTCATATATATAAAGTGTACATCTAGGGAAAAAATGAACATTTCTCGAGTGTTGTTGCTATCAAAATGATACAAAATGATGCTAGCATACCAATTGATACATAGCTAGATCAAAATCAAGGAGAATCAAGCTAACTCTCTCTAGCTCCCTCACCTCCTAGTGGAGGAGGAGGAGGCATTTCTCACCTTGGTGTAGTTTGTGCTCCTCCAAACTCTTGCGCGAACCAAGAAATTTGAGGCACCTTCTCAACCTCATCTGGCACAACTGCTACATATGCCACAAAATAATACGTTATTCTAGCTAACTATAGTTGGATCTCATCCTGTTATTGCTCTAATCTCCTCTCTACTATCTCTAGCTACTCTTGTAGCTCATAGATCTCACAATCTCACTCTGTTATCTATGTATCTCTAACAGCTACATGTATCTATAGCTCTCCTAACTCACATGAGGTCAGTCATATCCTTTCTCTAGCCCTCCTCAAGGCCTCTTGGGTCCCTACAGTAGGTTGTTCCTGCATCTCCTCATCCCCCTATTTAGCTTGCTACTCAGCTAGCTGCTGCTCCTTTGTGTGAGTTCTCTATCATTGCCTCTAACCTATCTTGCTCCCACCAACATCTAAATTTAATTTCATTTACCTAGGAGGGATGTGCACCTATCTAATCTAGTGTCTCACTTTCTATGACTACTATGGCTGTATGGTGGTCCCTGTGGTGGCTTCTGTGGTGGTCCCTGTGGAAATCCTTGTAGTCTAGGAGCTTCCATCCCTACTGGATCTATAAAGTGTGGGAAGGGATGACTCATGAAATATTCCTAGTAAGTTGGCATCATCCCTCCATCTACTACCATAAGCAATTAGTCCCAATGTGTCACCACCAAGTTGATGACATCTATTATGGATCCAATCTTGCAAACCATCTACACTCCACATCTATCACTAGTTGAGCATAGGAGCAATACTCATATGAGATGTCCTGCAACTGCCCATACTGCTACCACACATGTGTCAAAGAAAATCTCTCCACTGTCTACATGGATTGACCTATTAGGGGTCATGAAGAAAACATATGACTCATCTCTTAGGGTGCATCATCCCAGTCCTCAGTCTCTCTCCAAGGCCACCATACTATGAACACCAAGTCATCAAGATGGTCCCTCCACTTATTAGTCTTCCCCAGAGCTTCCTAGGTAAGCTATCCTCTGTATCTACATATATACTTCTCTATAGGCTCCCTCTCATCCTCAAAGATGGGCCTTGTGACTAGTAGATGCTCTCATGACTAGATTTGTAGAACATATACTTTGGTGGCCATACTCTTCTTCTTGTGGTAGACTATCTAATGCATCGCATGATACATATGTGCAAGCATGCACTATCCCCACCCATATCTCTCTAGGGTTTCCAACATCATTTGGAGCATCTTGCAACATCCACACTCTAATCTATGTTGGCTTCTATCTAACATCAAGAAGTAGCTAATAAATATCCACAAAACTAATACCAACCTATGAGTGAGGCCATATCTATGCACAAGCTCATCCCATGTGATGGCTCTGCCCATGATGAGGTTCTCTTGGAAGATGGCCCTCAATACCTCTATACCTACTCATAGAACTATGTCATAAACCACTCTCAACCCATGGAATGGTATGCAAAGAATCCTATAGATGTTCTTCAGTGTCACTATCATCTCTCCCTAGGGTAAGTGGAAAGTATTCATCGCCAAATGGAAATGATCTACTAGTGTTGTAAGAAGGTTGTGATTCACCAACACTGGTGGAATCTGGCAAAGATATGATAGACCCAGTCTGCCTATGTGAGCCATGTTGGCATCATCAAGCTATTGTAATAGATTCCTATAAGGTAGATAGTGTGATCAGAATCCAATATTTGGAAACATAACCTTTGCACACAAACACAACAAGAAAATAATCAGTCTTGACTAAACAAACACGATGAAACAAAGTACAAAATTGCAACAAAAATTCAAAATTCAAAATTTTAAACTTGCAATTAACAACAATATTTTGTGCAAAATTTCATGTCCTCGTGCGAGATTACACATCTTCACAGAGGATACAACTTGTCGCACGAGGAGCAATCAAGCACTCAGTGAAAAAAACCCAAAATCTAGGGTTACTTGCACAACACAAGGGTATCTCCCATACAAGAATCTATTCTTTGTACAAGAAGTGACTAATTTCATGTGAGGTGAGACATTATTGAATCTAAATTTTAGCTCAATTTGAATCTTATGTCCTCATTTCTTAGGGCATCTTATCACTCAAGGCATCTTGCTCCCTTCTATCTGACATATATGCCATCTATCTCATCTTTTGATCAGTTGATCATATCTTATAACATTTATGGATAGAGTTTGATGAACAAGTATTGGGACAATCTAAACCTAAACGTTGATAGTCAAGCCTCATTCTAGGGATGATTCTACAACTCATGATTGGATCTTACTATATTTTGTGGACCAATATTTAGGTGTTCTATCTAGACTGTGGGGGATTAAGCTTCATTCTAGAGATAATTCCAAATTCTTGCTAAGGATTAAGCTTCATTCTGGAGATAATCCTAACTCTTGTTGAGAATTAAGCATCTTTTTGGGGATAATTCTATGAATCATGATTAATCTTTTCATCTTCCAATGGACAAGTATTGAGATAGTCTAAACCCTAACTCCTAGGAATTGAGTCTCATTTTGGGAATAATTCTATGAAATTTGACAATCTTTTGTGCTATCAACTTTGGTATCTAGATGTTATATCTAGATCCCTTAAGGTTAAGTTTCATTCTGGAGATAACCTTTAAAATCTTATCAATCTTGATATCCAAGTTTTCTATCTGGATTCCTTAAGGTTAAGCTTCATTCTAGAGATAACCTTTAAAAGCTTATCAATTGGTCTTTGTATCATCAATTTCAAAACTAATCTCATTTCTTGATTTACACTTCTGATTTCTTTGAATCAAACATGTTGATTGCACATTCATTCAAAGAGAGACAAATGTAATACCCAAAAATTGGCACATTGCCATGTTAACCAACATTAGTTTATTCAATTATTCTTAAGTCCTATTTTATTAGGCAATTCTAATTTTGATAATCGCTACTTGACCTAGGTATCAAATGCAAAAAACCCTAATCTGCATTAATCACATTATTTATTTAATTCCTAAGTATCAACTCAAATTACCTACATAAACCTATTGAATTAATTTTATTTTATTATAAGTGTTCTACTTTAATTACATTAAAATTACCTCTTTACCTAATATACAAAGGAATTAAATACATTTAATTTAATAAGATCTCTCCTCTTTTTAATTATTGAATTTAATTATTCAAATAATTAAAGTTATCCATTTTTGAGGTCATATTCTATTTTATTAAATTAAATATTCTCGAAAAGGGATTAACTCCTTTTATCACTTAAAAAGGAATCAGTTAACTCCTTTTATCACTCAAAAAGGAAATCGGTTAACTCGTTTTATCACTCAAAAAGGAATCAGTTAACTCCTTTTATCACTTAAAAAGGAATCAGTTCACTCCTTTTATCACTTAAAAAGGAATCAATTAACTCCTTTTATTACTCAAAAAGGAATCAATTGACTCCTTTTATCACTCAAAAGGCAACTAGTTAACTCCTTTTATCACTCAAAGGCAACCAGTTAACTCCCTTTTCATGAGGAAGTTTCCTTTATGCTTGGATCTCATCTTCAATCTTAATCGTCCATTCTAATTAATCTTGACTGTTGATCACCTCTTGGATTCTATTTAGGAAGCTATCCATTCCTCGTTACTGAGGTGGAAAATGGGAATTTACGTTGAACTTATGCTGAAATATCTACTCAATTTACTCTTGCATTCTTAGCTTAATTCTTGCATATCTATTTCATTCTAGTTTAATATGCATCCATTTAGCATAACATATTTCTTCATTTCTTAGATTAACAATGCATTCTCATCTAGATTAATCTTTCATTTCTCATTTAAGCTCAAAATTCTTCATTCTAGAGGTCTGGTTGCCTACTTCTCATTCTGAGAGAAAAGGAAAAATCCTTCTAGTTAGAGTTCAACAACTCGCTTTGTCAAACTATTTCAGATGAACAATTAAATGGTCATTCTAGGATGGTTTCACATGTAATGACTGTGTTGAAGTTTGTGTGAGGATATGAGGCCCACAATTCACATATACACCACCCATGTATTTACAAAATGTTCTACTTAGAAGCATTCCATAGCTAGCAGGAATATCTGCGACTAGGATGGTCAATTTGATCCTTTTCTTAGGAAATTCAACCAGAGATGCCTGAGCATCTTTTATCTATCCTATAAGAGGAACTTGTTTGCAACCCATGGCATAGCATTTACCAAAGGTTTTGGTCAAAGGTAGGTCTAGATTTTTAGCCACCATGGTAGGCATAATGTTGTCAGAGCACCAAAATCAATGATACAATTGCTCAGCCTATGGCCATGGAAAAATAGAAATACATAAAATGGGTTGGGTTTTTCAGCATTTTCATATGCTTGAGATGATTTTACATGACTAGAATTATTATTGAGTCCTACAATAGGATCAATATTTTTTTATAGTTGCTTCCTCGGCTATCCAATTGAACTAGAATTTTAACACATTCAATCAATCTATTTAGCTCATCAGGATTAGATCTTAGATAATCAAAAAGAGAAACTTAAATCCGAAAGGACTTACAAAATTCCACTATGTCAAACCCAAACCTAAGTTCAATTTCTTTGGGTATCTTTTCTTCTTGAGTTGGGTTCTCCTAGATTTTGAATTCAACCTTGCATTGTCCAGCATGATCACACCATTTATTAGCAGGTATAGAAGAGGATATAGAAGCAAGATTCTTATCACTATGATTAATCCTAGCGAGAATCTTCCACAATAGTATATATGTTGTCACCTTGTTCTGAGTCAGACTCATATTAAAAGTAGTAACTTATAGAGTCACCAAGTCCTCCAAAGGATTCCTCATTGACATGTATTTCTTCTATAAATTATTTATTGACCTATATTTATTTAAAATGGATCATTTTTGGACAAGATGATCGATCATGCTCGTTAGTCACCTGAAAGATACACATGTTCACCTTTCTAAAAGAAGGTCCCTCAGTTGCTAATTTCCAACTTCCTGACAGCATATGAGGTTTTCTTCCCAATTCTCTTGGGTGATTAAAGTTCTTGTGGACATCACGATAAGTCATCCCATGCATCTTCCTTTTCATCTATGAAACATCATTCAATAATCTCTAAACTACATGATCTGTTGAACTAGAAGTGGATGCCTAATTTTGAGGATTTTGCATCTTAGATCTTCACTTTCCTACAACCAAGAGGTCATATTCTAATTCCATGGCTAATCTTTTTGTTTCATTAACATTTGCTACTATGTTCCTTCTTAAGTGAAAACTTATGTCAAGGAGCATGGAATTAACAAAGAAACCTTTTCTGTTCTCATTATTGGGTCTATTCATGGTAGGGATTTTATATAAGATCTTATTAAATTTGGATATGAAGTCACACATGGGTTCTTGAACTTCCCTTTTGACTTGTGACAATTGTAATACAAGAGTATGTTCATCATCAATAGCTTAGAACCTAGATTCAATAGTAGTCCTAATGGAAGCCCAGTTAGTGATAGTCCCATTTGGAAGATGGTGAAAACAATTAGTGGGAACCTCTGTCAACATTTGTACAAACAATCTACTTGCAACATTTTTAGTGCTGACAACAATAACTCCATAGGCTATGTTAAATGCATTTAGGTGTGCATTAGTGGACTTCTTCTCATCTCCAATAAAGTTAAAAAGAATATCTTGAGCTCCTTTAGGTAATAGATCGGGACTAGGCCCCAGGGAAAAAGGTCCCACTTGAGCACTATAAGGGTTTGCATTCATGGCAGCTAACTACAAATTGATAGGCTAAATATTAAAATGTGTTAGAATGAGGGTTGTAGGAAAGACTAGAGCTTATAGAGAAATTGTAGCTAGTTTGGATTTCTCAACAGAAGTGGGACTATTTCTACATTTAGCTACTCCCTTCCTCTTATGAGTATGATATGGGGCAAAATTTAGTGGCTTTACAAACTCAAAAGATTCATTTATTGAGCCTTTACTTTTGTCACCTTAGGTGTTTTTTCACCCAGCCATCTTGACAAAGGAAATAACTTATTACTAGATTTATTGAGAAGGATTAGGATTTAGAGCTTTTTGAGCCATTCTTTCTACAACTACTTATTCTTGAGCAACAGATTCCTCCCTAATTAGTTCAACTCTTTCTTCTTCATGCTCAAGAACTTGACTAACCTACAAGTAATGTTCGTTGCTAGTCCTACTATTCCAAGCTAGGGTATTTAGGTAAGAGATAATGTCTTTTTGAGTATTATCGAATCCTAGACCAGGTTGAAGAATTGGGAAAATTTCTTGATGAGGCAAGACCATTATAAATCAAATATCATATTTTCCCTAGTAGAGTCACCAAAAACTATTAGTGAATAGTTCTATGTTCCCAGTTATTTAAGTTTATATTAACAAGAAAAATAGCTTTCACCACAAATGGGTCTAGAAAGCTTGCAAAGACTCTCTATGTTTTAAAGGCACAACTCCCTTATACAATGATTTATCAATACCACTCTTATTATGAAAGAATTATAGCATTTATTCTTTTAACCTAAAAGAATGTAAGGAAAGTGAAACATCATGTCATAAACATAAAAGAATATTACAGATTGAGAAATTAACATTTAATACATGTCATAGGACACATAATTTAAAGATTCCATATTTGTGATTAGGCTTTCCAAACTAAAACAAAGGAAAAGTATAACTTCACCATAGTCAATGAAACATCTATACAGGAATGAATTTCAAATGAATCTACCATCAAGCAAGACAACCACAAAACTTATCAAATAGATGCACTAGAAATAATCATATGATTAATTATATTATCATTAACTTTATTGTCCCTTCAATAAAAAGGAAAAAACTACAGACTTTAACTAGAAAAATAAAAAATTTAAGTCCAGAGAGCCAACCATTCAAGTTGATCAAAAAATAACATATATAGCCATGCAAGGCTTTCAAAATTAGTTTCAAAAAGTAACTCCTTAATGAGTATCCAACAATTTAGATGAAAATAAGTTCTAAAGAAAAACTAACTAAAATAGGAAAATAAGACAGGTTTCCCCTCAATCACTTCCTCAGCTCCAACTGTGTCATTGACATTAGGATGAGGGTCTTGGGAGTTAGAACAACTGCCACCACTTTCTTTCCAAACCTTATGCATTGTGAGGAAACCAATCAATTCCTTTTGTTGTAGGATGTCAGGCTACTCTAGGAGAAGCTTACGCATCTTCACAATGCTACAAATATTATCCATATTTTTATCTTGTATATCCAAATGATCGATGCAGTTGATCATCATAGAATCTACTCTAGCGATAATGATTAAATCCTTGACTAAGACTTCACTTGTCTCCTTCAGCAACTTAACTTTGGTGCAAAAGGTTTTTTCCACCTCTTTCAAGGAATTTCAATTCTAATCTTCATTTTCCATAAGTTTGACATTGATGCATTTAATATCATCTGCTAGGATTTCTTTCAAACACCCAACTTCTTTTGGTAGTTCAAAGGATTCTTCTAATTATTGTTCAATCACTATATTCCTCCATTCCAAGTTAGCTTTGGCAATGAACAGAAAATTAGCATCAAACTTAGCGTCTAAATTTTTAGTCAAGAATCTATCTATGTCATATTTTTGAACCTCTAAAATATCAATGACATATTCATCCCACATAATCTTTTTAGATTCCTAGGTGTTCATATCTAATTCTAGGGAAGTCATCAATTTATCATCTCTTGCATTAGTATTTGTAAAGTGAGAAATAATTGGTTGCCTAGGCATGAACTATGTTTAACCACTTACCATAGGCTTGGGAAATAGAATGATCCCTCTTGACCTATTCAATAAAACTCTTATTCAGGGGAGATTCAACATCAATGTAGGTAGAGATTATGTATTTAAGTTCTAGATTTCATGAATATATTCTACCATTTTTTGTAGTGACTGCTTAAGCTCATGTTTATCCCTCTTATCCTACCATGTGTGATGATAAATCTTGGAGTTTCCTATGGTCCATATCTTCATATTGGATTCCCTAGAAGTAGGACCGAGGACCATATTCTCAGCTATATAATCTTGGGAGAGTATTTCATCTATACCCTTATCAGTCATTGGCTTCATCAATTAGGCTACCCACTACCCTATATTCTCATCAATATTCATTATAGTCTCAACTTTTTCCTTTTTAGCTTTGGGAGTCTTCCTAAGACATTTTCTTATCATATCACTCACTAGAAGAGTTGTTGGCACTATGCTCCTTTTCTTACTCATAAACAACTCGAAAAAATTAGGAATAAATGAATTCTTAGGAGGAGGGGTTTGTAGCAAGGGTGATGGACTAAGAGGAAATGGAATTAAAGTATTAGCTCCTTCTACTTCTTGTTGATTTCCTTGCTCCATCTCACCACTTGGGGCTCCAACATAAGTTTCTTCTCTTAAATCAAGATCAATTGTTACTAACTTATCACAAGTCTCCTTCAAGCTACCCATCTATTCTTTTTACTTTCTACTGCAAGAATGAGTCCACTTGAAAAAAGGAGGGAGATGAAATGAACCTTGAATAAAGAGTTAGGGTTCAACTCTTGACTTTAGTTTTCTTGTAGCAGGAGAATGAACAACTTCATTAGTACAAAGAATAACTATGAGTGAATTGGAGCTAGCATTAACTTTTTGAACATTACAAGCCACTAATTTTGAAAATTTTTTCCTATGAGCCATTATTTTTTTCTAGTAAGGACATGCAAGGTTATTATATGTAGGTCATCCTTCTCTGGTATTGTCCAATCAATTTCTGGCAATGGGTAAGCTTCCACTTGCTCAATGTAAGTTGGGTCAATAGTTTCCTTATTTTCTCCTTCAATTACTCTAGAGCTATCTAATAGGAGGTCAAAATCCTTGATCTATGATAGTGAAAAGCTAGACCATAACCTCTTCCTAAACTCAAAATAATCTTGATAGTTAGCCCAAAAATATTCTAAATTGGGAACATGGAGAACAGAGTAACCTAGCTCATAATACCATAGGGAAAATACTTGACTCTCATATTTAGGTCTAGCAAAATAAGTTAATAGATTCAAGGATTTAATTTTGGCTTTAAGATTATGGGATTCTTGGATTGTCTAGCATTTGTAATGCCTAAGTTCAACAAGGAAGGTGTAACAAGAGCCTTTCCAAGTTTTACAACTTTTTTCAACCTCATCCAATTGTCTGCATATTTCAATCAACAAAAAATAATCCATGCAATGTCAAGGTAACCTTAGAGGCTTTCTTTCATATCCTTTGACTTTGAGGTAGCTAAAATTTAAAAATTGAGTGAAGAAACTACCATAATTATCAATCAATTGAGTGGCTTCCTCTGTTATCCTTGTATTCTTTCCCTTGCAATTCAAACACCAATTTAGCCATAAAAGTGTCTTGAACTATTTTGAAACCTTATGGGTTTTTACTCTTCTGCAAGAGAGGATAGTATCATGAATTACCATGATTTGATTCTAGTCTAAGTGTGGTAAACCCTTCCATTCTCTGCCACAAGCCAAGATATTAAACAAATAGGAAGACATATAAAAACTAGAAATTCCAAAAACTTGAGAAAGTTCTTCTTGTAGCCTGGTAGTGATGATATCTGCCCAGTCAATAAATCAATTTTCTTCCATGATTGTTTGCATGAAAAAGTACATCTAGTTCTCCCAATAAAAGGCATGTGGGTTTTCTTTCACTCTATTCAATAGGGTACTGATATCTTTAATCCCAGGGATCATATGTTCTTTGGTCAGTAGATGCAGAAAGCAAGAACCTTTTCTCTTAGGTTTGAAAAGTCATCCTTTTGCAATGGTATTATTAAATTTAGTGACATCTATAGAGAATTATGTGTAGGAAGGTTTGATACTCCATTCCTTATAGATTTTGTGCAAAGGAATCCTTAGTGCACCCATGACGCAACTCGGTTAATATACATAAAAACTTCACCATTAAAGGCATAAATACACTTTTTAACTACATCATACCTATCTCTACATGCTAGGACCAAGTTAGTGTAGTGGAAAGCTTCAGGAAAAGAAGACGGTTGCAACATACCACTATCTGAGACCTTATGGGATATAGAACTAGGTTTTGGGTTTGTAGATCTAGCCAATAATTTACCCATATCTTCCTTTGCAAGAAATGTGTCTTTAATATCAAGTAGGACACTACTTATAATAGACTTCTTAACCTTATCAAGTAAATTTGGGAAAAATGTAGCAGCCATAGCAGGAAGGTTAACCAAAACATAACAAAATAGAAATAATTTGCAACCCTTAAGATAATGTAGAAAAGAAATAACACCTGAAAATGAAGGGCTAGAGACTCATCATATTGGGTACATGCAAACTTTGGTGAAAGAAAAGATGAATCTACCTTTATGTATTTCCAGACAAGAATTAAATATTCTTTACTAAAAACAACAATTGAAAAGGAATAAAAATGAGGTAGCTTCTTTTAAAACATAAAATCTGGATTAAAAGAATGTGAATGGTTGAAAAGAACAATGATAGAACAAGTACTTTTTATCATTAAAAGTTCATGCAGATTCCACATGTGCCACAACATTCCTTTCCATCATTACCATTAACTCCCATTTAATATGTATCTTTCCATAGATCTCAATAAAATTTTGCACTTTTTGTTGAGTCACCTACCTGGACACATGGCATGGATGATATCAACCTTTCTAACCAAGAGAACATAAACCATTGAACTATAAAAATAGTTGAGTATTCAAGTTTAGATGTCAAGATATATTGGAAACTATGCTCATGACAACAAGAGTTAGACATGAAGGTGGACTCATGGACTTTTAACCTTAAACATAGTGTTCAATGTTCATGTTCAACTTCAACAATGAGCAAAAGTATCCTTTGGTACAAATGACTTTTTCTTCTAACTTTGAACTGACTTGACCAAGGAAAATTGATGAACTTATGAACCTTGAACCTTGAACAAAAATTTTCAATGGTCAAGTTTAGAGATTTTTTTGATCAAAAACTTGAAAATAAAGAGTACTAAACTAGCCAATATTCACAATGGGGACTTCAATAGGAGACCTTT
Organism: Cupressus sempervirens; assembly: GCA_028749045.1. Taxonomy (NCBI): domain Eukaryota; kingdom Viridiplantae; phylum Streptophyta; class Pinopsida; order Cupressales; family Cupressaceae; genus Cupressus; species Cupressus sempervirens. The sequence goes on along the minus strand of CM053783.1, from coordinate 636,459,676 downwards.
TAATAGTGGCTTTAAAATCCCATGATATGCAAAAGGTAAATGTGGACCATTCATGGATAAAAAAGAGTATACCAAAGAGTTCCATTGAGTACTCATTAGAACTAGGCATGTAGAAGTTGATAAGGAGAAAGTGGCTTATTATCATAATGGGTTAAGGCCAACCATTCAAGAGGAGATGAGTCTTGTTTGAGTTACCAGTATTGAGGAGGCATACCTATTTTTCCTAAAAGTTGAGGAGAATCTAAGCAAAAATTTTGATAATAAGAATAATGGTAGAGGTCATGGTGGAAGATCTTATTGAGGCTGAAATGGTGATCAGAAGAACAAGGATGAGGCTTGAAGTAGCAGTCAGAACTAGAGGAGAAATAATTCTAATCATTTTCATGACTAGAATAATAGAGATCAAAGAGGAAGAGGAAGAGAGAAAGGATATGGAAGAGGAGGTTTTCGTGGAAAATGCTTTCACTATGGAGAAGAACGGCATAGAGCTTTTGAATGTTCCTAGCCCCAAGGAAGGACAAATCAAAGAAGAGAAATCTAGGCTAGAGTTGCACATGTTGACAAAGATTCTAGATCATCACGTTATAAATATGTTGAAAGAGGAGAAGTCCCAATTCATAGAAGAGTCTCACTGAATGGTGAGAATGAACTTGATTGAACAAGGAGTTTGTTTCACACTAGGTGAAAATGTGAAGATAAGTGTTGTGATGTAATCATTGATGGTGGAAGTACTGACAATATGGTGTCAAAAATGATGGTCACAAAGTTGAAGTTGAAGAGGCAAAAACACCTGCGTCCATACTATATTGCTTGGGTGCAAGATGACCACAAGATCATGGTCAGTGAGCAATGCTCAGTGAAGTTCAATATTGGAAGCTACTAGGATGAGGTACTTTGTGATATCATACCTATGGACATATGTCATATGTTGTTGGGTAGGCCATGGAAGTTTGATAGACATGTTCTACATGATGGATGAGAAATTATCTACACTCTAACAAAGGATGGAGTGAAACATAAGTTGAAGCCATTAAAAGAGAGAAGAAAAGGTATGTAGTCTACAAGTAAGTTAAATGACATCAAAGATATATTTATTGATGAATTTATTCTACCATAACTAAGTGAAGAGAAACAAATCATTGAGCAACTAATCAATATAGTTGACAAAATCAAAGATGAAGACCTAGACTACAATGTTAAACTTCTAGAATGGTCTAAAAAGAATTTTTACTCTAAAGTTCTTGAAAAATTTTCTAGTGCTATTGCACTAAGACAGGTTGAATCAACAACCAATATGGAAGATGTGAAAGAGATGATGGAGAATATCTTCTCTCTATACACAAATCTTTCTGATGTGAATTCATTCACACAAGAAGTCCAAATGGTTGTTGACCAACTCCAAGGAGATCTACAATCCATAGGTACAACATTGAAACTATCTCCTAGTCAAAGCCAAACTCATTTTAAGAGATTATTGTCTACTCAAGGTCAGCTAGTAGCATTACATTTTCAAGATGCAAATATAATGGTTATCTTGATTAGTATACAATCCATGTTGACCCTACACATGGATGTATTGCATAAGGAACTAGCCTTCATTGAAAAATTGTTGAAGAAAGATAATCAACTTTCTACACATGATGGCTTAGTTGACCTTGTTGTCAGGCTAGATGTTCAATACAGATCTTTAGAGGTAGCATTCAATAATTGGGATGTCACATTGAAAATAATCATGGAGGTCCATAAAAAAATTCTAGACAGACATGCTATCAGTGTACCACCCACATGACATAACTGTCAAAAAAGGGCGATTATAAGATTTTTGCAAGCAAAGGGAGCACAATTTTGAGATTGAAATAGGGGACAGTAGTAGTAATGCACATTTACTCAACAAGAGTTATACAGTAGAATTCAGTGACAAAAAACTCAGGAGGTGTTATAAAATTTTGGAGAGGTATGACAATTAAGTCATAAGTGTGTGCCAAGAAAGACATGTATGTTGAGTGATTCAAATGCTGAGTAAAATATTGGATTTTTAAGTCATTCAAGAGCCAAGTAACAACATTAAGAATATAGTGGATGTCAAGCATCAGAGCTTTCAAGTGCCGAATAAATAGTTTTTGGAATAGTTGTTTGTAATGGAAAAAAACTCCCATGTAAACCACTTTTGGGATGACTTTAGGATTGTTTTACAATTCTAGAATGTAAGAATTTGGTATAGCTCTAATACCATCTAAGAGTTTTCCTAAGGGAAAAATTCACCTAGGAACTAAGAACTCAAACACAAGCACAATTGTAGACCAAAAATGGATATGATCAATTAATCAGAGTATGTCCTAATACATTGCTCTATTCAGTATATGATGTTCAAACACACTAGGAGTCCCTGTATATAAAGGCCTCTCAGGAAGCACCTAGAATGTCTCTAGAAAGAACCAGGAGATAAGATAAGCATCATGCCAACTAAGTACATGCCTTATCCATCATTCTAGAGGAGTGGATAAGAATGACAAGGTTGTAAACACCATGTGCTTAATTAGTGTGCTAAGTCCTGTGTTGTAGACACCATGTGCATAAAAAAAGTTTGGATCTTGTGTTGTCAACATGACAACTCACAAGAGTATGCATACTCCTAGATGGCTAATAAATAAATAATAAAATATGTATTAACCTAAGTAAACTTAAGTAAGTGTAAATAGTAAATAATTATTTACACCAACACCCCCCCTTAAGTGCAACTTAGGGGAATGCCCTTAAGCTTATGAAGATTAAGATGCAATGCATGATGGGTCCTAGCTACTAGGCTATGTTAGGTACCCATGTACGGAATGATATGCAAATCTCTCATAAAGCGGAGAAAGAGGGAAAACCACATGGGAAAAACTCTCCCCCAAAAAGAGAGATGAAAAGGGATGAATGGATAGATGGAGTAATCAAGACCCCCCCTCCCCCCCCCCCCCATTATGACACACATCCAGTATATACAATAGAAAAATGGTGAAGGAAAAAACCCCCTAAGAGGAAAAAGTCTCCCCCCCCCCCACCAAAAAAGAGAAGGAGACAAGGTAGTCCCCCCCCTCCTTAAAGGTAGTGTGTTGATCAATGAGAAATGCTTTGATGTAGAAGTTGATCCATGACCCTTGAATGATGCCTCTCCCCTTTGGAAGAAACAAATGCAAGGGTACAAAGGAGATGTGTCCCCTATATGAAGAAGGAATCTCTAAGGTGAATGGTGTCTCTAAAATGTATTCAAGTGTCCCTGTGTCAATGTTGATGATGGCTTCCTCCAAAACTATTGAAAAGAAGTGCAAATCGAACAATGAGTAGTGTAGAACCCATTTCAAAAAACCAACAATCTTCTCAAATGAAAAAGAGACCTCCTGTAGATGTTCTACATAAGTATCCACAATCAGATTAACTCGAAAAGACTGATCATGTAGAGAATGGACATGAGGGTTAGAGTGGTCCCTCACAACAACTATAAAAGGATCATCCTCAGCAAAGAGAAGTGGTATATCATCAAAGAAGTCCTCCAAATCAGCTATGTGTGACTCAATGAACAAACCTGAAATGTCAGTCAAGAAGTCATCACCTGAGGCTGGAACTGGAAGACATAGTGTACCCTATTGTGCTGAAGTACATGAATCTGTCACTACGGCAACAAATGAAGAATTCACCTCAAAGAGAAGATGAATATCATCAATAGTGTCTCCCACATCTTCAATGTGAGACTCCATGAATAGGCCTGCAAGGGCGAGAAGGAAGTCATCGCATGAAGGTAAAGTAGGAAGACATAAAGGGTACTGTTGCACTAAATCTGAAGCATCTGTGGTTGGAACTAAATCAATAGGAGCAACAAGAGCTAGAGGTATGATCTCATTTGAAGAGGATGCAGCAACAACTGGAGGTAAGATATCATCTGGGAATGGAGGAATGTTTGGATTTCCATACTTCTCCCAAAGATACATCTAATAATCATGTGGAGGCCATATCTTGGCAACCAGCTTACGACGATCAAAAGAAGAGAGACTAGTAAGAAGGATAAAAATTAGTCTACCAACAGGTTCATGTGATTCATTAGTGATCAAGTCAATGGAACATAAATAAATAAAATACTTCCTTCTGCTCTCTTCTAAGATGATCAAGAAGCGTATCCCTCCATGCGTAATAGTTGCAGTTTGTCAACTTGGGTCTAATGCCATGCCGACATGTGAAACAAAACTCCTCCATGAGATCAATCAATGAACACCCAAAGAATCAAAGAATAATGAATCAAAGAACCCCCCCTAATGTATGATTTAGGCACTTAATAGCCACTTGCCAATTTAGGGCATATTTCTAAAAGTAGTATTTCTATCCATAAAACCTATAATCTAATTTTAGACCTAGAACATAGACAAAAACAATGCACTTTCAAAAAAAATGAAACCTGATTTGGAGTCCAGATGAGCCTGTACTAAGCATTTTAAGTGGCAAAATTTGAGATTTGCGAGATGCAAAAAAATTCAAGAACAGAGATCTCAAACCACATGCACCAATGTGTAGGTCACAAAATTCTACCCCAAAACAAAAAAATTGCTTGCAAAAAGGAGTCTGTATGAAGGAGATATCACTGTTTGAAAATTGTTGTTGTTGTTATTATTTCTGAATCGTTGCCGCAACTCCAAAAATCAAATGGCTCTAGATTTTGCCTCAGATGTCTGATTTGGATTTTAAAAAATCTAATTTGGGGGTTTTTTGACCTTTTAAATGTGATGCAAATATCTATTTTGCACCAGCTAGCACCGACAAGCTTCAATTTTCACTTGCAAAAATCTCTCCTATGGCCCTATGGCCAAAAAAATTTCAAAAAATAATGCAGATCCAAAAAAAAATCAGAGATGTAGATGAAAAAAAATGTAGATCTAAAAATTAAACGTATAGATCTGAAATGATCATACCAATTCTGCAAATTGGTCCTTCGAGTGCCGGTTTGCAAAAAAAATTTCCTCACAATTGACTTTGGCCTAGGGTAGGCAAATTTATAGCCAATTTTCACTGAATCAACATTTCAGATGTAATGGTGAGGTCAGATCTGGCTCTAGACACTCCCAATTTATGTAATACTCCAGAATTAGGCTGCAGTGCTAAAGCAACAATGGTCTCGAATGGCTATGTGATGAGAAAATCTCCAAGCTCTGATACCATGTAAGAATTTGGTATAGCTTTGATACCATGTAAGAATTTTCCTAAGGGAAAAATTCACCCAGGAACTAAGAACTCAAACACAAGCACAACTATAGACCAAAAATGGATATGATCAATTAATCAGAGTATGTCCTAATGCATTGCTCTGTTCAGTATATGATGTTCAAACACAATAGGAGTGGCTATATATAAAGGCCTCTCAAGAAGCACCTAGAATGTCTCTAGAAAGAACCAAGAGATAAGATAAGCATCATTACAACTAAGCACATGCCTTATCCATCATTCTATATGAGTGGATAAGAATGACAAGGTTGTAGACAACAATTGCTTAATTAGTGTGCTAACTCATGTGTTGTAAACACCATGTGCATAAAAGAGGTGTTGACTCCTATGTTGTCAACATGAAAACTCACAAGAGTACGCATGCTCCTAGGTGGATAATAATTAAATAATAAAAATATGTACCAACATATAATAATAATTATTTACACCAACATAGAAGATAAGAATGAATCTACATTCAAGATCCCTATGCAGTACATGAAACCAATCATATAAAGAGATGAATTAAGTGAAAAAATGGGTGAATCATAGTCATTGATTCCTACCTAACCTTATGTCATTTAAGTCTTCTTAAGGAGGGAAACCCTAAAGAGTGTGTATGTGTGCAGATGAGAATAGAAGGGTGAATACTAAGTGAAAGCAGAGCATTCATGGTGACTAAGGAGAATTTCATAGAGATATGAATTTCAAAATCAGTTAGTGAGAACATAACATAATAGTTAAAGGGTAGAAGAGATACATCTTATCAGAAATATAAAGTACACATTAGGAAAGAGGTGATTTGATATCTAGTAGAGAGGTATTAATCAAAGGATCAATTTTGAGACATTTTAATAGGTGAATCAGTCCAAATCTCCTAACAGTATAGTCCTAATAGGACTTTGTAAATCATTTAATAGGGTGAGACTTAATAGTCTTTGTATGCCTTTAATAGGGTAGACCTTTCACTGAGTATATCATAGTTTATGGTCAAACTTTTATAACCTTCATAAGCTACACTTTACAGTTGTAACACTAAAGATTTGTGGGTGTCATCCCCACCCCAGTTTTACCTTCTCATTGGAAGATTTTTGGGTAACCAAATATCTTGTGTCATATGTGTTATTTGTTTCATGCTATGGATGAATATGTTTAGTTTTCTATTTCAGTTTACATGCAAATTATGAAATTGATGTGTGAAGAATGTTTTATGGTTAAAGTTTTGAAGTGTTGATTCACCCCCCTCTCAGCATTTACTTTCCTATTGTTAATTCCAACAAATGGTATCAAATATTTGTTCTTTGGAAATGAAAGCTCTATAGCTTTGCAGAAAGATCTTGAAGATGGTAGTCTACAAATTGGGAAAGGTTATTGATAACTAGATAATTGAAATACATTTTTTCTTACATCAATTGAATGAAGCAAGAGATGAGTTGAAGCGCTCATTGACGAGAAGGAAAGAAATGGCTATTGAATAGGATGACACACAATACATAGAAGTCGACAACACTAGATTGTTTGAGAATGATAAATCAAGTGAATTTGGTGTAGTTATTGCAGATCTAATGGAAAAGAATGGAACCCTAATTAAAGAGGTCATAAATCTTAAGATAGAACAAGAAATCCAATTAGTATTGTTATGTGAGGTGATCGAATAGAAAAAGAAAGTTGGCAAAGATAGTCATGATTGAAGAGGACAAAAGAACCCTGACCAATAGACTAGAAGAAAAGACATCAGAGGTACAAAGGATTGATCACTTGTAATTGGATACAATGAATCAATTGACGATGGCCAATCATAAATTGAATGGAAAGGATATTCAGATCACAACCATAAAGTTACAAAATGAACAACTGAGGAATGAATTGACAAGAGGAAAGGAATTTTTTGAAAGTTTCAACAAACTTAGTGAAGCTATAAAATACTTTCAAAAAACTGATGAGATATCCCATATCTAACAATGATACTAGTGGATTAGGTTACACTAGTACCAAGGAAGGAGAATCATCTAAAAGTGGTGAACAAAGAAATAAAAAAGGTAAGAACTACAAACCTACTTGTCATAATTGTGGACAGTTAGGTCATACGAATAAATCTTTGTAGGAGCAACAATGCAAATCAAAACTTTAAGAAAAAATTCTAGGAAAAGCAAGGACATCAAGCACATGAATGCATGACCAAGACTTCAAGCACACAAATATTTGAAGGATATTGCTACAATTGTCAGAAGTATGGACATAGAGCATATGGATGTGGATCTAATGCTAAATGGACATCAAACAAATAGACGAAGGGACAACAAAATGGAAAATCCTACAATTGGGGTTACATTACAAGGTATAGTTGTCACTATTGTCAAAAGTATGGACATGATCTTGAGAATTGCATTAGAAGACATTTCAAAAGTGACTATATTAGATGGTTGAATCAAAAGTTACATGCTTTAGTTTTTTAAAGACTAGTCACATTAGCAGAAATGGTCCAAAAAGGTCAAAGGCACCAAGCAGTGAATTCAATAAAGGCAAGAGAAGGTTGATTTTCAGATAGTCAAAGTGCAGATAAACAAGAGATGGAAGAAGAAGGAAGATAGCAGCACATCAAGTTCACATGAGGTCACTTCATCTAATGGATCAGGTGATCACATCACCCCCAACTAGGTAATCAAAAGGTATGTGTGGGATTTGATATTTCAATGATATTTTTATATCAGTTCCAAGAATCTATGTTTTGAAAAGATTATATATGCATGAACTAAGATGCAATATATTGGTTAGAACCTAGAAGTAATCAATAAGCTTTTTAAGTTTTCATGTTGTTTTTTAGCATTAAAAGTTCCATAGTTGCTACTGAGTGTGAATGAAATTTTAGTTGATGTCGAGCTATTAAGAATAATATTATTGGTCAAGCTCATCATGGTATTTGAGCATAGTAAAACCATGTGTAAGCCAAGTGATCTAAAATTGCTATGATGGTCGAGCTTACAGTTGTGTAAGCATTAAGCATTTATTGTTGAATATCAAGGTTTATATAGTCAATTTTTTACTCATTTGTATTCATAAAAGATCAAAGATTACACGAAGAGAATTAGGTGAATTGAGGAGAAATATTCAAGTGTTTGCAAACTAAATTTATTTGTTACTCATCATCAAACATCACATTCATAAGGTATTTACCAAGTGTCGAGTTTCATTGTTTGAGTTTTTACAAACCCTGGATACATAAAATAGCGTCTAGCTTTTCTTCAAATGTTAGGAAGGAAGCAAAAGAGGTTTTTAATGTGTAGTTAATCAATAATGAAATTAGACAACCACCTTTCTAAGCTATTCCTAAGATAGCATATAAGGGAGACTTATCTGGTGCACTATTGATGATACCACCACAAGTTTTTATGATACAAGATGTTAGATGTTGCTACACTGGAAAGATAGGAGAGCTTGGAGATATGGAAATAGGAGATACATATAGTAAATTATGTGATAATGGAGTCTTGAGGGAAAAGGAAAAGATTGTTGAATGGAAAGGGTTAAATCATGCCCTAGATTTTTCCCAAGTCTTTAAGAATGATTGGATACACATTGTACTAAGCAATATTCAAAAAAAAATCATTTGGTTGGAAAATTGACCCATTAAGATCACCAAAAGGATCATCTACCAAGTGATAGGGTATCCAACCCTAGATAGATATAAAACCATGTAAAGTGATGCAAAGGAGGTAATTTAGATAAATACAAGGGTGGTATGGAACAAGAAAGGGATTTCCATATATACAATTTTTTATCCCCTAATTGACTTTGTAGTGAGAGTAATTGCTCACAATTTCTTTCAATCAAGAAAATTAAATAGTGTACCTTACATGGCTATGGATTTAGGCTACAAGATAGTGAAGAAGGACCACACTTATGATCTTGCTGAGTTAAAACTTCAGCAGCTATCAGAAAACTTGGAAGCTATAAGGAAGACAAAGAGTGCACAATGCAAATTTGGTTCACTTCTTGTTTGCATATTTTTTTATGTATAGAACACATTTCTCACATTTGGTTAAATTGCATGGAAGACCAACAAGCTAGTGATAGTACAGATTTCAGAGATGATAGAACAACTTGGAGTGAACTTTGAAATAGTAATGACGACTTACTTTGAATATTTCAAGAAGTCTATGAAGCAAATACTAAGGATTCTGGTGCCACTAGTGAAGAAACATTATAATGATGTTTTCTTCTTAGTAGATATTGATTATACATATATAGAGGCTGCAATACCTAGGGTTAGATGGCTCAAGCCATTGCCTTATGAAATTAATGTGGATGAGGCATCTATAGCCATCACAACATTATTAGCAGAAGACTTAGATAAGGATGCCACTCCATTTGGAAACTATGAGGAAGCCAAATCAAGAATCGCCATTGATTTGAAAACTACTTCTGTGATTAGAAAGAAAAATAGGATAGTTAAGAAGCTAAGGAGAGATTTGGTGAAGGGGTAGAAGAAGAAGATGACGATGATGAAAATGATGAAGAAGAACAAGTTGAAGTCCCATTGGCACTCACTCAAGGCCAAGGAGAAGATCAAGAAGAGAATGATCAAGGTGTCGAGGGAGAAGAATTCGAGGAAGAACCTAAGCTAGCTAAAAATAAGAAGAGGAAAGCTAAAGAGACTGAAGTGAAGAAATCCAAGAAAAAGCTTGTGAAACTTTCACAATAGAAGCTAGTTGTACCTGTTACCAAGTCAAGCATAAGGGCAGTCACCAAGCAAGTAAAGGAGGCAGTGAAACCAAAAAGAAAAAGATCTATTGCCTCAGTAGAGCCAAGTTAGCATGCAAAGAAGACTTATGCATAACGAAAATACACTCTTACAGCTGAATCAGATGAGAAGAGAATAGAATGAAATGACATCAGTCAATTTAAGGTGGTAAGACACAATCCCTCATCAAATATAGATAGTTTGTGTGAAATTTTTAAGAATAATGTAGACTTGTTTAGCTTTGCACATATGTATTTGATAAGTTAGGAAAGATTGATCAGAATAAGGTGGAGGAAGCTATATATAAGATGATAGCTACATTTTAGTCCACACCTATAGAGATTTCCAATTCACTTCAAAAAATTCTTTATGACCGAGTTTAGTAGAAGTGGTAGTATAGTCTAACAACAAAAGGACAGATTAGGGAGACTACACTTGCCAGGGTAATGCCAAATTTGGATAATTCGATGATGAAAAAGGCTATATATAAATACAAGGTGAGATTTTCTCCTAAATATAGAGCCTTTAATATTTTGTAAAATAACATTGAAGAGGTTGTCAAAAAAAGCACCCATATATGGAAAGTTATCTATGGGTTGACAACAACAAAGCCAAGTGACCAAGTTCCTAAGGAAGTTGGAGATAAGAAAGGTGAACAAGGAAAAGATGTCCAAGTCAAGGATGGACATGAGGGAGGTACTGATTAGAATGTACCTATGGTACAAATGTTGAGTTCTAGTCCCCATCATGTGGACCAAGCAAGTTAGTAGGATATAACATAGATAAAGGATGTTTCTGATAACATAGTTTAGAACATCAATGTTAGCATTAAACCACAGACAAAAATAACAATTACATAAAAATATTTCTCTTGGATTAGAGAAGTATTTTTTGGGATGGTTAATAGTTTCAATATGAGAGTCTAGGGAGAATTCACCTGATATGGACTTGAGAGGAGATTGTTCTTAGATGAGTCTTGGTTAGAGACTTGGATATCTTGATGGGCATTCTCATTCCCCACTCTTGGTCTACTCGGCGATTTTTCTACTTGAGAGGTATAGCCCATTGTTTCTCTCAAGTGCATTATGTTTATGCTTGTCTTTCATGGAGATGAATCTAGAGCTATGGTGCATGAGTTAGTTCTAGAGGGTTCATTTGAGAGATGGTTTAGCATTGGTTATCTCTATTTGCATATGTTGTTATGCTAGTTGAGTTTGGGAGATGGTTTTATATTGGGCATATTCTTTGGATTAGGAATGGTTTATGAGTTTGATCTTCTTGTGAGAGGCTTACATCCATGATTAGTTATATGGTATGGTTTGGGTGTTGTTGGTTCTTCTTGTTGGGGTTTTATGTAGGAGATCATACATGCATAGTTTACATCTAGAGGTGTGTGTGTGTGTAGAAGGACATGTTATAGGTTATGATTTGCATGGTTTCTCTTTAGTCTTGGTTATCTTCCTTTGATGTTTAGTTTTGCTTACATTGGATATGAGATTGATTAGAGATTGTGATCACTGGTTTGTGCTCATGTGTGTCATGTGAGAGATGATATGGTTATTCCTTTATCTCTTTCCTTTTCTGGTTGTGGAGAGCTTGGGAGACTATTGGAGATTTTTTATGAGATTTATTATTGCAGGTTATTGGTTTATGTGTTCTGGATGTCCTTGAGACTACATAGATTCACTTCTTTGAGATGTGGTGAGTGGATTGGTTATAGATTTGACATTATCTTTTGTAGTGGGAACTTCTTGGTATAGATGTAGCAGGTATTTCTCTTAAGGCTTGTGACTGTAGGTTATAGATAAGATATGTTGATGATGTGAGATTCACTTGGTATACATTTGGAGGTATGGATAGTTGGATGGGTTTGGCACTTGTTGTGGGTGTTATTTTAGCTATGGATATTCTAACAACTACGGATACATTTGATTACTTTTGGATCAGGCTTTTGTGCTTGGCATTTCAATTAGTACATGATTTTATGATCTTCTAATGTGACAAGTTGGGTGGTTTTCTCTTTGGATGGCTTCTATGTATCTCTAACGGTAGTGGCATAATAGGAGGTGGCTTCATTCATGTTTGAGATGCTGGATACTTTGATTTTGTTCTAGATACCAAGATGGAGCACTTCATGTACTTTCATCCATGATGGTGGATGTGTTGGGAGGGATTATTCCCTTGTTCATTAATGTGGGTACGAATTGACCCCATGCAATGTATACAAGCAGCAAGAGATTGTTGAGATAATGGATGTTGCACACATTGCATAATATTTTTATGTTGTATTATTTTATTTTATTATATAATGTTGCACCTAGATGGGCATGCAAAATGTAAAGATTCTCATGGGATATATTTGATGGGTTGTATTGTAACATTGTGATAATATTTCATGTAATTATTTAATATTGTGGAGAAGAATTAAATTTTCAATATTAAATGTGGGGTCAATGGGTTAGGTAGCACATGGTTTATATAATACCACTTGGTGGTTTTGTGGGACTTGCTACTATATAAGAAGCAATAAGAGTAGTTGTAGATAGAAGAGGAAAAGGGCAAAAGGGAAAGAGTCAAACGAGACAAGGCTTGACAGGTTAGCCAAGGGAGCATTTGTGAAGGTTGGAAGCATGGCATGGGATGTGTGGATTCATCTTGTTCACATAGATTACTTGGTAGTGGCTATGGCTTTGAAGGCTTCCATGGTTGTATTGTAATGGTGTTTTTGCTTAATAATACATGGTGATGGATGCTTTTGGAGGCTGGGTTTTTTCCTCAATGAGGGTTTCCCAAAGAATATCTTGTGTCACATTTTTTTGTGGGTATGTTGTCTATTCTCTTGCATGTGGATTTCAATTGCATGTTTATTTCAGATCTATTATGGGATATGTGGAAATGGTTATATTATTTGTTGCAAGTTTTCTTATAGGACTCAGCAAGGGAATGATTATATTTTTGTGGTGGTTGATACATTTTCAAAGATGGCACATTTCATTCCCTACAAAAAAACTAGTGATGATGTTCATGTGGTAGACTTATTTTTTAGAGAAGTGGTGAGACTACATGGTCTACCAAAGAGTATAGTCTTAGATCGAGATACCAAATTTTTTGGGTATTTCTGGCATACATTATGGAAAAAATTGAAAACAGATTTAAAGTTCAGTTCATCAATCATCCACAAACTAATGGAAAGATGGAAGTTGTGAACTGGAGTTTAGGAAATTTGCTGAGATGTTTGGCTAGAGACAAGCCAAAAGGATGGGATCTGATTTTACCACAGGCAAAATTTGTATATAATAATTCTGTCAATAAGAGTACTGGTAAATCACCATTCTAGATTGTATATGGGAGCAGTGGTTGAATTGCTTCTAAATTGCAACAGTTGGATAAAGAAGAGATAAGTAGTTTTGAAGTAGAAGAATTTGTTGAACATTTGAAGAACATCCATGAGGAGGTGAGGAAGCAAATTATAAAGATGAATACATAGCATAAAGCTAAGGTAGATGTGAAAAGGAGGTGTAAGGAATTTCATATTAGGGATGAAGTCATGGTTCATTTGAGAAAAGAGTATTTTCTAGTGGGTATATATAAATAAGCTTAAAATGAAGAAGTTTGGACCATGCAATATAGTGAAAAGACATGATTCTGAAAATGCTTATGAAGTAGAGTTTCCTATTGAATTGAATATTTCACCAGTATTTAACATTTCAAAGCTAACAGAGTATTATGAAGGAGGTGATGGAGATGAAGTTGTAGAAACGTAGTGGAGTATTCTAGCAGTTAGTTCAACTACAAGGGAGATTGAGGAGATGTTGGATAGTCGTGTTGGAAAAAGTACAAGGAACAAAACTTATGAAGAATATCTAGTCAAATGGAAAGGGAGGCTAGTAGAAGATTCAACATGGCTAGCAAGGGAGGAGATTAATTGTCTTGGTTTTCCTCTAAATACCTTAGATGTGACGGGGTCACTTCTCAAATTACCCTAGGTGTCTGATGCAGAGAATCCTAGGTGTAAGAGAAATTTTGCATCAACCAAAAATATTTCATTTCAGTTGTTTAAATAAGGGTCATCTTAATGCAAAGTTGCTATCTATGGAAGCTTGCCACTTAGTAAGTCAGTCATACAAGCTCAAAATGTCCTAATTTCAAAGGTGGATGTTCATCTTGGATATATCAACTTGTTAGTTGAGGCTCAATGTTGAATCATCTGTATTCATGGATTTATTGTGGATTTTTGGTTTGCGATTTTGGTATATAAACATCAAGCTCACCGTTAGAGGCCTAAACATGCCTAGATGAGGCCCAAAAACTTGATGGATGGGTGCTTGTGTCAATCTGAGCCTATGGATCAGGAGCTGAGGTTTTTGAAAAGTGGTTATAATAGCCAATCAGAGCATTATAGCCTTCCAAAGTTGGACCGACTAAAACATCCAAAATAAATGTCAAAGGTGTATTTGACCAACTTTATATGTATTGTTAGGGTCTATCGACCCTAGGTATTAAGTTTGAATGTCTAGAACCTTCTTCGGCGACATAAAATTACTTATTTAAGAAATGCTTGAACATTGTCTAAGACAACTCTATGTGATACTTCGTAGCTTGTCTTGCAGATTACTGAAATGAAGGCAGCCATGTGGGTTAGCATATTGTAATTTTGAATTTTGTAATTCCACATTTACGGTGATAATAAGAAGCCCATATTTTGCTCTCGCAAATTGATGTTGTTTCTTTGTTACTGTTATGTGTTTATGGTATTAAGGGGAGCATCCTTCATCACTTGTTAGGCTATGAACTATGGGAAGCATTGGAGAATCCTTGAAGTGCCAAGAATTTTCTTAAAGAAATTAATTATATTGTTTTTTCCCTCATACCCAAAAACCAAACATCATAAGTACTAGGATATTTCAGGCCTATAGCTCTATGTAATAAATATTTATTTGAGGCAATTGCAAATCGATTAAAACCCCTCCTAAGTAAGATAATCTCTTAAGAACAAACAAGTTTAGTGTCTAGCAAGTCTATTTTAGACATTATCTAGGAAATGATTCACTCTACTAATTCTAGGAGAGAAACTAGTATGATAATCAAATTTGATATCCAAAAGGCATATGATAGGGTGGGTTGGAAATTTCTATGTAAATGCTTGGAAACCTCTATTTTCTCTAAGAGATTGATTAATCTAATTTTTAATTGTATTTCCACACCAAAAATGTCTATATAAATGAATGAGACCCCAAAATGGCACTTTTGTATTTCAATGGGATTGAGGCAAGGTGACCCTGTCTCACCCTTTTTCTTTGTCATCATGACTATGGAATTTGGAAGAAGCGATGCAAAGGCACATTCAGAAGGAAGAGTCTCAAGAAGTAAGGTTGTAGATGGAGTACATAATATAACTCATCAAATAATTCACGGATAAAACTATACTCCCAACCAAGAGCAAAATTTTAGAAGCCAAGGAATACAAAAGCATTCTCAATTGGTACTAAGGAGCATCAAGGCAAAAAGTTAGTGGAGAAAACTCTCAATTTTTTAAGCACCCCAATAAGATTAGAACTAGAATTTTCCATGTATTAGGATTTTATCAAGGCACTTTCCCTTGTAAGTATCTAGGTATGACTATAGAGAAAAGGGGCGGGGGGGGGGTCATTCTTCTAAATCTTGGGATACAATATTATCTATATTAGAGTGAAAGATAAATAGTTGGGAAGTGAAGTGGCTCTCTAGCATAGGTTGAACAACAATGATTAAGAAAGTTTTGTCAGTTTCCCCAATCTACCAAATTTCATGTCTTCCTTTATCTCAGACTACCAAAACTAAATTAACTAAAAAAGCTAAGATCCTTCTTTTGAAAAATTTCCTCTTAGCAACGTAAATTTTCTCTTATAAATGGAATAGAATATACCAACTGCATAATCAAAGAGGGGTGGGGATTAAGGATATAGGTTTGCAAAAGTTGGCATTAGAAGCCAAATTAGTATAGAGATTGTCTAAGAGACATAATAGGAAATGGGAAAGAGTTATCTATAGAAAATATATGTATCCTAATGATCCAACAAGTATATTTAGAACAAACAATCCTTCTAAGGGCTCCAAGGTGTGGAATTTCATATTAGAATGTTGAAATATCATATCAGAGAATATAAGTTGGGATGTAGGAAGAAGCGATTCAACATTATTTTGGGAAGACTCGTGGGTTGGATATATACCATTAGAACAAAAAATAAATATCAAAGAGATGAAACTATCTTCATAGACCCTTGGGGGGACACTCTTAATCGTTACAAAGAAATACCTACAAGCAACCCAATTATGGGATGGAATTGAAAATTGCTAGAGGTAGACCTTTAAGCCCAGAAGAAAGAGAAGACCTTCAAGAGATCCTTAAACTAAGAGATATTTTGATTAAGGATAGAGCAGACAATGTCAAATGGGTTAAATTTAAAAAACTAGAGAATATGTGGTACAAGAAATCTATAATTTGATTAATCAAAATCATGCTGCTTATAATCCATAACCCCCTTTACATCTCTGTTGGGATAAATGTTGATTTCCAAAGGTAGGCTTCCTCCTATGGGCAACAATGCAAAATGATATTTTAACTACAGATTGGTTTAAGAAGGTTGGTTTTGACATGCCCTAAAGATTTTTATTATGTAAGAACAATAAAGAAGATGTGGACTATCTTCTTTGGTAGCATTCCTTCTCACAAAAATGTTGGTAGTGGCTTCAACAAAAATTAGGGTGAAAATTAGAAAATCCACAGCAACTCGATAACTTTCTCAAAACATGGCCTAATCCACATAGTTATTCTTTGTATAAAATCATTTGGAAAATAGGTCATTGAATAGTGGCTTGGAAATTATGGAAAGAAAGAAAAAAGAGATTATTTAAAGGAAATGGAATGGAAATTTGTGTTCATATCAATAAAATGGAAGCAAACACGATAGAACTAATGAACAATAGAGTAATAAATAGACAAAATTTTGAAGGATGTTTTTTGTCAGTGGGATGAACAAATCAAGAAAGATTCATTTAGGCTTAAAGTCTTAGAGTTGGTAGGCCAAGGGGGTAAAGCAAGCAAAATTGTTAGAGAAAATTGCAAATGAACTCCCCATCAAGAAGGTAGGATTAAATTAAACTTTCATGGGGTATCTAGAGGAAATCTATGTATAGCTATTTGTGGAGGCACTATACATGACAGTCAAGGAAATATGCTAGTGAAATTCACCAGATCTCTAAGAGTAGCATCTAACAACATAGCTGAAAATCAAGCTCTTATAAAAGATCTAAAAATTTGTAGTAACAAAGGGTTTCCTAATCTAGAAATAGAAGGTGATTCACTCATTATTATTAATGCAATAAGAGCAAGAGTAACTCCAAATTGAATACTAAAATCAAAATTAAAAATCGCTCTTGAACTTTTAAAATTCTTTAAAATGTTAAAATAGGTCATATTTATAGAGAAGGCTATGGATTAGTTGATAAGCTAGCCAACCTACGGTTTGGCTGACATCTTATTATGGAGAATTCAAAATAAAAAGTCACTCTTGAACTTTTAAAATTCTTTTAAAATGTTTAAATGGTCATATTTATAGAGAAGGGGATGGATCGACTGATAAGCTAGCCAACCTAGGGGCTAACAGACATCTTACTATGGAAGAATTTCCATAAGATTTTTTTATTATAAACTGAAACTTAGGCACTATAGGCCCAAATACCTTTCCATTATAGACTTTTGCATGCAAGACTTCATCTAATAGAAGTATAGCCTTATATTATCTCGGTTCTTGATTTGGGGAACCCATCCTTTGTTGGTATCATTTGTTTGATTTGTAGGATATAGTTGTATGTGAAGTTGTCATGCTCCAAAAAACATATTATGAAATATTTCTTTGTTGGTGTAGTTTGTTTTTCTTTGCTTGTTGCTTTCTTTGTCTTAGTTTAGCTTTCTTCTTTTGATCTTGATGTTTGTGTCTTGGGTTTTGGTCTTCAAATTCTCAGTTTTATTTGTTGGAGGGGTCAAGTTAGATGTTTGGTATCCTTTACTCAGGGTATCTATGATTTCCTTGTGCTTTGTCTTTGTCATGTATCTTTCGTTCTTGCATTTATTTGGGTCCTCTCGAACCCCATGCTTTGCACGTAGCTTTAAAGCCCTTAGTTCTAGTTGGGTGGTTTGGTCTCTCAAATTGCTCTATTGTCTACTTCATGTTGGTTTGAGGGTGACTTGTCCAACTATCGACCTTCTAGTACTAGGTGTCTATATTGGTCTTTCTTTCCATTCTTTTTTTTCTTCGCCTTGTTTTTTTGTCTTCTTTGTGTATGGTGTCGTTGTCAAGGGCATTGGCTTCTTAAGTCTTTTTCAAGGTTTTAGCTACCTAGTACATATATGTGTAGGTTGAGTATAATGGATTAAAAAAATATGATCATATGTATATTCTCAACCGACTTATGAGCTTGCAAGTATCCCAGAACTCTCTTCAAGGAATATAACAACTTGATTTCAACTAATGCGATCAAATTTCCACAATCCATCATAGTTATGTAAATCAGTTTCTAGATTTTGTGTTGAGATTTTTACCATCAACATTTCGAATCACACTATGTGATCCATAAGTAAGTCAACTACTGTTAACAATGTATATTATGAATTTTTGTAAGGATAAGATTGTTATAGTATAGGCCATATAAAAAGAGGATATTGTATATCAAAAATACCCATGATGGTATACTTCTGAAATACGTTGTAAGGAATGCCTTCCCAAAGACCCTTAAAAGTGGGCAATTGTATGACAGTAAAGCATCCAAATGAACCATATAAAGAACACAACATAATGGGAGGTATGCATCCCATAGTCCTTATTTTATGGACATTGTATGCGTATGTACGACGTAAAGTCTTAGGCGAGACCAAGGTTCTTCTTCCCTGCTCTTTTTCCCTAATGCCAACACTTTGAATGAGGCAAAATGTAACATATTTTAAAATTAATAAAAATGTTTAGCTAAGTATTAAAAAAAAATATTAATATGTATAATATTCTCTATAAAATATTAATTTGTTACACAGAATCTTTTTTCTATTTCATTTGACTATAACATAGTTATTATACGATTCGACTCACTATTAGATTATATTCATAAAGATGATTTTTTTCTTGTTTATCAAAGTATATCTAAAGAATTTCAAAATTAAAATTATCATAATTATTTTTCTATAATAAAATGTCTTTAAATAAAATAAAACAAATAACATTCTCATTCTATGTCTACCAAAAAATATTTTTATTTTATAAATCGACATCGTTTGGTTGAAAAGAGAGAAGGTTTGTGTTTTTTAATAAAATCTCTCTTAAAAGTTATATCTAATTAATAGTCATTAATTTTTTAAGAATTTGTAAAACATTGGTACGTATTTGATTTTAATCTTATATATAGGTATGTGTGTATATACATACATATAAATATGTATCTATATACATAGATAGGTGGGTGGGTGGGTGTGTGTGAAATGTTATGATTGAACAACTAAAATGAGAGATCTTGCAGTCATGACTGTTAAGAAAACTAGCCAGTAGCATAAAAGATATATATCTATATTGAAATGCTAGTAGCATAAAAGATTTTATATATATATATATATTGAAATGTTATGATTGAACAACTAAAATGAAAGATCTTGCACTCATGACTGTTAAGAAAACTAGCCAATAGCATAAAAGATATTTTATATATATATAGAATTTGAATTATGAATTTTTTTTAATATTTGAATATTATAAAGACACATTAATTTTAAAAAATCCAAGATAATGAGTGGCTCATGAAAAATAAAAAAATTATCCCATTGACTACTATATCGAGACTACTGTAAAAACTAATAAAATAACGTCTTTCACTCTTTTCAAGTGATGGATCTAACTCAAGTAATGACAATGAATAAAGTAAGGTTTTTTTAATATTAAGATTTTATGAAGGAACATTTAATTCAAGTTGTTACGTTATTAGCTTTGGATTCATGCATCATGCCATGAAGATCTTTTTGAAGAAACATTTCACTTATATATGGCTTTCACTCAACACTCAAGCGACTCTATGTATTTATTAGTTGCTGGGGGTCGGGGGGGGGGGGGGGGGGGGGAGAAGACTGCATATTTTTAACTTTTTACTTTTCACCCACTAGCCTCCTTCCCAACAGTAAAGCCTTCGAACTATGTAATGGCTTTAAAATCGTCACTCTTGCAATTCTAAACAGTAAAAAAATCCCACCAAGAACTCAATGCCCTAATTACAATGAATGTCCATTGAACAAATCAATATGAAACATCATATGAAGTGGTACAATGGCAATTTTTATCATTTAAACATTATTGATGTTTCTTTGGGTGAGTTAAATATCACCTCGCCTTACTGAATTACTAAATCAACAATAATTAAGATCAATTGTTACTTCTTGGTTATGTTCAATCGATTGTCATGCTCCCCAATATAATCTAGGTGATACCTAACAATTAAGAGCTACTTCAATGTATGCAAAAAATTGATATCAAATTCTGAGAGTCTGATAGGAGTGGAGGTATGCAAGAGATTATGAAATTGAGATTCAAAAAAAGAAGTTGATTCTTTAAAAAGTAAGATCATAGGTGACATTAACCGCCTATGGCAGTGAAACATCTAGACTAGAGGTCGATGACCAAATTTATACATGTCCATAAGTTGACCTAGTATCTAATGCAATTAAGCACATAGTGAGCATCTGAATTTAGATGACTTAGAAAACATAAAACTCGATATTCTTGTTATGACCTACCCATGATAGCTTCTGCAAGTTTCTTGCACAAAAATATGAAAAAACATCTAACCACCTCATTGAAATGATGATCAGAAAGATACAACTGATCAGATGCAAGTCTTAGCAACATGAATAATACCCCAAGGAAAAAGTCAAGAATCATTCTTCTTTAAGTTTCAGCCAAGGAAGAATCAAACTCACTAAAGCTCACATTAAGGAGATGACTGATGCAGTTTGACAAAGTTTGATGTCTGCATTTTTCACCTATAGAGAAGAGGTGTGTATGCAAATAGAGGTTGCAATAGTTTACTCTTTCTTTAGCATCGATCGATTTATGTATGCAGCACTTTTGAGGATCTTCCTTTTAATTTTTTCCCACTTCAGGGTCACATGGGAAAAGATGTATGTGGCTTAATGTAATGTCCGCCTTGCAAAATAGGCTACACAAACTAGAGGAATTCCATGTATATCAATGCTGTTTCTTATAGCAATAAGCTCACCAATGGGGTAGAACATGATGGTAAGCTTTCTTAGGTGGGCCAATAGCAAAAGAAGTTAATGAGAAAAAGTAATATAACTAACCTTTACTTACATGAGAGTTTGCCATCACCAAACTCAAAAATATAGCATCCAAAAACCACTTAACACAATTGCCCTTTGAATTTTGAATAATGAAGAGTTTGGCAGGAACTAATGTATTTAAGAAAGGTCTTCAACAAGAGTGGCTATAAGGTCAGACTAAAATCTAGAATCTTTTGATAGGCAAGACTGGGCCACAAGCAGAATTTATGAACTAATGAGATGTCCATAGCATAAGCTTTTTTTTCATATATTTAAGGTACCTCAAATAAGATTTCTAAGACTCTAAAGCTATGTCTGGAAGATGTCGAGATCAACTAAGAGTTCGAAGATGAACAACACCATATTGTACATTTGTGTCGGGGTTCCCTGTATTGTGAGGATATAATATCAATTAACTCAAGAGTTCAAATTTTGTAACACAGTCAGACCATACATTATAAGAGGACCAAGCAACGAGCTTTGGCATAAAATCATTGCATGATCAAACATAACATTACAGTTATACGTACAAAAGGGTATTGTATCATATCCCTACCTTACTAGAAAAATTAGATATTGACTAGTAGAAGATCTTTTCCATTATCAAATTATGATATTGCTATCATGATTCAATTGTGTAATTGTTCTAGTCAAACTCATTGACCCATGTATTATAAAATAGGACTTCACAATTTTGTGATCATCAATCTAAAGGAATTAAATCATGGCAGTATAAAATAGAATATCTGAAAAACTCACAAGAATGCAAATTAGGAAAAAAGAGTAGTATAGTAAGAAGCGAAGCCTAAGAATGAACCTTATCAAGCATTGATTACTATTATAAGTGCCACACATGCTTGCAGATAAAAAAAAATGCTAGCAAACTTCATATATTGTAGATCTCTACCAGTACACTTCTGTTGTTGGGATATTCAAACTAATTGAGGGTTCATGTTGCAAAGGAAAGACATTTTGAGAAAATGGAAATAATGGGACAAGCTACCTTTTTTGTCCAAAGGAAGCATACACGAAGTGGAGGATAGTAGAGTAGGTAGTCAACATGTGCATTGATGGTGTTACATCTATCACATAGGAGACATTGCCCTTTGGAAATAGACATGGAAATCTTTTAGCAGAGGACAATGACTCTAAATTATATAAATATCCACTTTTACCAAGGGGTATTGATAAATGAGGAATGATTAATCATAACACTAAAGCGATGATATAGAAGTCATCCATTAAGTAGTGATATTGACATGAGTAGTGATATCAATACAATGAATATTAATAGTCATTTCGAACATTACTGAGGGGAGAACATTATTCATTATATTTGCCATGGGATGATCAATACTGCTAAGTATTGAAAAAATCGATATAATCCAAGTAATAGGTGATGAACAAAGGCTAACATACATCAAAACAACAATGATGAGCTACCAAGATAGGCAACAATTTGTAATTTGTAATATTGGAAAGGCGTGATTGGACAAAATAAACAAATAATCAGTGTACTATGAAGAAATATGATGGTGTAGAAACATAAGGCGTCTCTTTTAAAATGTAAGCCTTCACATCATATTGGTATAAGATGGAGTTCAATTCATTTAAGTATCATTGAATAGTAGAACAAGAAGATCCAATTATAATAAAGAGGTGGTAGCTTTTCAGCAGATCAATTGCTTGGTACTGATGGAACTCTAAAATTTGGCAAATTTTAGATTCCCAAGCACCATGGTAAAGAAAGAATCTGTAGATCTTACCCACTACTTATACTCAAACAATATGTTTCAAAAACACAAGCAAAATAATGTCAAACACATAATACATACACAATCTAGAATCATAAACAAAACATATGAGTTGTTTAGAGAAATCCTCAAAGAAATGTGTTCCCATATAATACAGGGGTAACGAGAAAACATAGGAGCCTACAGAACAGGATCTAAGCAATCAGACGAAGGAATAACACTCTCAACTCTTTACTATGTCCTTCTGACTACATGCAAAGCTATGTCACCATTCACTCCATTTTTACTGAATCCATGTATCAAAATCCGGTTCAAGTTCTTGATTCTGGAACAACAGATTAATGGTGTTTTCATCAACTACTTTGGTTTCAATGGTTTTGCTGGTGATTTCAGAATAGGAATGATATATGGACTAGTTTGAAAAAAAACAGCATTCCTAACTCCAGTCAATGCAAATCTACATTCATATCAATAAAGAGACTTAATAAAGCATAAGAAAGAGACATGTTAACAAATGAAACTGTATGAGACTCACAGCAGGACATAGTATGAAATGTATACTGTCATAGGATACCAATACATTGAATGAATGGATTAATCATTAGAGACAAAACCAAATACAAAAAAATACAGAAACATCATCAACAGATTCCATGGACTGCAATATTTGTATCGTGCCTGAGCAATGATATGGAACATGGTAATTATAACACCACAACGATAGAGCAGTTATATAAGGATTATCATTGAACAGAAATATACAGCATTTATACACAGTTCAAACATCTGGAGATGTCCTCAATTCTGTGGCGATAAAATTGAGGATGCCCAATAGGAATCAATTTAGTAATCAATTATTTCCCAGAATTACAGAAATAGATAAAGACTTATACTGGGCAGATATTCACACAGGAAAAGAACAGAGCACAAGTGGAACTATTGGGCCTAGAGATATTGGAATAACATTGCCAGCAAACACAAAAACCCGATAATACCCAAAGTTCTCGGAGGAAACCTATTGCCGTGAGTATACGCAGATATCGTGGCTGAGTGGCAGCCTTGAATAGCATGGTATTGTGCGAGAAGCAACTTAGAAATGACTCCGCTTATGTATGGGATGTTCAATGTCTAGCCAGGAGATACCGACTTAAAAAGAAGTGGTTTAGAAAATACATAATAGGGAAGTGCTTGCGTGGAGAAGTCGTCGAGAGTTTTCATATCATCCTATGCTTAATACTAAGAACCGAAACCTTTTAAAATTGAAGATTACAAATATTACTAATTTATTTCTTCGGTTAACAATGTTGAGGAAAATGATTTGTTAACAGCGGCACAGCTTGGTATGATCATAGTTAGAAAGGATGTAATTTACATTTGAAGAGATATGACCTTTTATTCGAAAAGGCATGCTTTTTTATGAATAAGATATAAAAGATATATGAATCATTTGTTGAGGAGGACGACATATCCGAACAATCATATTCACAAGAAGTATTTTATATTATTTTGTATGGAGGGATAAGGAGCTCATTATGACTTTGTAATATAAATTATATTATTTTATTTTTATAATAAAATAAAATCTTCTTTGTTTATTTTAAAGGCACCGAGATTTAAACTGCAGATGAATCATCCTTTGTAATTATATTTTGGAATCCTATATACAATTTAAATGTCAAATAAGCAGACATGGTCATTTAGCATTTTAAATTTGATCATTGCAGGTATTATGAAATATTAAATCATTTCCATATATGTGTCCAGTTTGTCTCCCTACCACAAGGATTAAAGCTCAGTCTGGACTAATTTAATATTTGCATATATATTTGATCTGTCGCATCTTGATTATTTAACTGTTGGCAGTAAACTGCGTAAAACATTATAAAGTTGTAAGTGAAAATTCACTGAAGTTGACTCTATTGCTCGGATGAGCAGAGGCACTGGTCTTTCTATTATTTAAGTCAGAAAATCTATAAATTTCTTCCTACAAGCATCAAATTAATTATTAATCAATTATACAAAGCATTCAACCATTATCTAACATCTAGTTTTCATTTTAATTGAGTTCAAGGACCTTGCCAACCGAAGAACTCCAGGAGTTTTAATTCACTATAGAAAAGCCTTGAACCAAATAGTCAACGTTGGAGGTGAAAGTTTACCTGCCTGGGTGTAGCCGAGCCTGAAGTGCTGGGCAATCAAAAAGTATTCCCATTCGTTGGATAGAACTAATTGAGAAGTCCTATCAAAGAAGTGCCAAGCTCTTGGATTTCCAATCTGTGGTTTTGGGAACTAACAGGTACCAAGAAGATAACTATATTCAAACTTGAACCTGGAGTGTCAATATTATTCTTGATAATGCAAAAATGATGATTAATATTTTTAAGAATTTTTATAATGCAATGATGATTTGTTGTTAATAGGCATTAAGGATATGAACTAAACTTGACAGCAATTTGTTTTGAGAAAGGGGATAAGGTCTACAATTAAAGGAGAATGGCTAATAGCACCCTATTACAGTGGTAGTTAAACAAGAACAGCTATAAGCAACCTACTGCACTATAATTGAGGAAGAACTCCTAAGGGTGTCCTATTAAGTTTTGCATTAGTATGAAGATATATCCTCTTTAATCTAATCCTTGGTCAATTTACGAATATGTTACCATTATTGTATATATGTACAGATCCTTTTGTATGTTAATATTGTGTTTGTGCTGTGGATGCAGGATTTCAAGTTACTAATCACATAAGAAGCTCTGAATGTGGTAAACCTATCCCTAATCTTGTGCAACTGTGGTTTTAGGGAAAATTAGTAAGGCGACATTACACGTTGCAATTGAATATCATTATTTAAAAGAAGGTTGAAGAATCCAATACAGGTTAACAGCTGTGATCAAAGCCTTAATAGGTCTTTGCTCAAGTCTTTCCATGTGAGCTTATTATTAAAAAAATAAGAAATACTCTAAAGTATTTTTTGTAAATTGAGCCATTTTGAAGTAATTAATTGTAACAACTAACTGAATTCAATACATTTGTTTGGTGAGTCTCAAGGATCGGGTATCTAACTAGAGTTGCCTACATGGAGCTCTAGTCTATTTCCTATCCTATCTATGCATCCTGATGAGGGGCCTGATCTGAAATGTTGATGACAAAGATATATCCATGGTCTTTACAAGAATTTATTTCCCCATGATTACAGATTGGAGAAATGAACTCTCTCAAAAAAAGATATCTATAAACAAAGTGGTTCTAAGTATTATTTGACAAAAAAATAATTCAAATACAAAAGCTACTCAAGGCTTTGCCACAATCCCAATCAAATAGTGACAAACATATTTTGAGATTTTCTTCACTACATCTCAAATTATTATTTCCACAATCTTACAAACTTATCATGACTTGCTGAAGCAACCATGCCACTTGCAGTTGAGGCTGCTAAAGAAGCTATGAGGCCATCATGTGCCTTAAGAGTCATACTTCTATTCTCAAACATATCCCATATTTCCAGAGACTGCAACCAAATACAATACATCAGAAAAACATTATCTCAGCACAAAGACCTATTACTCCAAAGTAAGAACTCTTTCTAGATGAAAAATGAACATATACTAAAAAGTCAAATAAGAAGACAGAAAACAACAGACCAACCTGATAGCATCCAATAACCAAGACTGATGGGTAGGTTGGATGAAAAACACACGAATGGAACTTATTTCCATTGCAGCTCAGCTCATATATGCATTCGCCTATATTACCACCACCAAGAGACCAAACTCTCACTGAGTCCTCACTAACAGATGCCAAATAATCTCCAGTTGAATCCCAGCAAACAGAGTGCACAGGCGTTGTGTGTCTCTGCAAAAGATGACAGCTTTCATAGTCAACAATGGCCACGTCTATATAAAATCAAGATGGAGATGGCACTCGATGAAGCCATTACAAACTCTGAATAAGTGAATACACAGCTGATATTGAAATTTTCCTACACTAGAGCAGTCCATTTCCATATTATCAAAAGCTAAAAGAACTAATGAATTTCCAAATCACAACTAATTAATTCTTTATTTGTGGATCATAAAATGTCCTCAAAATACAGTGTATGAAACATCAAAACCTCTAACATAACATCAACAATACCTGTAAAGAATGTAAACAATTTTCAGTTTCAACATCAAATATTGACACAACATTCTCGGCAGCAGCAGCAAGCAGTTTACCACTTCGTGTTTGAAATCGCACTTGACTCGTAGCACCCTGTAAAACAAATCAGATTTACACATCAAAATCCATGCAGATAATATAGAGAAGTCACATAGCATAGCACAGTGATCATACAAAAGACAAATGGGAAGCTTGTGTTGATGGCAAACCTTGAATGTTCTGGTACAAACACCCTGTTTAACATTCCAGTAACGTATCTCCCCATCTCCATCACAAGAGCAGAGGACATCTTCATTTTTTGGATGAAAATCAAGAGACATCACAGATGTGGAATGACCAGTAAATGTTCTCAAGGAATAACTTGGCTGCAAACATATTTGATATTGTATAATTACTTGAACCATATAATGCAAGATCAAAAAAATCATCTCTACAGACCACCACGAGCATATTAATGGATTGTAATTAGTCGCACAAATAAACCTTCTGCATGACTGAGTAATCAATGGTTAACAACTGCAAGCTTCTATTTACCAGTTACACCTGCTAACACATAATTTAGCCGAGACACTACTTTTGTACTTACTACTAAATTGTTGTGCAGAAAATGAAAACAATTCAATGTAAGAGGTTGTATGAAGCTCAATGACCCATCATATATCTTTTAAAATAAAAATGTAAAAATTATCCTAGGATATGCACGGGGGCAGATCTCTTAAGTCTTTTCCAGGTGTCCCAATTGCAGATACATTCTGAGGATACAGGGAGGCCTCAAAAGCATTCCTGGGCATTTGGCAGAAACAGCCAGAAGATCAGGTGGCAGGGTATGGCCAAGGATGTCCCTGACAATCCTTAGTATATACACGGGGATACATCTCTCTGTCTTTTCCAGATGTTCCATCTCGAATACATTTGGAGGATGCAGAGAGGCCTCAAAAGCATTCCTCAGCCTTTGCCCAGAACAGCTAGAAGACTTGTTGGCAGGATATGGCTGAGGATGTCTCTGACATTCCTCAACTATCCCAAGGACAGCCAGATGTTGCTAAACAGGTAGACCTCAAATGAAGCCGAAAAAGAAATGGTCATTTTTGTTATCAGAAAATAGGGAAAAAAGAAAAAAAATTGTTCATCTCCTATTATATAATTTACTGTAGTGCTTTGATATATCGTCACTGCCTGAACATCAGATACGACAATCAATTTGATCGTTTGATTCCTAAAACAGGTCAATCTCTCAAACAAGGAACAATGATGGAAATATATGAGTATAACAATAAAAAAGGATCCCACTATTGCAGTTGTGTGATCATAGCATATTCTGCAACTAGGCAAATCTGCACCTGTAGATTGCTGCCTTCCAGTGAAGGTCCAGAAATACAACATCAATAAGAACAAGTCCAGAGGTTTGTCATAAAGAACTTGCACAATAAGAAAACTGGAGGTAATTTGAGTCAAACCTGTAGATTCCTAAAACAGGTCAATCTCTCAAACAAGGAACAATGATGGAAATATATAACAATAAAAAAGTATCCCACTATTGCAGTTGTGTGATCATAGCATATTCCGCAACTAGGCAAATCTGCACCGATAGATTGCTGCCTTCCAGTGAAGGTCCAGAAATAGAACATCAATAAGAACAAGTCCAGAGGTTTGTCATAAAGAATTTGCAGAACAAGAAAACTGGAGGTAATTTGATGTCATTTTTGAAACATAACAGCAGGGACAGAGCAATAACTGCTGGTTTTCTTTCCTTCATTAGAACAAACTGTGTTTTTATCAGACATTTAAGATTGCTGGAAGTTTGATGGATTGGAGTTTGGACTTTCTGTAGATTAAGTTCTATCCCAAGTACAGAAGTAGAACGCCAATTGAAATGAGAAATTTAGAAAGTCATTTCGACACCAAATCTCAGAAGTTCAAAAATCAAAATTACAGTATATTGAAAAGTCCAATATTTGCTGTATTTAAAAAATAGAGCTTTGACTGATGTTGTCAAAAGATAGCTGCTACAGGTGAATGAGAGATAAATGATTTTGAATAAGATTGGGTTGTCCAAGGGATTATGACTAACGCTGAATTGTTAATAAGGAATAAATTAGTATCTTTCCACCTCAATATCACTCTCTCCAAACTTTCAGACGAGCAATACAAATGGAAAAGCGGTCTTGACATTTTAAATAACCTCCACTGTAAATTAGTATAATTGCGCTTGAAACAGGGGTCTAGAGCCAAGTAGATACAAGAGAAACTAAAATATAGCTCATAAAAAGTAAATCAGAAACCAAGATATAATAAATTATTAAACAATCAACATACACACTAGAATCCAAATTGTGATAATGAAAGTTATGCGTAAACAGTCATTAGGTAACCAAATAATAATAATTAGGAAAATCTCTGCTAAGTCTACAAGAGTTATGAATGTCTTCACAATTCAGTCAAACAGCATCTTTAAACAAAATAGAGAGCAGATATTCACAAAGCAACTTGCTTTGAAATAAAGAGTATTAATTGAACTTTCTTAAACTAAATCTAATACCTCCAATAGGCTTTTCAGATTTATAAAAGATAGTCAGCGGAATAATCTTATGACTAACATACTAACATTGATCTTGGCCAAGAATCTGTAGTTATGCAGGGTATCCTGCTCTCCACGCATAAGGAAAAGGATGAACAAGGACTGGAAGCATCTAAATGTGTATTCTGAAATCGGAAAGCTTGCAACTACCAAATAAGTAGAAGAAATCTCACCCAACCATAAGAGAATGAATTAACTAGTTCAATAGTAACGTCTCAGTTTCCCCTTGATCAAAAATCTCTTAAAGGTCAAGTTTAGAGTTTAGCGACTTATTAAGCCCAATTGTCCTCCAATAGCTATCTAATATTTAGAGCTATGAAGTCTGGTTCACAAGTCTAGGACCCTGATTATGACAGGGTTTGAGCCAGAGCAGACCTGGGAAAACCAAGTGCAGTCTAGGTACATTTCCACTAAGAAACACACTATAATTTTGCGTGTGAAACAATTAATGCAGAATTTGAATAAGATCTTCAACATTACAAAACAAAATTTGATGAAGTTTGGATATTTATTACATCAGGTTAAACTAGCCCTCAAGATTTCTTCCAGTGAATTTTTTATATCCAATTGCTTATAGTGACCACTATCCGATTAATTGCAAGCTCTCTAAAGTAATAAACTAGCCCTTGCACCGGATGAGGTGGAAGGGTGTAGCCGATAGTGATGTTGATCATGCCAGATGATGTCTGGACTCTGTATCAATAGACATAATCAGTCTTATCTTATTCTCAATGATTGTCAAATTATTATTCGTGGAATCTTGAGACAACCAAGGATCAATATTCTCATCATTCAATAGTTATGTAATTGAAATACTTAAATTTAAATAAATTATTGTATTGTATGATGTAGAATTTTTTTTAATTATATAGAGTTATCACACTGACCTATAGAGTCCTCATGTATTTTCTATAAAAAAGTTCTAATAGAATATTGATTCAAAAATAGTAATAATAATCATAATATGCCACAATAAGCATAAATGATAATTGTAATTATCCTCATTCCTAAACCCTTGCATCCTTCACTGTACAATTAACCCATGTGTATCTAAAGTGAAGAGATTTGATCTTAATGTCTTCTTTAACTCTGGGTTAGACTTATCAAGTATGTGTAGTTTCTCTAGATATTAGATATTTTGAAATCTCCATGCTCATTCTTTGTATATCTATAAAAGGCAGTCATAGGTGTTCAGGTATGAATGAAGACAATTGAAAGGTTAGGATGTTGGGTAGGGAAGAAATGAGATTTATATTTTTGTCATAATATCTTGCACAACGAAGACTGTTCTTTTGTATAGGTATATTGTATGGCTGGGAAAGATTTTTAGATAACTAATTTTTTTGATATAATAATTCTATATAATAATATAGGGATCTTGAATTTTCCTTTAAAAAAAAAATTCCTATTAATTAAATAAAAAAATTATCAAATATTTAAACCAATCTATATTTCAAATGTTTTTAATTAATGATTATTAATTATAATTTTTTTGATAATTAATTAAATATAGTATCAATTAATATATCTATTGAAATTTAATATTTAATTTTATTGTTATTAAATTGTAATATTTTATTACAAATAATTATTATTTAAACTAATTACTATTTAAATGTTATATATTTGATGTCATGTCTGTATATTATACTTTGAATTAATATTATACTATTCTTATTGTTAAAATATTTGGAAATTTGAACTTACAATAGATTGTCTTGGTTTGAATGTTGTATGAAATTCATGTGGTCCACAAAGCCCAAAAGCATGGATGTGTAAATTAAAAAAACCACCAAACTCATTCAAAATACCAGAAGAAATAAATTCCGCTAGAGTAAAATATTCTAGGTTCTGAAATTACTCGGTACCATATTTTCAAAGAAACCACTACAGGATACCTGAATAATGAAGAAAAAAAAATTGTGACTAAATATTTGAACATAATTGCATTTTATCGAAAAGGTTACATATTTTGATGAACCCCCATTCCATTATTAGGGTCGTCATTATATGAGAATGCAATAGTAAAAATCATTTAATAGAAACCAACAAAGAGTCCTACAAAACTATTGTAAATTTGTGACCTCAATCTACATCAGCAACTTTTAATCTGAAACATGAACATCCTTGAAGACGCTCATGTTTCAAATTAAAAGTTTCCATACAAAAAGAGTAACTCTCCATGCAAATATTTAGGGATATACTTAGAAAAAGGGGTTAGGAGTAAAAAAAAGGATGGGACAATATCTTAGAAAGAGTAGAAAAACAAACAGAATCATGGAAAGAAAAATGGCTAACTAAAGTTGGAAGAGTAACAAAAACTAAATCTGTTCTGTCAGCTATTCCCACTTATCCTGTAACTTGCCTTCCGCTACTGAATAATGTTACAAAAAAATTACAAGGAAAACATAAAAAAAATTTCTAGAGTGGAACAAAGAGAAAAAGAAACAAGCACTAATAAAATGGGATAAGATATGTCATCCTAAGAATAAAGGAGGATTGGGTATAAAAAATCTCAGTTGGCAAAATGAGGCATTAGGAGCAAAGCTAGTATGGCATCTATACAAGGAAAAAGATAAAAAATGGGCAAAAATGCTTTATAATAAATATCTTAATCCATTAGAACCCTTTCTCTCTCTTTAGAATCAGAAATCCACCAAGTGGTTCTAAAAATTGGAATTTTATGATGAAGTGTAGGCCTTTGGTTAGAAAATGTCTAACTTGGGATTTAGGTAGAGGTGATGAGGCATTATTCTGGGATGATTCATGGGATGGTCAACCCCCAATTATTAATTTTGGAATATCCAAAAATAGCATCAATGTCATTACAAATATTTGGGGACCCAAGGTTTCAGATGCCAAAACACTTATCCAGATTGATGAGACTGAGACTTGGGTATGGAAATCTTTGGATAATATTAATATTCCAAGTATAGATAAAACTATCCTTGAAAATATCCTCAAGGGTAGATCTGTGATTCACAATAATCAAGCAGATAAACTCATTTGGGGGGCATCTAATGATGGAATATACAAAGTTAAGCTACAATATGATCTTATAATTAACTCACAAAGATGGGATAATATTGCTATACCCTTGGATCTGTGCTGGGATTCAACATGCCTACCTAAGGCTGGTATCTTTATTTGAGTGGCAATTTAGAATCAGATTCTTACAACTAATAGATTCTCTAAAATGGGATTTGAAGGACCATCCAAATGCAGTCTATGTAAAAATGAATCTAAAAATATGGAGCATATTTTGTTTAAGTACCCCTTTGCGCAAGATTGTTGGTATTGGGTTAAGAATAAATTGAATTGGACATCCCCTATACCTCAAGATATCAAGGGATTTCTTCGAGGTTGACCTATTAAGAATAGGGTTAGCGTACATGAGAACTTATGGAATATTACACCTGCAATCGTTATGTGGGAAATATGGAAGGAAAGAAATAGATGAATATTTCAAAATTTAGAACTAAGATAAATGATAAAAAAATTCAATAAAGTCACAACAGCCATCACAGAAGTTATGAATTGCCATCTCAAGAACACACACAAGGCAGAAGGTATATTCTCAGTATGGGATGAGAATATGAGGAAAACTAGCTGCATTTGATTAATCCGCCCTATTACAAACGTAAATGGCAGAATACTTGACATATTAATCAGAGATCAAATGATCTATATATACAAAGAGCAGAGGCGAATAGAATAGAAACATTCTATTCTAGACTACACCTAAATATTAGAAACATTCTAATATTTATAGAGATACAATAAGATACAATAGAGAGCATTAAAAAGAAACATAAATATAATTCTAATTACCCCCCTTAATGCTCAATCTATTTACTACACCAATAGATCCCCTAAATTTAACAAACTTGTCAGGACCAAGGGATTTTGTGAAAATATCTGTCAGTTGCTCTGAGGTAGGGACATAGAGTACCTGAATATATCCATCGTCTACTAATTGTCGGATGTAATGGCAATGAAGCTCTATATGCTTGGTTCGTTCATGAAACACTAGGTTCTTGGCAAGTTTGAGTACTCCTTGGTTGTCTGAAAACAAAGAAGTTGGACCTACTTGAGAAATATGCAAATCTGCAAGCATCTAACAAAGCCAAATTGCTTCACAAGCTGCCTTGACAGCTCCTCTATATTTTGCTTCTATAGAGGAGAGTGCCCGTGCCTGTTGCTTCTTATTGGTCCAAGTAACTACTGCAGATCCGATATTGAACACATAGCCAAAAGTAGATTTCCTATCATCAACTGAGCCGGCCCAATTGGAATCGGTAAATCCACCGAGTTGAGGAGTAGCACTCCTTGTGTAAAGGAGACCATAATCTGAAGTACCATGTACATAGCGTAACACACGTTTCACTACAATCCAATGATCAATCTTGGGATTCGTCATGAACCGTGAGATGTAGCTAACTGCAAAACTGAGATTAGGTCTAGTAGTAGTAAGGTAGATGAGACTACCTATTAGTTGCTTGAAGAGTGTTTCATCTACAGGAGGAGAATCAGATTGTGTGGACAATTTCAAACCAGTCTCCATAGGAGTGGAGGTAGGTTTGCAATCCTACATTCGAAACCTGTCAAGCAAATTTCTAGCATAGTTGGACTAAGACAAAAAAATACTATTGTCAGTCTGCCAAACCTCAATACCCAAACAATAATGAAGCAATCCGAGATCTGTCATATCAGAATTTCTACACAGATCCTATTTGATTTCTGAAATCAAATGTTTTGAACTCCTAGTAATGATCAAATCATCCACATAGACAAGGACAACAATATCATTACCAGAGTGTTTAATACGTAGATTACTGTCTGACAGGCTACGCTAAAATCCCTGAGCAACCAAGTACTGATCAATCTTTATGTACCAAGCCCGAGGGGCCTATTTAAGACCATAAAGGGCCTTCTAGAGTCTACATACTTTTGGTTCTGAACCGGCAACCTTGAAACCTAGGGGGTTGCATCATGTAGACTTCTTCTTATAATTCACCATTGAGAAAAGCACTCTTCACATCCATCTGATGAATTTTCCAACCATACTGAGTTGCGATGGCAAGAAGGCCAATAGTGCTCATCTTGGTTGTCAAGGCAAAAGTCTCCTCATAGTCAATGCCTTCACGTTGGGTGAATCCTCGAGCATCAAGTCTGGCTTTGTATTTGTCCAAGGTACCATCTACATGGTACTTGACCTTATAGACCCATTTACAACTAATGCGTTTCTTCCCACGAGGGAGATCTGAAAGGACCCAGGTGTGGTTCTTTTGAAGACTCTGAAGCTCAGCATCCATTGCCTGTTCCCATTCTGGAATTCCTTTGGCCTCTGCATATGTCTGGGGCTCAAGGATACTGTGGATGTTGGCCATAAGAGCAACATTTACTGTGTTGTGCTAAATGCTATTATTTTTGGAGGTTTTACCCTCAATGAGTTCATCAGGACGAAGATCACTAATTGTTTGAGCCCACCATTTTGGTCGAAGAGTAGAGGAGCCAAAAATGTTGTCGGAATAACTGGAGCACGAGCTGGAGCTAGAGCTGTATTATTTAGAGGTGGTTGAGGTGGTGTATCGGTAGCATCAAATGACTCATAAAAAATAGGACCCAAGTCAAAGATTGTTGAAGACTGAATCTCAGAATGCGGCGGGGAGACAAAGAGCTGAAATGGTCTGAGTTCCTCATCAAATACACCATCACGATTGAAGATAAAATGATCAATGTTTACATCAATCAGTCTGTAGGCCTTATGTGTGTGACTGTATCTTGTAAGCATGAGTTTCTGGCTTTTGGAATCCAACTTAGTGCATTTTGCATCAGGAATCCATACATATGCTATAGAGCCAAAAACTTTCAAATAGTTGATCCTAGGTTTGCAACTAGACTAGGCTTCCTCAAGAGTCTTATGTTTAAGTGCAAGGGTGGGTGACCAGTTAAGAAGGTAGACAATTGCGGATACTGCTTCTGCCCAATATTTTCTAGGAACATTTCCATGTTCTAGCATAGCCCTAGCCATTTCTGTGATGGTACGGTTTCGACGCTCTAAGACACCGTTTTGCTAAGGGGTGTGAGGTGTGGTGAACTGATGTCTAATGCCATGAGTAGTACTTAAGGCAGAGAAAACAAAAGAACAAAATTCCCCCCCCATTATCGGTCCTAAGAGTACGGATGGGGGAACCAGACTTTTTCTACTAGGGCTTTAAACTGCTGAAATACAGGATAAGCATCTTATTTTTGCTTAAGAAAATATACCCACGTTTTGCGACTGAAATCATCCACAAAGAGTAAGAAGTACCTATTCCCAATAACAAAAGGAGTATTCATAGGACCACATGCATCAGTGTGGACCACCTGGAGTACTTTAGATGCTCGCCATTATTCACCATTCTTAAATGGTGTCCTATGTTGCTTCCCTGCTTAGCAAGCTCCGCAAATGCGAAGGTTTTGGGTCTGGATATGAGGCAAGCCATAGACTAAATCATCTCGAGTAAGTTGTGCTAGATATTGAATGTTCAGATGACCGTATCGTTGATGCCAAAGGCTGCTAAGAGTGGATGATTTGGTGATGAAGACACGCTCAAGGGAATCACTTGAATCTACAAGCCTATAAATACCATGATCCTCAAGACCGACAGCAAGTGTAGTGCGAGAAGCACGATCAAAAATCGAAATCTTACTTCCACTGGAAACGACATCCAACTGAGGGGAGTGCTTCATAATCTAACAGACAGAAGATTATGTTTCATGCCAGGAACATAACAACATTGAGGAACATGAGTCTTCTTCCTCCGGACTAAATCTAAATCTGAACATAGCCCTTGTCGACAATATTGTATTCCTCGCCGCCTCCAAAGATTATTAAGTCAGAATAGGGAGTGAATTCAACAAACCAATCACGCCTGTGAGTGAAATGTTGGGAGGCACCGAAATCTATGTACCAGGCAGAAGATTTCACATGAGCTGCACGTATGCTGGCCATAAAGGCATGGTAGATAGATTCTTTCTGCTCTGAGTGTTGGGCAGCATTGGCTTGCTTTTTAATTGAGTTTGATTTCTGATGCAGCTGATACAGATGCTCATAATATGTGAATATCTCAAATGGCACAAACTTCAAGGTGAGAAAATGAAAGACCCAAAAAAATCAGAGAAGTACCAAGAAGAGAGCTCAAAAAACCCAAAAATAATATGTTGTCAGAATCCAAATCCGCTGGCTCAAAAATTGAGGCACAAAAATCGAGGCACCCAGAAAAATCTGACAAACCATTTGAGATCTTGAAAAACCCACCAAGAGTTTGTAATCAAAAAAAAATTCCAAGCCCAAAAATTATGGTTTTGAAAAAAAATGGCCCTGGCTGAAAAAAGCTTGAAAAAAAACCTCAGATTTCTTGATAATAATGGTGGATTTGTTAAACAAAACGCTGTTGGCTTCCACCAATGAAGTCATTTTTGGATTGTGAAGTAAAAAACGGCTCTATTTGTGCAAGAAAGACACCATAAACTGCACTCAAAAAAGACTATGCCCAGATTTTCAAAAAAAATTGAAATAAAGCAAACCCAAAGAATTTTGAAAATTTCAGTCATGAATTTATAAGAGTTTTTGAAATATTCCTTATAATGGCTCTAATAGCA
Source organism: Cupressus sempervirens (assembly GCA_028749045.1). Lineage (NCBI taxonomy): Eukaryota > Viridiplantae > Streptophyta > Pinopsida > Cupressales > Cupressaceae > Cupressus > Cupressus sempervirens. The sequence goes on along the minus strand of CM053783.1, from coordinate 636,422,219 downwards.
TGTTACAAACATAAATGGCAGAATACTTGACATATTAATCAGAGATCAAATGATCTATATGTACAAAAAGGAGAGTCGAATAGAATAGAAACATTCTATTCTAGACTACATCTAAATATTAGAAACATTCTAATATTTATAGAGATACAATAAGATACAATAGAGAGCATTAAAAAGAAACATAAATATTATTCTAATATTCCCTTAGTTTATCCTAAAAAGGATAATATAGCCAGGAAAGAATGTAAATGGGTTGCACCTCCGATAGGATGGAAGAAATTGAACTTTGATGGAACTTCTAAAGGGAATCCTGGGAAAGCAAGATTGGGCTGTATGGTTAGATCAGAAAACGGAAATTGAATATTAAAACAAGCTAAACCATTAGGTAATGTAACTAATATTATAGCTGAACTGGAAGCATTAAAAGAGGGATTAGAATTAAGCATAAAAAAGTATATTAAGAAGTTAATTATTGAAGGGGATTCACAAATAATCCTAAATGCAATTAGAAAGCAACAAACACTAAACTGGATATTAAATGCTCAACTAGAAAGTGTACTTAATCTTATAGATCAATTTGAGGAGATTAGAATTCAACATATTTATCGTGAAGGGAATTTAGAAGCTAATAAATTGGCAAATAAAGGAGTGGAGGGAGAAGACTTTATATATTTAGCAAGACAGAATTAAGTAGAATACTAAGATTAGAGCAAAGGATAGTTTAGTAGAAGTATGATGCACTTTTATAAGAAGTAGTTATTAGACAGACATTCGTAGTAAGTAAATCTACTTACATTTACAAGGCATGTGAGATACAATCATGAAACATTAAGTATAGTCTCTTTTAGTGTATTTTAATAATTCTACACACATATGAGTAGGCATTAATCAATGCTCAACAACCCGAGAGTCGCCATCTGTTATTTAAGGCTTGGAGTACTAAATATTTTTTTAGCTCTTCTTTCTTTATAAAACCAACAGTTTCTCTATGAGCATAGAGTCTTCAATTGCCCTCTTTCACGCTCTGGAAGTGAGGACAATGGCGTTCAGAGGGGCTATCAAATAGGAGAGGTGAAATAGGATCCTTAACCCGGTTGACGATGTTTCTAGGTTTTTTGATCACTTTAGTTGATGCCTTACCCTAGCTTGGATTGAAGCCTCCTATGTTCCCTTTTGATTTCTTCTATCTAGTGTTTTGGGAATGAGCTAGATCTTTGTTATTAAAGATTATAATCATTATTGAACAAATGCTGGTGGTTTTTAGCTACTAATGTTGATCTATGATCTGTTATTTTATTGATTTCATTTCCTCAGTAATAATTAATGAAGGAGACTTAGAATATTAAGTTGATCTGTATTTGTGAGCTATTTAAAATAAACCTTTGGGCCTGTATGCTTGAATTTGTATTCTGTCTGATTACCACTGCTCTACTTCTTCCCCTTCATCATTATGGATTTAGTTTGCACCTCATTAAGCTTTAAGTAGTGCAAGGTGTTTATCGATTCCATTGCTACTAATTATTTTATAACCTTAGGCAATATGCATGGATTCAAGTTGGCTATTGATTCGGATTTCTCTTAAACTCACAAGTATATGATAAGAATAAGATGAATCGATGAAAATCTTAAATTATTGAAATTAGTTAATATAATCTTGATTGATCTCTTCATTTGAACTAGATAAGGACCCTGAATATCTAATCCACTCTAAGTAAAAACAGTAAACCGAATAGGATAAGGGATGAGATTTTAGATAAAGATTCATTTAAAGCATATTATAAAACTCAATTAATTAACTCCATTGGTAAATTTAGGATTCTTATTGTAGGAAGAGTCTCTTAGTATGTTGATTGGTCTTTTCACTCCTCCCATTTTTTCTAATCAAATTGATTTGGTACTAATCCCATATTGGGAGATAGTTGTATTTTGTCGTGCAAATGGTTGGTGGATCACTTCTTCATGGCAGGATCCTTAATGAATTTAGCTCGGAACCTTGCCTCTCCTTTGATTTATGTCCCCCTTTTCCAAGGAAGTCTATTTGTTATTAATAGTTTCATCAAATTTTGTATAAACCTGTACAAAGTTTCATATAAACTGGGGTTTGCCCCTTTTAAATTGTATAATATTGGACTTCGGTCCCGAGTGAGATTGGAGGTTTTTTTGCTCCGTTCTTTCCTACCAGTGCCTGTTTGAACGGAGAATTCTATAAATTCAATTTTATTTTATTCAATATAATACAAGGCTTCGACCGTTCACCGATCAAAACAAATATTACCACAATTAATTATTATTTAAACTAATTACTATTTAAATGTTATATATTTGATGTCATATCTATATATTATACTTTAAATTAATATTATATTATTCTTATTGTTTAAATATTTAGAAATTTGAACTTATAATAGATTGTCTTAGTTTGAATGTGGTATGAAATTCATGTGGTCCACAAAGCCCAAATGCATGGATGTGGAAATTAAAAAAACCACCAAACTCATTCAAAATACCACAAGAAATAAATTCCGCTAGAGTAAAATATTTTGGGCCCCGAAATTACTTGGTACCATATTTTCAAAGAAACCACTACATGATACCTAAATAATGAAAAAAAAAATTGTGACTAAATGTTTGAACATAATTGCATTTTATCGAAAAGATTACATATTTTGATGAAACCCTGTTCCACTATTAGGGTCGTCATTATACGACAATGCGATAGTAAAAATCATTTACTAGAAACCGACAAAGAGTCCTACAAAACTAATGTAAATTTGTAACCTCAGTCTACATCAACAACTTTTAATCTAAAACATGAACGTCCTTAAAGATCCATTGAAAAGATCTTCTAAACCCTTATTTTAAATTAGCCCAGCTGGACCCCAATTTCAGACCTGTCATTTTTTAACAAATGGTACCCGAAATTTAGATTCTAAGACTACAAAGCATAGATGGAAGACTCGCCGGTTACTCGGCGAGTTTTTAAAACTCGCCGAGTATTTTGGGACGACGAGTAAATCGCCCAAAAACTCGCCTGCCAAAAAACTCGGCGTGAGTCCAAAAACTCGCCGAGTAATCGGCGAGTTATGTAAAAAAACTCGCAGTTCAGGGAACCCGCGGCCAGACGCCTAAATAGGTCAAAATGCATTGTTTTTTGCATTGTTTCTTTCATTTGTGTGGAGCAAAGAAGGTTTTAGCTGATTGCAAGTGATTAAAGGCAGATTGGAGTGGATTTTGGAGGATTCTAACCGAATTTAGAAGAGAAATTTCTTTCCAGGTATGTTCATCTTATCATTGTTTGAAAACTTTTTATAGTTTTAAGCAAAGCTTTTATTGTTTTTGTTGTTGTTTGTAAATGATTTCAAATCATTTGAAAGTTGAAACCCTACTGGCTAGTTGTTCTAAACTTCTAGCTTCTAAGTTCTAACTCTAAGTTCTAACTTTGTTTATTCGTTTTTCAATAAATTTAATTATTTATGTGTAGGGCAGCGGACAAGCATTAAGAAAACATGACAAACCCGCAAGAAGACTGGCCACAAACACCATGCCCATCTGGATATATAGGCACTCGGCCTAAAAATGCAAGAGATAAGGCATGGCGGTATGCCTATGGAGCTCCAAGTCCAAATGATATTGGCAAGGTGATATGCATTCCTTGTGAGAGAATTATTTCTGGAGGCATAAACCGCCTCAAATACCACCTTGCAGGCATAAAGAAACATGACTCAAATCCTTGTCTCAAGGTAACTGATGAAGAAAAAAGATTCATCCATGCCCTACTTGCAGCTGCTGAAGAGAAAAAATTGAATAGGGAGAGGGCAAAATTATCTATGAGGGCAGCCATAGCTGAATCTGAAGGAGCTCCTTTTGATATGCAAGAGGAAGAAGAAGCACTTGAGAACATACCAGGATCTCTTCGTGGCCCACGGATCCGCAAACAAAATTTCTCTTTTACCGGTTCCACTTCTTCATCATCACCATCCGGATCCCCATCAGGGATAGGTGGTTATTTTGTGCCCAGGAATACACCTGGAGCACAGCCATCATTAGAGGGCACTGCATGGTTTAAGAAGGTGCATGAGCAAACTGATATTGCAGCAGCTGATTTTTGGTTTTTCAACAATATCTCAATGAATGCCGCTGATAGTCCCTATTGGGTCAATATGGTGAATGCAATGACAATATCAGGCAAAGGGTACAAGCCGCCTAATCGCAAGGATATGAGTGGAAGGTTAGTATTTTACTATTTAGTAATTGTAAATAATTGAGATTCACTTTAGTTCATTGTTATATTTTAAATCTTAATTGTTATAACTTATTTCCTAATTTTTTACTAACACTTACACTTTATTTAATATTACACTTAAATTTTGTAGGTTGCTTGACAAAGCGGTTGGTAGGGCAAGATTGTTGATAGAAGACCAAAAGAAAGAGTGGAAGAAGTATGGCTGCACCATTTTATCTGATGGGTGGACAAATGGAAGAAGTAGAACCATTATTAACTTCTTGATTGCTTGCAAAGATGATGTGGTGTTTTGGAAATCTGTCGATGCCTCCAACAAAGTGAAAAATGCAGCCACATTGGCTTTACTGTTGGAGAATGTTGTCATGGAGGTGGGAATAGAGAATGTGGTGCAAATAATCACAGATAATGCAGCAGCATATGTGGCAGCAGGTAGATTTAATTTTTTATATTTGAATCAATATGAATCATGAATGTAATGCTATGGTATTATTCAATTTAGATTTGATGTAATTTGTAAATACTAAATATGGAAAGTTTGTTACTGATTATTGATTTTTTGCTAATCTTTTAGGTAGAATCCTCCAAGAGAGGCATCCCACACTTTTTTGGTCACCTTGTGCAGCACATGTCCTTGACCTTCTTTTGGAGGACATAGGAAAACTTGATTGGGTGAGTCCAGTTGTGGAAGATGCTAGGCGAGTCACGAAATATATCTATAATCACCCATGGGTTCTCAGTTTGATGAGAAAAGCCACTAAAGGCAAAGATTTGATGAGACCTGCTATGACAAGGTTTGCAACGGTCTTCTTGACGTTGCAAAGTATTCTTGACCACATATTGGCTTTGAAGCAAATGTTTGTGTGTGCTGATTGGGTTGCTTCACCTTACTCAAAGAAGCCCGAAGGAGAAGCTGTGGCACGAATAGTCTTTGATGATAGCTTTTTTGCAAAGGCTAAGGAGATTGTGGAGGTAACTTCATTATATTTTTAGTTTATTCAAGTTTCATTTTCAATTCATAACTTACTATGTTATTAACTAATTTGTATTTTTCAAATTTCAAATGTAGATGTCTTTGCCCCTGGTTCTAGTCTTGCGCACATTTGATGGGCAGCAATCCCCAATGGGAGGTCTTTATGAGGCCATGGATAGGGCGAAAGAGGCTGTTAGAAGTTACTATCACGGGGACAGTCTCAGATTTGACCCCATTTGGGAAATAATTGATAGGAGGTGGAACAATATGCTCCACCAACCTATTCATGCAGCAGGCTACTTCCTCAATCCCAAATTCAGGTACTATGATAATTGATTGTCCTTGAAGTTGGGATTTTAATAAGTCTTTATTTTACTTTACTTTTTAAGGTTGTGTAGTAAGACTTGATATCATTTTCTATTTGTTTTAGGGCTGATGATTCCTACTCAGATCCTAATGGAGAGGTCATGGAAGGTCTCTCTAAATGCATTGAGAGAATGATATCAAGTGAAGAGGAGAGAGACCTTATTGTGACCGAACAACAAATCTATGTGGAATCAAGGGGTCCTTTGTTCTCTTCTATGCTAGCAAAGAGAGCAAGATCTACTCAAGCACCAGGTAAAGCGTCAAACTTTAAAACTTTTGCTAATTGATAAGTTGTGCTTCTGATTTTGTTTTTTATTGCTTTATAACTTTTTAAATTTTGTTTTGCAGATGCTTGGTGGGCAAGTTGGGGTGCAATACCCCCAATTTAAGGAAATTTGCTCTCAGAGTCCTATCCCAACCTTGTAGCTCATCCCATTGTGAGCGCAATTGGAGCTTATTTGAGTCCATCCATACAAAGAAAAGAAACAGAATGACTCAAAAACAGCTTAATGACCTTGTTTATGTGCACTATAATCTTAAGTTGCGCATAAAAAAGTCACAGCTGTTAGAACTACCTGGTCCGCTTGATCTAGATGAGATAGATCCTTATTCTGATTGGACAGCACAGGAGCCAAGTCCATTTTTTACATCAGATGAGATCGCTGATTTGGAGAGGCAGGCCATGGAGGGGGAGGTTGACACTGATTTTCAGTTCACTATGGATGACATTGAGGATGAGGACGAGGATGATGATGATTCAGGCGAGGATCAGACATTACCATTAGGTGGAGATGCATCCTCTTCTAGGACGCCGAGCCAGTCAGTAGGGACGTCGAGCGAGGGGGCACAGCCACAGAGTTCACAGTCACGCAGCTCACGCCCTATCCCAGTGCGGGGCACTTCTTCTAGGACTAGACCCCCTCGCTTTCCTGCTAGTGCAAGTGGAAAGAGGAAGATGTGATTGGCATTGTCACATTGTATTGATGTATTTAGACTTTTAGTATTTACTTCTAGTTTGACAGATTGAAACTATTTAGTAATTTACTATTTTGCTTCCTACCATGAGCATTCTGCATGAGAATGCAATTTTGTACGCATTATGCATTTATATATATCTAAACTTTGTTTCTTTCTTTTGTATTGTCTTTAATTAACTTATTAGATGCATCTTCTCATTAAATTTTGCAAAATAAATGTATTTTTGATTAAATTTCAGCGGTTTTTTAGGTTCCCGAGTTTTTTTTTTTAAATCGCCGAGTTTTCCCCGATTAAACTTTTGGGGGGCTTGGCGAGTTTTTGCATTTGGCGAGTTTTCCAACTATGCTACAAAGCAACACAATGCATTTTGAGTTTTCCCCATTAAACTGAACATTTAATGCATTCAATTCAACACTAAAACAATTTGCAAGCCTAGATTCTTTCTCAAAATTTGCATTGTTAATCCTGAATACCCCATTTTTTATAATGCGCTAAAATTATAAAGAATTGCTCGTCAAACAGGAGATGTCAAATTACTAAATAACAAAGGTGAAATAATTAAATCAACAAAGCATTTATGCTGATTCCCAAGGTTCAAATACGCAATGGACGTGATAATATGTTGGAACTGGATTAAACAATGATTCAATTGCATGGAAAGTATCCCTGCCCCTAAAAATAATGGAAAAATTAACGTACAAAAAAGTCAAGTTGATTGCAGCAATGGCTTGGGTTGTCAATTTTCCCTTTAGAAGAGAAGAATGTGCATTCAACCAACACATCTAATCATGGATTACGCGATAATTTCTCTTCTCCCCAAAAAGATAGATGTCCAAAGCCGATGCACATTTTACGAAAGCATATAAACACTAGCAAAATGCTTCAAACAACTAGACAATGTCTTTCAGAAGCCCTCGACGATTTGGGAAACCGAACAGCCCACTTTCAAAGCCTAAAAAAGAAATGCCTCATCATAAAACTCCCAAAATGCACATTCTGGAACAGTAGATTTTCCCAAGCCGAAAGACATTACAAAGCCTTACACACCCAAGCTACCTGAATGTCTTTAATCTTCTTCCTTCAACACAACAAGCACTTGTCACCAACCACACAATTTCACATAACATTATTAATTGATGTTAAAGTTGCACGTGTCTATGAGACTGCAACACTTTTGATGACCTACTATGGTTCAAATACAATCAAACGACTTTAAAGCTTCAAAGCTTCCCTGTGTCTGGGAAAATTTTTATCTTCGTCTTCAAGAGGCACCCAAGAAAATATCTATCAACAAAATCAAATGAAGCGCAATGACCACGGGTATGGACACAAGAGCCATCACTGTCATTTCCAACAAAAAACACCAAGAGAGGCATGAGCAACAACACTCAGAGAAACAACAAGATCCAAAGAAGCATGATCAACGGCCACAAAGCGAGGTCTCTACAACCCTGAATAGAGCATCTGCAATTCGACCAAAACCGTAACGAACAATAAATTTTATATCGATGAATCTCAATAGCTATTTGACAACTCCAAGCCAAATTCAAAAACCCTATTGCAAAAGAAAAGAAGTAACGAACTAGTGGTGGTGATCTTTGAGGTAGTGAGCTTTACACTATTACACTATTGTCGCAGCATTATGATATTATTTGAAGGATTCTCTTTGAAAACCCTATTTCCAACCAGTGCAAATCCACATGTTTTTGACCAATACAAATCAACATGTCGGTAAAACAACTTTTACTCCCTAGTGTGAGACAAATCGAGTGAACAATGCCCACACTGAAATTATATTTTAAACATTAAACAATATCTTCAATAGGTGAAGGGAGTTGCAAGCCTACCTTTTTAAAATATTTCAAGTAGGATGTTAATTACAAACAAATGAGCTCTCCATACAGTAAAAAAGTAAAAAGCATTCGAGGACTTGGAAAGCAACAATGTTATTGGTGGACTTGATACCATTGGCATTGGCACTATTTATGAATCAAATAATTACTATTATTTAGTTAATGGTAATCTATTGTAATATCCGGTAAATATTAGAATGTTTCTAATATTTAGTTTCATGTGTCTAGAATAAAATGCTTCTATTCTTTACAATTGTTTCCTAAGGAAACATTGTTCATTCTTTTGTATTTATTGATGTCTTGATCAGTGTTAATATTAAAAAAATATTTACCAATTACTTCGTAATATGGTATCAGAGAAAATTATTCAAAAAACATTCTTTTTTTGAAACTTATCGAATGGAATTTTTCCTAGATTTATGAAAAAGAACTTTTTTCTGTGCATCCTTTTTGGGGTTGTGATTTGAAAAACCCAACGAGGGTTTCTAGTTGGGCGTTAGTTTTACTCTGGTTGTGGGTACTGTATTTTTTTGCAATGTAGTCGTGGGTATTGTAGATGCCATTTTCTGCCTAAATATTATCTGCAAACCACGCATGTTTCTTCTAAAAAAAAATTTTAACGTGACTTTTTAGGGATCATTTTTTGCAGCCAAGATCTGCTCACATGGCCAGTTTTTTTTCCATTTTTCCTATTAAAAAAGGTCGCTTTTCACTTTTTTTCTACTCTATTGAAGGCATCTAGGGTTTCTCAAACCCTCAATAGCAGATCCGCACCTTGCAACTGCATTTTTTCTACAAATCTTCCATTGATTTCAAGCTTTTTTCAGCCCAAGATGTTTATGTTCAAAACCCTAATTTTTTGTGCCCAATCCAAAATAATTTTATAGATTCTTGGTGGGTTATTTGAGAGTTCAACTAGGTTTTGTCCATTTTTATGAGTGCCTCAATTTTCAAGCTAGCAGATTCCAAATCCAACAGCATATTCTTTCTAGGTTTTTTGAGCTCTCTTCTGGGTACCTCTTCATTTTCTCTGAGTCTTCCATTGTTTTTCCTTGAAGTATGTGCCCTCACAAGATTTCATGTTTTTTCACTGGAAAATGTGATGTGGCATCTCTGACTAATATTTTGCTCTAGGGAAATCATAAGTTCAATGGTCACAATTATGGCACGTGGAAGCAGGGGATGCTAACCATCTTCACATATCGCAATAAGGTGGTTTTGGGTACTACAACTCGACCTACTCAAGATGGTTCTAGACAGACTGCATGGGTTCGGAATAATCGAGAGATGGTGATGCTTCTCAAATTATCTGTAGCTAACGATCAGCTCCCTCAAATTCCATCCGTCAAAAGAGTTGTTGAGATATGGGAGCAACTCAAGAAACTTTATGAGACTTCAAGCACAAACAAAACCTTCTTTCTCAAGAACACTATGTTTTCTATTGTCATGGACGAGTAGAAATTACTCCAGAAACACCTAAATAGGATTCAAGAAATCTGTGATCAATTGCTTGACATTGGACGCAAGATGGAGGAAGAGAACATTGTGGTCATAACCCTCAGAAGTTTACCCAAGTCCTATGAGCATTTTATCGAAACTCTCAACATGACTTCTACTAGTGTTGATCTAAAGTTCACCAATTTTTGCACACTTCTGCTTCAGCAAGACCAGTGAAAACAACAGTTCGATAGCGGTTCCATCTCCACCTCCACAGAGCAAGCCTTTGCTGCTAAATCCTTTTAGAAGGATAAAGGCAAGTCTCATTCGAAGCAGTCTTCTCAACAGAAGCCCTCTGCTCCAGCTTCACAAGGCCCTGCGAAAAAGAACATTCAATGCAACTATAGCCACAAGTTTGGTCACATGAAGATTGAATGTTGAAAACGCTTAGCTGCCCAATCTAAGCAATTTGATTTGCAAACTAAAGCAAACAATGCAGAGCACACTAAGCAGACAAAATGTGCTTTGTATGCCTTCATGGCTAAAAAACCTACAAATATGTGAAGTTGTCTGCCTAGTGTATTGATTCAGGCGCCTCTAGTCATTTCACCAACTACAAAGACTGGTTCACTAACTTCCAGCCTTATTCAGATTCTGTTATTTTTGGTGACAGAGAAGAGTACACCGTTTTTGGCAAAGGCAACATTCAGATTCAGTGTGTTGGGAGGAATCTCATTTTCCTCGATGTCTACTATGTTCTAGGTATGGAACTAAATCTACTCTCAATCAGTCAATTGCTCCAACACTCTCCACAGTTGGATGTCACCTTCAATTCATATCAGTGCACCATCACGGATAGGGTGACTGAGTAATTCATATCAGTGCACCATCACTGAGAGGGCGACTAAGTCTATTGTTGCAATGGGTCTTGAGGATCGTGGTCTTTTCAAACTTACTGATTCTAGTGATTCTCGGGAGACTTAGCTATGTTTGCTCGTCAATCTTCTATCAGCACACTTTGGCATCAACGGTATGGGCACTTAAATGTGCACATTCTCTCTCATCTTGCTTGAGAAGAGCTTGTCTTCAAATTGCCAAAGATTCAAACTCAACAGCTCGGAGTTTATGGATGCATGCCATGCTGGGCAGCAACATCGCACACCTTTGACCAGTTGTGATTCATGGCGAACTTCTCAAGTACTTCAGCTTGTTCATGTCGATATTTACGGCACTATGACCACTCCTATTCTTGTGTCCAAGTATTTTCTATTGTTTTTTGATGATTTCAATAGAAAAATGTGGGTATATTTTCTTTAAATGAAATTCGAAGCACTTACTGTATTTCAGAAGTTTAAACCTTTAGTTGAAAAAGAGTCTAGGAAATCTATTACTACTCTTAGGTCAGACAATGGGAGGAATTTTGTTCTAATGAAAATCTAGCTTCTTGGATACTCATAGCATCAAGCGCCAGTTAACCACACCCCACACACCACAACAGAATAGTGTAGTTGAACGTTGGAACAAAACAATCACTGAGATGGCTCAATCTGCACTTGAACACAAACATGTTCTGAAAAAGTTTTGGGCAAAAGCAGTTAACACTGCAATTTATCTCTACAGTCCGTCACCCATAGTAGCAGTCAACGGTAAGACTCCAGAAGAGGCCTAGTCAGGTTGCAAGCCCAAAATCAATCACCTCAAGGTTTTTGGCTTTCTTGCTTTTGTTTGGATCCTTGATGTGTCACGCACCAAGTTGGATGCAAAGAGTTAGAAACTCATGCTTGCTGGATACAACAGTCTTCGCAGAGCCTACCGCTTGGTTGACACTAAGACATCTCATCTCTTGTACAGTCATGATGTAGTCTTTGATGAGCAGTAATAACCATTCATGCATGTTTCTCCTATTCCTAATCCAGTAGACCAACTTATGAAGACTCATATTTCGAAGTTAGACTTTTGTTAGGTCCACCTAATGAGAGGGCTCTAGCATCTCCTGCACCTCCAGCATTCATGTACAGACACCTTCAACTTCTCCTACAGCTCTAGTTATACCAATGATTCCTGTACAGACACCTTCGGCTTCTTCTGCAAGATCACCTAGATATGTAGGTGCTTCACCTAAGTTTAATCTTGATTCTTCTGATAAGGAACCTGATCATAGAGCATCTCCTAATACTAATGTTGGTCGTTCTCCTCTTTGGCCTAAGTGGTGGGCTAAGACACTTGCTAATCTTTGAGATGATGAGCTCATTGATGGGAGAATTGCTTGAAAAAAGAGGAAACCTACAGAGTCAATTAACATTGCTCTCATTGCCAACATTCACAATGTGTTTGAACCTCAAAGATATTCATTGGCTAAAGGAATTCCAAAGTGGGAACAAGCCATGACATCTAAACACCAAAGCTTGTTGAAAAATAACACCTGGGTCCTCTATGAACTTCCACCAGGGAAGAAACCCATTGGTTGCAAATGGGTTTAAAAAATCAATAAAAGTTTGATGGTACTTTGGATAAGTACAAAGCTCATTTAGTTACAAAGAGTTTTTCTCAACATCAAGGCAATTCATTATGAGAAGACCTTTGCTCCTACTGCAAAGATGAGCACAATCAAATTAGTCCTAACCATGGCAGCACAACTTGGTTGGAAGGTACATTAGATGGACATCAAAATTGCTTTCCTGAATGGCGACCTACAACAAAAAGTCTACATGACGCAGCCTCTTGGTTTCAAGGTTGTTGGTAAAGAACACTAGGTTCTTAGACTGGTGAAAGCTCTCTATGGTTTGAAGCAAACCCCTAGGGCATGGTACATAAAAAATGATAAGTACCTCAGTGATCAAGGCTTCAAGAGGAGTTCTTTAGACTCAAATTTATACATCAAGACTACTAACAGTGGCATCAGCCTTCCTATCACTTACATGGCTAATCTAATCATCGTTGGATGTTCGACATCTTCGATTCACGGAATCAAACAAATTTCATACCAGTCTATTGATATGACTGGCCTTGGGCCCATGCATTATTGCCCAGGTATTGAAGTTCGGCAACAATCTACTAGTATTTTCATTTCTCAATCCAAAAATGTTAGGGCTCTGTTAGACAAATTATGTATGTAGGGTTGCAAGCTTGCATCTACAACCATGGAGAAAGGTCTGAAGTTATCAGCCAAGTCTGATTCTCCTCCAAGTGATGATACTATATACAAGCAACTAGTAGGCAGCCTTGTTTACCTCTTTGCTATCAAACTCGATATCAGCTTCGAAATCAAATACATCTCACATTTTATGATAGCTCCTAAGGCTGATCATTGGATAGCAACAAAGTGTGTGCTTCATTATGTGAAGCGTACTACTAATTATGGACTTCTTTACTCTCGGAGTTCTAATCCTAAACTCAGTGGGTTCATATATTCAGATTGAGCAAGTTTTGTTAATGATAAAAGTCAACTTCTAGATGTGTTCAATTTGGATTCTGATATTGTCACATGGACCAATCTAAAGCACTGGGTAGTTTGTCTCTCCTCTACAGAGGTTGAATACAGGGACGGTCAAGGAAGGTTGTGAATTTGTTTGTCTTCGCTGGATGCTTGGGGATATACAAATGTCACAAACAAGCCCAACAACTTTGTTTGTTAATTACCAAGGAGTTATCAAGTTAGCTCGAAATCCAATCTACCATGAACGAACCAAGCATGTGGACGTTCACTATCACTACATATGGCAGCTAGTTGAAGATGGGACAATTGAATTGCACTGGATTCTTACAGCAGATCAGACAGCAAACATTCTCACCAAGCCTCTTGGTCCAAATAAGTTTGTCCAATTTAGAGGAAAGCTTGGTGTTGTGGATAGATTAACCATTAAGGGAGGGTGTTGCGATAATAGATAATTTCTATTATTATTATTATTTATTTAATGGTTATCTATTGTAATCTCTTGTAAATATTAGAATGTTTCTAATATTTAGTTTCCAATGTCTAGAATAGAATGTTTCTATTCTTTACAATTGTTTCCTAAGGAAACATCGTTCATTCTTTTGTATATATTGATCTCTTGATAACTGTTAATTAATATTAAGCAAATATTTACCAAGTACTTCGTAATAATTCGTAATAATTATGCCTTTGATAAAGAAGATGAAGATTTAGCTAATCCATTGGATGATTGAAACTTAATATAAGTTCCAATTGTTGAAAGTCAAAACAACAATACTAGAACTCAATATTATTATTTCAAAATAAGTTGATATGATGCTATGATTACAAGTTTATGGTGTTTTTGTTTTTTTTTTATGATAATATGGGACATTCTACTCTTAGTTAATGCTTCTAGGCTACATGCATATACATACATACATATACATATATATATATATATATATATATATAAAAGAAGAGAGAATTTTTACATGTTTTTGTACCAACAAACTCAGTTTGCTGTGCTAGTGAACCAGTTCTCCGAACCTGAACCTAAACGCGAACCAGCAACTTAGATTAAGAGGGATGTGATTGAAAGTAGTCTTAAGGCAATTGTAAAATCCTGCGAATTTTCTTTCTATGGTTTCTTTTCTTAGTTAAACTGCAATTGGTACAGTGGACATAATAATTGATTCAATTTACCATAGAATGTAATTTCCCCAAATTGAAAATAACAAATCATTAGGAATAATGATTTAAAATTCTTTAATGAGATAGTTACAGAAATATGAAGAATTAATAATACAAAGTCGTGCACCTGTATAGATGTAATGGTTCCAGCCAAAATATCTGAAGGAAAACTCTCTTGCCAATGTATATACTTGTCCAGCCAGATATATGGTTCAGTTAATTTCTGATTAGTTCATGCGATATCTTCAATCACCCATGCTTACTTCTTGTACATATGATTGGAGAATTATCAATACCCATTTGCCTTCAATCCTCAATGTAAATGTTAATGTAATCAGATAAATGTTAATGTAATCAGATAAATACATTTACTGTCAGATTGTTTCTTCTAATAATGTTGTCACAGTATAAGAATCAGAACTTATAACTAATTTAACAATCACGAATTTGCAGGGATCTATATACAGCAGATATAATTGAATCCTGTTATTTGTATCGCTCTTGAAGACCAGAATATTATGTGTCCACTGTGTGTTTTAAAACAGGCGGAGATCCTCATGTGTATATGATATTGATTGGGTGACTATGGGTCTTGAGTCACATCTATCATGCGTGACTCAATAGTCACCACCGATAAACAAATGTTCTCCATCATAAGTCAAACCAATGCAGTTGATAACAATTCGTTTCACCTTTATTAAATCATATATATATTATAATATATATCTGCAGCAATATATATATGAAATGATACAATGAACAAAAGGTAATATTAAAATATAATTTCAATATTAAGTCTAATTAATCTATACTTTAACACTCCCTCTTAGATTAGTAGGACAAACAAAAATTGAAAACATCTATTTTTATTTTCAACACACAAGAAGACTTTGATCAGAAGACTTCTTTAATGAGTATTTGGCCTATCAGAATATCAATCAAATGATATTCACCAAAATACTCGAGTAACAACCTATCAGTACATCTATTGAATGATGTTCATAAAGCACTCTGTGTGGTATTGGCCTATTAGAATATCAGGGCAAGATATTCACCAAGTACCGAAAATATATCTAAATAAGCAACTTGTAGATAACCAATTTAATGATATCTAACACCTAGTTGTTGATTTATAAGATAAAGCCTTTACATGAATGAATCATGCTACGAGTTATTGAAAAATCATCATTTTACAATAACTTCTCCCAATACAAGTGAAATCATTTTAAAGTCGTCACTTCTCAATGATCAACACAAGTTTCATAATTTCATAAAATATATATATTGTACAATAATCAATTTTTTTGAGACATTTCCTCAAATTTTACAATCATACCAAGTTCTTTACGGAAGTGCTCCACCTTTGTTTTAGCAAGTGGTTTGGTAAGAGTGTCTGCAATTTGATGCTCTGTACTAATATATTTCAACTCAATTACATCCCTCTGAACCATATCTCGAACATTGTGGTATGGTATCTCGATGTGTTTTGATCTGTTATGAAACACTAGATTAAGAGATAGTTTAATGCAGCTTTGGTTATCACGATAGATAGTAATAGGTGGAAGAGGCTTTCCGAACAATCCAAATAGAAACTTTCTTAACCATACAGTTTCTCTTGCTCCCATGGATGCAACTATGTACTCGGATTTTGTAGAACTCTGGGCTACTAAAGACTACTTCCGACTAAACCAAGATATCATCATTGACCCCAAAGTAAAACATCCTAAAGTGTTCTTACGACTCTCAGAATTTCCTGCCCAGTCAGAGTCTGTATATCCGCTTAGATTAAGTTCAGTCTTAGTGTATTTTAGACCATATCAAATTGTACCACTAAGGTACCTGAGAATGTGTTTTGCTACTACTAAATGGGTTTTTTTGGGTTCATACATGAACTGACTAAGAGCATTTACAGCATAAAAGATGCCAAGCCTTGTGTTTACCAAATACATTAGAGAACCAATCATTTGTCAATATAGAGTAGGATCAACATTTTCAAAATCGTTTGTTGCTTCTTTTAGTTTTTTGAGATTTGTTTCCATAGGAGTCTTCATTTGATGCAGGAGCATTCTAGGGTGGTTGGCTATCCTGCATTATTAAGGGAATTGGTGGGGTTGAGTAGACCTATTTGGGTCTTGGGTAGTTAATTTTGATGTATTTAATAATTATTGTAAGCCTTTAAAGATATTTGGCATTTAATTTCTGTTGGAGGCCGACTTGTGGCTCTTCAAGCATTTAATGTTAGGTTTATTTAGTTTTTAGCATTCTGAACCAACTTGTGGCTTAGATTGGTATAAGTAGGGGTTGTGGTGAAGTCTTTAGTCATTATTCATCCATCTTGGAGAAGAGGAGGTGGTAGAGGAGCGAATTTGGAAGAGAGCTAGTAGCTGAGGCTTGGGAAACAAGAAGATTGCTTGGTGGTTTGCAAGCACAAGTTGAGATCTTGGAGGCTTTCTACCAAAGTGTAGATCTAGACTAGCCACGTTTGGATTGGATCTTGAGAGATCTTGTAGAACTATTACTTGCTTTGCATTTGGCTGTAATGAAGAAGGCCTTACAACCGGCACATTGCATGTAATCAGTTATAGCTATGACTAAATTATTGTGACCTGACTTCAAATCTTGCATTATTGTTTCTATTTCCACTGTGTGGTTATTTGTTGGGGACCAGGACATCTCCTTTGGGGATTCTCCTACCTTGCACTGCGTCATCATTGCCTTGCTGTCCAACATGCCAAATCTTTTGAGTATGTCCAAAGTATGCTTCCCTTGATTTAAGAAGATTTCATCATAATGTTGTCATACTTCAAGTCCCAAGAAATAGTAAAGTATTCCTAAGTCCTTCATTTCAAATTCAAACATAAGATCTTGTTTACATTTGTCAATAAGATGATCTTCTCCTATAATCAAAAGATCGTCAACATATAAAACCATAATCAACATATCCCCCTGTATTACCTTGTAATATAGATTAGGATCTGCAATGCTTTTAGAGAAACCAAGTTTAGTTAAGTGATGATCTATCCGTTCATACCAAGCTCAAGGAGCTTGTTTCAATCCATATAATGCCTTTTTTAATTTACATATTTAGGACTATTTATCTTTTACTTCAAAACCTTCAGGTTGTTCAAGATAAACTTTCTCTTCTATAACACCATTCAAGAATGCAGTATTTACATCCATTTGATGAATTTTCCATCCCTTGGATGCAACAATGGCTATAACAATTCTAACAGAGGTATATCTGGCTATTGGAGCAAAAGTTTCCTCACTATCTATTCCTTCCTTCTAAGAAAACCCTCTTGCCACAAACCTTGCTTTGCACTTGTCGATACTTCCATCTACGTGTTTAATTTTAAATAACCATTTTGAGGAGACAACCAAATTATTTTTTGGTCTAGGAACAATATCCCAAACATGATCTTTCAATAGTTGGGACGATGATGAGAATGTGGATATTCTTGTGAATCCCTATGATTTAGAGTCAGACTCTGATGCAAGTTGATTGAATCTTCAATCGTTAACTAAGTTTTTATTTTGTTGGAATCTTGAACATGACCTATTTGAACTTATTGTCTAAAACTAAACTCTAATGTTGAACAAGCACATATTGATATATCACATGAATTTTGAAATATCTTGAATTTTGATAAACGGTTAAGTATCATAGTCACACTATCAATTTTCAAATGATTTGTTTTTGTATATTTCTTGCATTTCTTTGCATATATATATATATATATATATATATATATATACATATTATTTTTTATTTTTTTATTTTTTTTAAATTTATTTTTTTTATTTTTTTGAATACACACACACACACACACACACACACACGTTTCCTCCCACATCTGCATCCAAAAAATAAAGAATCCCCGCATACCGTATCTGCTTCGGAATCCACATCCAAATCAGTAACTTGGAAATTCGACATCAAGGTGGCAAATAGGAACACATGAAAAAATCAGGTTGTCCACCAAAAGAACACAATTGGATGAGAATGAATGAGCTTGAAGGTGCAATAAAACAATGCAAAATGGGCAATCATAAATGGAGGTAAAACTGGAAGAATTCTAGAACTGCAAAGGGATTCTGCAGGTAGGGAAGTGGAAATGACGTGAAGCAAAAGGTGAGGATGGGATAAAGTGAAGGGGAGAAGGGGTAAAATCTATACCCACACTGAAAGTCAACAAAAGAGAGCAAAAGGATGATTGTGGGGATAAAGGAATGGAAGAGAAGCTGGAACATAGAAATAGACAAGGGAAGTAAAGATTCCCTCAGGAACCTGCAGAAAGAAGAAATGAAGGTAATGGAAAGGGAGGACCTGAGAAGTCTTGTGGGGATTTTATGTGGGGCTTGTGGTCAGGATAGGAGATGTACAGGCTAAAAATGTTCAGTACTCCACAAAAACTCCAAACTCTGCAAAAACAACAAACGATGACCAAAACATTCCTAGACTCAAAACTTTTGCAACTTCCAACATTTGATAAAGATATGGAAGATGACGATGAACAACAACTGAGCAAATTGAAAAAGAGATATCCCTTAAAAAAATTCTCATATCGGTAAAATGTGTCAGGCCTAAAAATCAAGCAAATTGTGAAACTTTCAAATTGAGTCCTAAATTTGAAATAAATAAATATCTTTGCAACATCAAGGCAATGAAGGAACAAGACAACAAAGGTTCTTCACCTTGCAACGTCAAGACAATGAAGGGTCAAGACAATTATATATTCTTCCAGAAGGAATTGGAATGTACACTACAGATTGATATCTCTTATTCCAAGTACATCAATACTCAGGAGAATTTCTTATTGTCTGCACATTGATAGGTGCTATTATCATTACTTCAATTTAGCCTAGTGTTTGGGCAAATTGTAAATCAGTCTTCTACTCTTTCATTAAATATATAAGTGATAGATTTGTGGCTGGGTTTTTCAACCTCAAGTTGGCAGGTTTTCCCAGTGGGGCAGGATAATTAGTTGTGTATTTTGTTGAGTGTTACGTCTTATTATCTTATTGTTTGTTATTTTTGTTTTCTGTTTATCTTCATTTCCAATATACATATTCGCATTTTCAACAACCATATGATGCTAAAATTTGCAGATACAACTAGACATGTTTCAGATTAGAAAAGAGACATATATCATGATTGAAAGCATATATCATTTATGTTAGATTAGAGCAGATGGAAAATAAACTGTATACTGACATTGGCTGCATCCCAGACTCTGACGGTTTTATCAAAAGAAGAAGTAGCCAAGCGAGCTGAGTTTGGGCTGAAACGAACATCAGTAATCAAGTGGTTATGCTCTTCAAGGCTACTTTCCAGTTTGAGTGTGTCCATATTCCACAACACAGCCTGCACCACAAAATGAACATAGCATTCCCCATTATAAGTCATCACAGTCCAATTTGTTTGGCATGACAACTAGAAGGGACTTGTACCCAGATAAGAATCAGTTAATACCTTCTTTTCATGTCCAGCACTTGCTAGTAATTTACCATCTGAGGAAAAATGGCAGCATATAACTTTGCTTGTGCTAGCTTTTATTGTCCCAAATTCCTCAAAAGAAAACCCTGTCAAGAGAAACAAGTTAAAATCAATGTATCACAAGAAAAACATTAATAAGCTCAGTAAAGATAAAAGTAAGAAGATACAACTTCCACATCCGTTGCTTTCTCCAGCACTCGTAGCAAAGAACTAATCTGCACTTTTTGACAACTGCTGCTTGAAATTCTTTTCATACCTTTACCATCTGTGGATCGTCCAGCTGCATCATCATGAGACAAAAATGACTCCACATTGTCATCCAAAGATCCATCCTCCCCAAAGCGATCTATGTCTGCCTGTGATTCAGATTTTAAATAATTTTAATGCCAAAATTGAGGGCTCGTTGATCTGACTGCACACAAGGAATGAAATGATTTTCTACAAAACCTAAAGAAAAAATTTTAATTAAGCTCTATTATTAAACCCGTAATGAAATATTACACTTGGATTTCTTGAAAATTTAAGTTCAAGTTCTCACCAACTGATTTGAAGGAGAAGCAAGTGTTCCATCCGACCCATACAAAATCATAGGTTTTGATGAAGCACCACTATGTTGCAATGCACCAGCCATCGACATGACATCGCCAGGTGTATGACTTGACGGTGTTGAGGGTGGAGAACTTGTAGAAGGTCCAGTATTATTCACTGTTCCAGAACTAATTGCAGGACCAGAAGAGGAACCAGGCTGCTTTCTTTTCCTACCAGCTTGACTTTTGGAAGAAGCCTTTTAAAATTAATACATAGGCATGTTTGCAAGTCATTAGAGGACGCAGAACAAAAACTATTTGATATTCTAATCAAGTCCCATGATATAACAACAGAAAATGATTAAATTGTCAAATTACAACCATTTATTAAAAGCTATATAGAAGTTATCTCTCATCAAGAGATAGTCAAACACAAGATGGTCCCCAGAATAGGAATATTTCACTCATAAACATAGCATATTACATTGAGTGTGTGTTCTGGTACTCAGACTATCAACTTCAATTACCTTCCCTGTACCAGTACTGTTGGTGCTAGGACTTGGTTCCATCACACCGTATACCTGATCATTTGCACGAAAAGAATTCGACAGGCTACTATCAACTGTAAGAACAGCTCCAGTTTTATCCTGCTGCTGATGAGGATGAACCACTTGAGACTGCTGTGTTGACTGTGCCTGCTGGGTAAGCAGCTGCTGTTGTTGACGCTGCTGAAAAGCCAATTTCATCTGCAATAACCCAGAGTTTTAAGGATTATGAGACAAAATGCAGACACAATTCAATAGCAGTAAGTGGTACTATCTCGTTTTTCCAAGACAAACAGCCATATCTCATGTTAAAAGTAACACTAAAAAGTGTGACCAAAGTTATGAAAAAATGATAGGCAAAGGAGAAGAAGAAATAAGTGATCTTTGAATAGAATACAGGGAAAGTAGTAAGTCTGGAGTCTGGACGGTTATTTGTAAACAAAATGTCCGGCTAAGCCTCACCTTTCTTATATTAGTTAAGTAGGTTATTTTCTTATATTTACACATACAGATATGACCATCTTTGAAGACCTCCAATATGGATAAGGCTGGATACGAAATTCACAAAAAACATACACATATATTTAACACAACTTCCCAAGCTACTAGAGGAGATTCTCATTACTATAAATTTATAAAAGCAATATAGAAACATAGCTGCAACATAAATAATTATAAGTTAAATCAACAATTTACGATAAATATATACAAAGTAGGATCTACAATTATATTAACAATATTTTCAACAAGGTCCAACTAAAATTTGTTTTTTAAAGTAAAATTTAAATATAAATTACAAAAGCATATCTAAATACACTAAAAATTAAAAACTTAAAGATAACACAATAAATGCAATAATAATCTCAATAATCAACGCTCTTCTCTGCTTGCAACCAAACCCTAAATAAAAAATCAGACAGTAAATTAAACCCAAAAGTCAAAACCAAACCGCATTCAGCGAACATCAGAATCCTTTGATTTCAAATTCAGTAAAAGCTTCAGCGAATTGCTGACCTATGAAAGGAAATCAAACTGCTTCGCAAATAGCAAATACACTTCTCAGAAGAAATTTTTAGCTTTTCTTTTCTCCTAATGATAATAGGTGATTTAGGGCAAGAGCCCGTAATGCAACAGTTATTTGTGAGCCTCTGATCAGCAAGGTCTTGGGTTCAAATCCACTCGAATTAGCACATAATAATAATTAATCTCAGCAAATAATAATAAAAATTAATCCAGGCTTTGGCCCATTACCTATCAAAAAATATGATAATAGGTGATTTAGTTAGGATTTAATTTCAAGGTTTTATATTTTTCATTATCATAAATTCCTTCTAACTTGCTGTTTGTAGAAAATCCATGACAATGTCTGTGTGAGTAGATTTTAAAATGATAAGAGGTAACATTCATTACATCAAAGCAAAACGGAGCAATTACAGAGAAAGAATGGCACAATTGGATTTTTCAACTGTGAAGAGCAGAAGAAAGAGGAACACAAAAACCAAGGTATAGTAAAAATGCAATACATCGATGTATCAGAAGAGGTAAAAGAAGACACTGATTATGGAGGAGTTTGCAATAATATGTGGATTTATCTGACCAAGAACGGACGGCTTAAACATCACACACTAAAGCTTCATTCCTAAACCTATTTTTCCAATTTTAATTTTTCCATTAGTGTGTGATGTTTAAGGGGTGGCCAGCCAAGAATGGACCATAAGACTATCAAAAAATGAAATAAAGAAATCGGCAGAAAGAAATGCTAGTGAAATTCTTACTAAAAGAGTTTCTTTATTGTAATTTTTGCAAATAAAGACAAATACGACAAAATCTTATTAGGAAGGTCTTTACAAAATGAAAAAGCTTCCATGTATATTCAGCAGTGGCAACCTAATTTCAATACGGTGAAGCTAAACCCATACGAGAAACTGCTATGTGTCAGATTATATAATCTCCCAATGGAATATTGAGTTGGAGAGGGTTTGGAGAAGATTGGCAGATCCTTAGGTATAATTATGGACTCTGATTTAGATATATTCAATGGGGACTCCTGCTTCTACGCTGTAATGCAGATTGCAGTAATTAGACCAATCCCAGAAAAAATAGTTTTGAGTGGAAAATTCTTAATGAACACGGTAGAGATTGTGGAGGACAAGGTGTTCTACTTGAGATGCAAGAGTAGAAAACATCAGGAATCAGGCTACAAAATCAAAGGGAACCCACAGGCAAAACCAAAAGGGAAAACAAAGCAAAATTGGAAGCTGAAAATTCCTGAACCTTCAAACGCAAAGAAGAATAAAAGATCAGAGAGTCTTGCTCACAAAAGCCACAAACACAAGTAATCCAGAAAAGAAAGCCCACCTATCACAGAAGTATTGAGGGTTACCAGTACAAAATAAAATAGACAACTGGACAGAAAAATGGAAGATGGAAGCAATGCTAACAGAAGAAAGAAATGAAGAAACAGAGGTTATGGAAGAGATGTTGGAAGAGATGGAGGTTGAACAAAACTTCCAAAAGGAAGGACGAAATCAAGACGAATTGAGGATTATAGATCAAAGATGTATTTCTCCATCTACAATGGAGTTGCTTGGCAAAGCAACAATATGAAAAGTAGAAGCACAAAATCAATAGAGAAGAAGAGGGAAGATGAGGCAGAAGAGAAAGGATATGCAAGACTTGAAATATTTTTGATAAATACAAAGGGAGTGGAGGCATCCCTTGGGAAACAATGAAGGTATTAACCTGGAATATTAGGGACTTCAATGTCCCGACACGAGGTGTTTAATGAAGAATCATCTACAAAAATTGACAACTAACCTTGTTCTGATACAAGAAACTAAATTATCAGAAGAAAAATCTTCATGTTTCTTAATCATTGGAAACCATGTATGGGAATATATCATGAAGCAAATGACTTGACAAGACGAATGGGCAAGCTAATTGCTAAGGTGTATAACATCAATCTTTATGAGCAATTCATCTTGGTCAGCATATGTTAACCTATCAAAACATAAGACAAAAAGGTCATGTGGAACTACAAATTGAACTTCTTGGAAAGCAACAAAGGAACATGTGTGATCATAGGAGGCGACTTCAATGCCATAGTGGATTTGACTGAGAAAAGCGGAGGAATACATAATGATAAGATCAACAAGAATGTGCAAGATTTCAGGGGGTTTGTAGCTAATTCAGGATTGATAGATTGCATAAAAAATAGTTCATAAACATGGCCTAATAGAACATACGGCTTTAATAACGTATAAAATGATGATAGATTTCTCATCTCTCCAAAATGGACAAATCGACCAGCAACAATGGAAGTCCAAAAACTACCTTTTGCTATTTTAGACCACTTTCCAATGCAATTGGAGATAAGGTTGAGCTTTTATCCAAATAAGATAACCTTCATGTCCGGAAGTATGTGGTGAACAGAGGTGAAGTTGGGGACAGTCTTGAGCTTTGGTGTAAAGAGTTTCAGGCCATCGGAACAATAAGTTATACCTTCACAAAAAAATTATAATACATCAAAACAATACTCAGAGAATGGAAGAAGTTCTTTAAAATCATATTTGACGAAAACCTGAGAATAGAACTGAACCTGGAAGTTTCTAACAATAAGGTGATAATATATGGGCTGTTTAAGAAAGATTTTGAAAAAGAATGACAATTAAACTGTCTATTGAATGAGATGCTAGCCAGAGAAAAACTATTCTGGAGGAATAAATCCAGAAACACATGGCTCAAATCAAGTGATCAGAATTCTAATTTTTTTTTGCTTCTCTTTCAAGCCTCACAAATCATGTAGCCAGATTGAAAGAATACAGAAGGCTGATGGGAGTTTTGCATGCAGAAGCATGGAGGTGGAAAGGAGACAAGATATTTTCTAGTAGATGCTTAGTACTTACTTAGACACGAGGAAAGATGAATATACCCTCAGTTTTATACCACAGATCATAAAGGATGCTGATAATCAGATTTAATGTGGACCAATTTATGAAAAAGAAGTCTGAGAAGCAATATTCCTGTTAAACCCACACAAATCATTAGGACCTGCTAGATTTATAGGGAAGTTCTACAGGTGTGCTGGTCATTCATCGGAACAGATGTTTGGAAATTCAAATTAGTGAAGAATTTCAGAATCAAAAGAAGATTTGCAAAAGACATCAAGAACACAGCCATTGCACTCATTCCAAAAGAGACTTGTGCACCCTTTGGCAATTACGGACCCATCTTGTTATGTAAACAATTTACAATATCATAAAGGAAATACTGGCAAGCAGATCAAAGAAATTGCAAAAGTAGTAGTATAAGAACAGAACAGCTTCGCCCTGGGCAGGGAAATCATGGACAGCATTATCATTTCAAGTGAGACAATACACACCATGGCTTCAGAGAAAAACCAAATGAATGATGTCAAAGTTGTTTTTAAGTTTCTATTAAAGGTTATGGAAAAGTTTGGCTTCCGTTCTCAATGGATTGACGTGATTCGATATTGCATCACATTGGTCAGATAGTGATCCTCTTTGGGTCCTTATGTGGATTCTTTAGAGCAACTAACTGTATTCAACGAGTTGATCATATTTCACCCTTCCTATTTGTCATTATGGCAGAGGCTATGGGCGGGGCCATAAAGATATGCATAGATAGTGGTGTTTGGAAAAGGATCGGGGTATAAACCACATAGAAACCATCAGTCCACAAAATTTTCTGATGACGCGGTCCTTTTGGTGGAAGCAAATCTAAAGCAAGTAAAAGATATGTTGAATGAGTATATGATAATATCAGCGCAGATGATGAATAAAACTAAATCACAAATCTACTTTTCAACACAAAGACAATTCAACGGAAGATACTAATCTACTTTTTTTCCCTCACCTCACTGCCTGCTAAACACCCTGGAGCACCAATATTCAGAGGGGTTCGCAGATCGAGATACTGGGAGAAAGTTGTGGTGTGGTGCAGAAAGAAAGCAGCATCCTAGAAGAATAAATTGTTAAAATTAGTCGAACAAATAGTAATGATTAGAGTGGTTCTTTCAGTAGTACACATCTATATGATGTCTTGGTATCAAATTACTCACGAGGCAAAAGCAGATTTGGAGTGTATTAAAAATGTTTTAATAGGAAAGGTCCAAAGGGGAAAGAAAGGTTTCTCTAATCAATAGGGAGAAGGCCTGTCTTCCACAATCAGCTGTGGGAGCAGTACTACAAAGAATAAAGACAAGAAGTAGCACTCAGAGAAAAACTCTCACGGAAGATGTATAGAAGCGCTCATAAATTATGGTGCAAAATATTTCAAAGAAAATACTTTGACAATGGTGACCCCAATCACATTCTTACCATTGGTAATTCAAAGTAAGGTTCAGCAGTACGGAGGTCCCTACGGGACAGCCGGCACCTATTTACAAACCATCTCACATGGAAGATAAATAATGGACAGCAAGTGGACTTTTGGACAGATTCTTGGAATGGCCATAAGCCATTAGTGGACATCGAAGGCATAGGTGTACATATAAGAGTGATTTTTTGATGCATTCAGAACCAAGAGAGCAAATTACATTGCTAAAAAAGGGAGGAGTGACAGGATTCATAACAGGTTAGATTAATCCATTTCTCTTCCCCATACTTGCTAACCTTGAGAAAGCATTATACAGTGAACTAAAAGAAAGGAGAGCCATTATAATCAAGAGGATAAAATAATTTGGTGTTGTGCGAAGACTGGAAAATATATGGACAAAGTGGGATAGACAGTTCAAAGTTTAATACAATCAATCACATCAGGACCAATTCACTTAGGTTGGCATCCATCAATAATACCAAAAGTTGGGGCATATTTTTGGATGGTCTTACATTAAAGAGTGATTACTGCAGATCAATTAAGATAATTGGTATGCATGGTCCATGAAGATGCCCTCTATGTTGCAAAGACTCAGAAATTATAGATCATCTCCTTTTATCACGTCCCTTTACTCCATATTGTTGGAATTGGCTGCAACAAACACTTGGATGGGTTGGACCAGGTCAACAAGATATTTACTGAATTTCTCTGTGGTTGGCCACGGATCAAACATAGTGCTTTATGGGCAGATATTTGGATTATAGCTCCTTCAATTATAATTTGGAAAATCTGTAAGGAGATGAACAGAAGAATTTCAAAAATGTCGACAAATGGATTGAGGTGGTGACTGGATTGATCTAGGACAGCATAGTAGAAGCTAAGAAAGCTAAAGTCGGTTTCAAATCAAACACGAAGTTTTCAAAATGGGTTGAGAGAATGCAGAAAGAGTGGACAGGTCTCAGAGGCCAATAACAATAATAAAGAAATAAATAACTGATAAGGAAAGAAGTCAAATAGATTCCCTCCAAAAGGAATCGACTGAAACTGAGTTTTGATGGCCCTACAAAAGGCAATACTAGCTTGGCAGGAGCAAGATGCATAATAAGAAATTAAAAAAAATATTGTGTATGGGCCACTTCAAAGCAGTGTTACTCCAAGTTTCTAGGATGGGAACAACAAGGGATGGGGGGCAAGTTCCCAAGAAGACTTTTTTTTTTTTTGCCAACTATGGGGATGGGAAGGGGATGGCTATTTAAATATGCGGGATTTCTTAAAAACAAGGAAATTTACATTTATACATGACATTCATATGAAAGCATGGATAAAGCGTGTCATTTAAACACCATTAGAACCTTAAGATACAAACTTCAATAGTCAAATTCAATACTCACTATGCATTTATAAGCCAGAATTCATTGTCAATATGCATGTACTATTATCATTATAACGTACAAAATCGAAATACAGCCAAGAATATAATTTGAAATTCATTCTCAAAAGCAACAACAACAATCCCCACCTTCCAAGTTAAAGCACCCTACTATACTTTAAGTCTAATGTAAATTATCCATGTACACATTATAGGCATAGCATTACAATCGCTTTTGAAGACAATCATTTGAATATTAGTGCCTATACATGAAATAACATTTCTACAAAACACTAGCATGAAAAATCTTAGCAACTGTGTTGGAGTTTGATGCAGGTTTGTCATTGACTCTAGAAATCACTCCTACAAATAGTGGATCAATTATATGCCCCACAATGCTCTTTTCACTCTAGTTCATATTCACCAATGATCTAAATGGGGTTACACCATTGTAACCTAAAACTACGCCTCCAATTCATGGTAAGCCGACAGATATTAATGAGAATAGATCTTCTATGCAGTTCTGATCATGATATAGGTATGTTACAGCAATATGGTGCCTTCATGCAACCTCCAATATGTCAAGTTTTAAGACCCAATAAGATAACAGATAACAGATAAACAAAAAACACAAACACCTAAGATACCCTAGGAAAACCCTCCTACAAGAGGGGAAAACCTAGCCACACCAAAACTTGATCTTTATTGAATAATTAAAACACAAGCTAAGTCAAATATACGACTTCTTAATCAAGGTTGTTACCACATAACAAACATTTTTAGAACATGAAAATTTCAATAATAAAATAGAGGATGACTCCAACGATTATCATCTCATTAAATACACTTGTAATACTAATCATATCCAATAATGGATGACAATACACCTAATCCTTGTAATCGCGATACACCCAACACAAAATGATGCTTGCTAAATAAATCGTATCAAAACCATTAACACCAAGAGATCACTGCAAATTAATAAAACTTTGTTCTTCTACAAAACAATATATATCATAAAGACCACCGCCAAATATACAAAACAAACACCATTGAGAGTTGACATTTCCACGGGAATATGAAGTGATCAAGTAAACTGACGACTCTTCCATTCTACTCGATACATCATCAATATGCTATGGTTACACAAATATACTTTGATCAATAATAAATAACGTGCAAATAACAGAGGAACAAAGTGACAGAAATAATCAAGTTCGCACAAGAGTTGGCAGCAGTTACAATGAAGGACTGAAGGAAATAACTATGAGAATCATGAAAGAAAAAATCTCAAGCTATAAACAAGATTTTATGTTTGTTGTAGTAAACCAAATCACAACCTTCTATTAGAAGATTTGAAACAAGAACCTATGAATAATTTCTCTTGCAACGTATAAAACATTAACACTCCCTCTTAGCAAAGGAGAAATGATTTATAGATTTCGTATCATAGTCTCTCTTTGTGACAAACACAAAGGCTACACCTCACATGTGTCAACAATAAAACTTCATCACCGATTCTCTCAACATGATCTTGTCATCTCAACGTGACGTTCACAGTGCGACTCCCAAAACGTGAATAAACATGAGTTATGTCACGATATCTCTCACATGACTTCCGCCATGGCTACTTCAAAAGGGTGGATCCACCGTGGCTACTTCCAGAGGGTGGAAGAAGGGCTTTCACCTTAATATTCTCTCACAGAGAAGAATGCACTAACAAGGGATTGCACCTCTAACTTCCCCTCCAGGGAGAACTCATTAACAAAGGATTGCATCTCGAACTTCTCCTTCAGGGAGAAGAACTCATTAACAAGGGATTGCATCTCGAATTTCTCCCTCACAGAGAAGAACACATTAACAAGGGAATGCACCTCAAACTTCTCCCTTATAGAGAAAAACTCATTAAAGTGCATAATGACCATCTGAAAACTGAGACTCCCTCTCAAAAAGGGTGGCATTCTCATATTTTGATTATTAGAATACCAAGAAATTTGGCTCCAATATTTGACCAAACAATGAGCTTTAGAGCCTGCATTGCTACTCAAGCTTACTGGTCCTCTACAAAGGGCTTGGCACTCTCCCTCTATCACAAGCTCCCTCTAAATCTCATTTCTTCCTCTTTAAAGAAACAAATCATAATGAGAAACTCTATAGGTTTTTCCTCTTAAATGATGCATTACTTAGCATGTATTCTCTCATCATCCCATTCCTTCTCCATCCCTCCTAAAAGCATATTTAGAGAGATTAGTAGAAGTTCATGGAATCAAACTATTGTAGAAGTTCATGGAATCAAACTATTGAAGAGAAATTTACAGATCAATGCTAAAAGCATACAATTACACTATTTCCAATGTTCTAACAAGAAATAATATTAACTACATAAAATTCATGATAAATATTTAAAATCCTTATCTCTTTATTACCTAAATTTCCTCACAATCCATCAATAGATCTTTCACCATTACAAAATTACAGCACAGGCAAAGAGTGAAAATTTCCAACACTAGCATATCTTCTACCCTCATAGACATGAATTCCAACCATATAAGCATAGATGAGCATGACAGAAAACTCCCCATTAATGTCAGAAAATGGAAGCTTCTACATAGATTCTACCCTCCAAGGCTCTTCAACTACACTTCTCATAAGAAATCCTCATTTCTTGTATCTCTTAAATTCCCAAATTTCCTATTTTGACTCAGATCTTTTCTTAGACCTGCTCTAATACCATGTTAAGTTTTAAGAATCAGAATTACATAACAAATAAATAAATAAAAAGTCAATGCCTGAGATATCATGGGAAAAACCTCCTACTCAACAGGAAAATTCGACCACACCAATACTTGATCTTTATTGAATAATTTAAACTTCAATACAATACTTCACAAGCTAAGTCAAATAAATGACTTCTTAATCAAAGTAGTTGTCACATAACAAAAATTTTCAAAATATGAACAATTCCAATGATAAAATAGAAGATGATTACAATGATTCTCATCTCAGGAAATAGACCTGTGAAAACTAATCATATCCAATAATAGATGACAATACACCCAATCCTTGTAATCACGAATACCCGCAACATAAAAATTTGCTTGCTAAATAAATCGTATCAAAATCATGTATACCAAGAGACCACCAGAAATTAATAGAGCTTTTCTCTTCTACAACAGAATGTATATCATAAAGACTGCTGTTGAAGAGACCAAGGAAACTGGTGACTCTTCCATTCTACTCAATACATGATCAATATGCTACTGTTACACAAATATACTTTGATTAATAAAAAATAATGCCCAGATAAAGAGAGAAACACGGTGAAATTGCAAGACATGGAGCCACAAAATAATCACACTGGCACAAGAATTGGCAGCAGTTACAATGAAGAACTGAAGGAAATAACTATGAGAATCGATCGCAACGTCAAAGCAAAAATTTCAAGCCATTAACAAGTTTTTTTGTTTGTCGAAGTAAACCAAATCACAATCTTCTGTTTGTGAATTTGAAACAGGAACCTATGAATAATTTCTCCTGCAGTATATAAACCATTAACACAATATTCACCAAATCTTCCACAAAGGATCCAAACCAACCTAGTTGATGTATTGCCACAAATGACATAGAGATGCATGTTTTTGGTCTGTTGCACACTTTTCATACTTCCCCAAAACCTTGCAAACAGTTTACTATATGATTCTAAGCATGTAGCATCACTGTAACTATATTCTTAATTTCACAATTCTTAATACAATATTACCAAATACTAATCAGAAGACCCCCTACCAAACAGTAATAAGCATAACAAAGAAAACATGGAAGGAGGAGCCCACTTTAATATTAAAAAAGAAAGAATTTATAAAACAAAAATGTGTTTTCTTAAGTGCAGAAGCAGCCAATCCTGTTGAGGATACCTATTTGTCCCATGGACTAACCTTCTAACTATCGCAAACGAGAAGGCATTGGCCTTTGATAGTTGCTCAATTACAATTAAGAGCCAAGATGAATTCAAGATCATGTAACAAGATTATTACCTACATACCCTAATTAGGGTTTCCACACTATCATCCAATTACATGAAAGCAAATGTTTAGTCATTTTGTGATCAACTTATTAGTTTAGATCAGGCAAATATCTTCTAAACAATTTGAAAGAAACACTCATCAAGATTAAAACGGAAATCTAAAGAAGTTATAGAAGCAACAAGAGCAACTATGAGGAAGGTACCCTGTATAATATCATATTTAAGTTAACAAATAAGCTTGAAACAAACAAATAGAAGGAACATATCATTTTCATTCAATTCTTGAGTTGTGTAATACCTTCCAGTGAATAAAAAAAGACTAAGTGGATGCAACATGAGCCAGAGCACACCTGACCAACACCACCTTGACAAACTTATCAAGAAACTAGTGAGAATGTGCAATGTAGTATTAGAAAAATTAATTGTTAAATGACTTGAACAAGAGTTGGTTGTTCTCCAACTGTAATATCATTTCCATTGTAACTATATACAGCTGTTTGGTGTATTATTGTACAGAAGTAAACGCCATCAGTATAGGGTCATGTTTGAAATGATCAAGAGCATCTCCAAATTGCCTTCAAGATCAAACTGAAGTACAACTGTCCAAGTGAAGTAGAAAACTAATGTAATGACATTGCTAATTTCTGCCTGCAGCAAAAAACGTCATTGACCATGTCAATTTCAACTTGACTACAGCCATTCCAAAATCATCTCCTAATGAACAGCCAAATTTGTCACAGCTGAGGCAGAATATGAAGTGTGATGGGTTTTGACATTTTAAATTAGCTTTTTGATGTTCAATATTACATTTTGGATATGAGAAAGTATAGAAGAGATGAGCATCTACTGAATACAATACTGAGGAGGCTGATTCTTATGTTTAGGCATCCATAATGTCCATGTTGACTATTGTAAGCAATGAAGCATATGTTTTGTAGTGAAGAGGGTTGATGCACGTGGCTGTGAGTATTCTGTAGCATTGTTGGGGCTCACACTTGTGCTTGATGCGCTTGGAATCATTTGAGGAGCTCTTCATGCATTTTCCCCCTACTTAGGGTGTAAAACTTGTGTATCAGTTGTGTCCAGTCGTGTACTGCTTCTCTAATTGATTGTACTCTTGTTTCCCATTTTCATTTATTATAGTGCAACAGCAGTAAGCATGCTTGACTGCTAAAGCAGAGAGGTAGAAATGTAGTTCTGTCAAAAGGCCTTAAAGGTTGTTCAAGCAGCATCTGTTGTTGATGAGCAGAGAATTGAACTACCCTGTTTATGGATCAGTTGTTATATTTACTACTTTAATAGAATACTTTCCTTTATGATTTAATAAATTCCCCTTATCATATGACCTTTGGCTTGGATGCCATATTTGAGGGCATTTATTAAACTAGTTTCACACTAAACTTCCACCAAGCATCAGTAATTGGAATATGTCACACCTAATGGGTTGGATTAGGTATTTTTACCTTATTTCAACAATATCAAGTCTCTTATTCATTTGAACATGAGGTCCCACATTGGGAGCTACTATTCTTTTAGTACTTGAGCTCCTATTTAACTATTACAATGCTTCTTTTACTTAGCTACATCCATCATCTGTTAGCATGAAAACTCATCCTTGCAACAACAAAACGTCCGTGAAACCATCTATACTTGCTATAGAGCTTCCACACACTCAACACTTTAGAGGAATCAATATAAAAGTTGTGACGAGTTTATAATGTGCTCTTCCCTGTATGAGATTCTATCATTGTCATCTATAGTCCTCACAAAGTTTATCTTCTTGGTTTATCAACTCCCCTCCTTGGCACTCACTTAAGTGATCTCAGTTTTCACCATCTCCATCTCCATATCATCTGCCTTGCAGAAAAGGCTTCATTCTATTTCTCCCACATGCTCTTTAAATTTCTCCATTTGTATCTCTTTTATCCTAAGGATTCCATAAGCCTCCTGGAATTCTGTTTCTAATAAAAATGGTCGTACAAACAATAAATCTGATTTCTATATTTATCTTTTACTGTCTTCACCCTTTGGGCCTATTGCATATCATGTTTGTAGTCCTATTCCAGATCTTGCTTTTCTTTGTTTGTCATTCCGACAACCACAACCTCCCATTTAATTTGTAGATCAAGGGGGGCAAACTAGTTCATTATGCTCAACTCCAGTAACCACCTAGAAGTATAATGACACTTCCACTCTACAAGATGCACCTATGCACATCCAACCTAAGACTCAACTTTATCACGTACTGTGCAAAGTAATCCTCCTTCTATGTTTACCACCTATTTATACCTTGATCTTGCTTGTCAGAATGCTTGTTAACTGTTTTTGTCAAGTTGTTATAGGCTTTTCCTGAGTTTTCAATAAATTTGGGCTTGCCAAGTTCAAGCTTTACAACTATAGTTGTAACTATGGAACAGGAAAAACTGGTAAATGCAGAATGAGTACATGCTTTTATATTAATGAGGAATGAGATTGTGTCATTAAATAACAATATGTAAGTTATTTAATCAATCATTAATACTTTCATACTACGGTATGTCTCTACATTATGTCTAATAATATCGTTCATCTAAGCAATCTTTATCATCCTTTCCTGCCCCAGGAATAATCATAAGGAATATGATCATTATATTGCCTTTTCCAATATTCAATTGAGACAAAGATATCATAAACAGCAATATTTAGAAAATTCACATGTCAATAGCTATTATGTTAGTGATAAAAATGCTGGAACTGTATTTAGTGTGGCAGTGAAATCACTTAGGAATTAAATTTCTAGATCCAATATGAATTGAAGATCATTATTTGTAGTACTTTTTGTTCTATGGAAGAATTTGTCAAATAGGCTAGAATTTGTCAAATTTCTAGGTCCAATATTCAATCGAGACAAAGATATCATAAACTGCAATAATTAGAAAATTTCTATGTTCCCCCGAGTTTCCGGGATGGGTACGGCAGGGGGCAGCGGGACGGGTTTCCAGGACAGCAATTTTATTTGCTGATTTTGGGGATGGGGAGTGGCGGCAAACGGGGACGGCAAAAGTGACATTTTTGTTTTTTTTTTTTTTTCACTTTTTTGTGTGATAAAAAATTGGGGGCGGATGCAAGTCCCCAATGAAGTCCCCGGGACGGGGACGTCCCCATCCCCAAAACGCTGGTCTTTTTGGGGAGGACGCATCCCTGGGGAACATAGGAAAATTTGCATGTTAATAGCTATTATTATTAGCGATAAAAATTCTGGAACTATATTGAGTGAGGCAGTGAGATCACTTAGGAATCAAATTTATAGGTCCAATATGAATTGAAGATCATTATTAGTAGTACTTTTTGTTTCTATGGAAGAATTTGTTAAATAGGCTAAAATTTGTCAAATTTCTCGGTCCAATATTCAATTGAGACAAAGATACCATAAACAGCAATATTTAACAAATTTGCATGTCAACAGCTATTATTGTTAGCGATAAAAATGCTGGAACTCTATTGAGGGAGGCAGTGAGATCACTTTTAGAATCAAATTTCTAGGTCCAATATGAATTGAAGATCATTATTTGTAGTGCTTTTTGTTTGTATGCAAGAATTTGTCAAATAGGCTAGATTCTATTTCTCAGACTGATCCTATGGATCAATGATGCGTGAAATGCCTTTTTGACCTGAAGCTATGAGCCAGTGAGGCCCCAATTGGTGGACCTCATCCCCTTGTTACAAAGTTGAGGCCCAAACTGACAAGCACATTGGATCAGCAAAGGTACAAAAGCCCTTGATCAGAATGGCCCAGCGGAGGTTTGAAACTGGGTGGGGACAATAATACCACCACCACTTAACCAACACACTAAGTGGTGAACCCCAATCCTATGGAACAAATCTTATACCATAAAGATTCAATCGAATTTTTGTTTAGGGAAGGGAGATTCATCTATATACAATTAAATCAAATCGTGACTTATCGTAAAATAAGAGGAAAACCAAACAGGGCAGTAAATATCCTTGCATCTATTGCTATTGCATTGTTCATTTCAATCCCTCTTACCTTTCTAGTCATAATTTACAATAGTAATGAGTCAAAGCAACTGATTTGTATCCTTAGGAGAAGGCTCATAGGTCGATAAGATCTAGATTGTCAAAAAGAACAGAAGGCAATATAGATCATTCTAATAGTAGGGAATGATTTTCTTAAAAGTGTAACTAAGAAAATGAACAACCTTCTTATCCTTCAAAATAGTTCTTAGATATGTAATATTAAAAAGCCAGATGAATCACGACCACTTATACGCCCCTAAAAAGAGGAAAATTATGTAGAATCTGCACCAGACATAGGTGTGCTTGTGAACAGGGTACTTGAAAACCTATTTTTCCAGATATTAAAATTTGAAAATCTCTTTCTAAGACAGTAAGACTTCATTTTCTAGTTCATTTTATGCTGAATTGGAAACCTTAAAAGATATATCATTGCTACCGATAAGCAATCTGTTTATGCTTATAAATGTTTTATAAGTTAATGTTCTAAGAACAGATACGTATTAAACCTGATCAATTCACAATCATTCAATGAAATCATGAAAACGTAAGTTTTCTTTTGATTAATGCAACACTTAGCAGCATAGGTTCCAGATCTACTTCATATTCCATAAATAGTAAATTAGAATTTTTATTTTTTTTAAACAGCTGAGGATTCATTCCATTATGCATATCCAACAATCATATTTCAATATTACTAGATCATTATAATACATAATGAGAGATCATCTCAAAATCATTTTGACTAAAGCAATTAATAAAATTAGTTACCAATCGCAGAACTACTAATCATAATAATCCCTGAATTCTAAGGCAAACAAAAATGTAAAAGCCACCAGAGCAATGTCAACTATATCCATATGAATTCCTCTACTTTCAGAAAGTGTAATAGCATTTCAATTAATGACAACAATGTAACTAGTCAGAATAGTACAGAGAGTAAATCATTTGCCTCTCCTGTTCTAAAGAGATGAGCCAATGGTAGAGAACTTCAAGTTTTATTTGTTGAAAGTTGAAACCGTTACTCTAAAATGCCCATAGGATTATGCACTCATAATAAAATTAAATCCTATCAGCTATGTTTGTAATACAAAACAAAGTTGCGCAAACTCTCCAAAAATATTATATAGCTTAAATGCAAACTACAGCCTTTATTTTACTTTATTTAACTTGACAAAGATGCCACTTGTATTTGAATTAGGGATGGGGGTTTTCCACTCCCTCAACGCTGCTTCTTGGCTACGTCATCATTCCCAGATCCAATCTCTATGTATATGCGTATACATTCAAATAATCATTTCATACCCTAGACAAGAAAATTACACATGGGTTTACCCAATGAAAACTTAGACAAATAGGCTTACCTTAAACAGAAAATCTGGATCAGATGCAGCGCCCCGTGAAAGTGGAGATGCAACTTGCATTGGAGAACCAGTGTTGTTAGCGATGTCACCCACTGCATTAGACTGACCATCCTTGCTTGTGGGAGCATTTCTGCCACTAAAAATCATCCGAAGATTCCTGCTATCTATTTCATTAAGAACACTAGCACCCGATGGTGATGATAAATTCCCTTGCGCAAGCACAATCTGTTGCTGCTGTGGAGTAAGCATCTGAAATTGTTGGTACCGAGGTGATTGAACAAATGATTTATGGGACTGTAGAAGACCTGATCGAATCTGTTCTATACCCTGGATTCAAAGGTGACAGAATATTAAAATGACACAATCTTGGTACAGTAGCACAATAGAGAAGAGTGCAAGTAAATAATCATAGAGAAGATACAGGTTTCAAGATAAAATTATTGATGATAAGTCTGTATGGAGCTAGTTGGAAACTCTATATTACTTTCTTTGTTTCCTTAAATTGCCCTGTTTGATTTAAGTTAGACTTCAAATACTAAATACTTCAAAATTCTAACTACTAGATCTAATAAAATTAAAAGCATGTTGCATGAAATAATGGGATTATCAAGTTCACTGCTTCTTTATTAGAATTGCAGACTCAGCTCGAAGTTTAAAAGCACATGGTTCAGTCCATATGTTGGGTGTCCTGGTCCGTACGATACACAATGAGTGTCAAAATCATGTGCACATTGTAATTACAGGTCATGCTTTTTGTCTTTTTCATCTTTAAATCAGATTTGATTACTCTGCATTGTA
The DNA here is from genome assembly GCA_028749045.1 of Cupressus sempervirens. Lineage (NCBI taxonomy): Eukaryota > Viridiplantae > Streptophyta > Pinopsida > Cupressales > Cupressaceae > Cupressus > Cupressus sempervirens. The sequence goes on along the minus strand of CM053783.1, from coordinate 636,384,291 downwards.
CCAACAATTTCTTACATATGCTTATGTGTCCATGAGTGTCTCAACAGAATGACAAGTCTCTGTAAAACTATAATAATGTTGCCCTCGTATCATTGCAAGTGAAAAGTTCCAAGTTCCAATCTTCATTTATATACAGTTGCCCACAAAACATTGATGCCTTACTTTTAATCTATTGTTAGATATAAGACAATTGTTAGATATAAGACAACATTACAGGTGATTTTACACTTTATACACAGGCATTTATTGTTTATATTATTGATGTAATATATGTCTAATTATAATTTAAAGTCACAACTACCATATACTTTTCCCATTCAGAGATAAATACAAGCCACACAATGGAAGAGTGCAGCAGCCAATTGTATCGAACTCTCTGCATTCTATTCTTCCAAAATGTGGTATTAGAGGAACGAAGCTTGAAATGAAGATTTTAACAGAGCAGAAAGGAAGAATCACTGCTACCAAATCAAAAGACATATTTCTGTCAAGAGCCAACTGCCATTTTCAAGTGAGAGCTGATATGTGTAAGTTTTTAAGTTCAGATTTTCTTTTCAAAACCAGACTTGAAACTGTTGCAAGCCTAGCTGTACTTTTCTGTTAAATTGTTGAATAAGTGGCCAACAGTTTTCTAAAAAACCTATGTTCAAAAAAGGTGACCACTATCAACGGTCTGGTGAAAAGGACTGCTTCCGAGGGTCGTTTTCACAAGGAGTTCACTGCTAGGTTCCTAGAAACCCTTTGAATTTGTTTTCAGCAAAAGAGAAATTACTTACCTTTTCCTTTTAAATCTTATAATAGCTTGAAACTTCATAAATCTACGAATTCCCAGTGAACCCCAGGTTATATAGTCATCGCCAATACAAAAGAACTCGTTTTGCCTAAAACTCAGAAATCTTACTGGATTTTGACAACCATCAAATCCTTTTTTCTCAAAATTGATGACCTGATTTCAGAAGTCCAGGATACCACTTCCCCTGGTGATCTTGTGAAGAATCTTAAAAATATCAAGCCCTATATTAAAAATACATATTGTTTTCTAAAAGTTATAAGAGAGCACATCATCGTCAGAGAATGAAAAACCTAAGAGATAAACTCTGTGTTTCCAATTAACAAATAGGTGAAGATAATATAATTGCTCATGTTAGCAATGGTCACCATCATTTGAAACTTTGTGGAGCTTTGCATCTGTTGACAAAGAATTAGACTCTCACCTTTAAAAAAAATCCTATGAAGTTGGATTTAGGTTTGCCACTGCCAAAACACCTACTTAGAATGAAACACCTATAGGGAATTAACTCTTTATCTTGCATAAAACAGTAGACAAACAGGGTATCGTTGCTATTTTTACTTTTTCACACCATAGTCCCATTGCAAATAGGGAGCCCCTCCTTTTCCTTGGCAGTAGGGTAGTTCGTTAGTTTGGTCTAGGCTTGGAAGTGAGTTTGGTCAAGGTTGATGAAATGTGAAGTTTGAACAAATCTAAGAGTTAAAGTCTATGAGTCCTTTGGTCAAGTTAGGATCCAGCACTTTAGTGAAAATCTTGAATTGCCTTCAAATGAAATTTCCATACACTTGCAAAATTTGATATATTTTGATTGCACAATCCCAAACCTTGTCCAAAATATAAGTTGCAAAATGATGTGAGTTTTTAACAAAAGGCTAAGTGTTGCTTCAATTTCAAATTGTTAAACTTGGTGAGGAAAAGATCAAGAGAATTCTAAGTAGGAGATAATTTCCACAGCAAGTCAAATTGTGATATTGCTATTAGGATTTAACTGTGTGATTTTGAGTCAAACTCATTGACCCATGAGTAGTGACTCAACATGAATCCATCTCTCATGAGAATAAATGGAACACTTAGCACTCATTGGGTCTAGGTGATGCTCACAAGAGTGAAGCACCGGGACTTCCCGAGAGGTCACCCATCCCAGTACTACTCCAGCCTGAGTGTGCTTAACTACGGAGCTTGTTCCATGGTTAAACCTAAAGCTTGCAAACCCATTTGCAAAACCTTCACCAAGTGTTGTGCTTTATGAACCAATCATTAGAAAGCCCCTTAAGCTACAAGTTGATCAGCACATCAGGAGATGCATTTTTATACACAATACGATTTATGTTACATCCCAAATTTTTGCTCATTCAAAATAGCCTTATAGCCATTGTATTTTCATGTGAATGACAATTGGTTAATTAAAACAATCAAATGCTATAATCTTGTGAAATGGAAATTATGGTTAACTGTTTTGATTCATGTTATGGCATGTTAGTTGTTCGTTACAATTCAACTGAGAATGAATAATTATATTTCAAGATATTATAAAAATAGATTCGAGTGGTAATGGTGGTTAGTCATTGTGACCATAATGAATTACTTTTGATTATAGCTATCCTGATTTAAAATTAAGGAATATGTTATTATCATGGAAATATTCTTTTTGGATGGAGGAGAAGACTAAAGGGGGAAAAGCATTGCTAAACGTGATTTAAGAAATGGGGCACCAAAAAGGTCCATTGACTGACCATCAAGTACGCACTCTAACCATCTTGGTTAAGGATTTAACAGCTAGGAAACACAAAGTATACCTTGGACAACCATGAGCTACCCAGTTGGTTACTAGCAGAAAAAAATCTTTAAACATATACAAAAACATAAAATTGGTTACCTTTATATATTTTAGATGCTTGAGGTGTCACCAAAATGTATGTTTAAATATACTGACACCATGTTATCTTAACATCTATACTTGCACCTACATACATATATATATACTTGCACCTATAGATATATAGATGTGCATAAATCAATATGTTGATAAAGGGAATTACATGATCCAATTCACGCATATGTGTGTGTGTGTACATATGCACATACAAGTAGAGATGAAATAAATAGTATGATGCCAATATAATAGATATGAAAATCATGATAAAATATGATCCTTATGTCTTTAATATTGGCTCCATATTGATGAGCGACAGCCACTTTCATATCGGCTTATATTCCTTTTAATTTATTTTTGCTCGGGGAGTGACTTAATACCAATGGCTAGCTATGCACCGCCACTATCTTTTTTGTAACTAGGGGAGCGTGCAAGTGAGCCATTTAAATCATTCCCTGCTACGGAGAAATGTTCTTCTCCTTCTCTTTTCACATTTTGGCTCTAAGTTTTTATCTAGCAAAGAATTCATACCCACGACTAGAAGCAGACTGCAACTTCCATCGAAAGTATTCCATTATTCTTTATCCCACATCGTGACATCCCAAGCTGAAAGTCAAGCAACGCTATTCTTCTACTAGTTTAGAATCCATTCTTCACGTTGAAGCTCATGATCCCAAGCCACAATAAATAGAGCATAAATACCATTCTCAAATCACACAACCATTTGCTCATATTTCATTATCATATGTTCTTTGTTTCTAGTTGTTTCAATATGGTTATCTTTAATGTAATTGAATGACTGTAGTATCAATATGCATCCTCAATCATGGATGAAGCAATACTGGCCATGACTAAATGCCATAGTATGATGATTAAGAAATTATAGAAACTACTTGATCTCTCTTATTACCTTGCTTATCAAGTGTTGACAATCATACAGACCTGCAATGTCATAAAACAGATTGTCACCACTATGAATGTTGATCGAGCACATTTCTAAACAGCATACTTTGTACAATAAAAAAGAAGCTAGCACTAATATATAACATGAGGCATCGATCTGATTTATACAACGGTATTGTCCATATGCCATTGAGATAAGATCAGATTGGGTGAAATAAATCTGATTGTTAAATTTAAAATTGCATTATACATGACTCTAAATCTCCCAGGATACACCCAAGACCAAGAAGGTCAAGCATTAATGGGTGAGGAGGAGAAGTATCCATGCACGAATAATTGAATTTCAGTAAACAAGAGTAAATGAATAATTAAACTGCATATACCGAGACACCTCACGGTTGTCCAAATTATATTCCGGTTGTCAAGTTGAGCGGTGGGTGATCAAGCTCATATAATACCCATCTAAATCCTTGGCCAAGTTAGGTTAGTGGCATGCTTTCCAAAATTGGTTACTAGAGGTCAGAGTGTTGGCTGACAAAGGGGAGGTTGATAGAGGGTATCCACTGCTTTGTTTGTTGCTTACCTTCACAACACCAGGATGCTCAGGTGGCGGAACCATGGTGTCCCAAGCCTAACCCCAAGGTAGGGAGAGCCTTTCTCATATGAAATTGTGCGAGGATAAGTTAAGGTCCGCGGTTGGGAGGTTAAGCCCATGCCAATGCTTCTCCTCTTCACCAAATGTCGAGGCTTGCACAACACAGCCACTTTTATTTGATACATGTATGTCTCTTGATCTTTTGTATGTTGTTTATCTTAATTTAATGTTTTCTTGAGATATATATGTGTGTGTGTGTGTATTTCCGCATGATGTTCCTATCGAATGTATTGGTAGAAGTTAGATATGGAAGTTATAATAGTTCCCTTCCATGTGAACTAGAAATGAGTTGTTGCTTTACTTCTGTTTACGTATTCTTATACAATGAATTCAGTTGATAGTTTTCCTACTAAATGAAGTAACGAATATAACTACCTTTATATCATTTTGTTATGAAATCGAATATTACCTTAGAATATGTTTCTACTTTTAGCTTAGAAAAAATGGTATGTTACAATTTCTATGCAATAATAATAAGGTTGAATACAAAGCTCTCACTCTTGGCTTATTATTAGCAATCAATAAAGGAGTGGTGTGTTGAATAGGTCAAATAACTAAGAGGAGAGAAATCAGTTATTCCCACACACTTCTTCAAACTTTTCAATTGTCATTAAATTTTTAACAACCATTAACCATTACTTTAGTTTTGTTGGTTAAAGCACACTAAATCTACATACTAAAGATAAGAAAATGCACTAAAACACTTGCACAATCAATACTAGGGTTTACATGGAAAACCCAATTTGGGAAAAACCACATAGAAACATTTTTTCATGAAATGAAAAACGCCTATTAGGGTGACACCAGTTGAGGTGTTTTTTACAACAAGGCTAAAAGTTGATAATACTCACTGCAAAAAAGGGTGATGCCAGTAGGCTTCACTACTAGTAAAGCTATTCTCAAAAAATACAATAGCGTTCACTGCCAATACAAAATAGGCTTATAGCCAGTAAATGAAAGATGTAAGTAGAACACCCACTGAATATGGTTGTCAAACCTCTACAACATAGTTTGCTATTGCATGCACCTCAAATCAACTAAGTTCATTCACACTTGCATCACATATAGCACCAATACAAGCATTCACAAGGTCACCTATGGACACTCACGAACATTCATCCACTTGAGACGATACTTTATTTATACCGAATACGCACTTCAAACCCATCAACGAGAACATATTTGAAGTAGGTAACACAAAAACATTCCATGATAAGAATGAGATGTGAATTGCCTCAACCAATACAACGCTCATCAAGCAAACTAGTGTTGTGCAACAACATCACGAACTTTGGTGCCAACCATTAAGATGAACATGTTATGAAAAACTATTAGGACCGAAATATAAATCATACACTACACGAGAATCCACCCAAACACCACAATCCACCAAATATTGCATGCCATGAAGATCTATCAACACCAAGAAGATCTTCCACTAAGGCCTAGAATGATAAAGCATTTAAGATACAACCATTAGTAAACACAACACTTGGTACAGAGGTATTGTATGTCCAACAATGGAGTGGTCATAAATTTTGAAATCTTGATAATTCCACGCATTGACATTTGGAAACTATTTCATAACTTTGAGGAAGCCTTTTCTTCTGGTGTGCAAACTTTTCCAATTAAAACATTTTTTAGCTGATCCTTTGTCCCTATATATGATTCTCCACACCCACTTCCTTTTGTTTTGAGATACTTGAGCATAGCCAACCTATCTGAATAAAAAATTCTTTCCAATTGCATAATGCCCTCTAAAGACATGATTTCCTCTAGATCAAATTCAACTTTATCAATTATTTGAGTTGCGAATACATCTACATTTGTTAAGAAGTCTAGAATACATTTATCATCATTCAATATTTGGAAATTGGATAGATTATATCTAGCACTAATGCTCACTTGTTTCACAATTATATTTGAATCTCCAAACACTTAATGAATCTGTGTTAGAATGTAAGGTTAATGGTTGTCATTGATGTTAACATCTTTTCTCAGCCTTTGGTGTTTTGTTATTTTCTCCCAAGTTTCCGGCATGGGGACAACTGGGGACAGCAGGACGAGTTTCCGGACAGTAAATTGTTTTGGCAATTTTGGGAAAGAGGGGGGATGGCAAACGGGAATGGTTATATATATATATATATATACAAAGATTTTAAAATATAGACTAAAATTTGCAAATATGCATGTCATTCATATGAAACTAAGCACAATGCATGTCATTTAAACATTATAGAACCTTAACATACAACATTTGAATGTCATCTAGCGAATAATAACCGATTTCAGTACTCAATTGTCAATATGTAAACAAAAATATTTAAATACAAGTTTAGCAATAAACAATATTATAAAAAACTGAAAAAATCTAAATATGCCTAAAGGCTAGAGGGCTGCCATAAAGTATCAATGTATCATCATCATGTTCAAGTTCACCATAGAACTAAGAAAACAAAACATTGAAAAATGAAGCAAATTGCTGCTCCTATTCTGCCTCTGTCGCCATGGCATCAAAATCAGAGTCCTCCTCACTATCATCCTCCACAAGAAATGTAGTCTCATCTAATGAAACCCCAACCAATCCTGGTGTTGTGTCATCCTCATCTATCTAGACCACATCCTCAGGCTTAACATCCCACCGCAAAGCTGGTGTCTACCTATACTCTAGAGTCTGTCGATTCGCAAGTTGAAGAGTGTGATGCACTATTACTAGCTTCTTCGCTCTCTTAAAAATAAGTTTGTTCCTCTTGATGGAGTGGATAAATGAATATGTGGACCAATTCCTCTTTGCAACTACGAAACTAGCCACTTGTGCAAGGAGGTGAGTGGCAAGAGTTTTTAACTCAAGTGTATCTCTCCCATGCCAAGTCCACCATCCAGTAGGATCCCTCTGTGCCAAAACCACTCTATCCAACCTTGCTTGTGGCTTACCCAAGTTCGGGCCACGAAGGTTGGTGAAGTCAAGAAACTGTGCACAAAGAGTATAGGCCTCGAGCTGAATATATCTTATCAATGGCTCTTGTGAAGCCATCCAATACGTCGAGATCATCACATGGGAGGCACCAACTATAAATAACATTTGGGATTTAGAGCAAAAACTGCTATATGAAGCAAGGTATTCATCATGTTCCACCTCTGTGTCACAATAGGCTTGATATGCTCCTCATAAAACCCAAATGTAGGATCTTTTGCTGTAATAATTCTCTTCATCTTCCCCGACATGTTGTCAATAGTTTGATGTATCTCTCTCAAACTAGGAGCGTTAGTATCAGCATATCTAATGACATCTAAAATGGGTGCTATGACAGAGCAAATATATCTGCAATATGCAAACAAAAATAAAAAATCAGAATTAGAATTTTAAAATCTTTAAGAGTGTTAGTATGAATATCAGCAAGCAAAAGACTAACATTAAATTTAAAAATCAGCAACTTACCTCATTGTGGACCACCAACTCTCGTCAAGGATCCTTTGCTCCACTCCTTTTCCTTCGGAGGACTTAAAATTGGACCATTGTCCCCACTCTGGATTCACCACCATCAATTCAAGGGCCTCATACACCTCAATCATCCTCTCCATCAAGATGAAATATGCACAATACTTATAGAGACAATTATAAATTAAACTATAGTTAAACATTTATGATTTAAAACATCACATGTAAGTTTGAAACAATTATAAATAAACTTAAATAAAACTAAAAGTAAACTATAATTAAAATTGGCATACCTTCTCTCGGCTAATTTCAAGGAACTCCTTAGAGAAGGACCTGAATAGACCAAATGAATTGTGATGGTTGCATATAAATAGTTGCACTTCTCTACCTTCTAACACTGCCTGTTTCACCCATTGAATCTTCCCTATGTCCTTCAATGCATTGTTCAGGGCATGAACACAACAAGGGGTCCAAAAGATATGCCTATAAGCACCCTCTATCATCAAACAAGTTGATTTGCACATAGGTACAGAATCTGTGATAACTTGTACTACACTAGCCGACCCAACATCCTCTATGGCATCTCTCAAAATGTTGAACTAGAATTTTGCATCCTTCTTCTTTCCTGAGCAATCTATGGCTTTCAAAAAATAAGAGCCAACAGGGGATGTGACAATGTCTAACATCATTCCACCCATCCATCATAATAGAGCAGCTTGTCCTAACACAAGTGTGTTTCATATCCTCTAACAACAACGCAACCCTTGAGTAATCATCATCTATAATGGTGGTTTGTAGCTTATGCTCACCAGGGGGTACAAATGAGGGATTCATATTCAATATATCTTTCACCATTTGTTTAATAAACTATAATTAAAATTGGCATACCTTCTCTCGACTAATTTCGAAGAACTCCTTAGAGAAGGACCTGAATAGACCAAATGAAGTGTGGTTGTTGCATATAAACAGTTGCACTTCTCTAGCTTCTAACACTACCTATTTCACCCATTCAATCTTCCCTATGTCCTTCAATGAATTGTTCAAGGCATGAACACAAGGGGTCCAAAAGATGTGCCTATAGGCACCCTCTATCATCAAACAGGTTGATTTGCACATAGGTACAAAATTTGTGATAACCTGTACTACACTAGCCAACCCAACATCCTCTATGGCATCTCTCAAAATGTTGAACTAGAATTTTGCATCCTTCTTCTTTCCTGAGCAATCTATGGCTTTCAAAAAATAAGAGCCAACAAGGGATGTGACAATGATATTGATGAGTGGTCGATGTCTAACATCGTTCCACCCATCCATCATAATAGAGCAGCCTATCCTAACACAAGTGTGTTTCATATCCTCTAACAACAACGCAACCCTTGAGTAATCATCCTCTATGATGGTGGTTTGTAGCTTATGCTCACCAGGGGGTACAAATGAGGAATTCATACTCAATATATCTTTCACCATTTGTTTAAAATAAATGGAATAGGCTACATGATATGGGATACCATTAGCAACAAAGAATCCACCGATGGATGCCTCACACTTTTCTTTTGCCTGTGCATTAAACATACTTTCCACCAAGCCCTCCTCGCCACTAGTCATCTCTCTCTTCCCTCTAGACTCAGTAGAGCTGCCACTAGTATTAATGGTGAATGACATATGCCTAGATGATTGTGACGGAATAAATGGTGATGTCACTGTCGAATTTTGCCCCTCTATTTCAGCCTTTAAGTGCAATCTTTGGCATTTTAATCTTTGTTCATCAATCAAGTCAGGATATGCTTTGACTCCATGGCATGCAACACCTAAAAGGTATGACTTCGCCCTTGTATAACTGCCCCTAAAATCATCAAGACAAACATGACAATCCCACACCCTAGTCCCTCTTGAATTCTTTTTATCTTTTGGCCTGGGTGTGACATATTGGAGAAAAAGTTTTTTTCCTATTGAAAAGACCTTTTGCAAAAAATATCATGATGGTGGAAGGACATTTACACAAATCAGATTTAGGATCAGCTCTTTTCCTAGTCCCACTACTAGCAACATCACCCCCAACCACATTTTCTTCCTCATCACCACTACTACTAGTACTCCCATTGTTGCTCATTGTGCTTTGTTTTGAGATTTAAATATGCAATGTAAATATGAGCTGCAACAATAGAAAAAAAATTCAAAATCAAACTTTTCAAGCTGCAAATCTATTTTTAAAATGGAAAATGGAAGCATTAAGAGTTTTATATTTACTTGGTGCACAAAATGGAAGCTCAAACCCCTACTCAAGCTCTTGAAAGCAAAAAAAAATAAAAATCACCTCCTCTTCTTGAAAAATGAAAATCCCAGCCCGCTACGACAAGCTCCAACTTCACTAACAAAACCAAGCAAATGACAAAACAATCAAAATGTGATCTCTTTTAACCTTTTAGGGCATTTGGAGGGGTGAGGCCCACCTAGGTGACCAAATAGGAGGCATTATTTTTATGATTTTTGTTGACCTTTTGTAATGTCCCCTCTTTAGTTCGACATGGTATTGATCATGGATTTGCCTATTCCAGACTCTCGTAGGCAAATGGTGTGGAAAGAGAGTCAATTCTGCGGATCAGATAGTCATATCTTGCTCTTGAAGAAGTGTTAAGAGGTTATATTTTATCATTATGTGATATTGGGGCCCACATGTTATAATTTTAATTTGAGTTGCACTTTTTATTTTATAAAATTAATTTATTATAAAAAGTGCATTATAATGAGAATTTATAAAGGATGTTTCTAGAAGTTCTAGCAACTTCTTAGAAAAGTGAATAAATAGAGGGCTGGGCCTCTCATTTGGACATGCTTGGATTGGAGAACTCTTCTACTTCTTCATTGTGAAGACATTTGTGGACTTTGGATCTGCAAATTATTCGATCTTTGGGAACGAATCACTCCCTTGGATTGGCGACTTTGAGGGTGTGAAATATCACCTGAATTGTTGCATAATTGGAGTTGGTATTCAGCCATCTCATTGGAGCTTATTGAGAATTCGTTGTTAGGGTTTGTTTTTGGTTGGAATAAGGATTTCAGATTTGCCCTATTATTGGAGAAGCATTTGACAAGAGTCTGAAGACAGAATAAGTGCATTTTCAGAATTGGCAAAGCAGGGTTCGGAACCACATAATTGCTCATATCTCCTCAACCCCTTGGAGTTATTTTTTATGGTTTTACAGGGTTACTACCTAACCCTAGGCGCCCATTTTCCTTGCATTTGGGGGTCCCAAAAACTCTAATATTATTTTATTTCAGCAGCCGTACAGGTACGGCCTGGTACGGCCCTGCTAGTTTGGGCAGCAACAGCAAATTAAGGACAGTTTGGGGGTGCGGTTGGAGGTCTTCATCAACGATCTGCAGCAAAACGTGGTGTTCTTCCATAGTTCTTCAAACCAGTTTGAGGGATTCTGTGGCCTTTATAGAAAGGGTCATTACAGTGGTATCAGAGCTATAAGTCCTGCCATCCTGTGGAGGTCTTATAGGGAATTTGGAACAGCTGGATAGGAGGGAAAGTGTTTGACGAAATGTCAAAACACTAAAATCAGAGCATGCGACAAAGGCCTTATAATTTCCGCAATACCAAAGCAAGACAAGATAGGATTTCTGACCTGCAGAGCGAACAATCTAGCTCATCTATCCAGGTGGACATAGAATCCAGTCATACAGACACAGGGGAGGTATTTTTTGACCAAGACTACGACTACAATATGGATAGAGGCGGGAATGCCGGTCCAGATCCGCAAGAGGAAAGATTTTTACAGTTATTAGACACCCTGGCACAGGGACAGCGATTAGCCGAACAAAGAGCACAAGAACAGAATCAGAGAATGGAGCTTATGATGCAGATGATGGCTCGACAAATGGGGTTGAACGCTAATATAGGTGGAGGAAATAATCAGAATGGTCACAATCAGAATGGGAATAATGAGGATGAGAGACATAATGGAGGCGAACAAATTGGGAACAATTTCGGTCATGCCTCCCAGCAAGCTCGGACAGTAAGTTCGAGGCCTATGATTCCTACGTTCCTTCCTAGAGCTCCAGAGCAGCCGGTACCAGAACCCCAGATCACTGACATACAGGATCAGCTGAGGAGAGATTGGGAAGCAGGAGGACCAGATTTTACAGCTGCAATCACCTTTAGAGAGTATATGGATGTGCGGATGAAGCATATGCCCCGTGGACAAGACAGGACTCAGAACTATGAGCTACGAAAGAAAGTAGGAAAACTACAGTTACCATATTATGATGGCTCGGGGAAGTCTACAGCAAGAGCTTGGGTTCAAAAGCTTGACACATACTTTCAATTGAATCCTATGTCTGAGGAAGAAGCTATTAAGTATGCAGCAATTCACCTGGATGGGTTAGCACACGAATGGTGGCATCATGGTATGATCACTATAGGTCATGCACACATTACCTCATATGTGGAGTTTACGGAGAGACTGATTGAACGTTTTGATAAGAAAGATCCAAAACTCCATTTCAAGGAATTAGCCCAGCTTAAACAGTGGGGATCATTGGAAACATACATTTCAGAGTTTCAGAAACTTGCAGTGTTAGTAACAGATGTATCTGAACGAAGGCTATTGGTTTTATTTATGGATGGGTTAGTTGATCCGTTGAGAGGGTGGATTAAAGCTCTCAACCCTCCCACTTTGCAGGAAGCCATTAAGAAAGCTCGTGACATGGATTCCTCTTCAGCTTCAAAAAAAAAATTTCAGGCAAAGAGTTTCCCTTCAAGAAAAGATAAGGACAGGAAACCCTTTCATAGAGAGGCACAGCTACCTAAGGAAGAAAGTAAGAGGCTGGACAAGGAGACACTTAATGACTTGCGTAGGAAGAAGCTATGCTTCTATTGCAAAGGCCCGTATGAGTACGGCCATGACTGTCCTATGAGGCCAAAAGGGAAGGCCAACCGAGCAATGTGGGCTTATTACGAAGGCTCAGATTCAGATGGTTCAGAACATCATGATGAGGATCCTGATGAAGCAGAGGGAGAGCAGGAGATAGACAGTGCAGGGCAAAGGCAGGAAACAGAGCTACATTTACAGGAAGCACGACTGTCTAGTATCCAGAGAGAGGGATCTTTCAGACTTCGGGGAGTCTTGGCTGGGCAGAAGGTTATTACATTGTTGGACACAGGTGCCACGCATAATTTCATTGATGCACGATTCGTAGAGAAGCGTGGACTCATTACTGAGGAATTCGAGGGACTAAGAGTCAAGGTAGCTGATGAATACACTTTTCGTTGTGACAGGACGGTACAAGACTTACCTTTGCGCTTGAACAACTATGAGTTTAAGGCGGACTATCATGTGGTCAACATGGGTGACATGGACATAGTACTTGGAATGCAGTGGCTACATTCATTGAAGGTGGTTACCCTAAGATTAGAGGATATGGAGATACAATTCGAAATGAATGGTAGGACTCATGTGCTAAAGGCTATCCGTAATGGAGACATCAGGACTATCTCATTTAGGCGGCTGGAGAGATTAACTAGGCATAATGATATAGAGTGGGCAGCAGTTTGTACTTTGATACCTACACAGGAGGAGCAACATAAGGCGGAATATCATCCTGATATTCAGAAGTTGAGGATTAAGTACGAAAAGGTATTCAGTGAGATTCCACCAGGCAGGCCACCAGACAGAGGCATTGAGCATATTATTGAGCTGGAGGAAGGTGCTAAACCCCTCATGGTCACACCATATCGACATCCAAAGCGACTCAAGGATGAGATCGAAAGGACCATTGAGGAGTTGCTAGCGATGGGGCACATCCGACCCAGTAAGTCACCTTTTGCATCTTCTGTTGTTTTGGTAAAAAAGAAGGATGGAACGCTTCGGATGTGTATTGATTACAGGGCATTAAATAAGAGAACCATTAAGAACAGGTATCCTATTCCTCGCATTGATGAGTTGATAGATGAATTGCATGGGGCCTGTTATTTCACGAAAATTGATTTGAGATCAGGATATCACCAGATCAGAGTCCGTGAACAGGATATTGAGAAAACTGCTTTCAGATGTCATTGTGGGCACTTTGAGTTTGTAGTCATGCCTTTCGGCCTGACCAATGCACCTGCCACTTTCCAGTCCACTATGAACAGAGTTTTCCACCATCGGTTGAGGAAATTCGTGCTGGTGTTTTTTGATGACATTTTGATCTATAGCCGATCATGGCAGGAGCATCTAGAGCATTTGGAGACGGTGTTGAGCATTCTACAGAAGGAGTCCTTGTATGCAAAGGAGTCCAAATGTGACTTAGGGATGACCGAGCTGTTATATTTAGGACACATCATTAGTGCAAAGGGAGTGCGGATGGATCCTGAAAAGATTCGCGCTATTGTTGATTGGCCTCCACCAGAGAACCTTACACAGTTGAGGGGGTTCCTTGGTTTATGTGGTTTTTATCGCAGGTTTGTCAATGGCTACTCACGACATGCAGCTCCCATGACAGATTTACTGAAAAAAGGGGAATTTGTGTGGACTCAGAAGGCACAGGACTGTTTTATGAGATTTAAGGAGATAATGACTACGTGCCCAGTTCTAGCATTACCTGATTTCACGAAGCCATTTGAGCTTCAATGTGATGCATCTGGAGAGGGAGTAGGTGTTGTACTTATGCAGAATAAGCACCCCATAGCTTATGAGAGCAGGAAGCTCAGAGGCCCTGAGCGTTCATTCAGTATATATGATAAGGAGATGTTGGCCATCATGCATGCTTTGGCCAAATTCAGACAATATCTTGTGGGTAGCAAGTTTTGTATTAAAACTGATCATAACAGTCTGAGGCATTTCTTGGGACAGCAGGACCTGAATGATCGCCAACAAAAGTGGGTAAGTAAGTTGCAGGCATATGATTTTTACATCTCATATGTCAAGGGAACTCAGAATGTTGTTGCAGATGCTCTATCTCGAAGGCCACACCTCACTCTTATGGTTCAGATATCAGAGGATTGGCGACACTTGATTATAGCAGAGTATGCCAGGGATACATGGGCCTCCGATATAGTAGAGGGAACAGTGATTGATACCAGATACACACTTGTAGATGATTTGATCATTTACAAGAACAGGATTTACCTAGTCCCAGGATCGAAGGTTAAGCAATTGATTATGAGAGCACTACACGACTCACCGACAGCAGGCCTTGATATTCCCGATCAACTAGGAGATGATGGAAATGTGTTGAGAGAAGATTATGATACGGTAGAAGGAACAGAGTTGAATCCAGAAGACTGGGATGATCATCAAGATCCTTCCTTGGAGGCAGTTACAAGAGCAGTTGATTTGCATACTAAGTCGAAGGATTCCCCTTACTTATGAGAAGATGAAGTCAAAAGAGGATCCAGCAGAATCAGTCAGACAGAAGGGTGAAGGAAGTAGCCGACGACAGGAAACAGCCAGAGACAAGAAGAGAGCTTTGGAGGTAGAGAAGAGCAAAGAACATCTGGAACCTCCAACCAAGAGACAGCATACAGTTCCATCAAGAGAGAGCATAATTAAGGCTAGAAGCCAAGAGGTCAATTCAAGTGATAAAGAGGTCGCGGTAGAGGTGAGCTCTGATTCAAAATCAAGTGGTTACAGTGAGAGCACCGAGTACTCCCCTCTCTCAAAAAACCAACAAGGAAATGATATGGCAGTAACTAGTAGAGAAGAAGATGGGCTGATTGACATCGAGGCAAGGAGTCAGGCACCTAAGGCCATTGGTGATGCTTTGTTAGTCAAACCAAATCCAAATTTGGGGAGATGCATCGCACCACTATGGTTAAGGAAAATGCTTATACCAAAAGACGAGGTGGTAACTGCCCGAACAGTTGAAGACATCCAAAGATTAATAGAAAAAGGTGATAGCGAGAACTGGAAACATATGGCAAAGACAGTGGCAAAGGTAATTAGGAGCGACAATGCTGGTCACCGAAAGGTTCAAATCGCTATACCAACAGTCAACAAGGAAGTGGATGAAATTGTGGCCAAGGAATATGAGATAGTGGAACACAACTTGGGAAGAAATACAGATGATATGGAATGTGAAGAGATCCAGGAGGGTATAGCTTCAATTAGACAAAGGTTGAGGAAGGCAAATGAAAGGATCAAAAGGTTGGAGGCCGAGAACAAATATTGGAGAGATTGCCAGCATATCAAACAACTGCACCAGGTAGCCCTACCTCAAGATAGTGGGAGCAACATAGAAGAGATATCAGCTCAGCTACATGAAGTCAAAGGTTGGATCCATGATACAATCCAAAATGGGCAAACTTTCTTGCCTTCCTTCATCTCGACATTCCAATCATTAGTGACTATTAGAAACAAGTTCAAATTATTTGAAGAAGAGTGGAAGGATTTCCTTCCCATCAAAGATTTAGCTATTCCCAGGCTATAGGCATTCATTGAGCTACCAGTGGCATATTTGGAGAGGGCCAAGTTGGTTGATGAGAGATGATTGGGTATGGTCAAATCTTGGTTTGTCGGCTTGACTGCCAGATTTAGAACACTTGAAGAGATATAGAAGGCAGTTGCACAACACAACCCAAGCGTTGACACTTCCATTTCAACCATGATGGGTGACGTTGGGATGGCGCTTGATTTTGAAGACATCAGAGAAGAGGACATCAATGAGACAAGACTGAGATCAAGATTGGATGAGTTAGGAAAGGTTGCTATCAAGAAGAAACATTTGAACACCCTTTCCTCCCTCAATGCTTTTATTAGATTTGCAAAAGAGTATGAGGACAATGAGAAGACACTATAGGCAGCAAGCAGCGTGATGAAATCGACTGAGCTCAAGATAAAGCATACACCTTGTCCTCCCATGGAAGAAGTTAATGAAAGGCTAGCTAAGTTCATTGCCTTAGCTAAAAGAATGAAAGAAAAAGGAGAGTTATATTAGATCATTTCATGTAAGCCCAAGTGGCAATTTCTCTTTCTTCTAAGATAGGACAAGTGTCTATTTTTGATTGGCCGCCATTTTGGTGCCTTCTCATTGGTTGCTACTTTTTCACTTTTTTCATTGGTCCATTGGCGAGGTGGCATCTTCTCATTGACCGATGGGGTGGCAACCCTAATTAGGGTTTCTAGGATTCAATCTGGATCATTAGTTTTGCCTCTTTATCTCTACTGTCAGTTGTACATTTTAGCCTCTACATAGGGCCATTTGCTCTTATTTGCAATGGTTGAATAAAATTGTTGCATAAGATAATACCAAAATTCGCTATTTCTTTCTCATTGTTGTGACTTGCATGGTGATTAAGGGCCTTTGGTATTATTGCATGGTTTCTACTTCCAAGTAGTTAGAGTAAATTTCTTTTCAAGTTGTTGAAGCAAATTTCATTTCAAGTTGCTAAGTAAGAATAAAATAGATGGATAGTTGTATGGTAGCATTAGAAGGTGTTTGATAGGGATCAATACTAGACCACTAGCATCTTAGCGGCTTGTTGGGAAGCCTTGTGTGGCAAACTAGTTCATTTTTACTTTGAATCATTGCACCTGTGGAAGTGAGGCCGCTGGTTAACTTTCATTAGATTTGATCCCAGTCCATTTGCTAGTCTTCCATCTATAGGAGTAGGAGTAGGATAGCGAGAAGTTTAGAGCTTAGAACTTAGGAGAAGAGAGTTAGAAAGATACCAATTGCAAGAACCATTCACCCTCCACCACCATCACTTTCCCATCAACACTGCCAAGCATTCACACTGAACCACCATCTCCATCATCCCCACCAAATTCCATGTCATCCTCAACAATTTGCATAAGGCCGCATACATGATTACCAGCAAATCACATCGATAAACCGAGCGAGTATCCACAAGTGTAAGGAACATTGGAGTTATTCTCATATCCCACGAGCATTAACTTTTCAAGAGAGGAATTGTGTGTTTGATACTCCGTATCAGATATTCAATTGCTAATATGTTGTGTAGTGATACAAAACTCGCATCAACAATAACCAATAGCCATCCTTGGATAAAGTATTGCAAATAGTGAATGGATCTTAGAGGGTGTTTTTTTTGGATCGATATTCAAGATATAATCAAGTGATAGTTAAAGGGGAAGCAAGATAGGTTAAAGATAGCTTTCGCAATGAGGAAACAAAAGGATGTCATTCAATTTGATCAACTCAAGGGACCACATTTCAGTGAGCGACAGATATTGATTTTTGAGACTTGGGAGGAAAGTGCATCATCATTTACATGAACAATCTCACCATATTTTCCAAGAAAAGGGAAGACCATTTGAAGACTTGAGAAAAACTTCTCAAAGGTATAGAAGATGCAAAATCTCTCTCAATCCAAAGATGTGCATGTTGGGTGTTAGAGAAGGGACATTATTGGGACGTATATTCAAAATAAGGATTAGTGATTGATCTCAATGGAGTCGAAGCAATATTGAAGATCAACATACCAATGAATAAAATATAATCATTATTTGAAAAGATTAATTTTGTGTAAAATTATCATCCAGTTCGCTGATTTGGTATGGCAAATGAACAAAATGCCTATAAAAGAATGAAAAGATAAGAGTGAGCTCTATTAGCAAAGAAATCCTTTGAAGAGATCAAGCAAGCTATTATTGACACACCCATCCTTGTTAGCCTAAACCAAACAAAGTTGTTCAACTTTTATTCATTTGTTTCAAATAAAACTTACTCACCCAAAGGGGAAAGGAGAGAGATGAACATCCTATAGCAATCATGAGCGCACCACTTTTAAGACGTAAAACTAAGATACCCAAATGTGGAAAAGAAAGCCTATGCATTGGCAAAAAAAAAGAAATTCAGACATTATATTTAGAGAAGTCCCTGACGTTGCAATAATGACAATCTTGACACAAAATGAGTTGGAAGAAAAAAGAGGAAAGTGGGTCGTCACCATCAACGAGTATGACATAGAAATCTAACCAAAGAAATTGGATAGAGAACAAGCATTGATGTAGACTATATACCATTTGATGGACTAGGATTTGTGCAGCAAGTGTACAAGATTGAAGATCTAACTCTAGATGAGTTGTAAAAGGACATCGTTTTTTATTTGCTAAATCATAAATGTCTCCATTTGAATCCAACACAAGAAATGAGCATTATAGATGAAACGTAAGCAATAAATGCTAAAAGAATTAGTACTATACAAAAGAAGTCGTAAAGGAATTTATTTGAGATGCACTGGGAAAAAAGCAAGTAGAACCTTGGAGCACATTAATGATAATTTTGAGACTCGCCATAGTGGTGGCTTTGCCATAGCAAGAAATATTCTAAGATCGGAAATTTATTGACTGACCCTATTCCAAGATACTCATGAACATGTGAAAATGTCACATAAACCAAACAGTCACAGCTCAAGAGAAGAATCTTTCTATACCACTCTAACCAGTGATTGAAGTGCGACCTTTCTCAAAATGGGGCCTTGATTTCTTCATATAATCACTCTACCTTCCCTTGTGTAATACAGGTAAATTCTAACCGCTACTACTAATTGTACTGGATGGTCAAAAGCATAGGCATTGAAACTTTATACTACTAATGGTGTGATCAAGTTTTTAGAAGAGAAAATCATCACAAGGTTTGGATGTCTTCATGCTTTGGTATGTGATAACGTCCTACATTTTAATCTCTGAAGTTTTCAAATTAGGCTTTTGATTATCAAATTACCATTAAATTTTTCAATAAAATTTCTATCGCCAAGGAAATGATTTGGTTGAATCAAGATAAAACGTAATAAGAGTCATCATGAAATTGTTAGACAAGAACCCAAGAGATGGGCACACAACTGAAATTCTCAATAGGGAAAACAAAATATGAACCAAGACTTCATTAGGAATTTCTCCTTACCATTTGGTATATGCACAAGACCTAGTCTTCCCAATCCAACTAAAATCCCAACATCGCAATTCATGCAAGAATACTTAGAAGACAAGGATAGAGTCCAAACAAAGTCGTCTCAACTATTACTATTACTATTACTATTAGATCAGAAAAGAGTGAAGCCTTCAATATCTTTGCAAAACATCAAGGAGTGATGAACAAATTGGATAACCAAAAATACGAATTCGAAGCACAAGTGAGACACTCAAGATCTTTAATAGACAAGGGGTTTTGATCAACTGCCTCTAAGTTGGGAGGGTTTCCCCCTCAAACCTGCCAAAAGCCAAAGCTTCCCTAAATTCTCCAAGAGAACAAAATCAAACACATACCAAGTATAATCCCAAATGAACTTCTCTATGTTCTTTTAAAGAGCATCCTTGTGACCATTCCTATTCCCACTACTTGTCTCTTCATTTCCTTTCTTTTGTCCCTTTTCAAGTCCCTTTTTGAAATTAAAATGACAATTAATTTTCTTTAAGCTTCAAATAAGTCATTTTAATACTACAAAAAGTTGACATTTAATTTTCTAATGTTCCTCAAAAAGGGACGTTACAGTCCTCTCTCCTTAGAGATTGTTAATCCTCAAGCAATCTTGAATTTGTATACCAATACCAAGATCCCATTCAAGTCTACAAGTACTTGTATGGCAC
Organism: Cupressus sempervirens; assembly: GCA_028749045.1. Classification (NCBI taxonomy): domain Eukaryota; kingdom Viridiplantae; phylum Streptophyta; class Pinopsida; order Cupressales; family Cupressaceae; genus Cupressus; species Cupressus sempervirens. The sequence goes on along the minus strand of CM053783.1, from coordinate 636,364,095 downwards.
ATTTTGGAATAACTGAAATCAATACCTTCCACACTATGAAGCGAAATATTCAAATGCAACTCATTCATCAATAAGATCCCTGGATCTCATGGCAATCTTAAAAACACTACACCAATCTATTGCACCACTCTAAAAATAACAGCACTATGTCTTACATTGTGAAGTAACTCGTCCTGATTCATAATTAACAAAGCACTCATCTTGTTAATACCCAAATGCCAAACCAATCTATCCCTCTGACCTTGGGAGTTAAAATAGATGCCCTTATTCTACATCTTCCTCTAACATCTATCTAAATAAGTAGTCCTAAAAATTATGAAAGACAACTTCAATATGAACACATATCAACTCATTAGGCTACCAAATGTCATTGTTGTAACCAAGGTCAGCAATAAGTCTAATATTAATGTTGTCACTATACCTCTATACTGGAAAGATAATCATCTCATATGGAATATCCTTCAAGTAGAAATGACTCCACAAATTTCCATGCAACTCAATAACTATTGTAGACCATGCCGAATCTAAAAGAGTAATGGAAGACCAAGTAGGACAGCCACTACCAACAGTAGTATCTATGAAGATAAAATAGCCAACCTATAATGTCCCCACTTTAGCAGTTGCCCAGCTGTGTGACTGTTAGCCTGTTTTTGCGTGGTCCTGGAGGCTAACGAAGAGGTCAGTGGGATCCTGAGATGTTTTGGCCTAGTTATTTCTAGTTCGGGCCAGAACAGAGTTGATTTACATGGTGTTGAGCAAACTTACTATTTTTAGTAAGTCAACAGGCATAGGCGATGTCAAAATTAATGATTGGGTTTGATACTCCTTGATGAGAGCTTTCTAACGAGCTACACTCATATTATTCCGAGCCCAATTGCTATTTTATTTTAATGCTTGAAGTTTATTAAAGTAACATTTAAATTAAATGTGAAAATAATGAAGTGTTACTTTAATATTATTCATGTTGGGTTGTGTGTTGGGAAAGGTTAGCCTAAGGGAGACATAAGGTGTTATTTTATTTTATTTTATTTTATTTTAGAACACTTTATCCCACATTGCTTGTGAAAACTGGGTCGACCCTATGAAGTAGAAATAAAAAGGAGAGCTTGTGGCCCTTGTTCAGCAAGTTGAATATGAGAAGAAATTGGTGTGTAAGTTATAGATCCATTCTTGGCATTAGAGGAAGTCCATTCTCTCTTCTGACATTCTAGATGTCATTCCCTTGGAGTTTGGCCTTTGGAATCCATTGCTATCAATTTCGCTATCAAGTTGTTTGGTCGCATTTCCAGCTACAGGCAAATTTGATATTTTTGCTCATATCTTCTTCACTACTTGTCTGACACTTATGCCGCTTTGAGGGAATGATTTTATGAAGGTAGTGGACTGTTTGAAAGACCAAGTACTATAGTGGAACTGTACATGCAGCACTATTCACGTGACACTATTCATACAGTACTATTTACGTCACTGTAGCAGCAACTTCGAAAGCATGGGTTGGGGTATTATGCCAATGATATTGGAGTAATTAGTGAGTTGATAATCTGCCATGTATTTGATTTAATTAAATTCTAAAAATAACATTTTATCAGCAGCAGTTCATTGTCCACTTTGCATATTATTGTAGTTTCTTTCTTGTTTATGTTGTATGATTCCTATTCCATGCACAAAACACAACAAACAAATAAACATTTGATTTCTAAAGTTATAAGGTGTTTAAACATTAAACGGAGAAATAAGAAATTGAATGGAAATTGTTTGACATAGTTCCTTTCAGCAGTTGGTTTAGTTTTTTGGGGAATTCAGGGGTGTCTTTTACGGTGGTATCAGAGCTATAAGTCCTGCCATCTTATGGAGGTCTTATAGGGAATTTGGAACAGCTGGATAGAGGGAAAAGTGTTTGACAAAATGTCAAAACATTAAAATCAGAAATTAAAAAACAGGCTAAGCATTTATGTTTGAGCATGCGACAAGGGCCTTATAATTTTCGCAACATCCGAGCAAGACAAAATAGGATTTCAGACTTGTAGAGCGAACAATCTAGGTCATCTGTGCAGGTGGACATACAATCCAGTCATACAAACATAGAGGAGATATTCTTTGAACAAGGCAGCAGTATGGGTGACTGTGAAGACAGGAATACAGGACTAGGTGGAGGCAGGAATACTAGTCCAGATTAGGAGGAGGTATCAGACAATTATTGGGTACGTTAGAGGGAGGGGCGGCATATGCAACAGGAGCAGAATAGGCAAATGGATATGATGTTGCAGCTTATGGCTAGATAGATGGGCATTGATATTAATCCAAGTGATGCCAACAATGGAAACAATAACAATGGGAGAAACAATAACAATAGGAGCAACGATAATGGAGGCTGAGGCAACAACAACGGTCCTGAGAATAACATTAATGGTAATAATGGACATGGCAACAATGGGACTGAGGCTGATAACTTTAGACATGTTGCATGCTCAGCTCGGACAGTGAGCTCGAGACCTCTTCCACCCACCTTTCCACCCAGAGATCCGATTCAACCAGTAAGCGAACCACAAACTACCGAGTTACAGGATCAATTCAGGATATTTCCCTCAGAGATTACATGGACGTGAGGATGAGACACATGCCTAGAGCAGGAGGGAGGAATCAAAACTTTGAGCTAAAAAAGAAAGTCGGAAAACTTTCTTTACCTTATTATGATGCTTCAGGAAAGATGACTGCACGAGCTTGGGTGCAGAAGGTAGATACATACTTCTAGTTGAATCCGATACCTGAGGAGAAGGCTATCAAGTATGCAGCTATTCATTTAGATGGTACAACGCATGAGTGGTGGCACCATAGCATGGTAACCTTGGGGTCATAATCAGATCACATCTTACAAGGAGTTCACTGAGAGACTCGTAGAGAGATTTGATACCAAAGATCCTGAGTTACAATTTAAGGAGTTGGCACAACTCAAGCAGTGGAGATCAGTTGAGACGTATATTAGTGAATTTCAAAGGTTAGCCGTGTTGGTCACAGATATTTCAAAGAGGAGGTTAGTAGTGTTGTTTATGGACGGACTCTCAGATCCCTTGACGGGTTGGGTCAAGGGGCATGACCTAACTACATTATAGTAGGCCACTAAGAAGGCTCGTGACTTAGCACCTTCTTCTTTTAGGAGCAGATTTCAGCATAGGGATTCACATATGAAGGAGGACAAGGACAAGGACAAAAAATCTTTTCACAAGGATGCTCAACCAAAAAGGATAATAAGTTGGATGATGACACCCTGAATGAGTTGAGGAGGAAGAAGCTATGTTTTCATTGCAGAGGGCCTTGGGACTTATCTCATAATTGTCCTCTCAAGGCTAAGGCAAATCAAATGGAGTATTTCTCAGTAGAGGGATCACAGTCAGAGAGGGAGGATCAGCACTCTAATTCAACCGAGGGTAGCACTACAAAGGAAAGCAACATTCCTGAGAATGAGAAGTCATTGGCACGACTAACAGGGGCTCAGAAGGCAATCACATTTAAGGTTAGGGGTATTATACAAGGGCAAAAAGTGATCTCACTCATTGATACTGGAGCTACACATAATTTCATAGAGAAGCATGTTGGGCTTAGAGTCATGGTAGCGAATGGTGACAAATTATTATGCACTCGTCTTCACATCAAGTTTGGAGATGGCTATGAGTTGGAGGATGAGTTCTATGTAGTAGACATGGGAGACTATGATGTCATCCTCGGCATGACATGGATGGCCTCACTAGTTGAGCTCACACTCAACCTAGCAAAATTGGAGATGAGGTTCCAACATGAGGGCAGAATTGTTGTACTTAGAGGACTTTCAAATGGGAGCTGCAGATTGATCTCCTTCAGGAGAATGCAGAGACTGTTTTGGCATGATGATGTAGAGTGGGTGGTAGAATGTTTCACTATGCCAGCCTCACATTAGCCACAAGGGAAGAGTCATCCACTAGATATCCAGGAGATACTTGATAGGCATGCTAAAGTTTTTGGTGAGATACGGCATGGGGTTCTTCCAAACAGAGGGACAGAGCATGTTATTGAGCTCGAGGAAGGAGCCAAACCAGTTATGATTACTCCTTATCGTCATCCTAAGAAACACAAGGATGAGATAAAGAAGGTGATTAAGGATTTGTTGGAGATGGGGCATATCAAGCTTAGTAAGAGCCCCTTTGCTTCAGCGGTAGTATTGGTAAAGAAGAAGGATGGGACAATGCGCATGTGCATCGATTACAAGGCATTAAATAAGAAGACCATTAAGAACGGATATCCCATCCCACAGATAGATGAGCTAATTGATGAGCTACATGGTGCATACTTCTTTACGAAGATTGATTTACGATAAGGGTATCATCAGATCTGGACGAGGGTAGAGGACATTGAGAAGACAACCTTTCGGTGTCACTATAGCCACTTTGAGTTTTTGGTTATGCCATTTGGGCTAACCAATGCCCCTCCTACATTCCAGAGTTGCATGAATCAAGTATTGGGAGGAGCATTTACAACATCTTGAGATGGTATTGTCCATTTTGGAGAAAGAGTCACTATATGCCAAGGAATCTAACCGCGAGTTTGGGTTGACTGAGTTACTATACCTTGGGCATATCATCAGCGCAGATGGAGTTCAAGTAGATCCTAAAAAGATTAGATCTATTGTTGATTGGCCTACTCCTATGAACCTCACCCAACTTAAGGGGTTCTTTGGTTCTGCGGGTTTTATAGAAGATTTGTTAAGGGATTTTCACAAACCACTGCACCCTTGACAAACCTTACCAAGAAAGGGGCCTTCGTATGGACAGGGGCAGCTCAGAGATGCTTTGATCATTTCAAGAAGGTGATGTCATCATGCCCAGTATTAGCTCTATCGGATTTCACGAAGCCATTTGAGCTTCACTGTGATGTGTCAGGTGATGGGATTGGGGCAGTCTTGATGCAAGAGAAGCATCCCATTGCTTTTTGAGAGTAGGAAGCTTCGTGGAGTGGAGAGGAGTTATTCCATCTACGATCGAGAGATGTTGGCGATTATGCATGGCCAAGTTTCGGTCCTACCTAGTTGGGGGGAAGTTTGTTATCAAGACTGATCATAACAGCATCAAATACTTCATAAGCCAATGTGATTTGAATGATAGACAACAAAAATGGATTATGAAGTTGCAGGCTTATGACTTTGACATTGAGTTTGTCAAAGGTAAGAAGAATTTGGTGGCAGATGCTTTATCTACGAGACCTCATATTTGTGCTCTAGCTGAGATTACAGGATATTGGAGAAATAAGATTACAGCAAAGTATGCAAGGGACACTTGGGCTTCTGGAGTGATTGCAGGCACCATATAGGATGATTGTTATGTGGTGATGGACGGATTGATCAATTTCCAGTGTAGGATATATTTGATTCCTTCATCATAGTTTAGGGAGGTAATACTAAAGGCATTTCATGATGCACCTACAGCAAGACATCCAGGGGTCTTTAAGACCTACAAGCAGATTCATGAGCGGTTCACATGGAAAGGGCTAAAGGATGATGTTCAGAAGCATGTCAAGAAGTGTGCAGTTTGTCAGCAGAATAAGGGAGAGCACACATATCCTGCAAGGTTGTTACAGCCTTTGCTCATTCCAGATAGGAAATGGGAAAGTATTTCTATGGACTTCACCACCGGGTTACTACGAGTACAAGGTAGAGATTGCATCTATGTGATAGTTGACCGACTGACAAAGTTTGCTCACTTATTTTCTATTCCATCCACCTGTACGGCAGCACAGGTGGCCGATCTTTTCTTCAGAGAGATATTCAGGTTACGTGGGCTACTTAGATTCATTGTCAGTGATCGGGATAGTAAATTTATGACGGTTTTTTGGTAGGAATTGTTTGGGTTGTGTGGCATAGATCTTACACCTAGCACTAGTTAACATCCGCAGACAGATGGGCAGACGGAGATTGTGAATAAATCGGTGGAAGGATATCTGAGGAACTATGTGACTGCACAACAAAGAGCTTAGGTCAAATGGCTACATCTAGGAGTGTACTATTATAACACCAGTTATCATATGTCCATTAAGATGACTCCATTCATGGCAATGTATGGTTATGAAGCACCTAGCTTCATGGATCTAGTTTTGGGGGATAGTAGAGTGCCCAAAGCCAAAGACTTCTTGCAAGATAGTCAGGATATTTTGAGGGTGCTCAGGGAGAATATACAGCAGGCCCAGAATCAACAGAAATTGTATGTTGATCAGCACCGGCTTTGAAGGTGGGGATATGGTTTAATTGAGGCTACAAACATACAAACAGTCATCACTCAAGAAGAGCGGAGCAATGAAGTTGAAGCCTAGATTTTATGGTCCCTACAGAGTGATTTGTAGGGTGGGCGAGGTTGCCTACGAGATTGAGCTTCCAGAGAGCAGTCAAATGCATAATGTGTTTGATGTGTCAAGGCTTAAGAAAGCCATTGGTCAGCAAGTTGTGCCTTCTGAAGATTTGCCACCATTGGATGAGGGGAAGCTCGTATTGATTCCTAAGGCTATTCTGGATACCAGGGAGAGGACTCTGCAAAATAGGGTGGTTAAAGAATATTAAGTCAGATGGAGAGACCTACCAGAGGAGGATGCTACTTGGGAGAGTGAGAGACAAGCAATTTCAAGGGGGGGGGCAGACTGTAATGTCCCCACTTTAGCAGTTGACCAGTTGTGTGACCATCAGCCTATTTCTACATGGTCCTGGAGGTTCACGAAGAGGTCAGTGGGATCCTGAGATGTTTTGGCCTAGTCATTTCCAGTTTGGGCCAGAACGGAGTTGATTAACATAGTGTTGGGCAAACTTACTATTTTTAGTAAGTCAGCAAGGCATGGGCGATGTCAGAATTAGTGTTTGGATTTGATGCTACTTGATGAGAGATTTCTGACGAACTATCACTCATATTATTCCAAGCCTAATTTTTATTTTATTTTAATGCCTGAAGTTTATTAAAGTAACATTTAAATTAAATGTGAAAATAATAAAGTGTTACTTTAATATTATTCATGTTGGGTTGTGTGTTAGAAAAGGGAAGCCCAAGGGAGACATAAGGTGTTATTTTATTTTATTTTATTTTATACTACTTTATCCCACATTGCTTGTGAAAAATGGGTCGACCCTATGAATTAGAAATAAAAAGGAGAGCTTATGGCCCTTTTTCGACAGGTTGAATATAAGAAGAAATTGGTATGTAAGTTGCAGATCCGTTCTTGGCATTAGAGGACGTCCATTCTCTCTTGAGACATTCTAGATGTCATTCCCTTGGGGTTTGGCTTTTGGAATCCATTGCTATCAGCTTCGCTATCAGGCAATTTGGTTGCATTTCCAGCTACAGGTGGATTTGATATTTTTCTCATATCTTCTTCACTATTTGAGGGAATGATTTTATGAAGGTAGTGGACTGTTTGAAAGACCAAGTATTGTAGCAGCACTATTCATGCAATACTATTCATGCAGCACTATTCACACAACACTATTCATGTGGCACTATTCACGTGGCACTGTTCACACAGTACTATTCATGTCATTATAACAGCAAGTTTGAAAGCATGGGCTGAAGAATTATGCCAATGATATTGGAGTAATTAGCGAGTTGATAATCTTCCATGTATTTGATTTAATTAAATTCTGAAAATAACATTTTATCGGTAAGTAGTTCATTGTCCACTTTGCATATTATTATAGTTTCTTTCTTGTTTAAATTGTATGATTCATATTCCATGCACAAAACACAACAAACAAATAAACATTTGATTTCCGAAGTTATAAGGGGTTTAAACATTAAACGAAGAAATAAGAAGTTGAATGCAAACTATTTGACATAATTCCTTTCAGCAGTTGGTTTAGTTTTTTGGGGAATTCAAGGGTGTCGATTACACAACCAATAAAGTAACAATTATCGTGCCATATGAAATTTGTGACAAATCTAAGGATGAACTACATAGATGCTTTCATCATTCATGATAAACAACTCTTAAGTGTTTGGTTCACTACAAAAGTCATCAACAAAGTCAACTTCTCTCTTAAAGAATTGATCACCATCAAATGAAATTTAAAAATTAAAGTTGTTAACTCTTGATGACTTGTTAATAAATTGTTAAATCTAGAGCCCAGACATCAATGAAGATAACCAGCGAAAAGAAAAAGATAAAACGAAAATAGAAACCAAAAATATCCTGGGAAAACCCTTCTAGAATGAAGGGAAAAAACCAGCCACGCAACAAAACTTATCATTTTATTGATAATAGAATTCAAGTGTACAATGTTTATCGCTTAATGCGATATATATAACAATAGGAGAGACTCTTCACATAATAACCTTACGTCTCTTGAGATTCTCATAACTCTAATATTTAAATATGACTCTTCGAATATTCATGCCTCAATGCATGTGAATCACACATGTCATTTACATTTAATATTACAAATTAAACTTTAGTGTCCTATTCAGGTGAAGATGACAATAACGGTAGATTTCGAGAGATAAAGATCTCTTAACGTAGCTACAAACTTTAACACTCCCTCTTAGCAAGAGAGAGATCTTTAGCTAAACACTCACACAAAGCTACAACCAAAAATGTTAATGATAAATTCTGATCATACGAATTCAAAACATAATTCATGCAATTTTTCAGCGTGAAAACCTGTAACAATTACTCATATTCATGAAAACCTATAACAATTACTCATATTCGTGGAATCACTCAACATGAAAACCTATAGCAATTACTCATATTCATGGAATCACTCAACATGAAAAGATTTCCAAAACTCACAGCTAAGCCTTTATTCATGGACTATCTCAATGTAAACTGTCATGGAATCTCTCAACATGACATCCAACTCCCATCACAGAATCTCTCAACGTGATGACATCATGAACTCATGGACTCTCTCAACATGTTCACTATTACATAGTGAAAGAGTTATCATAGTTGATCTTACAATCTCATTTATTCACACAAGAATAGAAATATGCATAAAAACAAGATTTAGTTCCATTTAAGTCTCAAATTTTACAAATACCATAAGCATCACAAGCAATATATGAGAGTGAGGGCGATTCCATAAACACTCCCTCTTAACTATGAAGCCTCCCTCTAAAGCACAAGCTCCCTCTGAAGTTAAATCTACCTTTAAAGCTCAACATCTGCCTCTTGGAGCTATAATTCTTATCTTGTTGCATCCTGCAATCAGGAGAGATAAATCTAGCATAGATATCAATACTATTTCTAGTAGGATAAAATTCATGAACTATACAAAACTAGAATACATATCTTTATGTAGGTTAATCTTCCTCAAGAAGAATCTCAATACAAAAATTCATGCATCAACACCTACAATCGTTTTCAAATATCCAGACAAAGGTTTCAAAGTTCAATCCACCATTACAGAATTAAAATGCCCTTCACAAGATAATTGATGTGGCTCCATAATAGTTTCTGATTCTGTTAGACACGAGTGATAGTTAACATTCATGTTCGCTAGCAGTTATCACATCACTACAATTTCCACTGAGATAAGGTTCACCGATGAACCCACTTATGAATGGAGAACTAAAGCCATCCTGCAGCAAATCAAATTGTTCAACAGAACTCTTTCCAAGTTGCTGAAGTATATATTTTACATTGAGAACTAACATCATTAATCCCCATCTCCTTTGATGATAAGGTGAGAAAATGCAAGAATCCATGTCAACCTCATGCATCTAAAAAATTTGAGCATATCTATTAAGTCCAATCCCATTCAACCATGTTTTACACCATTTCCCTTATTGTCGGTCCCATATCTTCCACTGCTAGGAACATCCTTCACATTCTAGCATGCCTCTTTCACTATTTGTTGACCATGAGATAGACCCGCACTCGCAACCCTCCCCTCCAATTAGGTTTCTTGAACCATCAAACATTTCTCCTTCATATTGCCAAGGCTATCAGAAGTTTCTAGATCAGAATGCCTGAAACCCTCGAGTGTATAGATATCATATGAAGCATTTCAACAAAGGTTCCCCAAAGCCATCCTTTCCCAACCTCTTCTGCGCAACTTCACAATAATGAAGAACATGAAGAACATAACATACAAGTGCATAAGTTGTTGCAGAAAGGTTTGATCAGAAAAAGCTTGAGTCCATGTGTTGTACCTGCTATATTAGCACCTAAAAAGAATGGAGAATGGAGAATGTGTATTGATTCCAAAGCTATTAACAAGATAATAGTGAAATATAGGTTTCCTATGCCGAGGATGGATGACATAATGGATTGTTTGAGTGGAGCAAAGTATTTTACCAAGATTGATTTGAAGAGTGGCTATCATCATATCAGAATTAGAGAAGGTGATGAATGGAAGACTGCTTTCAAGACAAAAGATGGTTTGTGTGAATGGTTGGTTATGCCTTTTGGTTTGACTAATGCACCTAGTACTTTCATGAGGTTGACGAATGAAGTTCTGAAAAGATTTTTGGATAAGTTTGTGATTGTTTATTTGGATGATATTCTGATATTCAATAAGATTAAGGAAAAACATCTTGAGCATATTAGACAAGTATTGCAGAGGTTGAAAGAGGAAAAGTTGTTGATTAATCTGAAAAAATGTTCTTTTATGCAAGAGGAGATTGTGTATTTCAGATTTGTGATTTCAGCTGATGGATTGAAGATGGATCCTGAGAAGGTTAAAGCAATTTTGGAATGGCCTACACCTGAGAATGTGAGTGAGGTAAGATCGTTTCATGGTTTGGCTAGTTTTTACAAAAAGTTTATAAAAAATTCCAGTGTTGTTTGTAACGCTATGACTGAAACAATGAGGGGAGATAAAAAGAAATTCAAATGGACACATGAAGCTGATAAGAGTTTTAAGACTTTGAAACAAAAGGTTGTTGAATAACCTGTATTGGCTTTGCCCAATTTCAACAGAGTATTTCAAGTTGAATGCGATGCAAGTGGTAATGCAATAGGAGTTGTATTAAGTCAAGAAGGTGAACCCGTTGCTTTCTTTAGTGAAAAGTTGAATGATGCTAAAAGGAAGTATTCTATGTATGATCAAGAATTTTATGCTATTGTCCAAGCCTTGAAGAAATGGAGACATGATTTGATTCCTAAAGAGTTTGTGTTGTATACTGATCATAAAGCTTTACAATACATGGGAAGTCAACATAAATTGAATCAAAGACATATGAAGTGGGTTGAGTATTTGCAGAGTTTTACATTTGTGATCAAGCATAAGAGTGGAGTTACTAACAGAGTTACTAATGCATTAAGTAGGAGATGTTCCTTGCTGACAGAAATGAAAGTTGAAGTCCTTGGTTTTGATGAAATGAAAGAGTTGTATGATGCTGATCCTAATTTTTCTGAGGTGTGGAGAGAGTGCAGAGCACCAAATCTGACAGATCACATAAGTAAGTATGATGAGTATTTCATTCAAGAAGGTATGTTGTTCAAAGGTATTCAGTTGTGTATTTTCAGAAGTTCTATGAGGTTGAATCTGATTAAGGAAAAGCATAGTGGTAGATTAGCTAGACATTTTGGAATTGATAAGACATTGAGTTTGTTGAAAGAGAAGTATTATTGGCCACAAATGTATAAGGATGTTCAGAAATTTGTAAAGAGTTGTGGAGTTTGTCAAGTTGCAAAAGGAGTGAGTCAGAATACTGGTTTGTATATACCTATTATTGTTCCTGAGAAACCTTGGACTAACATCAGTATGGATTTTGTTCTTGGACTACTTAAGACAGTGAAAGGGTATGATTCCATATTCGTTGTAGTGGATAGATTTTCTAAGATGCCTCATTTCATACCATGTAAGAAGACATCAGATGCTGAACATGTTGCTGAACTTTTCTTTAAAGAGATTGTGAGATTGCATGGAGTACCAAGAAGTATTATTTCAGACAGAGACAGTAAGTTTGTTGGTTTTTTTTGAAGACTTTATGGAAGAAGATGGGTACTGAACTAAAGTTTAATTCTACATTCCATCCACAAACTGATGGACAGACAAAGGTTGTGAACACAAGCTTGGGTAATTTGCTGAGATGTTTAGTTGGGAATGAGCCAAGTAATTGGGGGATGGTATTGGCACAAGCTGAATTTGTATACAATAATTCTGTGAATAGGAGTACAGGGAAGACGCCTTTTGAGATTGTTACTGGAATGCATCCTAGAGGTATATCAAATTCGAGAGATGTTGTGGGTGAAGAAAGGAGAAGTGTTGCAAGAGAAGAGTTTGCTGATTTTATAGTCTTTGCATAAGGAAGTAGGGTTGAGTTTGGAACAAAGTAATCAGAAGTATAAGGAGAATGCTGATCAGTCTAGAAGACACCGTGATTTTTAAGTTGGTGATGAGGTAATGGTTCATTTGAAGAAAAGCAGATTTCCTGTTGGTACATACAATAAGCTGAAGATAAAGAAATTTGTACCTTGTAAGATCTTGAAGAAGTTTGGAAGTGGTAATGCATATGAAGTTGAGCTACCTAATGACATAGATATATCTCCTATATTCAATGTTGCTGACTTATACAAGTATCATGAGTCAGATGATGAAAAGGTTGTACCTGATGATTATCCTAAGAAGCAGTTTGAAGAAGTTGAACAGATTTTGGATCAGAGAGTTGGCAAGAGTACAAGAGGAAAAGATTACTATGAGTCTTTAGTGAAGTGGAAAAATAGACCAACTAAAGATGCTACATGGATTTCTCAATCTAAGTTGGACTCAGCTCGGGTTGTGACACTTACATGATTCAGGAGAATCATTTTCTCCAACCCCGGTTGTCTGATGCAGGAGCATCCTAGGTTTCCTTGTAATCCTGCACTTTTGGTTCTTTATGCCTTTGGCTGCCGAGTTCTTAGTGGATGACGAGCATTCAGTTGATGCCAAGTCATTCCTTTGATTGTCGAGTTCCTGTAGTTGCCAAGTGAACTCTTTGGAGGTCGAGTCATTCTTAGTTGCTGCCGAGTTCTTTTGGCTGCCGAGTGAATTCCTTTGGATGCCGAGTGAATCCTTTGGTCACCGAGTTCCTTAGGTTGCCGAGTGATTTTTCTTTGGTTGCCGAGTGTTGGAGGATGCCAAGTTCGTAGTTGTTGCCGAGTGATTCCTTTGGATGACGAGCTCATGTGTATGCCAAGCGACTCTTCATTCGCTAAGTTACCTAGTGTATGCCAAGTGACTCTTCATTCACCAAGTTAACCAGTGTACGCCAAGTGATTCTTCATTCGCCAAGTTACCCAGTATATGCCAAGTGACTCTTCATTCACCGAGTTACCCAATATATGCCAAGTGACTCTTCATTCGCCGAGTTACCTAGTGTACGCCAAGTGATTCTTCATGTACCGAGTTACCCAGTGTATGCCGAGTGTCAGCATTTGGACATGATTTCTGCGGGCCGACTTGCGGGATTTATTTTGTTCACTACATTTATGTTAAGATATTTTCTTGGGATGCGTCCAGACCGTTGTTGGGTTGGCCTTCCTCTTATGTAATGTTCTAGAATAATCTGTAAGCCATTTTTGGCAAGTATATATAGTGTTTAGGCTTAGAGTTGGGTAAGTTTTTGGGAAGAAGATTAGCGAGCAGAACTGAAAGTGCGAATTTCCAATTGGATCTTTGAATGTGAATATATTTGTAATTGGTCGTAACCCAGAAGGCCTTACAGGTGGGCATGTATGAAGATATGTTGATGAATCAATAAAAGTATTTCACTCTTCTTTCTCCTTTAGTTTTTGTTCTTTGTGTTTGCTTCCGTTGTGTTGACTCTTGCAGGGTGGTTTGGATAGCTGGGTGAGCCTTTGGCCCTAGTTATTCACCCTTTGCCTGCGTCATGAAAAGAAAAAGATAAAACTAAAACAAAGACACTAGAATTATCCTGGGAAAACCCTTCTAGAATGAAGGGAAAAACCCAGCCACACAATGAAACTTATCAATTTATTGATAATAAAATTCAAGTGTACAATGGCTATTGCTTAGTGCGATATATATAACAATAGGAAAGACTCTTCACATAATAACCGAAGGTCTCTTGAGATTCTCATAACTCCTATATTTAAATATGACTCTTCAAATATTCATGCCTCAATGCATGTGAATACACATGTCATTTACATTTAATATTACAAATTAAACTTAAGTGTCCTATTCAGCTGAAGATGACAATAACAACAATAACATCTAGATTTCAAGAGATAAAAATCTCTTAACACAACTACAAAGTCAACTTTTCTCTCAAAGAATTGATCACCATCAAATGAAATTTCAAAACTGAAGTTGTTAACTCATGATGGTGTAAATAAGTATGACCTGTTACGAAATTCAGAATTTCTACCATACATTTGTGTCATAGCCTTGTCCCTTAGAAACACCTCTTCACTGAAAAGTTATGGCTAACACTCGCACTATGGGTACCAACACTTGTAGACCTCTGCTCATTATTGTTTCCATATGTAAAAGTTGCGAACACATGTGAATACGAAGATAAAACTTTGTTGTCCCAAATCAGAAGGTTGGGCTCTTCTATAATCTCACTGGACTCGTCACAAAGCACCCCATCTTGACTTGTAATGTGTCCATCCCAAGTGAACAAAGGTGGCGGTGCATCAAATGAATCCTATTCAAAAGATGTCAAAAGGCTGCAAGGTATTTCCTTGTGAAATTTTCCAGTCTTTTCATTAATATTTTTTAAGTCCCTCGTATGTAGATTGTTAGGATTATTGCCACCCATTTCTTCCCTAAAGTGTCATCAATCCCCTCTACTATTTCTCTAATCTCCATCTCCCTTTAACCAACTTCTTGATCTTGTGGACAAATATAAACATCTAGATTTCTTATTTATGAAGAGAGAATTGAACCATGCTAAGCTGGTAACAAAGAGCATCACCTTCATTTTCCTTGTCTTACATCAATCTGATGGCAAGATCTTGATCCATTAATAGATGCAAGTGGTCTGATTTCATCTTTTCAAATGTTTCTTTGACTACATGCAATTGTATGCTAGTGACCCCACATGAAATACCTTTTTGCCTTTCATCAACTTGAGTTTTCCACATAAGATCTACATTGTATTTGTGAGAAACATCTACCTTTGTTAATACTTGTATACAACCCTCTTCTGTAAGATCAAAAATATGTCCTTCACATCTTGCAATGTTAAAAGGCTTAAGTTCAATTGATCTAGGGGACATGAGTTGTCACATATTGTCTAATTTTTTCTCAAATATGGGAGCATTATCACCATCACACTCAATGGCTTCTATAGATGATGCCATGTACCCTTCATGAAGTAATAATGGAATAGCATCATGATCATATATGCATTCATCAAAGGAGATCTCCTCTTCACTAGTTTTGTCAATAGAAATTTACAAATTACCAATTAGGAGTTTAGTTTGTGCGCAATGTCGTGCTTTAGACTTCTGGATGTGCGACGTGGTGTCAACCTGAGATTTGTCGTTTTACATTTTTTGTAGTTGCATGATCTCCTACTCTCGCATGCACGGGTATTTGTGTTTTTGCGTCTCTTCATCTTTCTTGGGATTTTCCTGGTGGATGCAGTGTTACAGACACAACCCAAGCCTAATCTTGCACTAATGTCATTGTGACAACCCAGGATTCACTCTTGCGTTGGTGTCTATGTGTGGTATTGTTGGTGGTTGTGCAGGTTGTAGACGACTAGTTCTTTGACCTCTAGTCACTAGGTTGGATGTTGTTTTGGTGTTAGCTGTTAGTAGTTTCCTCTTCGCAATCTGTTGTTATGTTCTCCTACAATGGTTCGGACTACTTCTTTCCTCCTATAGCGTTGTTGTTAGCCTCTCCATGGGTTCCTCTGAGTCTCCCACCATGCCTGGCTCTATTTTAGTGCTTGCTTTGACTGTTGTACCTACGCCATCCTTAACTTACCAAAGGTTGTATGACAGAATACGAAAAGTGGAGGCAGAAAATTAATGCTTGAGGGATACAGTATTGCACTCTCTGAGACGGTAGTCGCTTTTAAATTACAGGTAGACTCCAACTAGTCTACCCTCTATAATTCTCTACCACTCTCATTTCTAAAACAACAGACATCAAAACTCACTTCAACATGGTCATAGAGCAGCTACGAGACCTTGATACTTTCAGCGCAGAGTAGAATGAACTCATGGTCAAGCACACTTCTCTTTTGTCTGAAACTAAGAAAAACACCAAATCTTGGGCCTTCATTTAATCTGCTCCTCTTGCAGGTGTGGAAAAGATTGTCCAAGGGCAGATTACCGAGGAGCATTGGAGACGGAACTGTGAGCTAAACCTTAGAGTTCGAGGCTTCCCTAGTTTCACCACTGATCCTTTCACAGTTAGACTGTCCTTTCTCTCAGATCAACTAGGCATCTTAGATATCACTTTAGACAAGTGTTGGGTGGGACCGGATGGTACTCTTTTTCTACGGTTCCTCTTACTTTCTGACAAGTTACGAGCTCTTAGATTGAAGAGGAAGCTAGTACCTCTTCTTTCGAAGATCTTTTTAGATGAGGACCTTACTAGAGCACAAGTTGTCAAGCTAAGACACTCTAGGGGTTTAGTTGCTGAGGCGAGACATGTTGGGAAGTGGGTAGTGATCCACAACCTTAGAGCTATTATTTGGGATTCCCCTCCTAGCGGTTGGGAACAAAAACTAGCTCCCTTAGCCAAATGATAGTCTTGCTAGCAGTCACATGGAAGAGAACCTTCCTCTGGTTCTCTTCATGTCCACTATTGGAATGGTAATGGCACTCTTTGGTCATTACCTGGTCTGATTTCGGATGTGGTTGGTTCGACGAATATTTTGGTTGTCATGAAGACTCATGAGAGCCTGGTCCACCCTCTCCCACGGTTTTCGGGATATCAATGGCTATCTATCTGTAGAGAGGAGGTTCAGGCATTGGGTGGTGTCTATGGTTCTAGTGGTGTGGCTTACTTGATCTGAGACGACCTCGTTACTACCATGGTAGTGATTCACTCTAACATCTCAGCTAGATTCATGTGGATCCATATCAACCATACTAGTCACTGTCTCAGAGACATCTTTACAGTAGTATGTTATTTCTCGTCGGCCACTTCTCTATATGCTATACATATTCTGGTGGATGGAGATCCCCTCTCCGATTTGTCCAAGTGCATCTACAAGTTTTCGAGCTTGGGTGACATCAACAATGTGAGTGACTTTAATGCACAAACTAGAGATCTTCAAGCCCCTCTCCATGATCGCATTCCAAACTCGACTTGTACTCAAGAAACAGATCTAGCTGGTATGGATTTTTAGTGCCACTCTCAGGACTGCCTTGGGCCTCTTTCTTGTTATGGTTGTCATCTCCTCCAACTCTGTGGGTCTTCCGACTTGTTGATCTTGACTGACCTCCCCTACTTCCCAGGTTGAGCTCTTTACTTGTTGGTCCTATTTTAGGGGTGCAAGTGTGGTCGACTATGCTCTTGCGTCGGCCTCTAAAAGCAATCTTGTAACAAGAATGACTGCTTTCTCTAAAAATACCAGGGGCATTTCTTTGCACTTCTTCCTACATTTCAATTAATCGGTGACGGCAAATTTTGTCTATCTGACACACAATATAGCCAAAAAATTCCTCCTAATATTTGCACTTTGAGTAGCTCCTATGAAGTCACTCAAGTATGGATTACAAATTGTCTTCTTTGTCTGCCATGATTCCTCTAGGATTCCCAAAATTCTCCAAGAAAACAAAATCAAACATACACCAAGCATAATCCCGAACGAACTTCTCTACGTTCTTTTATAGAGCATCCATGTGACCCTTCGTTTGCCACTATTTGTCCCTTCATTTCCTTTCTTTTTTTGCCTTTCTAAACCCATTTTGAAATTAAAATGACTTTATCAATTCAATACTTTATGAAGTTGTCATTTAATTTTCTAAGGTTCCCCCAAAAATGGTCATTACATAAGTACAATAATTTGACAAACCATGTTAAGGTCATTACCAGATTGCTGAAATTCTTGGAGATTATGCATTCAAGCTCGCTTAATTAGAGAGGATATTCCATTGTTAGTCAATGTACAGGTCCTCAAGCATTATTTCCAATGTTAGGTCTCCCTTTAAAGCCCTTTTGTTGCTTGATTTTAGTTTGTATTGGATGAATCGGGTCATTAATTTTTCTTGGGCCATGTGACTTAAGATCTTTGGATGGCTCTAGTTGTTTAGTTTACTTTGCTTTTGTTTTTCATTTAGCTTAGTTTAGTTTCCATAGTTGTAGATCCACATTGAGTCCTTTACTTAATTTGCTTTAGGTTTGCCTGGGATCACTTGATTCTAGTAGCTTAGTTTTCTTGCTTTCTACACTTGGTTTAGAGTGATCTCCTTTGTGAGAAAAGTGATGTGTTCACCAAGAACACTTTGGCATACTCTTGCTGGGAATGTTCAAGTTTTTTCTTGAATTTCTCATTTTGAAGTACTTCTGAATGGGAAATGGTTACTACTAAACTCATCATTTGTTACAATTTGCCCTAAATTTGAAAGGGAGTCATCGTTGTGTTTTCAATGCCTGAGTAGTGTTTTGATTTAACAAAAGGTTAAGTGTTGCTTCAATTTTGCATTGACCAACTTGCAAATTTCATACAACATGCATTTTTTCTCAATGGAGACGACTTGTGTGTTAATAGTTGAATTCTGGAGCAGCTATGCTAAGTTGGATGCAACTTTGTAATCCCCTGGATGGTAGCACCCATAGAAGTTGTTTGGTGACTCTTCATCACCTGAAGAATTCTTGCAAGACAAAAAAAATCCACAAGAGACAATGGAAAGAATGCAAGAAAATGATTGTGAATATGAAACATATTAAGTTACCTTACTTATAAAGGCAACCTGACCCCAATGGCTTTGTTATGCACCTTAATGTATTTGCTCACCCACTGAATAAGTGAAAGCAGTTGTGCCAGTTTGATTGCACTCATGTAGAATAAGAAACTAGTAATTGTGATTTGTAATCACACAGCACAGAATAAATAAGTAGTTTTTATGCTCTGCGATTGTACTTTGCTAAATGAGTGAGTAGCGTATGTGCTTTCTTATTGCACTCCACTAAATAAGCATGCAGTGCCTAGCTTTATAGAAATTGCACACTTCATTAAATAAGTGAAGTTGTTTTCCCTTCTGTTCTTACATACAACTCCACGGAAGAAGTGAAGATATTGGGGATGTATTATACACCATATACTCTCACCTTGCCCATCTCCAAAACTAGATGACCAAAAAGTGATAAGGACATTGCATTACAGTTCATTCCAGTGTTTTATACTCCAAAAAAGTAGGTTGGTTATTACACCACAACACGTGGAGGGGATACCATTAAAAGGTTGGATCTTGGGTTAGCTTTGTCATAAGTACTCCAGAATTCAGACTATTGGTGTGCCACAGACTTTGATTCTTGAATTCTCACTCAGTAAAGTATCACATTTGCTAGTCTGCAACCCACGAATCCATGGTTAATGGTCCCAAATAAGATCTCCTCTTTTATCTATCAAAAAATAAAAGTAATGCAGAATATCGACAGTAAAAATTAATAAGGCATAGGTCAACGACTATTGCAGTAACAATTTATTAAAATTTGTAGGCCAAATTCCATCTTGTTATAAAACAGTTGACCACTCTGCCACATAAAATTTCAGCCAGAACAAAAATTGGATACCCAAGGGATGAGTAGAAAAGACATTCAAATGATTGCAACTTCCAAATAATAAGAAGTACTTACAACCTGACCCACCGGCAAGCCATTCAAAGGTAAAGGATTTGGCACTTGATTGGAACCTGCCACAAAAAGATGGACGTACTAAAGACTAATAATCAATTTTCCTAGACTCTGAAGATTTTTTTTCAAAAATAAAAAATAAGTGAGTTTGGAATGTCTAATAATTTCAGAACCTGGGTTCAACAAACTTGATTTTAAAAGCCCAGCCCCGGGTACTCCAAATAAAGAGGCATCTGCCGCATTTGATCTTTGATTCAAAACAGGATTTATCTCATTCTTGTTATCCTGCAACGTTTATAATGTTTTAGAAGTTCAAGTCATTCTACATAAAAAAATGTTTTACAAAATAAATAAAAGAATTGTTATAGTATAGAGGTACTTAAGTACATGTGTAGCGCCAGGGAGTTGCTGATTCAATGGTTGCCCCTGCTGCAAAGCAGTTGACATGTTGCCTGCAGAGTTGTGCAAAACCTGTCTGTAAACAGAACATGAAATCCTACTTCAATCTCACAGATGAAATAACTTCAAGAAGCAGAAATCAAGCACCATCTTTAATGATAACGTTGAAATTTCAAAGTAAGCAGAAATGATGCAGAAATATTTGTGCAGCTGTATCTGCGTCCAGAAGAAAATCAAAGCAAATATATGCAATAAAAACCTCTACCCTGAATTCTGCAGATGTCCAGGGGCTGACTTCAGAATTGATGTATGATTTGCATCTAATAGCTGGTTTGCATTATCTCCAAATCTCTGCCAAAATAAAGCAACAACAACACTAAACTGAAGAAAAATGGTAAGGGGAATGGAAGCTAACCAAGTTTATACAACATAAACATGTGCAATCATTTTATGGGCTTATGTCCACCCATAAGGAAACCATAATATACAAATACATTTAAGAAGCACACTGATCATCTCACTACCTTCATGGATGCATCGTCCATGGGATCTCTCTGGTGTGGGAGCTTTAGGCGGTCCTCATATAACTTTGCCATTGCATTCCCTTGATTTTGACGGATCAGAGAATCATTACTAACCAACCCATTGGCAGCCCCACTCAAAAGATGCCCTCCTTCTCTACGTTGTTGCTGCTGCTGTGCCTGTCTGATCAATTGAATTTGCATTTGCATGTGTTGTTGTTGCTGATGCTGCTGCTGTTGTTGCTGTTGCTGTTGCTGTTGCTGTTGTTGCTGCTGCTGATGATGTTGCTGCTGCTGCTGCTGTTGTTGGTGCTGCTGCTGCTGCTGTTGCTGCTGTTCCTGCTGCTGCTGCTGTTGCTCCCGCGCTTTTATAAATTGTGTCTATCATTTTAGATATAAAAATGTATTCGTCATCAGTAAATGCTACAAATACAATAACTGCTATCATCAACATTGGGTTTTTAACCTGTACATCTGTTGTATTCAAATTCTATCCACAAAAACACATTTCTTTTATAACTTCACAAACATAATTATTCCCCAGCTTCTCAAACGAAACTCTTTATTTAACTTCTTCTGTAAACATGACCATGCAAAACAATTCCCCTTAGACCAGATAAGCTCCAACAGACCTATCAAAGATCATTGCAACTTACATCTATGTATGAGGCAGCAACTTCGGAATGCTTCTCATTTGTTCGAGCAATGAATATATCCCAAAACACTGACCACCACTCAAAGAGAAATCCTGCAGGTGCATCTATGGCTGGAAAGAATTCACAATAAAATCAAATGCTCAATCCACTAAAACTTGAAACCAGACAGACAAAATCAAACAGTAAGATATGTCTGATAAAATACAAAGAAATAAATAACTAAACTCTGTGCAAAACAAAAAATGTTATGCTAGCAGGTTGCACAGCATTCGTACCAACAGGTTCAGGGGAAACTTTTCTTTCTGTCTGAAATGCCTTTGCAGATGCATGCAAGCTTCTCTTTATGAGGTAATCATGTATATAGACATCCAACCTGCCATAATTACAGAATTTACCAAGTTAGACAACCATATGCCATAAATTTTCAGTTTTAATTTTTACACCCTAATTTTAAAATTAAGAATGTGTCCCTTACATTTTATCAGCCTCCCAACTCTGTGCCATAATTGCAAACTTAAACTGGTATAGTTTGCAGCACTAACAAATAATGGCTAAATAACACGTGAGGAATCCTGCAAAGTCATGAATAAGACAAAAGTAAAACTGTTGAATTTTAAACCTTCATTATTCAGCTGAAGTGTGAACTTTTAAACATAATTAGGTAATATGACAAGCTGTTAATAATTGCAAAAGCATCCCTCAGTCATAGCAATAGAGATTGTTTACTGATGTTTATAACATGTACAACTTTTGGATGCATATATTTCTGTTAAACCAAAAAATAAATTAACATTTAACATAGTCCGTGTGTCACTTTAGTTCATCGCAACCTGGCCACTATAAAACACTTCTGCAATTATATGCTGAGAAACAAATTTGGCAATATAACCTAATTAGAGTCCAATGGAATTTAATGAATTTGAGAACAGAGGTAATTTAAATATTGAATATTGTAAAGCTATTGAGCTCTCTACAACGCTCATCTACCGCTAGCTGTTAGTGGAATGTGAGAAGCAAACGTAAGATTGCATGGCAGCTGTTATATTTTAATAATTTAGGATGCTGGATACACATCCAAAAATATATCTTTAGTATAATCTAGTCTAACATAAACATCTGTAATGGATACTTTTAACCCAGAGAGCTTGGTCTACAATGCTCTTTGTGGGTTATCAAATAGCTCTAAAAGAATGTAAACATTTATTATGTAATGGTTTATAGTATATACACAGACCTTCATGAGTAAGTGATTATAATCACTCTCAAAATGACTAAAAGGAAGTTTTTAGTGTATTTATTTGTATGTACCTACATTAATATTAAGCACAACCCATGTTCTCTATGACATTTGCCCAAATATTTATTGCGACATATGGTGGCTGGCCCAATGTAGCAGAGAATGTTGACTTCCACACAAAGATCCCATTTCTAAATCCACAAGCAGAGCACCTTGTTGTGGTCATAAAAACACTTGGTAAATCATCTTATGCCAACAAATGGAGCTATGCTCATCTCTATGCATGTACATGGGGACACCTCGAGGCTCATTCGAGTGTAAATATTTTTTGGATTCAAGTCCAACCCTATATTCTTTATGAGTTTTGTGTAACAAACGGATTTTCATAACAAAAATAAAGGCGATCTAGAAAGAGTTTTCCTCAAAAAGTTATTGAACAAATATATTGAATTCCTTTTCATGAGACATTAACTGCTTTTAACTACCAACAATTAACTAAGATAACAAAGCTCAACTGAAATAACTGTAACAATGATCAACTATAAAAATTGTAAAAACGATTAATTGAAATAACTATAATATCGTTCAACTAAAATAACTGTGACAATGATCAACTATAATAATTGTAACAGTGATCAACTGTAATAACTGAAATAACTGAAATAACTATTTACTATCTTTCCATGCATATAAGTAAAGTAAATGCATAACATGAAAAAGAAAGAAGAACATACAAGAAGTATCTGGTGAATCTTTAATTGGTTGTGCAAGCCTGGGCTTTTGGCAACAGGAGATGCATTGACTTAAGCTTAACCTCTCAACCTCGGACCATATTAATCCCCATAGAATATATTGAATAGAAAGGCCCTCCCTACCTCCGGATCAGGCTTGGGATACTTTTAGTCCAGCCACCTAAGCATTCCGGTGTTTAAAATGTTCGCACAGTTATGGACGGACATGTCTGAATAATTGGCTCTATTGACATCAAGTGACCATAGATGGCAAACATGCCTTTTAACAACCTTGACCAAGGTTTTTCTGATGGTTTCAATAACCCGATCACCACCGCTCAACTTAACAACAGGGGATAATAGTATGAACAAGCATGAGCTATTAAATACATTTGATTTAGATTTGTTATGTCATGTCTGACTTTAATATCCATGTTATTGCACATTCCATCTCACCTCTTCACCTTTTCCATGGCTGTACAGCCGGTGAGTCCTAGGTATTCGAATCTCAGAGCAATCAGCTCTGTCTAGTGATCCTCAACTAATATATGTATATTATATGTTTCCAGCTTATCACAATATGTAATCTGAGAAATGAAATCTTTAAGACTTGCAGAATAAATATCATTTGATTCTAACTTTCAGTGGCATAAATAAAATATGATAACAAGTCATGGATACTTGGCTTTTATTCATCATAATAGCTCTGTCCTAGAGATGGTCTAACCGATGACATTTAAGCAAAATGATTTGCATCATAAAATGAAACTGTATCTTACTGCTATAATAATTGGAATGCAGTAATATCTGATAATAAAACATATTGCAATGCTTGGAATATGGACAACCACATAACCTAGCAAAATCTGGAAATAAAATGGAGTCTTCCTGGATGCTATCAATCAGCCCACTCTTCATAGAAGAAATCTTTAAGCTTAATCCCAGCGTGATTATCAATCACGTCTTCAGCAAGTTATTAAGATAAAATGGTAAATCGTGGAAGGAATATGCAAGGATTAACAAGTGGTAAAATGCAAAGATATCGTGTGATACCTACAGAGGTACTGTGTGATATGGATAAGTCAGGTGCTATAAAAGAAGAAGTTGGGGCGGTACGGAAAGGAAGTCGGGGGATATGTTTTATATCCTCTGTCTCTCTTGGCTTCATAATAAAAAGGTATTCAAAAGTATCTTTGGCTTCCAAGAAGCCGTAACTTACCAAGAAGAGACTTGGCTCTTGATCGCCAAAAATATGCCAAATGTGCATTTCGAGTTTTAGCAAGAAATTGAATAAATATGAAAAAAAAGATTTGAAGGTTATAAATCAAGGTTAATTATAATATATATCTATCTACTTGCACGTAAATGTACTTATGAGGTGGCATCATATTATTTATTAAAATAATATTATGGTGTCACTTTTATTCCTACATCTATGTGCACGTACATAGGTATACATTATAATGACGTGGTAAAAAAAAATCAAAAATCATTTGAGGTACGCATTATTTTTAATTAAATAATTTATGTTTTAAAAGTTTATTTGATAGCTCATGCGGGTCCATCGATTGTATCCTAATGTTCAAGTTGTTAAGTCCTTACCAAGGCAATTAAAGGTCATACCTATCGACCTAATAATTGGACTAAGGTAGTATCCCATTCTGTTGATCCCATTTAGCAATGCTTCTCCCCTTCATCTTCTCCTGCAATCACCCGTGCAATATTTCCACAATAATAACAAGTTCCATAATAATTCCATTATTAACATTTAATATAGATAAAGAATTTAATTATTAACCATAATTCCATTATTAACATTTAATATAGATAAAGAATTTAATTATTAACCATAATTCCAAGATCAAGCAATTGCTAATCATCACATGACAAATAATGGATAATGATCATCTTCACTAAACAGTTAACATAATGAACACAATGGATATATTTAACTACCTTCTTCACATGATTATGAAAGAAAATCCATTCAATCTAACGGCTATAAATAAATTTAAAATTAAGTAAAAATTTGGGATGTAACACTTTGGCCCAATGTTTATGCCAACATTATACTTTTCAACCATGTTCATAATGAGCTCTGCTATAAAGTTTATACTAACATTAAATTGTAACCATAAAGAACAAAGCCATTCCTTATTAACTAAATGAGCTCTACATGGTGCTCGGATATTAAAGTAACATTAAGAAGCCCAACAAAGACTGACTAGTGGAATACAATGAATTTCACATGACAAACGGAGGATCCATTCCCATTGAGAGCACCTTGTAGTGACCATGGCAACCCCTTTAGGTAGGAACCAAATTTTGGCAATAAATGGACTCCTCCAACCCCTCCAAGCATAATCATGATAATCATATTAACATTCTCTATAATCTTTGGCACACTAAGCATGGTAGGTTTCATTCATACAAGTGGGCACATTATAGGTGTACAATGTGCCCACTTGCATCAATGAAATCTACTTCGTAATGTGAAACCATGGAGAACATTTAAGGTAGGGGTCCACTACTAAACCTAAGCACACTCATGTGTCATCATAGAACCCTTGAAAAATGGATGAGAGTAAACATACTAAGGATCCAAGGCCACCCCCATGTTCTCAATTGCAAATAGGAGAACCAAACCGAGTTCACAACACCCAAAGACGCCACCTCAAGATGAATGTTATACTCGTGGAAAAAGGGGCTTAGTGTGCCCTTGAGCTTGAGATCCTATCAAGTACGGCATTTCAAGATAAATGTTACACTCATAGGCCAAGGGGATTAGTGTTCCCCAACATGAATGATATGCTCATGTGCCAAGAGGCCTTGTATGTACTTGGGCTTGAATGAAGACGGTGAACATCAAGGTGATCTAAGGGATGGAGAGGTGGACCACCTCCCCTGCTCTCACAAATGCAACCAACCTTGAGACATTTCAAACAATTTCCTAATAAGGTTATTATGAGAATCCACATTGGAATGGCTAATGCCTTAATTAGACCTTAATATGAGAATGTTATATAATTTTGATGTACACTAACAATTAGACAAGTCTAGCATTATCATGATTTTATGACTTTATATCAATGTTCGAGTGGCTAATATTGTGTGCAAGACCTAAACCAAGATTAATCTTGGTGAAAGGCTTTTCAGTGGGTAAAATTTTTAATATTATGTTTCTTATTTATAATTGAAATTGTGTTTTTAGGGGAAAATATAGGAATATCCCCAACGAGGAGATTAGAGTTAAAAAAGCATATGAGGTTTGATAAAAAAAATTAATACTTTGATTTTTCTTTCACATTTTAAAGTTTAAAAAATACAAAAGAAGTTCAATTAATATAGCCAAGTGTAGTACCAGAAATTGAACACCCTTGCAGTTTCACACTACACAATGTCCTACCCTTTTAGCTCATGATACAAAAAAATTTTGAAGTGTTGATACTAGAAAGTTTACTAGGTAGCAAATTTCTAATGGTTTTGGGATTTGGAGTTCATTTTCCTAGAACGAATGAAGAATTTTCTCATCTATCTTGAAGCTCTGATGTAAGACTTATTTTGATTAAAATAAATGGGAGTTGGCCCTACCAGCCATTTACCTACCAAAAATATTTGGAAATAGCATCAAAAAAGGAAGGACAGAAATTGCAAATGATGTGTCTTTCCAAAACTAATGGACATGGACTTACTACCATACAAGATATATAAGGAAGGAAATCACATTGAGGAGAGGGGGAAAGCATCAAATAAGAGCAGATGTACTTATATATAGGACCTATATTTATCAGGGAGTCGAAGTGGGTAAAAAGTTCTATCAAATTCATATTCTACATTTATCAATCAAGCAATCAGCACCAGCACTCAGTTTATCTTTAGACATCAGCAATCAGGCCCATGTATATCAATCAGAGATTATTCATTGTGGTATGCAAAATAATGATATAATGAAAAAATATCTAGTTGATCAATATTTTGTGATTATTTCTATAATCCATATATTCTCTATTATAATGATAATAATTAATCTATATAATCATTTATTCATTAAAATCTCCTATAAGCCACCATGTAAGAATTAGAGAGGACCTCAATAAGGACAGCAGCTACGTACTCTCCTTCTAAGTAGCCAACCTCATGCTAGATGGATAACAGATCCTGCCACTCGAGGCGAAGAGGTTGAGTTTGGATACTCTACACTCTTGGGCTTGGTCTGAATGAAATTAGGGCACCTTGTTATGGGGTCATGATTAAGAGAGTGGGTCATATTCCTCTTCAAGTAGTCCACCTCATGTTGGATGGACAAGAGCTCCTACCTCTTTGGGCCAAAAGGTCAAGTTTGGATACTCCATGCTCTTGAGCTTTTTAGTGGTGAATTTAGGGTACCCTAACATTCTTCTTCTCCAACCTCTATTATGGTTGACTATAAAATAGAACTATTATTGCTTGGCTTCTTTAGTTCAAGATCTATTACATGATTTATTTCGATAGATTGAAACGATTAGTAATATATATGCATTTATATGTTACCCTAACCTTGTTGCAATATTTGGTATAAATATGTACAAAAAATTGACCTTCTAAATCATATAACATATGTTATCTAACATAATCGCAAGACCTAATTGTGTTTACCTTGCTAAAGACATATTTTTCTTAATAGAGATAGTTCTAACTATATTAGAACTCTTATTTTCATTGAAGTTGTAATTCTAGGGCAAAATTTGGGGCAAATCCCAAAAGGGGATATAACATCAAAGAAGTTGCTTGGGTTCAACTATAAGAATACATGTATGGGTATGTATGTATGTATGTATTAAAAACCTTAAAATTTTAAACATAAAATAAAGATACTCATAATTGCCAACAAAAAATACTAATTAACTAAAAATTTGCAAAAATCAAAAACTTAAGCTCATGATTTAGTTATTCAGCACATGTCAATAAATAAAGAAAATTATAAACAATATTTAGAAGTCTTCATATTGATCTCCATCAAAAGCATCCATGTCTAACGTTTGGTTCAAATTCACTTGAACAACAATGAGTTACAATGCCACTTCCACTAGGCATTATTGCACAAGATGCATCATCTACAAATATTTCTGGCAAGATGTACAACCATAACACCTAAGTCAAAACACCCAAGAATTAGATCCCAACTTCTCACTACCACTTCATTCTATTCAAGATTTTTAAGTATTCAAAAAGACAAAAATCTTCATGACATGTCATTTTCATTTTTTTATCCCTAAGGGCAGAATTATTTGCATAAGCATTTTCTGTTTTAGAAAAATATTTTTAAAAATAACTTTATTTTGTTTTTTCTTATTGTGGATAATTGGGTTCTTTCTTGGTTCAACTCCCAAGGTCCCTCTTGAGGTGCCCAAGAGAGACCCTAAGTGAACCAAGAGGGGAAACTCAAACAGAATTCCAATCCAAACCATACCCACACGAGTGCCTAGGAGTTTTTGAAGGAACCCAGTAAGTAGCTTCTGATGATTTTTTTTGGGTAAAATTAAAAGTCAAATGGATATCAATACATGGATCTAGCTACAAAGAAGGTGTACATCAACAAGCATGTTTTAATTCAAAAAATCAATGCAATACATCTTCACCATCACTTATCAATTACCAAAAAACCAATAATTATTCAACTTGGAGATATGAGTCATTTGCTGAAGAAGCACAAGAAGAGGTTCTATTTCCAATGAACAAGTTTCCACCTCTATCTCCATCTTGGTCCTCGTCTCTTGTAAACAAAGAAGATTCCTAAGTGGTATAAGCCACAATGAAGGATGCCAAGATAGATGTAATTACAAATAAGTCTCACACTAAACCATAGACTCACAAAAAGTCACTTAACAAAGTAATAGTGCAAAGTAATTATGAATTCTATACCAGAAAATACAAGACAAACTCTTGAGTCACCACCTTGGAAAGATTTCAAAAATGTAAATAAAAAATACTTGGGACTTGTTGATCTTCCACCATGTCATTAGATGCAAATGGATCTTCAAAATCAAATACAAGGTAGCCGGTGTTGACAAGTATAAATCTCAACTTGTGGCCAGGGGCTATGATCAAGAAAGAAAGCATTGAGTATGAGGAAACTTTAATGCCACTAAAAAGTCAAGACTATCTGAATGGTTTTGGCTATGGCAACATAGCTTGGTTTGCAAGTTCATTAAATAAATGTCAAAGTGTCTTTCTCAATGGATATCTCAAAGAAAAAATTTATATGGCTCACATCTCAGTGGGCATAATGCATCTCGACAATATGAAAAAGTGTGCAGACATGTGAAATCCCTCTATGGTCTAAACACTAAAGAAAGCTCGCTGAGCCTAGTATATAAAAATCGACAAGCATCCCCTTCAACATGGATTCACCAAGAATCCATATGATACTAGTCTTGACCAACACAAAGTGGGGATATTATGATTTATACTATACATGTTGACAATCTAATTATTAAAAGAAGCTACCCTCAAATGATTAAGGCAACAAAAACTAATCTTAGACAATCATTCCATGTGACAAAACTCATGCTCCTTCATAATTGTCATGGAATTTAAGTATGGCTAAAAAAAAAAAGAATTTCATATCTCAAATGAAATAAGCCAAGGCATTGCTCAAGAAGTTCAAGATGGAAGGTTGCATGCCCATGTTGACATGTGTGGATACAAGAATGCAACTTTCTTGTCATGATCCAGCACCTAAATTGAATGCTACTCTTTATCATCAGTTGACTAGAATTATAATTTACTTGAACCACACCAAACAAAATATCAACTATGTTGTTAGATATCTTTCAAGGTTCACGCAAGAATCTAAAGTTTCATATTAGGATACAATAAAGAGTGTTTTCATTCAAGTTACATCTCTGGTAAAACAGAGTATGTACTAAAATTCAAGTTAAGTAAAAAGTATTTTTTGTGAGGAGACATGGATGCAAACTATACAAGTTCTATGGATAGAGTCTATTTTCATTGTGGAATATAGTCTAGTATCATTGGGGTGCAGAGAGTAAACAATTGTCACTTTTCCACGAAGGTAGAATTTTGCATTGCACATGGAGTTGTCTATGAGGTCAAAAGGTTATGTCACATCTTCACGAACATTGGTGTTCCTAAAAGACATCCTACAACTATTTTCAACGACAATCAAAAAGTGCTAAAGCTTGTTCACAATCATATTTTTCATGAATGATATAAATACATTGAGATTCAATCCCACCACATCTATGAACATGTACAACAATATTATATCCATGTCCATTATTATTTCTCCCAAGGGTAACATGTTGGTACCTTAACCAAATTTCTTGCAAAAGTGAAGTTCAAAGTTTGTCAAACTTTCTAAATTTGTTCTTATGTCATAAGAGGGTGATTGTTGGAATATAATAATATTATAAGATTGTGATACAATGTAAATAATAATCAGCTATTATTATTAAGATAAGATGGTTTGGGGTAGTTTGTTGGTTTCCTCTATCGCAAGCACTTTTCCAGCTAGCCCATGGTATGAGGAAGAATGCAAGGCTGCAAAAAGGGGCCTCAAAGGGAAAAAGGAAAACAAGGCAATCACGCGTGAATACAAACAGTTGATTATATTCAAAAAGATGAATATGTGGCTAACCGAAGAAAAGAGTTAATCAAGCTAGGAAAGCATAACCCTAAAGGTTTCTGGAGGGAGTTACAAGAAGTTAAAAAACAGGTCGAAAACAAAATCACAGATTCTCAATGGCTGGAACATGCAAAAAGTCTTTATGAAAGACGAGAAGGGTAAGTAAAATTTCCCACAATCAACAGCTCAGATGAATTATTCTCAAACGAAGACATTAAATTAGGGATAAAGAGACTTGCGAGCAGAAAGGCTTGGGATATTGATGGTTTACAGGCTGAGTTTCTTAAGTGGGGGGCAGATTTGTTGAATCCATACATTCCCACTGAATAGACAACTAGCGTAGTTATCCCCCTCCATAAAAGTGGGGATGTCAACAATCCTTCCAATTACCGAACCATTATGGTGAACCCTCTCTTAGACAAGCTTTGTGGGAGTAAGTTAGAACATAGAATCAGCAGTAGGGCAGAAAAAGAGGAAAAAAGAGATAAAGGGCAGGCGGGTTTCAAACCCAAACACTCTACAATGCTGTAATGTCGCCTTTTCTGGGACATTAGAAATGTTAAAGGCGTATTATATATAATATTAAAATTGTGTGAGGCCTCGCCCCGACCCTTCCTAGCCTTAGATGTTACTTTATCATTTTGAAACTCCCGACTCGAGATGTCGAGACATTATCTGATGCTCAGAACATATTATATTATTTCATGTTGTGTGATGTCACTTTTAGATATTTGATGTTGTCATTTAATGTTTTATGTATGTCGATGAATTAAGTAAGAGATAGGATTAACAGTTTGGTTTAAGATATTTTAAATGGTTAAAGAATTGAATAGGATGAGAGGAACCCTGATTGATGTATGGTTCAATTTATGTGAATTTCTGATATGTATATATGTACATGTGATTTTCGGGACTACTGATGTGTGCAATGAGTGTGCAGATATTTTAGTCGAAGAAACCGACGGAGGAACAGAACTGATCTTTATGTGCTAATTTTTGAAAACCTTGTTGTTCGTAATTCACGTATTGTACTATGAGATGTATGTATGTATCTTTCTGTGTTCAGTAAATGTTAGTGTTCGTAACTATGTTCTTTTAGTGTCGCTTGACACTAGTAAATTGTTTATGTTCTTCAGTGTGCTGATTAGGGTTAGTTGTGTAACCTTTGGACCCAAGTTGGCTTAAGTTGGTGTCAGTTTGCTAATTGGGTTCTTAA
Source organism: Cupressus sempervirens (assembly GCA_028749045.1). Classification (NCBI taxonomy): domain Eukaryota; kingdom Viridiplantae; phylum Streptophyta; class Pinopsida; order Cupressales; family Cupressaceae; genus Cupressus; species Cupressus sempervirens. The sequence goes on along the minus strand of CM053783.1, from coordinate 636,331,991 downwards.
TCGAGTTTAGTCACCCTTAATCCAGATTAGTGCTTAATCTGCATTTTAGAGTTATTAGTTGGTCCTATTTTATTTCTAGATTTTGTTTGGCTCTAAACCTCTTTCCTAAGGCTTAAAACATGATATAATTATACCCAAAGGGTATGGGTATGGGTTGGGGGTCTTTTCCAACCCCTAAGCCCCTTTTGTTGACTTTGGAGGCCACTCAAAAAGTGTCATTTTACCTTTGTGCGAAAATTGCAAGTGGTTATCTTGAGTTACCTCACCTCATCTCCACTTAGGGTTTAACCATAGTGTAGGTTGAGTTAGGAGTTTCTAGAATTGCTAGTGGGTGGAAGTAGTTATTGCTCCTTTTGGGTGGTTGAGTTGGAGGCTTATTTAGAGGCCTTCATTGGACTAGTTGGGGTTGTTACCCAATCTCTACATTTAGAGAGGAGTTCTTGAAGATTGAAGCAAGGAAAGGGAAGCTCTACTCAAAACTTGTTCATTGCCATTACCTCTTTGTGAAGGTTGGAATCCTCATCTCCCTTGTTCAGATTTCATCCTTGTTTCATGCTTATGCTACCGTGTTGTTGTTTCAATGTTTGTATGTTTGTGGGTATGTTGGGAAGCTTTGAAAAAACCATGTTTTTTTTTTATGATTTCCTTTTATGTTTATGTTGACATTTTGAGATTTTCTTGCATGGGAGTTTTGGTATTACTCACCCTTGGAGAGGGTAGAAGTGACCAATTTTGGGAAAGGTTTGTTTAGTCGGACTCCAAACAGTGTAGAGTCTCTTCTCAGGATGAGAAGAGGGAGAAAGAGTAGGGTGTTATGGGCCCCTACCTGTCAGCACAACCTTGTATGATTATGGTATGTTGAAATGGAAGAACGGAAGTTCTTGGTATATAGCCCCGATTGGGCCTCTGTTGGTGTTGTGCTTGACTTTTCCTGGTTGGAAGAATCCACCTTTCCCTAGTGTTGATTCATTGTGAATCCCTGTGTGTAAACCATGTATGAATATGTATGTTTGATTGTCTCTTGGGTATGCTTGGTTGTCACCCGATCAGATTTTGTTCCCTCCAAGGTACTAGAAATATGATGCAGAGATTGTTATGAATCCATTGATGAGGGTCATGAAGAAAATCCAATTAAAATTGTTGTAATTCAGGACTGAAATCCTATGTAAGTTGTATTGCAAACTTTGTTGGATTGGCAACAAAGCCGGGTTTTCTTCCTGATTCTTTCCCAGCTGAGCCTTTGAATCAAGTTTGCCAATAAAATTGGTGTTTGGGTAAAATTGTTTATCTTATGATTTAATTGCAAATTTTAAATTGGATGGATGCACATCAAAAAATGATGGAAATGGTGTTGTTTTAATTAGGCAAATTTCAAGTTTATTTCGATGTTGGAAACGAAAATTATGTCATGGATGTAGATTCAATTTGATTGAGCAAACTATTAAGTTTTCCCTTCTACGATAAATATAAAAAAAATTATGGTAAAAAAAGAAAAATGATTATAGTTAATAGTTCCATTCAGAATGTTTAGGAGATAAAATTTAACCATGTATTTACAAGACATAGAATATTGTAGTAATGTTTAAAAGCTATTCAAAAATATATATACACACCTTAATTATATAAATTTATGCTTGCCTTGAAATTCTATACTTAGAAAATTTCTTTAAAAAAAAGAGAGTTGCAAGAGAGTAAAACTCTCTGCCTTTTGTATGAGAGACCAAATTTAAATCCTTTTTGGGTGACAGAGAATCTTTTGAGATTCCTTTATATTTTAAATATCATCATAGAATAAATATCATTTAAAAAAAAAATTATATATTTATAATTTAAATCATTATATAAAATGCTATATAGCCTAAATGCTAAATATCCCAAATCTACCTATATAACTTTATGTAATTAATGTTATTTTCCTTCTACTTTTTTTGGGCGCAGCTTGATAAGACTTATGTTTTAAAAAAAATTGTCAATGGTAATCATATTGGGGGTGACGTCACCCCACTCTTTTTCATCTCCAACTTGGCGCAGGTCTTTACGTTGGGATGGGCTTGTTTTAAATGTTAAAAACTTTATATCATTCCTTTTATCTTTGTTGAGCGCCCAACTTGGCGCAGGTCTTTACGTTGGGATGGGCTTGTTTTAAATGTTAAAAACTTTATATCATTCCTTTTATCTTTGTTGAGCGCCCAACTTGGGCTTTAATGGGAGAAGGGATAGCTACTGACGCAAGGTCAGTAGACTTGGGGCTTGCGTACTGTTGGGCGGCCTTGGTCCTCACCCATGTCAAGTTGGGGTGGAGGAGGGGACAGGACTGACGCAGGGTCAGTCCTTGGGCAGCGCACGGGGTTGGGAAGCGCAGAGGTGAGCTAGGATGTGGGGTGGGGAGAGTAGAGTGTAGGGGTAGCTTAGGTGTTAAGGGTTAGTTAGATGTTAGGTTAGTTTAGTTGTAATTTATTGTTTTATTAATATTTTTTTTATTAAGTTAGAATGTTAAGGGGTTATTATGGGACTAGTTAGATTAGTTTTGTTAAGTTAAGTTCGTATTTTAGTTAGTCATTGCTTGATAGGTAGTTTTTTTTTTTAAAGTATTGTAAATATTTATATTTATATTTTAGTAGCTTTAATTTAGTATAGTTTTATTATTTATTTGTCAATGAAATTTGGTTAGTTTAATATTAATGGTCATTTTTTTTTATGATCATTTGTTTCTTTTTTTAAATTATATACATATATATATAGTTGAGTTAAAGCATTAAATTCAATTAAATCTTAAAGTTTTGTTTTGATAATTATTAAATAAATTTAGCTATATTTTTGGTTAATTCTTTTTTGAATAGTATTTAATTAATTTAAAGATTAGATTACGTTAGATGTAGTTAGTTTAGTTTTGCAATTAGTTTAGTTGTAAATCAACTTAGAAAGTCATAACGTAATGATTAGTTAAAAGATTTGTTGATTTTAAGATTAATATTAAATTTGTCTTCGAATATATATATTTTGAATATAGTTTAGTGGCTATTATAGTTTTAATTTTATGACAATTGAATTTGGTATTTGATTTGCAATTGTATTAAGATTAGAATGATAAGTGTAGTTGGTTATGAATTAAGTATCATGTTAAATTAATATTAATCTATAGGATCTATCCTCATTTAAATTGGTGTAACGTTAGTGCTATACTGATATGTTTTTAACTAGTTTAAATGTATTTTTGATTTATATTTAGTTAGTTTTTATTTTATTAAATTTAAACTTAGTAAGATTTTGATGGTTCATTAATAGGTTAAAAATAGTTGAAATGTTTTAAAGTTAATAATTTGATAGACATATATTCAGTTTTAATCCTAGATAAATTGTTTAAAGTGATTTTTTTTTAATATCGATTAATTTGTAAATTGATAATTGTCTAAGAGTTTTATAGTTGATTTGATTATATACTTTCAATGAATCTAAACTCGAATACATTTACATTGCCTTTTAAATAATTGTTTCTTATTGTTGTAAGTTAATGTAAGAACATAAGTTTATTGATATCAATCTTATAACAAGAGTTTCAAATCTCAATAATGTAATCGTCCTCATGCTTATAATCTTAAGACATAATGTAGAGAACCTGTACTAAAACTATTATCAATCTTTTCAACTTAGAGCACCTTATTAATAATTATAATTTTAAAAAAAAAAAATTGTGTGTGTGTTTTTGCCTCGTAGTTTGGGCATGACAAATTGACTTGGAGAGCATGGACTCAAAATATAAAAGGTTAATTTAATGTTATAAAGTGAGCAAAAAGGACAAGGAGAGATAAGATGAAAAGCCAAGAGGGAAGTCAGAGAGTCACAGTTGTGGGGATAAAAGGAGAAGAGATTCTTTCATTTGGGCATGCTTGATTTATTATTCAGATTTCAGTTCTCTCTTGGGAGAGTATTCGGAAAGCTTCAGCTTTCAGCCAGTGTGATGACGTAGCCCCTCGTGTCGGCAGACAGTGGACGCAAACCCATTATCCATGGAGACGTCATTTCAGTTGTCTCGTATGTGCTTACAAGTTCTTCTCTAAGTGTTCCAATCTGACTGTAAATTTTGTGTTTAAGATTGGATTTCAAGCACTGGTTACTGTATTACTGTTGTGTAATGCAATAACGTGTTTTTGAGGAACTTTATGAGAGTTTTTACTGGTTTTATCCTGTTGATTGTAAAGCATTTTCATATACTTGAATCTTGAATTTTATTATAAAAGAACAGGTTAACATCTTTGGGTAAATCTATTGGTTTTCTACTGTATTCCGTAATACATCTGCCTATATACAAGGGTTGAATATCAGTTTGAGGAAACAACCAAATAAATATCAATTCGGTTATTTCTTATGGTTTACATTGCTGGTTTATTTCAATACAGTTTCATATGTTTATGATCTAAATGTTATTCTGAGAAAGAAAAAGAGTAAATATCCGGTTTGGGATATTTTAGTGGCATCAAAGCTAAGTATCTTGCCATTCTATGGAGTTAAATCACAGCCTTGAACCTGCCATCCTGTTGGGCACAGTCAGAGGTTTCATGGGAGACAAAGTTACAAATTTGCGAATGATTTTCTCTTTTGATCACGAGTATTTGTGAAGTAATTATACTTGAGAAACAAAGATTTTCTATTCTAAAATATGACCCATTTATTTCTTAGTGCTATGCAAATATAACACAGCCTTTGTTTGAAGTGTATGATATTGGAGGCTATCAATGGCTCGTGGAGATATGTCGGAAGTGATATATTTGGGCAATGATTTCTAGGGTTGCATGAAGTTTATAAGTAAATGCTTACAAAAAGAGAAAAGAATCGATGAATGGAGATAACCGACCAGGCTAGCAATGTACAGGTCAGTAACAATAGACCTGAGCTAATGAGAAGTGTTAATATTATAATTCTGCCGGATAAATTATATTATATATATGAGATATATAATATATGACAAATATTATATATGGAATAATTAACTTATATTAAGAGTGATATATATATAACAATTATAATATATTGAGGGTATATTACTTGTGTTATAACTATAACTAATGTAAGTTAATATGTTAAAGAGACATGTCTCTTCAAGGGACATGCATCTTTATTTCACATATATATTCATTCATATAGTAACTTGAAAAACACATAAAATTCCAGAAGTGCTATTACAAGTTCAAATCCTATTTCACTAACATGGTATCAGAGTAGGTTCCCTTCCTGCCTGTAAGGAATGTAGTGTCATAGACTACAATAATCAATGATTATACTTATGATGGAAGACTAGAGCATCCACTAGATCAAACTCCTTACCTTCATTGATTGTCATCTAAATCATGAAATAAATAACAACAATCATTGATTGGTGATAAGAAATGTATCGGGGACATTCGCTATCGTGTATAGGATACAAATAATGTCACAGGATGGGCGATGATCAATCACATATTGACTATTTTTTATATCAATATCGAAGTATCTTCAAGTATCAAAGGCCCAATTCTCATGAAAAGTGTTGCAGAAGACTTGATTTTTATGTCCAAAAACGTTTATTACAATGACAATACTGTATTTCAACAGCTGACTAGCATTATAATCTGAATAGATCACGCTTTGATGTGATGTCAAGGTGTTGTACGTCCTCTGTCTTTCTCATTTCATAGCGCTTTCCTTCATAAACCACATCCACTGGCAGTGGTCTGAAGCAAGGTTAGTAAAAAAAGTTGTGAAAGACGTGTCGGACACCTTGCAAAAGAATGCCCAACTGGACGTTGCCATGCATCCCACTGGAATGGAAAGGAGTAAACGAGAGATAGTCAACCTTTCAGATCTGAGTTCGAAGAACACAACATTAAAGGTGGGAATCACTGGCTTAGGCAATGTTGTAAAAAAAACCACCTTGGCCAAGGCTGTTCACAATGAGATTCAAGGCAGCTTTGACGAATGTTGCTTTCTCTTAAACATTGAAGGTAGAAAATAAGAAGGGCACTACACTTGAGGCCTTGCAGCGAATAATTCTATGGGATTTGGTTAAGTACAATGGAGAAGTTTCAAGTGTTGATGCAAGATAAGTGCTGATGAGAGATAGACTGCGAGGAGTTCGGTCCCTTGTAATTTTGGACAATGTGAATGATATGCAGCAACTAGGTGCTTTGAATGGGGATTGGTTTGGCACTGGCAACAAACTCATCATTATCTCCCAAGACCGCCACATTCTCCATCTTGCTGATGTCAAATCAATGCATGAAATGAATGCACTGACAGAGGGGGAAGCTCTCCAATTGTTTAGTTGTCATCCTTTCTCTAGGACATTTCTGGAGAAACCCTATGAAAAGCTTTCTAGAAGAATTGCAAATGCCTGTTGGGGGATTCCACTCACATTAATAGTCATGGGAGCACATCTCTCTGATAAGAAGCCAGGCGACGTGGAATGCTGGAAAGAAGTTGTCATGAACATTCTAGGCAATCCAGACATATTCACAATCCTCTAAATCAGTTACGACAGACTTAATGAAATTGAGAAGAAAATCTTTCTAGACATAGCTTGTTGCCTTGTTGGTCAGAAGGAAAAAGAAGCTGTTATTTTTTGGAAAGTGTTACACCCACATGAAGTAGACACTACCATTAAGAATCTTTCCCGAAAAATGCTTATAAACACCAATGGCTCAGCTAATTACCTCGACATGCATGCCCTTGTGCAGCAGATGGGAATACAAATTCAAGAAGAGCTTGATAATAATGGCCGAGTGTGGTTGTGTCTGAGTAGTCGACGTAGAGATTTGAACACAGACAAACTAGAGGGATGAATATGCTTGTCAACAATGGGGAGAACGGAAGAGAACCTTTCAGACTGCAAAGCAAGCCTAAGCTGCAATAACTCTCTCTGTATGATCTTGTAATAGTGGACAACATTAGAGATCAAGCTCCGAATTTGATATGGATAATAATAAGCAATTGTGAATTTTTAAGTGATAGTAATATATGGAGAATAGTAAGACAGAGAATCCAGGTCAAAAGTTGGTCTGAGCTAAGGATCTTTAGTCTAAAGCAGTGTGCAAGTATCAAGACAATCCCAAACACGGTCAACAGCTTAGTGAACCTCCATCAGTTGTGTATATGGGATTGTGCATCTCTCACAACTCTTCCGAACAGATTTGGTAATTGCTTAGTGAACCTCAAATATTTGTATGTGATGGATTGTCCAACTCTCACAACTCTTCCGAATACTCTCGATAACTTGTTAGGACTTGAGGAGCTCCATTTGTGCGGGTGTGCAAGCTTAAAAAAAGGCTTCCTAATACTATGGGCAACTTGAAGCGGCTAACATGTTTGTGTGTGGGCTGGTGTACATGTCTAAAAGGCCTCCTAGAAATGATAAGTAATTTGGGTAAATTGCAAGGTTTGCACTTGGGGCAATGTAGAGGATTAAGTGTTCTTCCCAACACAATGGGTGACATGGCACAACTCCGTGTCTTGGTCTTAGCTGGTTGTTCGCGCTTAAAAAGCCTTCCTTACACATTGAGCAAGATGACTCAGCTGAGGTTATTACACCTTCAGGGCTGCCCAGGTCTTGGAAGCTTTGAAGATGTACTTGTCAAGTTAGCTACTTTGAGGAAGTTAAATAGAGCGGGCACCAGATTAAGTAGCTTAAAGCAAAAGGATATTAATGTCTACTTGGGCTTTCCTCTGGATGAGGAAACGGATCCGGCTGATGGGCTGTATGAATTGTTGCCCACGAGGTCACTTAGCATATGCAGAGGCTGGGAAGATGACGTAACCGAAGAGGCAATTTCAAGCAGCGATATTATAGTTCCTATAATTGACGAAAGCGATGATATTTCAGGAAAAGAAGATTGGTACATTAGGCATGCTACCAAATATTGTGCAGACTCAATCTTATGATAGTAGCTTCAGAGAAGCTATGATTTACGATTCACGAATCATCTAATGATTAGGTTGGATAAGGTGAGTTTCTTGAAGCAAATATCCTTGATTAAAATTATGAGACGGAGTCTGACCTTGGAGAGGGAGCAGAAAATAATAAATGTTTAAATCAAACTTTTGATGATCTTGGTTCAGAAGGAGTAGACCTTGATTGATAGATTCTCCACTAGTCAAAAACTATAACAACTAAAGGACTATGATTCATGGGATAAAGTCTCATATATGTAGGTTGGAAGGCCTTATGCTATCAGGATAACCATTGAACTAAGGAAGCATGACATGACTTGCTACCAAGAGGTTAGAGGGATGATAATAGATTCAGAGGAAGTCTGATACTTCATCGGAGAGAACATTGTGCTAAGAGGTCAGAAAAGTTGATATCAAACTAAGAGGGAGAAACCTTATTCTCTAATATGTTTTATCGTGAATGTTGTGACAACACCACGTAACAGTATTTGTGGAGACTTTATGCAAAAAAATTATGTCATACTTGTATGACCCTGTCCCCTATGTACATCATGAAGAAGTGACGACTTCTAAATGATTATCACTTGTATTAGAAGTCATTGTAAAGTGACGTCCTTACAATAACTTGTAGCATGATTCATTTTTGCGAAATTGTTTCATGTAAAGGCTTTATCTTATAAATCAACAACTAGGTGGTTGATATTATTAATTTGATTATCTACAAGTTGCTTGTATAGATATATTTTCAGTACTTGGTGTATATCTTGCCTTGATATTCTGATAGGCCATTACCACATTGAGTACTTGGTGGATATCATTTAGTTGATGTTCTAATAGGCCATTACTCAAAGTATTTGGTGAATATCATTTGATTGATATTCTGATAGGCCAATGCTCATGTTACCAAATATGATATCAAATAGTAATTGGTGAATAGCATATGTTGATATTATGATAGGCCAATACTTACATGATATCATATTCTAGAAATCTTATGATCAAAGATTTCCTATATGTATTATTTTTGAGATATTAACCTATGGTGTAATATCTATGTGTTTTATCCTTCTTCATTAAGAGGGAGTATTAATGTTATACTTCTGTTGAATAAATTATATTATATATATGAGATATATAATATAGGACAAATATTATATATGGAATAATTAACTTATATTAAGAGTGATGTGTGTGTGTGTGTGTGTGTGTGTGTGTGTGTGTGTGTATTGTTATATAACAATTACAATATATTGAGGGCATATTACTTGTGTTATAACTATAACTAATGTAAGTTAATATGTTAAAGAGATATGTCTCTTCAAGAGACATGCCTCTTTATTTCACATATATATTCATTCATATAGTAACTTGAAAAACACATAAAATTTCAAAAGTGCTATTACAAGTTCAAATCCTATTTCACTAACAAGAAGAAAGGAGAACAATCACTCCATAGCCGTGGTAGTAGAAGAATGCCTTTCGTGGTGTTAGTTTTCCTTAGTACAAGTTCATGGTCTAAATTTCAAGTAAGAAGATTGCAAACGAACATTACACATATATAGAACTAATTGTGCTTTGTCAAAGGGACAGGATACATGCATAGAAGGAGCTTTGCATTTATAAAAAAGGGGGTTGGAGATGTAATCTAGGCATGAGGAACGAAGGAGAAACTGAGATCGACAGGCAAGCAACTCTTGCCAAGTACAGTGACATTTAAGGACTCTCTGAGATTTTGATACGGAGAAGCAATGCGACAAGGGGTTGTATGTTTAGTCTAGTTGGTCAAGTGTGCCCGACAGAGAAATCCTAGTCACTCAGAAAACGAGCAAACTATGAGTTCATGTCATGAGAATGTATCTTTGAAGTCTGGAAGAAGAAAACAAGCAAAGCGTGAGGAAACAAGATATTGCCTTTGTGCAGGTTGTTTGTAAATTTTGGAGCAATCATAATGGAAACCGTATTGTGTGCATCTTCATCAACTTGACTCCATGAAAGTATTTTGCATTATTAGTTGTCGTCGAATAATATCAAATGTTGATAGGACCCGACCATTGTATGAAGAGACCTAATTTGATTGCTCAAGTTTTATCGTAAGTGTTGAAAGAGTGGTAATTCCAAGAGCATATGTTACAATGACCATTGGCGTTATTGAAAGGGAATTTATACAAGTGTGTTGTTGTGTTTCAAAAAACAATTGGTGGAATATTAGATGGTGTCATGAATAAAATATTGTGGTTACAACATCTGGAGGCTTCCGACCGTTGACTGCTAATAAAGAATCAAGGGGCACAATTACAATAAGGAGATACGTAGTAGGTGAGATTGCAAGAATTCCAAACTGAACTATTGTAATGCCTTTTCCGTAACAGAATTCGCAGAGGGTAGGTAAGTGATAAGGTACTGCAATTGGTATGTGTGGCATCAAAAACTCTGTGTTTTCCAATTGAAGTTGTCCCACTGGAAGAGTTGGTTATGAAATTATTAAGCTTGATCTTTTGATGACATATTTTAGCTGAATTAATAATCAAAGATTATCCCTGTTGTTGAAGGGATATGAGGACGGGCAACACAAATGTTGGCAAGAACTTTACGTGTCAAAAACCTATCATCAATAACATGTGTTCACCTCTCTGAAGGATTCTTTATAGCAGACGTTAGCAAAGAAGCTTACAGGTGGTGTTTAGAAATCGAATTTACCATTGCAACGTTGACTCAAGTGGCCAAACTTGTTTGGCATATTGAAGGATAAATGGAGTCCCACCTTAACAATATCCAAAGTGTTGCTTTCAATTAGTTCCCTACTAACAGATCTCAATCCATATAAATGTCTCATCCCAATTGCTCATCAATATGTGACAAATCGAGCAGAACATGACAGAATAACTACAAAGTGGACAAAGCAATTTGCACCATGACTAATTGCTTACATACATAGGCTCAAGCTCAAGCTCATAGCACCTGTGTGGGCGTTGTTAGTCTGATTACATCAATAGACACGACATTCAAAGCATTCCACTGCAAATGACCTGATAACCCTCTGTAGCAGATTTTAGAAGAAATGGCTACATCAATTTCTTTCCTCATGACATAGCGTAGCGGCAAATATTAGATTAACAGAGGAATATAGGCAATCAACATGGAAGACATGGATTCACAGGAAATTTCACTCAATCAATTTTATTATTTCAAACTCAGAAAGTGGGAATCATCACCGTTGGAAGTACATTGAGCAGATTGATGCCAATACCTCCCAACCTGCAATCACATCGATAACATCATTTAGCAGAAATTAACAGGTCGGTCTTTACTTAAGGTTGTGTGTCATACAGAGAAGTGTTATTCTGTATAATCTGAGTCAAATTATATTTACCCAACTTTCGGACTTTCAACATGCAAAAACCCATGAAGTAATTTTGGGTGGTCAGTAAGTGTTGGGATTTCATAAATATCACTGTGACTCTAAGTTGTAGAATTCTTATTACGAAGAATCGAACAGATTACACTGTGGAATTGAGTCTATTGGCAATTGCTTATTAACAAGTTCCTAATTATTCAAAAATTGTTGCAAAAACAAATAACCCAATGCCAATCTACAAAATTTAGAGGTTCAAGAACATCAAGGCAATTTTGGGGCAAAATGTAGCTGTTTGTCAGACTTGCAGTAAAAGGATAACAACATTCAACAATGGGAAAAGATTTGGATAAAATCAGGAAGGGTACTAAGAAAGAGCAGTTAGCCAAGAATTCTGAATCCGATATAAGAGTAGAAATACTCGACATTTATGGAGAGTATAAAGAACTTCCTACTCAAATCCAAAATGATCTACCATTCAGTGATTACATAGATTTTCATCTAGTGCAACAAAATAAGATTGACATAGCAAAAATAAAGTATTTGAAATTGGTTCAGGATCTCCTTGCAGAAGACTGGCGCAAAGGTGTGTATGAAGAATTTCCGACAGAACAAAATCATCAAATAAAGGGTCTTGAAAAAGAAGATCAGTCAACTACCATTGATTTGCAACCTTCTTGCGATCACGTATAAAATGTTACACAGGGTGCAAGTTACTGCATTGGTGATTTGGAGGTTAGCTTTCACAAGTAGGTTGATGAGGTCAGTTGCACATGAGGTAATAACAGATTGGAATCTTTGTATAATATACCATATACTTCTGATGCCCATGACATAAATTCAAAGGAACAATCCACAATGATAGTGTAAGATGATGAACCGCCTCAACATGACAATAATGAAATGCATACCTTCAGGAATCAATTGAAGGTTAGTAATGACGCGGTTGTGGCACTATTAGTACGTTATAACAACACTCACAAGATGGTTGAGGATCTTTATAGGAAGGTTCAAAAGGGGGTGGAAAAAATCTGGCTTGTTTCTGATTTGCAAGTGATCAAAACAGCTCTTGAAGCTATGAAATTAGATTATTTATATTTGTTTTCCGATAGGAATAACATTCTCAAGGTAGCTGAAATACATGTTGATCAGCTAAGCAAGGAAGGGAATGGGATTATGGAGCTCAATAGGGAGCTTAAGTATTCTCAGGAGGCATTAGATGACACTCGGATTTCCCTTCAATAAGCAGAAAATCATATCAAGATCACGAATCACTCGCTGGAACATGAGGAGAGGCTGGAATTTTTCCACGAACTAACTAATGAACCTAATAGCATCCAGCATACATATGACTTGGACAGCTGCCCCAAATGATCAAGTATCAAAACTTCAAATCACATTCAACTTGTAGACAACCCTTTGTTTGAAGTTGATGCTGATTGGACTTCTGATAATTTTGGATACAAGTATAACTCCTAACAGCGAATCTTGGTCAAAGGATGGGAGTGGTGATTTGAATACGATTGTGCGTCATTGGATCAGACCAAATAGGGTTCCTGATTTCACACCATACAGGAGTTAATTGGATTGCATACATCAACCTTTGGATAGATTTTGGTGTAGTACTGATGGAAGTTATGTTTTAATCTCAAGGAACGGGTTTTCAGCTTCATTCTTATTCCTAATACCTATGTACCGGAGTTTCTCCAAATTGATGATGAAGTATGGTATTTGATGCACCCAGGGTGTTACTTTCAATTTTTGAGTGGCATGTTTATTAGGTCATCTATTTAGGTCGGGTTGTCACCATCCAATGGGTTATGCATAGTTCATTGATACATTTGTACCTTATCATATCGGCTGGTTATGACAACAGGGTTTGGGATCTAAGTGTTGACTATATGCATCTATGGCTTATTGAAGAGTTGTTTATAGTTCTGCTCAGTTTGAGACTAGATGCGAGAATAGTCAAAGTTGTACAGTCTACAGGTATAGTGAAATCTTATAGATTTATGTGGGAAGTGTGGTCGGAATTGTTTTCAGATTGGGCTTCAAGGCTGCCTGCAGATTCGGATGGGATCCTGGTACTAATTGCTTGAGGACAAGCAATTTTAAGGAGGGGAAATTTGTAATGTCCTCTTTTCTGGGACATTAGAAATATTAAAGGCGTATTATATATAATATTAAAATTGAATTGGAGAGTGTGTACTCAAAATATAAAAGGTCAATTTAATGTTATAAAGTGGGCAAAAAAGACAACGAGAGATAAGACAAAAAACTAGGAGGGAAGTCGAAGAGTCACAACTGTGGGGATAAAAGGAGAAAAGACTCTTTCATTTGTGCATGCTTGATTTATTATTCAGATTTCAGTTTCTCTCTTGAGAGAGTATTCGGAATGCTTTAGCTTTCAGCCAATGTGACGACGTAGCCCCTCGTGCTAGCTGACAGTGGACGCAAACCCATTGTCCGTGGAGACATCATTTCAAGTGTCTCATATGCGCTTGCAGGTTCTTCTCTAAGTATTCCAATCTAACTATAAATTCTATGTTTAAGATTGGATTTCAAGTGCTGGTTATTGTATTGCTGTTGTAGAATGCAATAATGTGTTTTTGAGGAATTTTATGAGAGTTTTTACTGGTTTTATCCTATTGATCGTAAAGCATTTTCATAAAATTTTATTATAAAAGAACAAGTCAATATCTTTGGGTGAATCTATTGGTTTTCTACAGTGTTTCGTAATACATCTGCATATATACAAGTGTTGAATATCAGTTTGAGGAAATAACCAGATAAATATCAATTGGGTTATTTCTTATGGTTTACATTGTTGGTTTATTTCAATACGGTTTCATATGTTTATGATCCAAATGTTATTCTGAGAAAGAAATCGAGTAAATATCCGGTTTGGGATATTTCAGACACCTCATTGAGAGAGTATGGGAGGAACAGGGAGAAGAAGCTTTTTGTTGTTTTGTCAACTTTAAGAATGCCTTTGACTCCGTACCTACGAACAAACTATGGAAGAGACTAGAGGAATTGGAGGTTCCAATAGAGTACAGAGTTGTTGTCTATAAGCTTTATGAGCAGGTTAAAGCAAAAATCAGAACCAAAGAAGGCATGTCAGAGTGCTTTGGCAGCAACATAGGGGTCAAAAAAGGCTTCCCACTTTACCCTACCTTGTTTGGTCTTTATATTGATAAGCTGGAAGAATGGCTAAATAGAGCCAATGGAGAGGGAATTCAGTTAGCAGACTATGTGATTAGGTTGTTTCTTTATGTCAATAATCTTATACTCATTGCTAATACAGCCCAAGGACTAAAGGAGCATCTGAGTAATTTAGAAACATTTTGTACGGAGGTCAGGATGGAAGTCAACACATCAAAGACCAAGATCATGGTATTTTCCTTGAAGAAAAGAAAACAACTTACTTTCATATTCAAAGGTAAAGCCTTAGAAATTGTGGAAGAATACAAGTATCTGGGGATAGATTTCCACTACCGACTAGGTTGGGAGACATGCAGATCAAAAAGAATACAGGGAGGGTGGAAGGCCTCGTACCTTCTACAAAACAGATGCAGAAAAGCAGAGTTAAGGGATTGAAAAACTAGGAAAACCCTCTTTGGGCTATCCAATTGATCTTTATGGCAGAAAAGTTTGGGGGAGTAGTGTAGCAAACCACAAATGGCAGCAAATCGAAAGAATACAAAAGCATTTCATCACCACAAACCTCAAAGTCAAGTCAACGGTCCCATACGAGATTCTTTTGGCGGAGGCAAGCATGTTCCCGGTTGAGACCAGAGCACTTATTCGACTATTGAGCTACCTAAAAAAAGTAGATAAAAAGGATACACATCGCTGGCCTAAAATGGTGGTTGATGAGGAATTTCACCGTCGGAAGAAGACATGGAAGAAACAAAACAGCAAATGGTTCAACAAGTGGAACATCGACTACCTAGAATGCCCGGAATCCAACCTAGAAATTAAATAATGGGTGGTACAAAAAATCAGATCTGCCATGTAGGCAAATCAGTTAGGTAGAAAAAAGGCTCATTATGTCAAAGAATTTAATCCCGCATGCGATCACAGTGACAAAGAATACTTAGGGCTGAGATCAAAGGAAAAGCAAAAATTCTAATTGCCCAACTGAAGTGTGGATCGCACCGGTTGAGATGTGAAACAGGTAGATGGGAGGTTCCTAAAGAAGGGTGGGACAACAGAATTTGTAGGTTTTGGAAAGATGGAGTGGTAGAAACAGAAGGGCACTATGTGAAAGATTGCATCGCATACGAGGACATTCGCAACCAGCACAAGGACACTTTACAAGGGACCAACATAAAAGAACTTTTCGAAGGGGCAAGACTCCACAAGGGGGCGATCTTACTTATGCAGATCCACAGCAAAAGGGACAGCATGGAGAAATCAGAGTAGATTAACAAAGGGTTCTTTTGGTCCCATAGACCGTTGGTCACATGGACGTCATTAAAAATCTTTCATTTCATTTCTTTGAAACGGATTATACTCATACATGTTTTGCCTCTTCATAATAATATATTGCACATCAGCCTTCTTCAAATTCAATATTCCTCCTCCCCCATTATAAAACAACTCAACATCTCCATCCCATTCATCTAGTACAAATCACATTTGAGGGCCTCCCATTAACCAATAGTTCTGTTAACTCCTCAATTGCTTTTATTTTTCCTGTTCTTACACTATATTCCTTGGCTAATCCCAGACTTTACAGCTTTCCTATCTAAAAACAGCTCTTCCTCGCAATGTGACTATTCATTCTCGACATTCTTCTTTGCCTTCTCACAACTCTTCAATGCCTTTGCTACAAGGGTAATTTTCTTTGCCCTCACATTACTGTATGCCTCAACTACTCGAACATTCACCATAACTCTTCCAACTCAAACTCCAATATTTTTAGCTTTCTTTGCCTGTCCTTTCTTCTGTTTTTGCCTCTTACTTCATCTTATTTCTTCTTCCAACTTGGCTACCCTCATATCAGATCATAAATGATAAAACAAATCCACCTCTGCATTCATAGTCATACTCACAACTCTCCTCTGAGCTATTTAAAACTCACCTTGCAAATTATCTACTCCCAACATTTTAGGACTCTCTGAAACTGTTCTAATACAGACAACATATGTGATTCAAGTATGTGCTCTAATCCAGCTGATTATTAATCAAAACTAAAAGACAACACTGTAGGCTCTAGTGACAGTTGCAAATTAGATTTTGAAGATATCTAAACAAGGAAAAGACAAATGTTGGAGGCCGCAGCATAAAATGCATGGTCGCATCAATGCCTGATATCACTACAAAGTTATCTGCTATGAAACCACGAACCCAGGGTGCAGGTGTGCCAAAGAGGACACCAAATTCAGATACAGCATAGACTGAAATGGATATAAAAAGATATGAAAATAACAATCAGAATTTTCAGACACGGAATAACAAGCAATGAGATTCAACCAAAGAATTGTGACTGCAATTTATAATATGCAAAGTTTTGTACAGGATCTGAATGTTTGAATGCATCCAGCAAGATGTCCACCTCATCACCTATCGAGTGATCAGGGAATAAATAGAATATATTAATAACAATTGGGGAGGTTGAAGAGATTTCATGGCAGTTGCAAGATACAGAACGCAATCCCACAAAAAGGGATACTTCTATATTTATTATGGCCCAGGCGATTTCAACAGAAAATTTCAATCCACCTACAGGAAGAAGAGGAATATTCCACATGAATAACGCAAGGTCCCATCGGAGGCTACTTTTGAAATGTTTTTGGAACAGATGGCCCTCTGTAACCTATTTAAAATAGAAAATTGCAACAACAAAAAAAATCTTAAAACCATGAAGTTATATCGGACTAGACTTTTGGGGTACTGGCTGCAATAAGGTTCTGAAGATATGAATTCCCGTTTAATTTATTAACAATTTTTGCGTCAATAGCAGGTATAGCTATACTCTGAAAGTTTCTACAAATTGTCTCCAATAATATGACTCGCGCTATGTTTTCCGATTCTGAAAACACCTGTACCAGAAGAAGAAAATATTATTTTACATGTGACTATTTACATTGAACGAATTTCTCCGCCGTATTCTTAAGCCAATTTCTGACCTCCTCCTTCATCGATTCACAAGGGGAAGGAGCAGCTCTAATTCAATCGGTAATGCTCTAAATTAATGACGCAGCTCGGCATCTTCCAACCTTTCAGGCTAATTTTTAATGAAGCCTCCTAAGAAATCACGAAAAACATGACAGAATGCCAGATAAAGCTATAATTAACCATAATGCTTATTCAAACCCTGATATGTTGGACCCTTAGAAAGCTCTAAAAAGAAATATAAGATATTTAAACACTTTATTTCTATAGTCTGGTAGTATATACAGCGCTAACGTTACCAATTAACCTCGCAAATTATCATGCATAACATTACTGCCTCAACTTTACAGGTGTGTGTCTAAATTTGTAGATACAGCTCTGAATTCACGACTTTTGGGATAACAAAGAAATGCATCGATCCAAGCTATATTAGCACATTGTAGAAGTAAACACCCTAAACTCTCGCAGGAATTCGGCAAAAACATGCAAATCTTCAACCAAACAACGCAAACACCTGAAATTCAACATTTTAACCAGATTTACCTTCTGCCCGCCAAAATTTAGGCAAAATTCGACGAAATTAACTCATCTCCGCCAAATTTGATCCGTTGTCAATCAAATTAGAGAATGACGAGCTCGAGAGAAGAGTAATCCACACATGAAGAAGTTTCCTGATATCGGACCATTATGAGAATCCTGCAATAAGCCAAAATCGAATACTACCGTCCTTGAGAATTGAAGTCTGGTTTAAAGCAGATCTTTATGCCAGCCAAACTGATCTACACGTAGTACTTTGGTTTGAGCATTGCATTTATCACAATTTCTGGACATATTCCCAAGCCTGTCTGGTTCGGCTTATATACTTAGGAGGCTCGGAGTTTTAAACCTCTGGTTAGAACGTTGGAGGTTAATTAAACTGTGGACTCCATTGGTTTTCAATTATATAAAGTTAATTTAATGTTTACGGAATTTAAATAAATAAAGTTCAATGGGACAATTTTAAAGCATTAATAGGCGGCTTTGTGGAGATAAGCATCTTGCCACTTGTGTTTTATTTATTTGATTTTTCATCTCCACTTTCATTATGGACAGATAAAGGATGTTGGAAAGGATTTTTCCTTAGGTTTAATGTGATTATACTCGTTTAGTTAGTTTTATTGAGTTTAAATAATCAAACAATTATATATTATTTTGTGAAAGTAAATGTAAAGTAGAATTGAATATTTAACTTTAAGGTAATAATGACAAATAAGTTTGAAGTTGTATAAAAGTATGTTTTTTTTAAGATTTGGGAAAAATTATCTTTGAGATTGAAATAATTTACTAATTTGATGTGGTTCAATCTATTTGAATGATTTCATATCAATAAATTTTAAAAAATCTATTTAATACATGTTTTTTCTAAAAGTTTGATTAAGAATTTTGTTGTATTAGTGTCATAAATTGGTTATTTTTCATAACTTGGATTCTCTAAGACATCATCTCATCTCAAACATATGGTATTGTCATCTCATCTCAGGTACATTATACCATAACAAATCAAAGAGAGAGAGAGAGAGAGAGATGTCAATGAGAAGGAAAAGGCATTTTGAATTTGATTTTCTTTGGTGTTTTGTAATTTCTAATCATAGAGTTTCTAAATTATGGTGTTTAAAGATCTCAATATTATCTTTCATGCACAATTTTATAATTTGGCTAAAAGTTAAGGTGTGAGAAGGGTTTGTGTAGAGCCCTAAGAAGACCTCGAGAAGCTCTACCAAATATAGTTTATTATCATTCATTTGAGTAATTCCAAGCTATAAATATTATTGTGTTGCAATATTTTTATAAGTAGATTACATCTAATAGAGTAGATAACTTGAATGTATATAAGGATTTTGACTTGCATCCATACCATAAATTAATTTTTCTTATAAAACCAGTCAACTAAGGATGTGTTGGTAAGCTATTAAAACCTATGATATATCTGGAATACTTTTCATAATCTATGTGTAGAAGGTATAATCAATTTTGAAACTACAAGTGGTTTTGATATTTTTCTCTAAGGCTCATTTTTTAAGCTATAGAAATTAGACTTCTATTATAAAAATAATTATTTTATGAGACTTCTATTGGTTAGTACCACTTTGTTACAATATTGAGCACAATGAGTTGGTTTGGATAAGTGAGGAATCAATGTGGTTGTCATTGATGTCAACATATTTTTTGTGTATTATTTTGCCTCGCGTGTTCTTCCTATTGCATATATGAAGATGAGATTTTTGTATTTTTTTAAAGGTGTTTAAGTTTATTAATTACATGCTTTGTTCATAGTGAATCATATAGCATTTTCTATATGAAATGCATACTTTGAATTTCTCCACTATTTGGTTTCTGATGTTGTGATTTGTGAAATCTTCATTCATTCTTGTTGGCACAAGAATTTGGATTTAGAATGCAATATCAAGTTTTTGTTCTTACTCTAGGTTTGGTCAATCATGGGTGATTATACTTCAATTAATTATCTTGGTGAATGCAAGATAATATCTAATGTGTATGATGTTATTTTTGGTCCTGGATAAGGCATGTTTTGGTCTACTTCTCCTTTTTTTTCATAGGAATATTTAGTGCCAACCTAAACATCATATCTAAATTTATTTTATTTTTCCTTTTTGTCACTCAGGATAACTATGTTTTATGTCATCATAGCTTTTCTTGTCTATACACACTTCATATTCACTATCCAATGTTCAACTTTCATTTTTATGTTCATAGTACCAACTCTCCTAAGGACTACATTGTATTTTTTCATGATTACCATGCTTGATTTTCATAAGAACATAAAAATGACTTATTTAAGGTCATAAATTGTTAGGATTGACATGTATTGATAGTGGGGGGTGAATTAGTCCAATCAAACTTCTACAAACTTTAACTGTTGACCTATAAAAATGAAATTTTAACTTCCAAATTACTAAGCAGATAATCAACATCAACAAGTAAATCACAATAAGATCAACTCATCACACAAACACACACACAACTCATGACATAATGACTTTGGTCTTGCATAAACCCTTGTTAGAAGGTTAAAAAATACAGTAGGGATGGTACCCAAAAATCTTCACTACTGTAGTAAATGAGTTGTGTGGTTAAGAGCATACAACTACTCTTTTTTAGGGTTCACCCTATCAAGAGTGTTGTTGTACCTTGTTAGAAGTACAAATGAATCTACTAAGATCTACCTTGTTAAAATATTTACAATTTTTTTGAGAGTATACCCTGTTAAGGGATTTATAACTTACAACTTGTTAGGGTCTACCCAATCTAGGGATTTACTAGTTGTAACTATTATGATATTATTTCTCTTATCTATATATGGCACTCCTTTTCTGTTACATCCCTTATGCTTTCTAATTTGATTCTTCTACACTCTGCACTTCTCTTCTTTATATCTTGATCTCAATTGCTTGATTACTCTCCTCAACTAGCTTGCAATGCTTGTTCTCTTTTTTGTTGATTGATTCTCTCTTCTCTTCACTCTTTGCTTTGAATATGTCCACTATGTGTCTTATAAGGTTACCTATAATATTTTTGCCTCTTAATCCTGACCCTTCATTTGAACTTCCAATATATATTTCACAAATCTCAATGATTAGATCAAATTGGCTCAACCTTCATTTATTTTTCCTTGTTTGTCACTCAAGGTCAAAATGTACTACGTAGGGATCTTGCGGATTCATATTACTAAATGTGATTGCCTATCTATCTTTTAACCTTTTCCTTGACCGATATGCAAACTAATCACACTGTTGGAGTTCATTTTGGAACTACTAGGTTGCTCTAAACCCAATACCAATTTGCATAAGACAAAACAAGCCTAAGGACTAGCTAGATCCTATATTTAGTAGGATTAAACTTATCTCTAGACCAACTTCAATAGAGTACAGAAACTCTCTACACTTTAGGCTCTGCATGGCCAAAGAAAGTACACCTTAGGGATCTGAATATGATTGGATATTTTGATATTCTTCAAGTAGTTTCTCATTAATATTTCTTCTTTCAAATTTATCCCCTTTAGCAAATAATGTTCAATATTCTTCTTAGATCTGCAATAAACTCCCTAATTACAATACCTAGTTATAACTGAAAAAGGAAAGCTATTACAAATAAGTGTTGACCAGCAATTTTAGTTCTTTGTTACATAAATGGAAGACTTATTTTTTATTGATATATGCATTGTGCAACCATATGAACATATCATCTTGCAACTGAATAGATTGATCAATGCCTTATCCATTGTTATTCAGAGTCAAAACTAGTAACTCTAGACCTATTTAATTGACTTGCAATAAAATTTGTCAACAGTTAACTCTGAATTTCATTCTTATTATATCCCTCCCATATACCTAAAAACCCTATCAATTATTGAAAGCATTTACTTAAATCTTTGAATTAAAAGCAATCAATAAAAGATATACAACTTCATCCAAGCTTCATTAAAATGAAAGAATTTTATTCATTTCAATCCCAAGATCCATATATATAAGAATGGAGACAAAACTTAGAACATAGATATGAAGAACTTCCTTTTATATTAATTTTCCTTGAAAACAAATATAGTACTAATGTAAACTCAAAATATAACTTAGAACTTGACCATCTTAATCACTCAATGTTCAATGTATTCTCAAATTTGCAAGATTGAATAAAATCATATAATTGACAAAAGCTGAAGTAATTTTGAATAACACAAAGATTGAAAATTCTACAAACTTTGAACCCTCACTCCACATCCTAGAAATCCTTATATAGAGGATTCCAACAATCTTCAGATGGGAGGACACATGTGAAAACCCTACTCGAAAAGAGAAAAGGCAAGATATGTCTGAAGGTTACAATTAAAACATTCTTTGCATTTGAACCAAAAATAGGAAGGTAGTGTCATGTCCCCAATTTTTGGTGACAGTTCGATTTAATTAATTTAATTAATACTGGTTGTCCAAGGACGACTAATTAATTATTTTAATTAAATAAATAAATAACTTTATATTTAATAAAGTGACTTGGATTATAAAAGTATTTAATAAAGTCACTTGAGGGATAAGATCAAAAATGTTCTAGAAGTCTCTGGAGAGGATGAAGGGAAAAGAATAAATAGGCACCCCGGGGCTCCATTCGAATAAGGCAGTTGTTTATCTCTCTTTGCTTTTCAGATTGTGATTCAATCACAGGTGCATTGTGGAACCTAGGGTTTTCGCAATTGTCACAGTTGGCCATTGAGAATGATAACTCTCAATTGGTACGCAATTTTGAGGGTGTGAAATATCATCCGAATTATTGCAGATTGGAGGTGACATTCAGTCATTTCATCAGGGCATTAATTTGGGTCTAAGACCAATTTTTGTGGTTATTGCATCACTAGTTGTGGAAGGATCAACGAGTGCGGAATTAATTGCCGCCTACACAAGCATTGCAGAATTGAAGACTTGTAACTCATTGATCAGTCTGAGGGTTTAAGGAAATTATAAACAGCAATCTACTCTACCAAGCAGGATATTGGTTGACATCGGATTCGAGGATTCAGTCTAATAGAGACTGATAAGCAATTAAAATTGTATGAAGGAAGAGGACCGGGCTTTATGAATTTTCACATACCATAGTCCGGGCAGTGAAAGCATTTTGGACATTACCTAATATTATCACCGAGTTCCATGAAGGCAGGCCACAATCCTAACCTTCAGCGTCCATCACCAGTTTGGGAAAGGCATTTTCGAGCTGGGTGAGGCAAATTTTAGGAATACGCAATTAACAGAAAAGGGCATTATTTCCAGTTCGAAACTCATAGCAGATATAGCGATTTTTGTTGGGTCCTTGAGCGTCGTCTTCCTTCAGATTGGGCACTCCATTTATGAGCAATTTCTTCACATCCAATTCTCAGTTGAACGAAGTTGTACATAGCCGAACAGGGCACATGACACAATGAATTATGTCCATATCGCTGGCTGCCAGATTCTGAATGAATTATTCTGCTTCCACGTTTCTACATTTGCCCCTGCGAACGGGCATTGCTCAGGGATTATCGCATGAGAGATCTCAGTCTAAAAACCTTAGGTCAAGGCGTGAGTATATTGCATTTCTAGATCAGACACCCAGCTGATTTGAAGAGGAACACACAGAGGAGATCGGAACAGGAGAAGCATTATAATCTGTGGTTTAGATAATTCCAACAACAAGCATGTTATAGGAGATAATTGCCAAGTGTGGGTTTCATTATTGATGGCAAGGTTTTTTTTCTTGGGAATCTAAGGTTCTGTAACTTCTGGAGTTTGAATTGGAGGTGGTCCAGGTCTAATAAGCGGAGATTTGTCAGACTGCTGTTATTCTTCATGTCCAGAGCTTGCAGGCTCGTTAATGTACTCAGATCTGGAATCTCTGCGTTCAGTCTGTTGAAGCTGAGATTCAATGTTTGAAGTTCAGATAAAGCGCCAAAGTTTCGGATCTGGCCAGTGAGCGAGTTATTGTGCAAGACCAATTACTGTTGCATTTGGAGACCTTCTAGATCTTACTACAATTCATTACTTTCAGTCATTGCAATCAGTGTAAGACCTTGTTATTACATTTGAAGTTTGATCTTCTCTAAAAATTATGGGTTTCTCGATTATCGTTATTACACTCATAATTTAGTAGCCTTTAGAGTAAGGGCTTCAGTGATGTTTGCCAACTATTTGACGAATTGCCACAGTACATAGTAGGGATTTAGTGACCTTTATAGCTAGGGTCATTACAGTGTTATCAGAGCCGAAGTATTAAGAGTTTTTTTTGGTGCTGGAAAAAGCAATAACCTATCAGGGTTATCTCAGGTAGTTGCAAAGTTAGTAGGTGACAATTTACTGCACCAACTTGAATTTTAATCCCTTTTGTCTTCTATTGTCTTCAGCATGTAAATCTTCAACTATCTCCTGCCGGCAAAGCTTTAATCTCTCCTACCACTTCCTAGACATAGAAATACCTCTTTGTGGGCTGCTCAGTGCCTTTAACTTCATCTAACTCCTTTGTATCCTTATTCCACCTAGCATCAGTTATGACCCTTGATTCTACTGAAAACTTATTTAAGTCTATTTCAACATTAAATAAAGAATCAATCAGGTTATTAAACTTGGAATATCACTACAATCTTCAAAAATTGATGTTGTGCCTACTTGAGTGAGTACTAAATCAAAAGAATTCAGTCACTCCTGCCAGTCTTTTAATTTACTATCAGTATCCAAAATTGGTGAAATAGAGGGCTCAATCCCCTGTGATAAGATTTTCATCTTTCCTTGTATACTTTGTAACTTGTCACTTTCCTTGTATACTTTGTAACTTGCCAATAAAGAAGCCTATTAATTATGTCACTACTTCCAAGCCCTCCTTTACTATGATGATTTTATCAGGAAAATCTAGATTCTTTGCCATCAACATAATTAGCCTCTCTAAAAATTAAGTGTATGGCCCCCATAGATTGAAAGTGGGTGATATCCATGCAAGTGCTTAATTGCAAACATGCTCAGCATCTTGTAAAGAGATAAATAGAGCATGAGCCTATTGAGATATATTTTTTAGAGTTTGCACTCTATGAACTATCATGCTTTTAAGGACACTTGTCCATACCTCATCACCCTTTTGTGGAGATGAAGCATCAATACTCATCCTTCTAGGTTTTGCTTCCTCTTTTTCTAGCTCCTTTATATGAGTAATTAGTTATGTTGTGACACTAGCTGGTTGTTCCTGGACAATCTGTTCTTTTCTCTACTCTACACTAGCCAATTGTTCTACATTAGATAGTTGCTCTCTCAAATATGCAAATTTTGACTTTAGCCCCTGAACTTTGGCTTCTAGTTCTTCTATCCTCTATTTGTAAACATGGCTCTTTCTGAGCTCTTCATCATAAAGCTTCATGTATAGTCATGGAAGGCCTTAGACAGTCTTGTCTCTATCTCCTCCACTTTGGCCTTATTCATGAATGAGAAATGTTTCATTGTCTTGGAGCTTTCTATACCTGAGGTACCCTGTAAAGTCCATACTATCATGTTGCCTTGATCTGTGCTCTACACATCCATCAACTTAGGCTTATTTATTGCAGAAGCCATGCTCCACACTGCTAGAGATTTACCAAATTCCAACCAGGTACTAGAAGCATACCACTTCTACACTAAATTTGTAGCCTCCTCAAGAGTCATCACTTCGCTCTCTAGATCATACGCATGAAGCTTGTCTATTAATTTGTGCTTCTCCTCATCATATTCTCCTGGTTTCATTTATAATACCAGTTCACTCTATTTAATCTTGTAGAAGAAACTCTTGAACTCAATAGATTTAATGAATTCATTATCTTCAATGATTTGTTGGGCTTGGATGATCTTGTCATCCAATCTTACTACTACTAGCTCCAAATCAGTCGAAGAATTCTATGTTGCATTAACCCTATCTTATATATAACTTTTCCTCAGATCAACAAAATATTGATTCTTACTAGGCATAAGTTGAAGTGTCCTCTGCTTCACCCTTTCTAGTATGTGGACCATCTTTTGTCTTTTGTTACCCTTGGTAACCCATGATGCCTCAACAAGCTCATACTCTTCAATTTCCAGGGTCACATTAGGCTTTAGGTTGTCATGATTTACCCTTTCCTCTTCTCCCAATGACCCCTCTGGTATTTATGCCATGATTTTAGCATGGTTAATAACCATCTTTTTTTTTTTTTTGGGTAAGGGGTATCCATATAAAAACCTTGAAAATTTGGATCTACCCTCTTTAGCTCCCTCTCCACCCTCATAATATCATCAAATTTTGCCAATTTGTCAACAACCTCCCCCTTAACAACAATATTCGGAATGAGGTCCTCATGAGGAAATTCCTCGGTGCTTAGCAACACATAGCTTCTAGTTTCTTTTAGGGCGTTCCTCATCCAATTGTCAGAGTCATACATTCTGTAGGGAGCAATTGACAAATTAAAGTAATGGAGGAAAGAATGAACCTGGTCCAAGGATTCTTTTCCAATTGAAAAGTCTCCTATTCTAAAGCATCTACACAAAAATGCGCCTCTATGCACGTTAGGGCCTAGGTATTCTCTGTTCACCAAAAACAAATACCACATAAATTCAATGATGGCCAATCTAGGAGGGATAAATTTGGGCAATATTGTTGAAATCTTATTGAAAAGATCATTGATAAGAGAAATTTCTAAGAGGGAGATTGTTGAAGAAGATTATGTGTTTCAATCATTGTTTTGTCATTGATGTCAAACCTGCTACTTGCTAGTAAGAAAATTGCTTATAAGATTCAAGTACTATCACTTAGTTGATTGATGAGGAGGATTTGATCAATAAGATGTAACAAAAGCACCTAGAGGAAAGGTTGAGTTATGATTATGTAATGAAGTACAAGGATCAATTAAGATAGTGATGACATGATGTATTGATGATCTAATTAAGGTTACAAAATGGTTGGCTACACTTAGAAAGTTTAGAAGAATAAGTTAAACAAAGTTTTTCTACCAAGATTGACCGAGTGGATAGTAGGTGCCAAGCAAAGTTAGTGGAAACCAAGCAAAAAGTCAATTGGAGCTGAGTAAAAGGAAATTCTAGTGGATGCCAAGCAAAATAATTGATGCCGAGTAAAGTTTAGTTGATGCCGAGTGATTTTATAGTTGATGTTGAGCAACACAGCATGTGTCAAGCATCAAAAGATTGATAATGTTGAGTTGTTGCATTATGATCAAGATCGAAGAATCTAAGCCAACAAGTTTATTTTCTTGAAACTTGTGAACCAGGAGGAGGATAAGGTTGATGAGCTGGTGGCATAGAATTTGATGTAAATCATTTTTAGGAAAATTCAAATGGATTCTAGGAGAAGTTTCTAGAAAAGACAAGATATGGGGTAGATACATTGTATCCTACCTAATCCATCCAAAGCCCTAATTTGGATGATGGATAATGAGCAGGAAAATATACTAATTTACTATTTATAGGAATGTCTAGACATGAAGCAAAAGAGGTTGGTGTCATGTGCAAGAACCTAAGGAGGAGAAGGAATTAAGGGTTTTGCTTCATCAAGTGACCCAAGAGAAGAGTTTGCAATGGCATGTTAAGCAAGAAGGCTTAAGGAGATGAATTCTTGAAGGGTGAACAAGCTATCAGAGCTACAAAGTATGAAAGTCAAGTAGAATTGAGGATTGAATAGAGATATGTAATCTGCAAGAGAAGTTGTAAGTTGTATTAGATCAAAGCTCTACTATTACTCTCTAACAATTGTATCAGTCTAGGGTAAATCCTTTGGAGTAAGATTGACCTAATAGTCATTAGTAAATCCTTTATCAGGGTGGCATTCCAAGTGAATGGCCTAATGTCCTCTAACAAGCCTCACTTTTAATAGTGTGATTGAAATCCCTTAACTGGGTCATATTTAATAGTGTGTATTGTAACCTTTAACAGGGTTGACCTTTCATAAGGCATCACTTCAGAAGAGTGAAAAAGGAGTAGCATGTTACTGGTGGTTTCTCCCAAATTGGGTTTCCACATAAATCATTGTGTCAAGTGTGCTGATGAATGTGTTGTGTTTCATGCTTTACATTTCTACAAATTGATTTGACAATAACATACAAGTTTTAGTAAATACATAATGGATGCATGCATAAGTATGAATGTTTTATGGGTTCACTGAGTTGTGAAAAGTTTTATTTATACATCTAGACCTTGAATAACTGATTCAACCACCCCCCCCCCCACTCTCAGTTATCCTAAAGTAATTCCAACAAATATATGGGGTGGTTGAGGACAACCATAACCTCTCATAAGAGAAAAAGTAGGGAACAAGAAGATGTCTCCCCGATTGTGATCTAATCTTTTATTTTGAGGGAGTAAGGTTGGTGTCAAAAGACTTTTCAAAATTTCAGGACCCCTAAAGTAGCTAGGATCTAACATCTTCATTATAACAATACTAAAATTATTGGAAAAAGAAACAGAGTTAGAGTAGTGATAAAATCTATCCCATACCTATGTCCACAGTTGAATTGGCAACTCTTCATTAGCATTAGATGTTTGATCAATAAAATCTGGGCTAATACATCCCACATTCTTGTATAGGATCAAGTGCATTAGCAATGAGTAATGATAGAACTTGAAATTTCCCATCTCTCCACTCTGTGCTAACCTAATGTTATCTTTCATCCTCTCCAAAATATAATCCACATAATCATATTCTCCCCCATGGTATGCATCTTGTACATCCCTAGCTATAATGAACTTTACCCCATAGACATGTCAGATCCATCTTTGCCTACCACTTTGTGGACACCATATACAATCTTGACAAAAAAGTTTTTGAATTTGTCTAGGGGTATCTTTTTATCCACTATCTTGGGATAGTCTCCAACCTTCTCGAGGTCCATAGGGATATGCTATAGCACAAACCTCCCTATATAAGCTTTGGTATTTCTCTCAAATTTCTCCTAAAGGTTAATCAGGTCCAATGGTTTACCCATATCACCATCGAATCCAAAGGCTTCAATAAAAGAAGTATGGTCCAATGTGCATAGAATGGTCCTGTCACACCTATGGAATGATTTGGTAGCTAGAATATATGACCTAATAAGGGCTTTACCCAAATCAACACTCACAAATACCTCTAGAAAGATGAGCTTTGCAAGATTCTTTTTCCATGGATTGCAAATAGAGAGTTTATCCATTTTGTTGTGGTAGAAGTACTTGAAAAGTTCATACCCGTTGACACATGGGCATATAGCATCTTTGCAAAGTGCATAAGGGTCTCTAAAATCATGGTCATTTGTACAGATTGCATTGGAGGATTCCAGAAACAATTTAATCCATTCATCAACAAACTAGTTTGGCTTCCTCTACCTCTTTCCTACTTTAGATGTAGAAGTCTCTGCAACTTCCATGTTTGTGGCTTGAATTTCTTCTACCTATTTATCCAACATTCTAACTAAGAAATATGAAATTGAGAACTCTATAATTCACTCACACCAAAAATTCTACAAATGCTGGAAACTATCTCTTTTTGCAAACAATAATCTATAACTGGCCTCTGAGAATGTCTTTATACTTTATGTACTTTAGCAATGTTCCTCTGTACATTGATTTCCTGCATGCTTGAACCTTAAATTTAGTGTTCTCTATCACCTCAAGGTAGCATCAACATAATTCTCCAACAATGCATTCATTGTACTTTACTCAAATATCATTAGTTAACAACATACGTTGTTACTCAAGCTTAGATTGAAAGAAAAAAGTGCTTTCATCTCTTATTTAGGGTTTACGATCTTACGATCTACTTTGAAATGTAAACCCATCGTATCATCTTAGGTGGGGAACTCGAGCTTTATGATCTTATGATCACTTTGAATTCAAACCCTTATCTCATTCTCGTAAGCCTAGAAAATGGCCTTTACAATCCTACGATATATGAAGAAGCCCCTCAAGTTTCTCGTGATCTTATGAAACATAGCACATCGTAAGATCAAAACATTGGAAACAAAGTCACTTTCTAGAGCTGCGAACTTACATCGAACAAATAATAAACCTTTTCATATTGTTTTATCTTGCCTTTACTTGCTTTACGATCTTATGATCATGGTTAATTGAGCCTTTTAATAACTTTGCAAGTTACCTCATAAACCCTTATGATCTCACAAAACAAAACACATCATACAATCAGACTTCAACTTTTCTTTGTTGATATTTGATTGAAAAGATCATTTGATGAGAAAGTTTGCTGAAGAAGACTATGTTTCAATCATTGATTTGTCATTGATGTTAAACCTGCTACATGCTGGTAACATAATTTCTTATATATTTCAAGTACTATCACTTAGTTGATTGATGAGGAGGATTTGATCAACAAGATGTAACAAATGTACCTAAAGGAAAGGTTGAGTTATGATTATGAATTGAAGTACAAGAATCAATTAAGACAGTGATAACATAATGTATTGATGATCTACTTAAGGTTACAAAATGACTGGCTACACTTAGAAATTTCAGAAGAATAAAGTTAAACAAAGTTCATTTGCCAAGCTTGACCAAGTGGATAGTAGGTGTCAAGCAAAGTTAGTGCAAGTTGAGCAAAAAGTTAGTTGGAGTCGAGTGAAAGAAAATTCTAGTGGATGTTGAGCTAGTTAGTAGATGTCGAGTAATTTTTAGTTGATGCTGAGTGATTTTGCAGTTGATGTTGAGTAATGCAGTATGTGTTGAGCATCAGAAGATTGATAATGCTGAGTTGTTGCATTATGACAAAGATCAAAGATTTTCCAAATAAAAGCTAACAAGTTTGTTTTCTTGGAACTTGTGAATCAAGAGGAAGATAAGATTGATGAGTTGGTAGCACAGAATCTTATGTAAATCATTTTGGAGGCAAATTCAAATGGATTCTAAGAAAAGTTTCTAGAAAAGACAAGATATGGGGTAGATACATTGTATCCTACCTAATTCATCAAAAACCCTAATTTTGATGGTGGATAATGAGCAAGAAAAGTATTATAATTTCCTATACGAAGGAATGTCTAGTCATGAAGCAAAGAGGTTAGATAGAGTTTAATGCAAAAGTCTGATAAGGAGAAGAGAAGGGGGTTTTTGCTTCATTAAGTGACCCAAGTGAAGAAGTCTGCAATGGTGTACTGAGATAGAAGGCTTAAAGAGGATGAATACTTGAAGGGTTAACAAGCTGTCAAAGTTGCAAAGATTGAAAGCCAAGCAGAGTTGAGGATTGAACAGTCATCTGTAATCTGCAAGTAAGGTTGTAAGTTGTATTAGATCAAAGCTCTACTGTTACTTTCTAACAATTGTATCAACCTAGGGTAAATCTTTTTGGAGTAAGGTTGACTTAACAATAATTAGAAAATCCTTTAATAAGGTGGCATTCCAAGTGAATGGCCTAAAGTCCTCTAACAAAGCTCACTTTTGATAGGGTGATTGAAATCCCTTAAGGGGGTCACATTTAACAGTGTGTATTGTAACCTTTAAGAAGGTTGGCCTTTAATAGGGCATCACTTTAGAAGAGTGAAAAGGAGTAGCATGTTATTGGTGATTTTTCCCAATTTGGGTTTCCATGTTAAATCATTGTGTCAAATTTGCTAATAGATATGTTGTGTTTCATGCTTTACATTTATGCAAGTTGATTTGATAGTAACATATCAGTTTTAGTTAATACATAATGAATGCATGCATCGTTAAGAATGTTTTATGGGTTCACTAAATTGTGAAAACCTTGAATAACTGATTCACCCTCCCCTCTCAGTTGTTCTAAAAGAATTCCAACATTCTTACCTTATGATCTCTCAATCGTAGTCAATTTACTAACTTCATAATTTTGTAAGTTGCCTTTAGTTGTTGCCTCTAACTCATGATCTTACACTGCTTGTTATCCTTTATTTATCATAGCACCAAAAGCTTTAACTTTTATACTTATGATCTTATGCCTAGCATTTCTTTGTAGCTTCATAAAGCTTATGATTTTCCCTTATGATCATATGATCTATTACTCTTTGTAGAATCATAAGATACTAGTTGCCACGTGTCTCAAAAATCTTTATGCTCATGTGCTTGGCCCCACATTGCATTACTATATCACTTATCATCTCCTCTTTACGATCTTATGATCATCTATATTTTATGTCATCAGACACCTCAAAATCTGCCTCTGCAATCTTATGATCACAACTCTTCGTATCTTCAAAAATATCCTTGAAAGCCTTTAAGATTATGCAGTCTGCATTTATTGTAAGATCAAAACTCATCATAATCTTTGCAATTTATATCCTTGCAATCTTACAATCCTTTTGTTCTCATATGGTTTCTGGTCTCCCTTTTTGCCTTTACGATCCCATGGTTACTTGATTATCGTAACATCTTATAACTTAACTTCAAACTCTTCCCATGAGACACTTAAGATGACATAAGAAAAGGGTGATCATAAGATCAAAAACTTCACTTTAAACATTTGTGATGCTATGACCATATGATACATTGTAAGATCTTAACATTCAACATTTGTCTTTATGATCCTTCACTAACCTTTTCATCATAACATTGGGAAAGGGAAGACTTAAGCATATGACTAGATGCCTAAAACCCTGATCGTGAGATCATATCACATGATAATTTTTTTGAAAATGACATACGATCTCCTGGTTGAAAACAAAACCTAGGGTAAAAGGTGAAAAATGATTTGTAGATTTAAGGAAACTCTTTCCATGAAAGGGTAAAGACATAATACTTAGGATATCATATTGTCCCACTGGGGCAAGATTTTCAACACTGGGCTAGGGCAAAAAATGATTAGGTTAGGGTTGTTTGCTGGTAAACTAATAATAGAAAAACAACACATTTCAAATTATTTTCACAATAAAATTCCAAAGTTTTGGCATAGTGAAAATAAGGGCTATCACACACTTTGTCATATAATCACCAATTGTCACTTAATGATCATCAATCATAATAGGTATCATTTATTTGCCTTTATAGCTAGTATGGCTAGCTTAATTCTCATGTATTAATGGAAAGTACACCATGATTCAATCAATGACAACCATTTGATAATTATATACCTTTCCAATGTGGGAAATGATTAGGTAATGCCAATTGTCTTATTTTTTATATTCCAATACTAATTATATCAAATCTCCCACTTTGGCATTGACGTCAATACCCTTGACTTCAAATATATTTTCAAATACCCTTTAGATCACTGAGACTTATTTTTGGTATACTCCCCCATAGATCATGTCTCCTCTTTTTCTTCTTTCAACATGTGATCTCCAATATTCTTTAGGCTTTTCCTTTGGTCTTCTCTTCCTAAGTCCTCACCCCCTTTGATAATAATCTCAAAGGTGTGTTCTTTAGCATCATGTAACCATGAATTTAAAATATGTCAAAGGTAACCATGTGACTAGATTTTGTTGACTCTAGAGATGTCTCCCAAGTCTTCTTTAGATGACATAATACAATAACTTGTTCTTGCATCCTAGTTCTAAGCTCGTCTAGTCTATCAATTGACTATGAACTTGATAGTGTTACAAATTCCTTGTTATTTTATGCTTCTTTGCATAGCCCATTAGAAATAGACAATACTAAGAGGGGGGGTGAATCAGTATTCTACAGACTTTTCCCCACAACTAAATATTGTTAATCACTTTATAACTAGCATATGAAAGTAAACCAACAATGTTGAACATTAAATATAGCCATTCACATAGAGAACTCATAAAACCATTATTTGTTAACTAGGGAAACCCTGGCCAAGGGAAAACCCTAATGGGGATGATATCCACTAGATGATTCACTAAACAATAGGATCATGTTATTGATATTGACCCTGTTAGGAGTCTATGAAGTACATATAGTGTCTCGAGTCCTTGTTAGAGGACTAGGCCTTGTTAGAAGCCTCAACCCTATTAGGAGTTGGTGAATCAAATACAATGTATGCAAGAAGAGCTCATTGCCCTAACATACAATTATACAACTTAGTTCTTTACAAGAATAGATATACATAGAATATTTTCTGTTTGTTGTATTTCACACTTGCTTTGATCATACATTAGATGTGGTTTGCATATTATTTCATCAATCAAAAATCTTACATAGATCATATATATGCCACATAGTTCATCATATATCACACACTTATCTTCACCAAATAAGATCTTTACTTATACCTTGCACGTTCATAATTTAATGCTTAGTCAACCTTTATGCTTTCACACACTTGGCATAATATAGAATAACTTATGGAATAATATCCACATAGTCGGCTCATCATGACTTAGTAATTATTTTGTTACCAAAATAATTCCTCAAGTTTTATAATCCAATTCTCTACTATGCTCTGTTCTACCCTATTAAATACTCGTACTGGTATTGCAATCATAACTTGTGATGTACTATCCATATACACTTGTGCATTGGTATACATCATCATGACATTGTTATAGAACTTTCCTCAACTATGCATAAGCTAACTCTCAAAGAGTCATCCGTACAAATCACATTTATTCTTTGTGTTATTGCAAACTATCTATCACTTAGGCAATTTTCTATTGCTAAATGCATGAGTGAAATGTTGAATACATGTTGCCATAAATGACAACAATCAAAACATCTATCTAACCATATTGCCAACATAGCCTCCATAATAAGAGATAGAAGTTCTTGTACCTCTAATATGTTCATCATTCTCCTATCTTATTCTTCTTGTAGTTTTCTTATCTTTTTTATATTCTTCTTCCCCTTCTCACTAGATAAGGTCATTGAACTTGATAATGGATCAAATTGGTTGCATAGACTCTCCAATTCCTTTTGTGCATCTTCTTTCCATTGTTACAATTTTTTCACAGCCTCTAAATAGTTTGATATTCTAATAAAGGTGTTCCCTACCTGTGTCAATACTCCCTTTACCTCTTTTACTAAATTTGTTAGCTGACCTTTGATTTAGTAATCTTCCATGCTATCATGTCTTCCATCTTCTTCACTAAGTTCTCCTTGACCATGCTCATGGATGAAGTTTGCCAATATATGTCCCAATCATAGATAACCTTGACTAATATGTCCATCTAATCAATTATTGGATCATCCAGGTATTATATTCATCTCCAAGTACTAATTCTTATAAGATACTTCTAGCTTGTCATAGCACTTGTTTCTTCTTCTTCTTCTTATCATTGGTAGCTTTCTTATTTACCTTTTCTTAGTCTTGCATCAATTATTTGGGTTTTTATTTTTAACATCCATAGGTGTAGGAATGTCCTCCTCTTCACCTAGATCTTCAAGTTCTTCCTCAATAAAAAAAATTCATTGATTTCCTTTTCTTTACTATACTTGGCTCCAGACTAAGCTTCCTTCTTACTTGATATTCTTTGTTGCTCTTTTCTTGTTAGACTTTCTACATTTCTCCAATCAGTTCAACTCTCTCTTCAAATTCAATTATCTCCACATATACTGAAGATAAATTTGGTTGATGATTATGTCAACATCTTTAACCTCACTAGTTGGTAACTTCACCTATTGTGATTCTAGTTCTTTGACCTATTGTGGAATGTCTTGTACCACATTGTCAGTTATCTCTTAAATGGTACAACTATCATCTATATGAATAGGTGATGTGTGGTCTTGCGACATCTCATCTAATTTTAGAATCTTTCTCCATATATTAATTGTTTCATCATGTAATCTCTAAACATCTTTTACTAGAATTCTTGTTGATTTTTCTTTTGATTCAAATTTATTATTGTATTCCTTACACAATTTATTTTCATCTTATGTACTCATCTTTGAGTGAGCTTCCATCAAGGCTTTTTCAATTATTTATTTGTCCTTTTGTAATGCAAATGTTCATCTTGCATTCAAAAGTTGTTCCAATTTCTCAGGAAATAGTGAGTGTATTTCAAGAGGAGCTATTTTAAACTTGTGCAAACGTAGAACAATTTCTTCTTCAATATTTTTCTTGTCCTCTTTATTTTTCGTATTGTGTCTCCTTTTCACTCTAGCTAAGCCTCTTGATACCACTATACCTCTAGCAATCATTCATTATGGGTGTCTTAATCTACACTCCTCTTTTCTTTAGTTTAGAACTCATTGATTTGAATTCTTTTAGTTTCTTCTTCAACCTCTTATTTTTCCTTATCAAACTTCTTCTTCATGGCAACTTCCTTGGTTACATGTCCCTACTTCTTTTATGTTTGAACATTTTCTTCTTTAGTAGTTGATTGGGTAGCCTTTCTCTTTATCCTTTTGTAAGTGGAGGAGATGTTAGTAGATGGATCCTATATTACCACTTTTGTTGTACCTAATGTTCTTTCTCCTTAATTGGGTGTCTTTAAGGCTTGACCAATATACCTTCTTTTTTTATGATTGGTGTTCTCATCTCCTTGGTAGTATCTAAAAATATTTATTCATAAGTGCCAAACCTTTTCTCACTTTTATTAACAGGTTTAGAAAATAACATGCTAGCACAAAGACTAACTTCTTCTTAATTAAACTTATAGCCCATAGGTGGAAGCCAATGGGTTCTAAGTTCAACTACTTGTAGGATACATGAATTTGTGTCTACTAGAAAAAAATCATCCTTGTATTTTTCTATGACACTAACATGAATCCTTACATGAGTATGCATGTTAATCTAAAATTTTCTAAAGTATTCATTCATAGAAAATTTGAATTTTTCACTTAGATCCCTTATAAATTCACTTATTTGTGCAATTATCTGTGTGTTCTTTGTCCATTCAACCTTTCCCTTTCCTATGAAATAGTTTTGAATATAGGATAAGATACATATCAATAGGGCTCCATACTTCATTAATTGTTTGTTATCTTTATTTATCATTTTCATGTTCTCCAAGAGTTGTGTTCTCATCATTTCATATAGGTCATAAACCTCATTATTATTTACAATGTCATAAGAGACACATAATACACCTATAGGTGAAATTTTAGTTCTATTGGAATGATACAATTTGTATCTAACTGCTCTTAAAGAAAAATGTACTTCAAGGTCTACAATGTGCTCTATAGTCATTTCTCAACCGTCATACTTTGATTTGGTTAGGTCCATAACAAAATGTGATGTATGTATTCCTTTCCTTATGATCAAAATCATGTAACTCTTTGAATGGATGCCTTCAATAACTTATATGGTTTTTCCAACCATATATATTGGTCATGTACTTGACTTAGCATAATCCTTATCCATTCCAAATGAAATTCTTTAGGAATGTCTACAACATAGGTTAAAACTTTTGCCTATAGGTCCTTGTGTTCATCTTTCAACATACCATTCAAACACATTTCTCATAATCACTTCTCATAGTTTTTTCTCCCAACTCCTCAATGTTACAACGAATAAATGCTTGAATATATTCAATTCTAAAATTTATAATGGTAGCGTTAAAAATGCTCCAACCATTTACACTAATTTTTTAAAATCCACCCAAGGTATATATATTGGTTACTATTCTTCCTTGATGTTAATCAAATTCATCATCTCAACGATGTTTGTCATTATTTCAAATAGAAACAATACTCAATAATAATTGAACCTTATTGCTCTTGAATGACTAGATAGGGCTCACGATAAACTCAAACACAATTTTGTTTCTCAAATCTTGATACCTCTCTTGCTCAATCATTCGATAATACTTACTATAGCTCTTGAGAAAAAAATGAAAGTAAAGGTGTGAAATGAATCACTATACCACTTTTTATCATTTAAAGATAGATGGTATCACTTCTAATAGTTCAAATAGTACCATTACTAATGGCAAGAATATTGTCTTATCATTGGTTACTAGATGCTCTATTGATTTCTTAATTCTCCATTGGATATGACCCATTATAACTTAATGTGACTCAAGACCTTTATGATTACTCAAGACATGATGATGTTACAATTAACTAGTACTTGTGGTGGGGGGGTGGTTGGTTGAACTAGTACATGCAAACTTCTACGAACTTTAACTATTGATCTATATGGTTAAATTTCTAACTTTCAACTTATTAAGCATATAACCAATATCAACAAATAAAACATACTAAAATCAAGTTGTCATATATACGAGACACATAACACAATAGTTTTGATCTTGCAAAAACCCTTTGTTAGAACGCAAAAACTATGGTAGGGAATGTAGCCATAAATATTTTCTACTATAGTAAATGGGTTTTCTTAGTTAAGAGCATACAATTACCCTTTCTAGGGGTTTATCTTGTTAAGAATGACTTTTTACCTTGTTAGAAGTACAAATGGATCTGCTATGTTCTACCTTGTAAGAGGATTTAGAGAACTCTTTTAAGAGTCTATCTTGTTAGGTATTTATAGCTTTGAACCTATTAGGTCTACCTGATCTAGGGATTTACTAGTTGTAACTATTAGGAAACAATTAAATCTCTGATCTATATATGGGACTCTTTGCTTATCAAATCCCATATGCTCTTTGATCTATTTATATTTTACTATGCACTTCTCTTCTTTACATCTTGATCACAATTGCTAGTTCATTCTCTTTTGCTAGCTTGCACCAATTGTCTTCCTTCACCAGTTTCTATTTCTCTTTTCAACATCATCATACAATCTATTTGTTACAAATCTTTTATGTTTTCATGTGATATTTTGGCTCTTAATCCTAAACCTTAATTTTAATTTTCTTTTCTCTATTTGTTTTCTCAAACAATTTATAAATGTTAATAATTTGATTCGATTGGGTCAACCTTCTTTTTTGTTTGTCTATTCACCACTCAAATTGGTCAAAATGTATTGCATACTGATTCCAAATGTATTACATTGGGATAGGTAATACATGTATCTTTTCTTAGTCCCCACTATTGGATTTCTCTTATCTTATGAAATTATTCCTTGACCTCTTTGCTATTGCTCATCATTTAGTGATCACCAATTATGATTGGTATCTTCCCCATTGCTTGGTAACATGTTGAAAACATATTTCTCAGTGATTAAAGATACACAGAATATGAATACTATGATTGACATCAATGACAACCATGTGATAGTCATATACCTTCCAATCATCTTTATGGTATCTTTCAATGCCAATTATCTCAACAATCTCCCTCATTAATGGAAATACCCTTGAATTCATTTACTCCAAATACTTGAGATCACTAATATGGTTCTCCTTATATCATATCTCCTTTTCTTTTTTATTCTCTCCCAATATGCTCCTCTAGTATTCTTCTCTTTTTAGTCATTTGTCTTCCTTCAACCATTCTACCCCTTTGACAACAATGTCAAAGGTATACTATTTAATACTCATTAATTTATACTCTATCAAAGATAACCTTGTAATTAGCTTGGGTTGATTCTAAGGATGCATTCCATGTTTTCTTTAGATGAACCAATACAATAACATATTCTTGAATCTTGGTTCTAATATCATCCAACTTATCAATTAACTCTCCCCTTGGAAGTGCCAAAACTCCCTCTAGTATCCTTATGCTTTTGTTTATTTACTCATGTTAGAAATAGTGGTTTGGTTAGAACTTGAATGAACTATTTATGTGTTGTATTGATGATAGGTTCTTTCACTGATGACAATATATGCTTATGTGATCATGATAGACATGGATTTTATATATTGCAAGGTGATTATTGGCACATTGAAGATTACATATAACAAGGTAATCTATGTGAGCTTAGATTTGTATTGAAGGCTAAGTATAAATATCACATTCCTATTCCTTGGATCTTATGTTTTAAGTTCTAGATAAGTTACAATATATTTGGTGAAGATTGATAGCAAACCAGTGTACATGAATTAATGTAAAAAATAATTGGTAGCATATTTGTTTTGTCTTATTAACCAAGTGGAATTAACATAGGCAATCTTGGATTATGGTAGAAGACTTGTTTTTGTAGCCATTCTCATGGTAGCAAGGTTTGGAGATTATTTTAGAAAGGTTGATGTTGTGAAGCATGCAATATGTTTTACTAGTAGTTATCTATGTTGAGGAAATGTATTATATATCATTAGAAATATAGTAATTGTATTGTAACTTGTGGGAACCTCAATATAATATTTTAAATTATACTTATGAAGGTCTATATGCCTTAGCATGATCTTATGCAATTACTTGTACATTGGGGAAGCTTTAACATTCTGACCTAATTAATTTGTGAGGGTGTAAAGAAAAGTTGTCTTCCTTAGTTGAGTATGTTTGTGGCATCATGTATGAAATGTATATGGTTAGTTGATGTAAACTTGAATGTTTGATAATTAAAGTAGAGAAGTGATTGAGTTGGTTGATTGTGGCGAGATTTAAAGGAACTATTGTGGAAAGTAAGTTTTAGATCATTCAATTCACTTATTTTGGATATGTTATCCTAAAGTTGATCATTACAATTGTTGAAGAATTTAGGAAGTGGGTCTATTTATTTCTTTATCAACCTTTAATAGGGGTACAACCTTCTAACAAGGGTTCAAGGTCTCTTAATAGGGATCTATCCTCTAACAAGGACTATTGTTTTGAATTTTTTGTAATTGGCTCATAATAGGGTCACATCCTTTCACAAGGAACATATATATTAGTAAATTATCTTGTGGGTATCATCCCTACTAGGATTTTCTCTATGATCAATGGTTTACATAGTCAACAAATCATTTTGTTATGGTGTATGGTGTTAGAAATTCTTTAGAATAACTAAATTGGGGGGGGGGGGGGGGGGGGGTGATGAATCATTTATTCAAGGTCCAAATGTCCAATTAAAACTTTTTCACCAAGTAAAGTGATCCTTCAAAACTATTCTTTCATCCAAGCTTAAACTTTCCTACTTAGCAAGTTACTGTAAATCAACATGCAAGCATAACACGTGAAAAGATCAACACATAAGATAATGATTTACATGGAAACCCAATTTGGAAAAAACCACCAGTAACATTCTACTTAATTCTCACTCTTCTAAAGTGATGCCCTATGAAAGGCCTGCCTTGTTAAAGGCTACAACACACTATTAAATATGACCTGGTTAAAGTATTTAACCACCCTGTAAGAAGTGGGCCTAGTTAGAGGACTTTAGAACATTCACTTGGAATCCCACCCTATTAAAGGATTTACAAATGGTTGTTAAACCAACCTAAGTCCATAGGATTTTTACCCTAACTGATACAATTGCTAGAGAGTAACAATAAGGGGTTTTGACCTAATTACAATTCACAACTTATCTTGCAGATTTCATATCACTGTTTAGCTCTTCACATTGTCTAGCTTTCAGTCTCTGCAACTCTGATAGCTTGCCCTCCTTTCAAGCTTTATCTCCTTGAGTCTTCATGCTCGTTGTACTAGTGCAATCTTCCTTATGACCACTTATCGAAGTAGAGTCTCTATGCTTTTTTATTCCTTCTCCTTGATGTCTTCTCCTTGACACCCTTCAACCACTTCAAAATTTTGGCACTCTAGCAACTCTAGCTTCTTGGTCTGTGACTCCTTAAATAGAAGTCTGGAATTTCTTTTCCTGCTCAATTCTTCCCTTCTTTAATTTTAGTTTGAATGGATTAGGTAGGATTCATTAAATCTAACCCATATCTTGTTTCTTCTAGAAACATCATGAAGAATTCTCTTGAATTCGCTCAAAAATGATTTACATAGAATTCTATGCCACCAGCTCATCATCCTTATCCTCCAACTGGTTCAAAAAATTCAAGGTAACAAACTTGTCAACTCAGATTTGGTGAATCTTTGACTTTTCCAATAATGCAATAGCTTGACACTATTGAGATTCTGGTGCTCGACACATACTATGTTACTTGACCTCAACTACATTTTACTAATGCTCGACACCTACTATGGATTCACTCAACATCCACTAAGTTTTTTTGATGCTCAACACCTGTTACTTTGCTCAGCACCTGAACATGCTTGACTCCTTTTGTATCACTTGGCACACACTAAATTTTTCATTTTCTCGACACTAACTAAAAATTTGCTTAGCTCTAACTAGCTTGCTCGACACTCACTAATGAACTTAGTTAAGCTTTGTAGTCAACCTTGTTGCAACTTATTCCTCCAATGTTTCTAAGTGTGGCCAACCTCTGTACCTTCAAATATATTATCAATACATCATTTAACCATTTCCTTGACTGATCCTTGCACTTCATTACAAAACTATAACTCAACCTTTCCCTTAGGTGCTCTT
Source organism: Cupressus sempervirens (assembly GCA_028749045.1). Lineage (NCBI taxonomy): Eukaryota > Viridiplantae > Streptophyta > Pinopsida > Cupressales > Cupressaceae > Cupressus > Cupressus sempervirens. Next base: position 636,289,924 of record CM053783.1, on the reverse strand, counting down.
GTTACATCTTGTTGATTAAATCCTCTTCATCAATCAACTAAGTGATAGTCCTTGGATCTTATACGTAATTGTCATTCCAGAAAATAAAAAGTTTGACATCAATGACAAAACAATGATTGAAAACATTCTTTATCAACCATCTTCCTTCTTTGCAATAATCTCCTTCTTCGATAGTATTCTTTTTCAATAAGTTTTCCAAAAATCTCCCTCTTTCAATCAATCTTCTTCTTATAAAGATCTTTTCAATCAAATTTCGAACATATGGTTTTCTCTTGTTGTGTATCATTGTTTTAATTATTGGGGTTGAGATCTATAAGTTTGGATTTAAGTATAATTTGTCCCAAATGATTCACCCCCCACCCCCCACCTTTTAGTGGTGTGTGGACTTTACTTCTTAATAATCAATATTAGGGCATCAAGTCCTATTTGAAAAGGAATCTTTACAACTTGAGGATATCCATGGCTTACAGGAAGAAACATCTATAGTTTGATGGTGAGAACTATGAGAGCTGGAAGGATAATATGCAAACACACTTTATCTACATGGGGATTGACTACAAAGACACAAGCACATGATAAGGTAGAGAGAAAACTATCTTCAAGTACAAATGATGAAAATGACATTTTCTAGTTTAATATTATTGTAAGGGAAGCACTTATTAGTGCATTATCAAAGGTTGAATTCATAAAGGTCAAAAGTCTTAATCTTGCATATGATATTTTGACTCTAGGTTATATATATTACATAAAGGTGATGAAAATACAAAGAAAGCAAAGTTACAAAATTAGAAAACTAAGTTAGAAAATACTAGAATGCAAGAGGACAAAACTGTTAGAACATATGTGTAGAGAACTAAGATTACTATAGGTATAAAGAGCTTTGGATGAAATATATTAGAAGATGATTTTTTTAAAGAAGATATTCAAATCCTTGAATCATGCGTATGATACCATGATAGATGCTATTGAAGAAGTTATTCCTCTTATGAAATATTTTAGAAGGAAAACATTGACTAGGAAATTGAAAACTTTTGAAACTAGTAGATTAAGAGATGCTTTTCCTAAAGTTGAGACTGTTTTTAGAGCTAGTGTACAACATGATAAGATAATACTAACAAAGAGTGAAAGAACTAGTGGAAGCTCTACAGATTATGCAAGTAATTGGGTAGATATTTAGGAAGTATAGAAAATTATTTATAATTTTGTTTTGTTGATTGCAAAAGGGAACCTAAAGGTAAGGGTATATTTTAAAACAAATATCCATTTGTTTATTAGCATTGTAAGTTGATATGTGACTTTTCTTATAAATGTCCTAAAAGAGAATCAAAGGTGAAACCTAGACCTTAAAAATCAAAGATTCTTAAGTTTGTATGTTAGTAATGATGAGATAGAAGTTAAAGAGATTAATTTTCTAGATATTGATGAGGAAGATGAAACTGAATTTGTTTCTATTAAAGAAGATAGTCATGTTAAAGAATAAAAGGTACTTATTTCACATGTAAAGAAAAATAAATTAGACTAGATTATAGATAGTGGATGTTCACATGACATGACATGTGAAAAAGATAAGTTTATTAAATTTAAGAGCTATCACAAAGTTGTAGTTAGACTTGGTAACAATTCTCCTTATCCAATTAAGGGAAAAGGATTTAATACTCTTTATGGAAAAATTAACACTAAAGATGCATGCGTAATTGATGATTTGAAACATAACTTGTTTAGTATTGGATAATTTTTTTATAAAAGGATATCACTTAATAATTTCTAATAAGATATGTACAATCAAGGATAAGCATGGAAGGTTGATTGGAATAGGAACAAGAAAAATAACAAGAGGTTATGTATTTCAGTTGAATCCTACTAAGATCAGTTGTTTGGTTACAAGAGTTAATGATAGTTGGGTATGACATATAATATTTTTTCACATAAATTTGATAACATAGTGAAGGTGAATAATTCTAATGTTGTGAAAGATCTACCAAATAAGATTTTGAAACTTGCTACATGATGTTTAAGGAATGTGTGATGACTGAATATAAGAAGAGTACTTTTTGAAGCAAGACATTTACTACTTGAGAAAAGTTAGGAATTGTGCATACAAAGACAAGAACTTTGTATTGTGAGAGGTATTTCATTACTTTCATTGATGGTTTAACAATAATGACGTGGGTTGCATTTTTTAGAGAGAAATTTGAAGCTTTTAAGTTTAATATAGTTAAGGAAAAAGTTGAGAATGAACTTGTATAAGAATAAAATGTTTGAGGTATAAAAAAGGTTTACTTCTAATCAATTCAATGTGTTTTGAGGATAATCATATTCAAAAGTGAGTTTCAACACCTAAGACACTACATCAGAATGGTGTAGTAGAAAGGAGAAATATAAAAATGAGTGAAGCAACTAGAACAATGTTTGTTGAGGGTAAGGTATCATGTTTACATTGGAGAGAAGTAGTTAATACTACTATATACACTATGAACATAGTTTAGATTAGGCATGGAACAAGTAAAACCCCTTACATCTACTATTAAATATTTTAGATTTTTTTGGAAGATTATAGTATATCAAAAGAGAATATCCTAGATGTGATGAAGGAATATTCTTTGGTTATTCAGCTAAGAGTGAAGCTTATAGGTGTTATAATTTAAGATTAAATAATATTGTTGAGAGGATTAATTTTAGAATTGATGAGAGATTCCAGGTACAGGAAAGAACATTTGGATATGACTTTGATGATGATTCAAATAAGGCTAGTATAAGTTAGCGACCACTAATAAATCAAAATATAGAGCAATAGTTATTCTTTGAAATGGATGATGGTATATAAGTAAAAATTGAAGAACCTAGAGAAGAATATAGAACATCTAAATATGTTGCAAGAAACTATCCTAACAATAAGATCATTGGAGATGTAAGTGGAGGAGTAATGTCAAGAGAAAAGCTAATAGATGAAATTTTCTTTGATTTCACATATTGCACCTAAGAATATTGATGAAGCATGTAAGGATGAATTTTGGATAAAATGAAATGAAAGAAGAGCTTCAACAAATAGAAAATAATAGTACATGAGATTTTATCCCTAGAACTAAAGATAAGAATGTTAAAGGTACAAAATGGGTTTTCAGGAACAAAATGAATGAGCAAGGTGAAGTTGTAAGAGAAAAAGAAAGGTTGGCATGTAAATGCTATACCAATAGGAAGGTATAGATTTTGAAGAAACCTTTTCCCCTATAGAAACATTTCAAGAATATCCTAAAGAGACACACTTTGAATTAGTAAATAGAATTTTTAGATATTTGAAAGGAATAATAAATTTTGGCTTATGGTATGATAGATCTAATAGTTTAACATTGTCTGCATATATTGATGTTTATTAGGTAGGAAATGTAGATGAAAGGTGTATTTTCAAAATATAGACACACTTGTATAAACCATTCTATCCAAGATACCCAAGGGGAATGAAGTCTTGAATGGTGGCTTAAAGCTCTATATCCATGACATGTACATAATCAAAGAGATATAATGATGGTGGCTCTTAAACTAACCCAAGATAGGAGACCCTTGAAAGGTACACCATAGAATGAGAGATTCAAAGAGAACAAGCAATGGGGATGCAAGTATCTAAGAATCAAAGTGAGTATGAAATGCAAAACTAAGATAGAACAAAGGTGCAAGATTAAACTAAGATGAAGGTACAAGAATAAGGAAGGTAAATTGATCTAACAAGAGAAAGATTAGAATTATCCCAATTAGGCTATGTGATCTAATCTAGTTGCAAAAAAGGAAATATTAATCTAAAATACAAGTATGAAAGAGTTCATGCGAGTGCTCAAGTATTCAAGAATACAAATGACAAAGCAACAACATAGTAGTAGCATGAAAGTGTAAGATAAGAGAGAGTGAGAAAAGAATCTCCTTTTAAAGAGATAAGATTGGTTAGATATTAAGAGGAAAAATCAAGGGTGTAGGTCAATTCCTATTTTGACTTTATGCACACAAGATTCTCAAGAGGAAAAATCAATGGTTATGTTTAAGAGGCAAAAGAATGAGTGGAGAGGATTAAGAGGCAAAAGATATTCCAATTACGTTGGAAAGTGTGCATTCAATGTGTAGAAAAAAAGTATTTATTTATTTATTTATTAATTAGGAAACTCTTTTTTCATGCGTACACATAGAATAAAGGGGATTTTATTTAATCAAAAGGGAGCAAGTTCTTGTAATTAAATAAAGACTTAGAATAAGGTGGTCAAACTATACAATATAATTGAACAAATGATTAATTGATGATTTGATCAAGGATTATAGATTAAGTATAAGATGTAGTCTAGCATAAAGATTTAAAATGCTAAAAAGAGGGTTTGTAGTTTACTAGACCATTATTAGGTGCTTACATTTTTCCCTCTTTAACTAATGTGTTACAATTTGGTAACACACTAAGTCAAGAATGATGATGTCAAGCTAACAAGAGATCTGGCTTTGAACTAGTAGTAAATGAAGTGCACTAAGATAACTAACCCTGAACTAGAAGTGAAGAGAGGTTAGCAAGATAGAAAGATGATTCCAATGCATTGTTTGGAGCAAAATGTGAATAATAAAATAGAGATTGATAGATAAGATAATATCAAAACTGATATGATGTGACAAGAACTAATATTCCCAAGAGTGAGTAGGTTAGATCAAGTGTCTACCTTAGGTAAAGTATATAGATATAGCATAATAAATTTGCAACATCAAAAGATAAGGTATTCATGCCCCCTTGGACCAAAATCAAAATGATGTAGAGGAGATGCAAAAATGAGATAGATTTGATAAATTGAGATAAGATAAGATTGATAATGATAGATAAGCAATGTTGAAATCATAGAACCAAGTGTTGAGAATGTGCCCCTATTTGACAAATTTTGACAAGAAAGATATAACATGAGAATTAGGTCAAATGAAGAAGGAATGTGATAAAATGATAAAGAGGAGAGGATGAAGAGGTAGAAATGATGATTACCTTGAAAGATGCAAAAGATTTTCCTTGAAAGGGTCAACCAACTACACATAGTAGAAAGAACATTTTAAATAATCAGTTTGATGGTCAAGATGAATCTAAATTTTGATTTCTATCCTAAAATGGATCTAGGACGTAAAAATTAGAATAGGGTATAATTTTTACAAAAATATAAGACTTTTGAAAACTAGGTCAAAATGCTCTATAAGGGGTCTAAAAGGGTCACTTTCAAATAGTTTTTTCCTTTGTCATTTTGTGAATTTAGAGCCTTTAGAGAGAATATATGCAAGCTCTAGTGCATGAGCATCATTTTGAGTTGAGTTGGTTGCATAACCAACCATGAGACTACCTTGCATTGATAAGTGATAAAAAGAACTTGACTCATTTACTTTATGCTTGTGTCATGGATATGCCCTTTACTTTCAAAACTTTGTTTCCTTGTGGTCATGTGATGTTTCTAATATATACATGTTATTTATCTTTCCAGTACCATGTATGTGATGATTATGCCCATGGTGATATCATCTGACATATGTGATGAACTTCATGATTTAAAAACTTAGCATTTTGGAAAAGATCAAATGTGATAATGTGATTAACTCCTTTGATGGTAGGATAAAAGAAGATTGATAATGATGAGAAAAAGACTAAGTGTAGACGCTCAAAAATGGTTCACATCTACGACTTCATCACTTCTTCATACTAATTTTTCCCATTTTCTCATTCTACTAACTTTGATCCTTTGGCCAGATTGACCATATTTTGTCATTTGTATCCCCTTTCACATCAATTTCATATCAACTCAGAATCTTATCAAATCAACTTGAAATCACCCCAAATCAACTCAAAATCACTCAAAATTGGTCCTAATCAACCCAAAACATATCAAACATCCCAAATCAATCATCATTTATCCACTCCTAGGCATTTTTGTGGCTTTCAGTGCCTTGGAAACCTATCAACTTATCAATCTTATCAATCTGACCTTACTACTATCATGGCTCTCAGTGCTAGGTCAAATTATCATTCATATCATTCAATCTTTGACATTGTTGAGGCTTTCAATGTCAGATCATGGCATCATCAACCATTTTAATAATATTGACAATGTCCGTCGATGTTATTATGATCAAACTTTATCAATCAATTTCAATCCTGTAGCATTTACAATGTCGGTTAAATGTTACATATCAACCAATTCATGTCATGTGTCCTTGGCATGTTATCAACTTCAATCAATCAATCTGATCATGGCTTTGATCTATTGGTCATCATTTTATTCAATCTATATCATCATCAAATTTTCATCAAAGGGTACAGTCGCATTCATTTAATCAATTTGGCCAATCATCTGCTAATTTTCTCTATAGGATTAAATAACCCATAATTTAATCCTATTCCTTCTAATTATTCTTCCCAATTATCATCCTTAATTAATTAATTTTATTAATTAATTGATTCATTATCTGCAAACCATGGAAATTCTTAATTTCCTAAGTTCCATTTTTCATCATTAATTCCATTTTCTACTAATTCTTATTTTGTTGAATAAAAGGATTTTTAATTCAAATATTCCATAAAATATTTCATCATCATGACACTTGGATGTGACACCTCATGGATTCTCCTTTGACACTTGGCTGAAATTTGTCATAATCAAATATTCTTATCTCTTACGCATGTCCCTATTTGGCTTATTCGTCATAGATTCTTGACTTTAAGTGGGTTGAGGAATCTTATGACGCGTCATAGATTCTCTTCCAAATTTGACTCTCGTGTGTCATAGAATCTTACTTTTGGCATATTCTGTCATATGCGTCATAGGAATTATTATTACCTCTTACGCATGTCCCTATTTGGCTTATTCATCATAGATTCTTGGCTTTAAGTGGGTTGAGGAATCTTATGACGCGTCATAGATTCTCTTCCAAATTTGACTTGCATGTGTCATATAATCTCAAAATTGGCATATTTTGTCATATGTGTCATAGGAATCTCTTGCCACATCACACATCTATGGGTGACAAATCCAATGCCCTCACTTTGAGTGTTGATTATTAAATGAACACTCTTCTCTCATTTTGAGGGTCTCAAGGATCCAAATGCTGAAGTTTTGAAAATCCAAATCTTTGAATCTCTACTTCTTTGCATTTTGCATTCTTGCTCTCACATAAAATCACACTTCAAGTATTCTCATGGCTTTATCCCTATCATAGGCTCTTTGCTTCAATCTTGTGTGCTCTATAGGCGAATTGGAGCTACAATCATTTGGAGAAGAAAGAAGAACATGGGAGCTACAAACGAAAAAGGGGGTTTCTATTGCTTTCTTAATTAGTTTGGCTTTCATGGTAGACTAGTGGGTGCTAACGTATGTTGATTGAGTTTTGTGATTTGCTCATAGTATGCTATGCATTTTTACCCATTTTTCTGGTCCTACATTTGGTGAACCCGACGTGAACATGCATATCTAACTTGGGTTTTCTTGTTTGTGCTTGTAGGTGCAAGGAAGGAGCTCACTTGGAAGGGTATAATGACTATCTGCTCTTCCTTTTCACACTTAGATATATACTATCGGAGCACACCTAGGTTCATAGTAAGCACATGCACCAATCAAAATCTACATTTCAAGCTCCTATCACTCTCTAGGACATAGATTAGGTGATTTTTGTGTTACTAATGGTCTATTTGCAGCATGTGGCAATCGTGGGATGAAGACATGATCATAAACTACTAATGCTTTGTTTGCAGGACGTTGTCGAAGATTTTGTGTGTCTTTCAAAACTATGTGTGTGGATTTCCTAGATTAGAGAACATTTTGTTTGGTGCTTAAAAAGAACCTTTTTCTTTTCTACTTGGGGCGTGTCTACAGTGTTAGATCCCTAGGAGTTGCATTCGACGTATCCTCTCCCCTCGCCATTCGTGGATCTTGGGTGTAAGAAAAATCCGTGTAACTTTTATAGGAGGCTTGCCTTGGACCAAGATAGTCGATATTGGGTATGCCAGGGGACGACCTCAGAGCAGTAACGAGCCAAAGCCAGGTCAATGTTCCAGCCGCTATATAAAACTTGATTACAGTGAAAGCTGTGTCGGTGGTATTGTTGCGTGATAGCTCTCCTCTAGTACCCTTGTGGTGCGTCAAACCCCAGTTCTCGGGGCTGGGAGACCTTCTGCAAAAGTTTATCATTAACTTGCCGAACGAAATGCCCTTACTAAAAACCATGTTTTAGTGGCCAAAATCCTTTCTATCCACTGGCTCAAGGGGTCACCCATGCCCGTGAAGACATCCTATATTCTCGTGGTCCTTAGTAGAGGAAACAATCCCTTGGGAAGTCATGCCCCTTGGGAAGCAGATCTTGGTAGCTCCGAGAAGTGAGTGCACTGTAAGGGGGAGCCTGTGGTGCCAAGATCCTAGGTTGTCCGCTTTGGATAAGCACAACTAAACTTCGGTTCAAGTAGGAATTCAGTGGATACAGTCCTAAAAGCCTAGGTTGTGGTGTGTTTGTTAGCTTTTACAACATCTATTCTTGTCTTAATGTGTCTTGCATGTGTGTAAAACATAATCAAGATAAAAGCCAAACTTTTAAATTTACACCTTGGATATCATTTGAACTTTTCAAAACATCACACATTGCCAAAACATTTCAACCTTATCAAACTTTGCAAACATTGATTCAACACACTCAAACCTTGGAAAACATGGCGACTTGTGCTCTTAAATGTGCTTGGAAAAACATAGATCTCACACCTGCATGGACTTCACTTGCATTCACCCTAGTATAGGCCTCATTCATGCATCATATAGACTTCATATTGCACCTTTTAGTTCTCATTTAATATCTATTACCTTTCATATTGCATCCATTTAGGTTTAGTTTTACTTTCCTTAGTTTTTGCATTCTCATCTCAGAATCAACAATTTGCATTCACCACCTTGCATCTTTACATACTTATTCATCATCTTGACCACTTTATCCATCATTCTGGGTGTCCTAATCATCATTTTGAGCATCCAAATTGGCCCTAACACTATCCTCTACCATTTACCTCTCTGTGACATCCCGCTTAGCATCACCATCATTTTGAGTCCTCAAAATGTCATTTTGAACCCCCAAAACCTTTGAATTTAGTCAAAAATCTAGACAAAGTATGAGTCTTAGAGTATCTCCTAGTGTTGACGGATAATGGATCTTGACTAGTCTTTTTATCTTTTCTTATCATTTTCTTTGGTCAAAATCTATCTATGTCTTGATATATTTGACCTTTTCATCTTTTATCAATTTGATCTTTTTGTCTTTTATCAGTTTTTGGTCAAGATCCAAAGTCCTTTATCACAAGGTTAAACTCTTAGGCAAAATACTTTCAAAAGGTTTTATCTAAGTTCAAAACTTTCCATATACCCTTGTCATAGCATAATCATATCACTGACATCCCCAAATGTCATTTTGACCTACCCTAGTGGTATATCCCATTCATATTGCATTGATCAAATTCCTTAGCATCATTTTCACTACCAAACCCTATCAAATTGTCCATCAATCAATTTGCCTTCTTGAGCATTTACCCTCATTTTGCATGTCCCAAACATCATTATGAACCCTAGAACATCATCCTTTGCATGATATACCTTGCATAAATCAACCTTTAGTACCCTTAACAAGTCCAAAACATAACCCTAGTTGTCATTTTGCATACCTTAGAGTCATTTTCATCCCCTCTAGTCAAACTTCAAAACATCACCTTGCATTTGCATTTGCATAACATCCCTAGGATATTTGCACTTTGCACATCAAAACCCTAATTCATCCAGCATTTCCTCACATTGCATAACATTCCTAAACAATTAAAAATCCCAAAAACACTCATATCTTGCATACCCGCCACTCTTTGCACTCATAGGTATCATGCCAGCACTTACTAGGAGACAAGCAGCTCAGAGATCGGAGGAACTCTATCAATCTTTGTTTTCTAAGGCACAAGCAGAATGAAAACCTCATCCAAGACAAATAAAGAGCAAGAAAATCCAACAAACCTTTGACAAAGACCAAATCAAGGCATCACAACCATTACTATCAGACCCTTTGAATATGTATCCGCAAGCTCCTCATAATCAAGCTATGGCACAACAAACCTTGAACAATGCACCTATCATGAGATTTCCTCCAAACACTTCCCCCACACATGGGATGGTTCAACAGAGTCCTAACTTTGAACCTATATTCGTGCCAATGCCACTAGGAGAAGGAAGTGTACCAACCTCACCGGAAGATGAACAATCACATTCATTTGAATTCAGCCAACCTAACACATCAAACATACAACAAGGTATTGTACACCTAAGTGATGACTTTGACACTGATTATGGCATTGCTGACGAAGAAATGGCTAGGGCATGCCAAGACAAAAGTTTTCGAAAGAACTTCAAACATTTGGCAGCTCAAGAAATTGTCAAATTTAATCCAAACTTGGAAGGTTCTAGGTCCAAAAATCAAACCAACACAACAATTGAAAACATCCAACCCATGATAAATTTGGACTTAGAAAAGGAAAAACAACATTTGGAGTTTTCAAACACAATAATGGCACCTATAAGATCCCATCAAGAACCAACAATTGAAATCCTCCAAAGTACATTTGAACACATCAATGTCAACCCCTTGTTTGATGAAATACCACCAATCCCTAAACACCCCAAAAGGAAATTAAGACTTGATTTTAGTCACATGATGCAACAACGAGATGCACCTAAAGGGACCCGTGCTCTAGGGATGCCAGACATACCTTCTTTGGAGGCAAATCAACAAAGTACACCTTTGCTCCTAACTTTACCCAGTGCTACGACATCAAACACTGTGGAGCCTCTCATAAATACAACATGTGAAACATCAAGCACAACCATCCCTATGGACACAAAAAGAAAAAGTCTTATTGACATTACACCCATTCCCAATAGAAATGTATCTCATAGTCAAGTCAATATGATGTCGCAAGCAGGAACATCTAAAACACAAAGGTACCAAAACAACAATACAAACATGACGTTCAATTCTCAAGGACTTAGTCAACCCCCATGACAACAACAACCTACAATGGTACAAGGACTCAACACTTCCAAGGCACAAACAAGTCTACATCCGTTTGACACACATCCCACATATCAACAACAACATCAAATGCAACAACAACAACCACAAGTGGGGCAAACATCCAACATTCCTAACATGCAATCCCATGTGGACCCACTTGACTTACACACAATTTATCAAAAACAATTCCAACAACAACAAATGATGTTTGCTAAACAATAAGAGCAACTCAAGCAACAGTTGGAATACCAAAGACGCCTTGAGCAACAAATCGCATACCAACAACATTTGTTACAACAACAACATGTGCCACAACAACCTCAAGAAATACCTCTAGAACAACAAGCACGCACATGGTCTCACATACAAGCAATAGAGGTATCCCAACAACAACCACAACACATGACACAACAACAACACATGGTACAATAATCGCAGTCAATCCCACAACAAATGCCACATCAAATACCACAACAAGTTCCCCAACAATAGGGACCTTTCTGTCTTCGAGGTGCCAACATAACTCCACCACCTAGCAACACTTCATCAAACTCATCAGACACAGAAATGTCAGAACCAAGTAGACTGTAACGCCCCGCCAAGGGATCCAAAAGAATTAACCTAAAGTTTCACTAAGCTTGCTAAACATTTTTTTTTTTTTTTTAAAGTAAGAAAGTATGACAAACACATCAAACACATAGTAGCGGAAGCAACAACATGAAATCATCGACAAACATACATTGTAAGTTACATTTCTTAAAGATCCCAAGACGTTGAGTCACGTTTAAATTTAATTAATTCTAAGTCTAACTATCACATACATATGAAAGAATAATCAAAAACTCCAATGTCCATAATATACATTTGTTCCGAATGCTCCTTGGCAAATTAATTCGGAATGCTCAATCATCCACTATACATGTCACAGGGTATGAAAGGCTTAAAAGAATATACATATGTAAAGATCAAGATACAACATCCTCAAATCCATGATACAAAGTACAGTAAAAATATATGAAACTATTCACCATACATGATACATCCATACATCCATAATGATAAAACATCTATCATAAAATCTAACCATCCATCATAATAATCCAAGAACATAGTGAAGGTAAATTCCAATCATGAAATCTCCAGCCACGGTGCCCACAGAACGGATCTCAATGGTAAGAGTAAAAGCACTACCACCCGACCGCGTGGAACCTAAATGGTCCACTCCCACCGCGCTGAGGAGATAGTCTCAAGTCCCAAATAGGATAACAAAACCTATAATCATAAATACTCTCTAAGTCCAGGAAATCATATAAGTATGCTAACTCAAGGGTTCCTAAAAAGATCGACATCTAAATCCCAGAGGTACTACAAGACACGTAGGAAACCTAATATGCAAGCGAGAAAGTGTCATCGCAAAAGTCATGTAGAAGTTACCCGAGCAATCCCTTAGGAATCTCGGGTCCCTACTGATCCTGCGGCCACTAGTATCCTCTCGTACTGACGAGGCATACTATGGAATGCAAGGTTGTAACCAAGCGTTCTCTCTACCCCATCCTAGTCTGTACTAGCACTCATGGCATGGGAGAGAACATACAATTATCTTGTTAGGTTCATTTTCTCTCATTTAGTGTAAATGTTTTCACTTATTAAAAATGACTTACAATGGGTTTCTCAAGGCAGCCTCTTAGGGCTCCAACCCCCATTGCAAGCCACTTCCCGACTCTACACATAGATAACCTACCCTAGCTCATGAACTCGTAAATCAAAGAATCATAATAAAACCACCTCAGTCCTATACGAGCAACTAAAAAACATCATAAAAAGATAATCCACAAAATTACATCAGTTCTTCATGAGCAACAAATAACATCAAATAGTAATCATGTAATCACGACAGTTCTCTATTAGCAACTGAAGGCATCAATGATAAGTCACAAAATCCAATGGTTCTCTAATGAGCAACCAGAAAGTAATACAAGTATAACTGATCGAGACTCAGAAATGGTTAAGTTAGGTATTCTCAAATACATACACCTCAGCTTCACACAAGGAAACTGGAAGCAACAACAAACAGTAACACAATCATGTCATAGAGCACTTCATCATAAGAAAGATCGAGACCAAATCATCATGACATCACATTCACAACCCCCGAGCCTCTGGTAACAACCTAAACTGGTCAACGCTAAACCAACCCCAAAACATTCAAAGTACAAAGACAACATCAAAGTCTCAGGGATTGGATCTGAAAGTATATTGTTTGAGTTAAGGTAAGGTTTATGTTTCAGTTTAATGTCAAATTCAAGTAACTAGGTTTTCACAACTACCCTTTACGATTATCCCTTTCTATAATAACTTTCATTAAATCAATATCCAAATTTATAATTTAGTCAAATAAAATTCATTATTAATTAACTTAATTAAACTAATTTTTAATTAAATTAATCAATAATCATTTTATCTAATTACTTATTTTAATCTAACCATTAATTGTTAATTTATTAATATTTAAGCAAAATTATTAATAAATTAAAATTTACAAACTATATCTATGCATTTAATATTTATTTATTAAATATTAATAAAGTTTAAACTATTATAAAATTAAATATATTATAATTTTATTATTTAAAAATTTTAAATAAATAAAATTTGTTTTTAATAAATTAAAAAAATTATTAAAAAAAAATAAAAACGAAATCAAAGTTTTTATATTTTTTTTTATCACACAACGTTTATAGCCCGTCAGCTTGGCCGCAGGGCTTGTGGCAGCAGGTACTCTATACCTACCGTCGCAGTACCTGCGACGTAGGTACTGTCGACCTCTGACAGTGGGGGGCGGGTACGGGGTGATTCCCTCCCCCCCCCACTATATATATATATATATATATATATATATATATATATATATATATATATATATATATATATATATATATATATATATATATATATATTTTTTTTAAATTTTATTTTAATATAAATAAAATAAGTTTTATTTTAAAAATTAATTTTGTTTAATTTTTTATTTTTTATTTTTTATTTATTTTTTAATAAAAAAAATTTCTTCCAAAGGATAAATATGTAATAGATAAATATATATATTTATATATATATATATCTATTTTTTTATTTATTTATTTAGAACTTTTCAATTTAAAAAAAAAATCAAAACCCCTACTAAATTAAATGTTAATTTCTAAATCAAGAAAACAAGGGTTCTAATAATTCATCCAGTCTCCATGGATATAGAAATTATTGAAGAGCAATTAATAAATTCACAATATTGAACAGTTAAAACTTTCATCACAGAGAATTTAGATCTACAAACCCCAGACACGAAGAAGACAGGAAGGGATAATTGCATATTTAATGGATAGTCAAAACACAAGACCCTACCTGATCCTGATGCTATTATGCAATCTCCAGGAACTGTATGCGAATTCGCTCCTATCAATAACCTTCCCCTCGAAGACTTTCTTCGTATCAGCCTTCTGAAATTTGCTTCCAAAAATTGTCTCCCAAAAATTCCCGTCTAAATTCGTATATCACAAAAATGAACCCCCAAAGTTGTGATAAGCAAATTCTCCTCAATTCGGGGCACTAATTGTGCGTTTACCCGAGAAGACTTTTTGCACAACTCAGTTAACTCCAATTTAACTTTTATTATCTTTTCTTATTCTTTTGCATTCAACTTTCATGCACATTAAGTTGAATTATTAAATAACTTTATTTAAAATTTCACTTGACTTCCATTCTTAATTAATTTATTACTTTAAATCTTATGTGCACTTTTAAGAAATTAAAATAACATTATTAATTTTTATAATTTAATCTTTTAATTTAATTCTTATATTTAACTCATGTTTAGATCATGCGATCTAGAATTCTTAATAAATTAATATCTTTTAACTTTTTAATTTATTTTAGAACTTAATTGATAACATATTTAATTAATTTAAATAACAATAATATTTAGCATTTATTTAAAAATGAACTCCAAATATATTATTATTAAATTAAATTAATATTATCCTGTTCTAAATATATCTTTGAACTTTAATCTCCAACTTTAATTCTTTTATTAAATTAATTAATTAATTAAATATAAAGATATCATAATAATTCTTTATTAAATTAAATCATTAATTAATCTTTTTAATTAGACTTAATTAATAGAAAAATACACCAAGGACTCATAAAGCAATATACGAAAACCCATCATAGAAAAATACATACCAAATCAAACAAAAGGGTTATAATCACGGAATTACATCATTTGATGCATTCGGAGGGTACCTAACTCAGATACTTGTCCTAATTATCAATTAGGACAATTGGCTAAAGGGTTTAGGATTTGGACTTAAGAGTTTATCTCCCCTCCCTTACCATTGAGACAATGCGATAGGGTACGCTCATCTTGACAATTCAGGGAAGTCGATACCCAGTACCTGCAACCTGCATAAAATCCACGCATGTACAAACACAATATTCTAAGCTAAACATACAATGGCAGGAAGTGGTGCATCGTGTAGATCCCGACTAGCAGGTGACTACGACTCCCTTCCTTAACCATATCAGAAACACCATACATAAATAAAACAACACGCACACCATACACATGCAGTATGGGGTAAGTATCCATAAGAAGCACATGGAATATTAAGCCATCTAACTAATCATCATCGATAACTGAAACCATTGAATAATCATCATACATGCATGAAATATAGAGTACCAAGTAATCTCATCATATAATAAACTGAGTGTAAACATCATCTGATAATCTCTAAAATAATAATACTACTCATCAAACATAAATTGGCCTAAAAGAGTTTGGCAATCATATCATAAATGTAGCTCGAAAATGTAAACTAGGGGCAGGCACTACATAGACATAGTTCTCGCCACAGCAAACAGTCTACTCATAGACACAAAAGACTTGAAGGAAAGACCATCACGTAAAACCATAATGACGAACTATTACAACAATTCAAAGAACTTTCCAAACAAGTTGAGGCATTGGGAGTCCAAAAGAAACAGGCTCTATATACAGAAAGGGACCTACATCCTAACCCATTCGATAAAATTCTGTATATGCCTCCATTCCCAAAACACTTTGAAGCTCCAAGGTTTGAAAAATATTGAGGAAAAGGCAACCCTATTGACCACATCAGAGAATTTTGTGCTTCATGCACCGAACTCAATGATGAGCCCACGTACCTTATGAGATTGTTCCCTCGTTCTCTAGGTGGGCCTGCACTTGAATGGTACTCCAAACTTCTTGGTAATATCAAATCTTGGTCAGAACTAGCAAACAAGTTTATCTCCCACTTCGCCTTTAACATCACAAATGAGGTGACACTTTCTGATTTGTGCTCAACTAAATAGAAGACTGGAGAATCATTCATCACATTCTTACTACATTGGAGAAGCCTAGTTAGTCAACGCTCACTAGACATTCCTGAAGAACAACAAGTAAACCTATGCATTGAAAACTTAGTCCCAGACTTAATGTATGAACTCAAAATCAAGAGTCCAAGCACCATTTGTAAACTGATAAAAAAAGGGGCTAGTATTGAAGATGCTCTTATCCGTAAGGGAATCCTCAAGATAAACAAAGATAACACAAATACCAACTCATCTAATGAAAAGGCAAAAATTTTCTCCAAAAACAAGAATGTGACTAATGATGGCATTGTAGATGCCCGCACGATTAGCATAGCACAACCTCAACTAACTTTGAAAGGTGTAAACCCTACAAATTCACAAACTCCTAATCAAACAACACCTCAACAACAGAAAACTGAGAATTCCACACAAGACAAAAGACATCCTAGAACCAAAGACAGGAAATTCACACCATTGGGAATACCACTTGAGATTGCATTACAACAGCTACTGAGTAATAACTTCCTACAACTACCCCCAATCAAAGATGAACCATTAACTAAAGAAGATTGGTGGGATGACAAAAAGTATTGTGATTACCATCACACCAAAGGACACAAGACTTCATCATGCATCCAACTGAAACATGCAATACAAGACCTTATTGATGATGGTGTCATCACAGTTGATCCATCACTATTAGCATCCAACTCTAATCACACTATTTTCAAAGATCCTTTATTTAATAATGACAAAGAGAAACCCCCTAGTTCAAACTCAAACTCATAAGGTAATGTGAATTACACACGCATCGGCTATGACTACACCATCAATTGCTTTAATAAATCTGACTTCCACATATTCACATTCACATTGAAGGCTAAAGACCCTCGTTGTGCTGTCACTACACGCCATAGCAAGATCACCCTACCTGGAGCCCCATCTAGACCTATTGCTTCTACTAGACCTGCACCTCCAAGTAGACCTACCGCTCCTACTTCATCTGATTATAGCCTTGTTGAACAACTTGGCAAAACCCCTGCGCAAATATCCATTTTGGACCTCTTGTGTGCATCCCCCCAACACCAAAAGATCTTGGAGCAAGCCCTTAAAGAGTCAATAGTCCCAGATAACATGGATGTTGCCCAGTTCCAAGCCATGGTTGGGAACCTATCTGCGTCACAACGTATCAATTTTTCATCCCATGATATTCCTAAGAACAAACCTAACCATAATGATCCCCTTTATCTCGAAGTCTTCATCCATAATGCCAAAGTCAGACGTGTCTTAATAGATGGAGGAGCAGGACTGAACATCTGTACTCTTAAGGTTGTCAAAATTTTGGGTTATTCTGAAGATGATGTAGATCCCTCTCGAAGAATCACAATAAAAGCTTATGATGATGGTGAACGCTTCTCTAGGGGCATCATCACATTACCTATCAGAGTTGGTCTAGCTACTGAAGACACATTGTTCCATGTCCTAGACATTGAAATGAATTGCAACATGATACTAGGACACCCTTGGCTTCATGCTATTAAAGTAGTTCCTTCTACATATCATCAATGTTTGAAGTTTTCCTATGACAACGTGGAAGTTACCATCCCTGGCAATCCAAATCCTTTCCAGTTTTGTGCTAATCTAAGAGATGCTACTGCATTCCAAATCCCAACAAACAATGAAGCACAACCCACAAATTCCTCTAAGTATGTGGATGCTGATATATTGCTCAGTAAAGCCAAGGAAAAGATGAAGATTGAAGACAATGGGTGTGGAGAGTACTTTATGTCTCAAGTCTCTGACATTAGGGAGTCACCACTTCCTCCCATCAATACAAAGAATGATACTTCTATCAATGAGAATACATCTGTATGTATTGAGAAAGCAAAAGTAGAACGAGAACCCACTTTGATATCTCCTAGCAAGTATGGACTTGGGTTTACCATCATGCAGAAACAAGGCTATGATGGCTATAATGGTCTTGGATCTCAGAAACAAGGAATCACTACAGAAGGACAACCTCCTAGTTTGGGGCTTGGATTTAAACCATTACGAATAGGTCCTCCTAGTACCACAGTACCTACATGTAAGACTATGGATGTTTCGAATGATGAAAAGGCATCTGAGGATATCCCACTTGAAACCAACAATCCCCTAGCCTCTGAGCATAACCCCAATGACCTAGTTGACTCAGTTACCCACATATCTACCTTCAACCAAAGCCCATTCAGCACTGATGACGACACCCCCTCAATTTATCCTAAACCTTTGGATTGGGACCAATGTGGACCACCAATTTTTGATCAATTCGACGATGATGACACTCTCATAATAGACTTTGAAGGCATTATGACTGAAAATTATAAGAAAACAGTTTCTCCTAAAGAGAACACATTGGCATATTTTGGGGAGCCCACTCCACTTTCTAGTTACAAAGCCAAAAGAGAAAAAGATAGCAAGCATAGGTCTCTTGGTGAAAATCAAAAGGCGCCATTAGACTATAAAAAATCAAAAGCTAAGCAGCTCCCACTGATACAAAATGAAAAATATGATGCCATGAATATCAGTGTTCCAGTGTTCAACATGCCACAAAGTCTTTTGTAGCTCTCTCAATCAACGTTCGTGCGGAAGGTCATTGGTCTCAACCCTCCCAACCCTCCCTTATGTCCCTTTGTTTATCCCCAAATCCAGCTACCTAATTTGTCCTATAACCAAAATCAGTCCTTTATCCAACAAGCCTTTGCATATGTCATCATTAGTGACATCCCACATGACATTTCTATTGACCCAATTATCCTTAGATGCCTTGATTCACAAGAGATAGACATTGTCTTACATATGGTATACGATGGTATATCTTGAGACCTTTCTAGTGGTTTGATTTTAGCTACAGACTCGAAACAAATCCTCCATAGTTATGGTCAGTCATGGATCTAGAGCTCATCAGCTAGCAGCACAACAACAGATATCTTCTCAGCATTTGTCAGTGACATTCTTGATTTCATCTAAAAGTCCTGAAAAAAAAAATATAAAAAAAGAGAGCAAAAAGTCATGAAAAAAGCAAAGAAAAAAGTGAAAAAAAGTCATGAAAAAATGGATGCCTTGATGAAAACCTCGCAAACAGGCATCTTGGCACGAAAATTTGAGTCAAGAGAAAAATTCCATCCAAAAGTGAAAACCTAGCAAACAGGCGCTTTGGGCAAGTACCATGGTGAAAACCTGGCAAACAGGCGCTTTGGGCAAGTACCATGGTGAAAACCTGGCAAACAGGCGCCATGTGTAATCAGTGTCGCTCCTCCATCCATCAAGATTCCATCTAGTCTTTTCCCCCTCTATCATTCCTTGATCATATCCTTCATATTGCAAGACATCCTTGGTTCCTTATCATGGCTCACGAACTGGTTAATGTCCTTCGTTACCTTGCTTAAGCATCACTAGTCTACACACACACTTTGTCATTGGCCTCTATACATAATTTGCGTCTTGTTTGGGGGCATATTACCTTCATGGTGCATAAGTTTGAATTTGAACTAGGGGCATATCCCTAAGTGCTTTTTATCCATTGGATCTATCACATAACGGATTGGAGCTAACACTTGCATATGCTTATACGATCTTGAAAAAATCCCTAAAAATCATAAAATGTCCCGAGAAAATCACTAAAAATCACATAATGTCCTGAAAAAATCCTAAACATTCACATAATATCCTGAAAAAATCCTAAACATTCACATACGATCCTGAAAAAAGCACTAAAAATCATAAAATGCCCTGAAAAAAACCCTAAAAATCGTAAAATGACCTGAAGAAATCAGTCACAAAAAAAATCAAATATCCCCAAAAACCCTAAAAATCACAAAACTCGTCAAAAATTTGCAATAAACCTTGTACATATTCATTGTGGATAACCATCCCTTTTGCGTTCACACTTGCACTTTGCAAATTGAAACTCAAAGCACTACACTTTCAAGACAATCACACTCTCTGACCAACGTGAACCAACATTCAACTCAACATATCACTATGAACCTATCAACTGAGTCCATGAACAAAGCTATCACATTATCAACATGTCGAACACTATCTACACACCTAAAACATTAACAAGAATGTAATAATGGACAAGGATAGCTGTTGGCTCACGCTGTTTAGTGAGTGATTTATTTTTTTGCTTTGTTTTTCTTTGATCATGTTCCTATGCCACTCGATGATATAAAACTAATCTATGAGACTGGTCGGGATGGTTCATGGACATTTTTTTCCATTTCTGTCTATTACAATTTACCTTTGAGAGTCTGGGGCATGTACATATGCCTTAGAAAGGACAAGGTCATTCTCTATTTGCATCGTGCTTGTTTACGCAAAAGGCTTGCATTTGCGCTCTGGCCCTTTATGCCATGATGTGTTGCATTCCATTTGCCATATCAAAATAAAGCTCCATTTGACATATAGTGCAATTTCTAGAATCAAAAGTCTTTCCATCATACTAACATCTCCTCATCTCATCTTTCCTTTTCATCTCATTCTCCATCACCATAATCATGTCTTCCGATTCACCAAATCATTTTCATCTTGCATTCTTGCATTCATGCATTCTTGCATCATCATTCTTGTTGTCGATAAATTGACTTATCATATGCTTATCTTAGTCAATTTCTTGAGGGGGCACCCATATATATCATCCCTACTGGGGCATGTTGTGGCTTTCTCATCAGTTATTCTTTGATACGACGCTCTAAATCACATTGTATCAAAGAGGGGAAAAATGTAGACGCTCAAAAATGGTTTGCATCTATGACTTCATCACTTCTTCATACTAATTTTTCCCATTTTCTCATTCTACTAACTTTGATCTTTTGGCCAGATTGACCATATTTTGTCATTTGTATCCCCTTTCACATCAATTTCATATCAACTCAGAATCATATCAAATCAACTTGAAATCACCCCAAATCAACTCGAAATCACTCGAAATTGGTCCTAATCAACCCAAAACATATCAAACATCCCAAATCAATCATCATTTATCCACTCCTAGGCATTGATGTGGCTTTCAATGCCTTGGAAACCTATCAACTTATCAATCTTATCAATCTGACCTTACTACTATCATGGCTCTCAGTGCTAGGTCAAATTATCATTCATATCATTCAATCTTTGACATTGTTGAGGCTTTCAATGTCAGATCATGGCATCATCAACCATTTTAATAATATTGACAATGTCCGTCGATGTTATTATGATCAAACTTTATCAATCAATTTCAATCCTGTAGCATTTACAATGTCGGCTAAATGTTACATATCAACCAATTCATTTCATGTGTCCTTGGCATGTTATCAACTTCAATCAATCAATCTGATCATGGCTTTGATCTATTGGTCATCATCTTATTCAATCTATATCATCATCAAATTTTCATCAAAGGGTACAGTCACATTCATTTAATCAATTTGGCCAATCATCTGCTAATTTTCTCTATAGGATTAAATAACCCATAATTTAATCCTATTCCTTCTAATTATTCTTCCTAATTATCATTCTCAATTAATTAATTTTATTAATTAATTGATTCATTATCTGCAAACCATGGAAATTCTTAATTTCCTAAGTTCCATTTTTCATCATTAATTCCATTTTCTACTAATTCTTATTTTGTGGAATAAAAGGATTTTTAATTCAAATATTCCATAAAATATTTCATCATCATGACACTTGGATGTGACACTTCATGGATTCTCCTTTGACAATTGGCTGAGATTTGTCATAATCAAATATGCTTATCTCTTACGCATGTCCCTATTTGGCTTATCGTCATAGATTCTTGACTTTAAGTGGGTTGAGGAATCTTATGACGCGTCATAGATTCTCTTCCAAATTTGACTCTCGTGTGTCATAGAATCTTACTTTTGGCATATTCTGTCATATGCGTCATAGAAATTATTATTACCTCTTACGCATGTCCCTATTTGGCTTATTCGTCATAGATTGTTGGCTTTAAGTGGGTTGAGGAATCTTATGACGCGTCATAGATTCTCTTCCAAATTTGACTTGCATGTGTCATATAATCTCAAAATTGGCATATTTTGTCATATGTGTCATAGGAATCTCTTGCCACATCACACATCTATGGGTGACAAATCCAATGCCCTCACTTTGAGTGTTGATTATTAAATGAACACTCTTCTCTCATTTTGAGGGTCTCAAGGATCCAAATGCTGAAGTTTTGAAAATCCAAATCTTTGAATCTCTACTTCTTTGCATTTTGCATTCTTGCTCTCACATAAAATCACACTTCAAGTATTCTCATGGCTTTATCCCTATCATAGGCTCTTTGCTTCAATCTTGTGTGCTCTATAGGCGAATTGGAGCTACAATCATTTGGAGAAGAAAGAAGAACATGGGAGCTACAAACGAAAAAGGGGGTTTCTATTGCTTTCTTAATTAGTTTGGCTTTCATGGTAGACTAGTGGGTGCTAACGTATGTTGATTGCGTTTTGTGATTTGCTCATAGTATGTTATGCATTTTTACCCATTTTTCTGGTCCTACACTAAGAAATAATAAAGATATGATCGAGAGGAGAAGAAGAGAAGATGCAAGGATACACATAGTTGACTAGCAAAGGCTCTCTCCTTTCTCAAGGTTCAAAGCCTAATATGCAAGCTAGTATTTACCCTTATATGCAAGCTATTATGAAATACAAGATGTGATTTGTAAGGGTCAATTAGGAAATTCCTTGTTTTTATCATTAATCCTTATTAAAGGGCATCAAAAGACCAAACCAACCATCACCAGTGTAAACACAACTATGAAGATATGAATATGATCTATATTGGATAGTGGTGTAGGAATCTAGCCTATGCATCAAAGACATAGTGTTCAAGTTGAAAATGTAGTTATATTCGAAATTAATATAGATAAAATATGTGTGCATAGAGATATAAAATGTTGAGATGGCCATAAGCACAATCTTGCAAAGAAAACATAATGAAATAGTCAAGGAAATAGTTCCAAATCACCTAAATTTCCAATGGAATGGAACAAGAGATATTCTTAAGACACCTAGGGTCATTGAAATTATACCCACACACAAAAAAAGAAAAGAAAATATACCCCATGCCCCCCAATCCTCTAGTTGAGTGACATCCCAGAGTAACAAAGGAGGGAACATCAATGGATTTCTATAACAAGAAGAACACAAACAAAAAAGTCATATCATGTCTTAATACTTTTTATTTAAGCATGGTTTGTAAAAGCAAAGAAAAATAAAATCAGTTAATTTCTCATATTTATGCTTGCAAGTGAGATTTATCACACAACTAGATTGTTGACAAAGTGTTGACCCTCGATGCTAAGGGAAGTATTGAGTAACACTATTTGTGTGATGTCACTAAACACTAGTGCATCCTAAAGACCAAAGATGGCATAGTTTGTGCCACTTAGACCTAGAAAAAGACCAATTTCAAACCAAGGGACAAGCATGAGATGGAGTGAAATGGTTAAGTGTCAAGACTATGGAGTGATATATAGAGGTGCATAGGTCTCAAGTAGTGCCCTTTTCTAGGTTTTTGCCACTTCAAAGGATTTTTTAAAATATTTTTTTTGGTGATACATCAAAGCACCTATTGTGATATTCTCACTAATATGATCATTTTTATTAGGACATTTTTTTATTTTTAGGATTTTTCACTATCATAATATATGTACAAATCTTTGGATGCCAAGAACATCAAGCGTATAACTTCTTTAGGTGGAGTATGTTGATAGGCTTAGGGAGTTGGTCTCCCTCTAGTGTTGAGAGTTGATAGGCACCAAATCCAAAATAAACAATAACAATATAAGGACCCAACCAATTAGGTTCAAATTTCCCTATTTGTTGTCAATTTTGCTAATTTTTTGGGTTTTCTCTCAAGACTAAGTCACCAACTTCAAAATATCTACGATGGAATTTCTTGTTGTAGCTTTTGGAAATCCTTCTCTGGTAGACTCTCATGTAAAAATAGACTCTCATGTAGTCAAAAGTTTCTTTTCTTCATTCATCCAATAGTTCTAGTTCTTGCAAGCATGAAATATGATAATCCTCATCTTAATGAATCCTCTAAGGGAGACCCAAAGTGAAGGTATCTCAACCTCAATAGGAAGGAGAACATTAATCTCATAGACAAGGGTGAAAGGTACTTGATCTATAACTCCATAACACATGATTGATCTGGAGGTGCCAATCTCTACCAGATTTGTTGACTATTTTGTGCAAGATCTTAAGGAGTGTCTTATCAGAGGCTTCTTCTTGATTATTTTCTTTGGGATAGTAAAAAAAAGAGAAATGTTGCAGTAGTTCATGTGGGTGTATGAATACTTGATCTATAACTCCATAACACATGATCAATCTAGAGTTGCTAATTTCTACTAGATTTGTTGACTATTTTGTGCAAGACCTTAAGGAGTTTCTTATCAGAGGCTTCTTCTTGACTATTTTCTTTGGGATAGTAAACAAAAGACAAATGTTGCTTTATCTTAGATTTCTTGCACTATTATTTGAGATCTTTATTTTTGAATTGGCCTCTATTATCTACAACTATAGAGGAAGGCATATTGTATCTACAAATGATATAGTTTAGGATGAAAAACAAGACTTTTTAGTATCTAAAAGTGGTACAACTTCAACCCACTAAGTGGAATATTCTATATTAGTGATGATAAACTTATGACCTCTTGATGAATTAGGATGTATTTGACCTACCAAGTTAAAGGTCGATTACTGAAAAGGCTAATGCGAGATAGATGGAATGAGGTCTCTGTTGGAATACTTTTAGAATAATTGAGAGGGGGGCAGGTGAATCAGTTATTCAAGGTTCACATGTAAAAATAAACTTTTTACAATTCAGTGAACTCTTAAAACTTTCTCAATCATGCATGCATTCATTGTGTGTTAATCAAAACTAATATGTTACTATAACATTAACATGCAGAAATGTAAAGCATAAAACACAACACATCCATTAAGGGATTTCAATCACCTTGTTAAAAGTGAGCCTTGTTAGAGGACTTTAGGCCATCACTTGGGATGCCACCCTGTTAAAGGATTTTTCAATGACTGTTAAGTCAACCTTTCTCTAAAGGATTTACCCTAATCTGATACAATTGTTAGAAAGTAGCAATAGAGCTTTGATCTGATACAACTTACATTCTTACTTGTAGATTATAGATAACTATTCAGTCCTCAACTCTGCTTGGCTTCTAATCTTTGCAGCTCTGATAGCTTCCTCACCCTTAAAGCATTCATCCTCCTTTAGCTTTCTTTCTTAGCTTGCCATTGCAAACTTCTTCACTTGGGTCACTTGATGAAACAAACCCTCTTCCTTCTCCTTGTTAGATTTTTGCATCCAAAAACTCTCTGACCTCTATTCAACTTTGCTTCATGACTAGAGATCCCTACATATAGGGAATTGTAACTCTTTTTCCCATTCATTATCCATCTCAAAGGTTAGGGTTTTCGATGGGTTAGGTAGGATACAATGTATCTACCCCATATCTTGTCTTCTCTAGAAACTTCTCCTAGAATCCATTTGAATTCGCCTCCAAAATAGTTTACATAAGATTTTGTGCTTCTAGTTCATCAATCTTATCTTCCTCCTAAGTCACAAGTTCCAAGAAAACAAACTTGTCAACTTTTGTTTGGAAAATCTTTGATCTTTTCATAATGCAGTAGCTCAGCATTATCAATTTATTGATGCTCAACACATATTGTGTTACTCAGCATCAACTGGATTCTACTAGTGCTTGACATCAATTGAAAATCACTTAGCTTCAACTATCTTGCTCAGCACCTACTAACTTACTTGGCATCCACTAGTTTACTTGACATCTACTAGAAATTGCTTTTACTTAGCTCCAACTGACTTTTTTCTTAGCTTGCACTAACTTTGCTTGACACCTTCTATTAACTTGGTCAAGCTTAGCAAATGAACTTTGTCCAACCTTGTTCTCTTAAACTTTTCTAAGTGTAGCCAATCATTTTGTAACCTCAAGTATATCATCAATAAATTATTTCATCACTATCTTAATTGATTCTTGCACTTCAATACATAATCATAGCTCAACCTTTCCTCTTGGTATGTTTGTTACATCTTATTTATCAAATCCTCCTCATCAATCAACTAAGTGATAGTGCTTGAAACATATAAGCAATTGTCTTACTAGCATGTAGCAGGTTTGACATCAGTGAAAAAATAATTATTGAAAACATTTCTTCAACAATCTTTCATTCAAATGATATTTTCAATCATATATCTACAGTCTCTTCTTGGAGCATGAATCAAGTTCCCATGTATATGACATTTCTTCCAAGACTTAATAAAGTGAACAATATTTTTTTGCATGGTAGGCCAATATTAGCCATCCCTAAGCAATTTTTGAGATAGTGCAAGACCATTAGAGTGAGACCCACACATGTCTCATAGAACTCAACCAACACACATTTAGATCCCTCTCTTTCTAAGCATCTAATAAGTGTTTTGTCTAGAACCCTCCTATATATGTCACTAGAGATGTGTTATAATGAGAAGAATTATAGATAAACAAGTGTTTATCATTGCAAGTAAGGTCCTCAAAAATGATTTGGTCACAAAGGTAAGAGTAAATGTTGGCATAACAAGAGGAATCACAATGAATAATGGTGTATATGATGTGATTAGCAGGAAAGTCATGTAAAGGGTAGCATAACTCTTCCACTAGGAATTTATACCTTGATTAATGTTCCTCTAGCTACAAGATGGAAGCCAAGGTATCCATAACATCAATTGCTTTATTCTCACCTCTAGGAAGTTTTTGGAATGCGAAAAAGGTAAAATAATTCTTAAGATCATCAATCATTTTCTTGTAGGATAAAAAATTGTCATCCTTTGTTTGACAATCATTATTTGTTTTATTAATACTCAACTGAGAATCTCCAAAGACATGTACCTTAGTTATCATCTATTATATCAATAACTTGATCCCATTGGTAAGAGCCTCATATTTAGCTATATTGTTGGTCCATGGAAATAGTAATTTGTAAGACTTCTAGGTATAGTATATCTATTGTCTTGCATTTGGCACCCAACTTTTAAACTTTTAAGATCAAGTCACAAAGAGAGATCCTCTTAATTTCCTCCATTCTTGTATTGATCTATGTTGATAATACCTTTTTAAAAATGATATTATGTAAAAAGTGGCATTTAGATGAACTCTTGAACTAGTAAACCAAAGGATTCAAGTTCAAAGTTCATGTTCAGGATCTTGACATGCAATTTTAAGGACCATGAATTTAAGTTCAAAGCTTTAGGTTTGTTAGTTCAAAAATATAATTCAAGTGTCTAGAACTCATACTTGGGAATACATATCAAGGGTTTTAAGTGGATGATACAAGTTCAAAAATCTTAGTGTGCATCATATTAAGAGCCCTTTATAATTTTGGTGGACAATCATGGCCTAAGAAACAATTTAATGATTGACATTTAATAATTGCCTTAAGGCATCTTTTATAGAATAAATACACATGATTGTGAAGCAGAGGATAATTTGACTAATATTTTGAAGTAAAAATGATCAAACCTAATTCCCAACTACTACTACTCCTCAAATTGGTAGTTTATGTATCAAATTAGGTTTTTCTCTCTTTTAGTAAACTTGGTCATTGTTCTCTCTGTGATTGTCTATAAAGATGAAATTACCTCCATACATGCATATCGACAGATGACAATCAATATCCCCAATGATAATACTAAGATATTTCCCCCATGGGCTTAAAGGAATTTGAACCTAGGAAGTCAACTAATGCAAAGAAAGACAATGTGCATGAAAAGCTCGAGTCACATCTTTTATGCATTGGAGAATGAGCATAGTGGTCACTTCCTTGCTCTAAAAAATTTTGAAGCTCGTGGAAGTCCCCAAAATGGAGTCATATTTTTTCATTTTTTATATGTAAATTTCTTGTGTAGAGGAAGTGTACAAGTTATTTGATAGAATGTCTCCATATCATGACAAAGCTAGTGTAGGAGGAAGTCCTCAATCAATTAAGAAGGAATGATAATATGCTTTGGGTGGGAGAAGAGACCAAAAGAACTTTGGGAAAAGAGAATTTGCTTGTTTTGCAATTAAGGGAAGGTAGAAACCAAACAACACTTCATTTTGGAATGTGAGACATATAGGGACAATAGGGTCAAATTCATAGATATCCTATTAGACAACTCATGGCACAACCTATTAAAAAAAGAGAACATCAAGAAGTTTGGTGGAATCATCATCAACCTCAAAAAATGCGAACTAAACTAAGTAAGTGGGTGTAGGGGGTATAGTATCCCATAGGCTATTTTTCAGCCTCATGGATGTTAAAATCTCATCTATCTATCTATCTTCATAGAGACATTGTTCAAACTCATAATGCAATGTTAGTGACTAAGTTAGGGGGTTCTTAAAATGGAAAAACTATGAATGATTCATAGTTTGTGCAAAGTTTTTAATCAACCAACAATAAAAGTTTATTAAAAAGTATTTACCAATAAGAAAATTGATAGAGTAATGGGAGTATATGGAAAACTTGACTACTTTCTTATCTAGTACATTGGAGTGAAAGATACGAAAGGAATAAGACTAACACTTGCACCTTTGAAGGGTGCACAAATTAAGCCGATAGTCTTGTATACTTTTGATGACATTCTTGAATAGTCAATCATAAAATCTCCATGTCTACTTCCATACCCTCATGTTCACACTCTCTTATTCACACACATAAACACCCTTTCTCCCTCCCTATCCATACCTTGTCTTATCCCTCTTTATGTTTTTCTCATATGTATCTATACCCTATTTTCTTTATTTTTCTTTGATCTATTCAATGTACGTTGTGTGTTTGTGTGTGTGTATCTATCTATCCACTATCAATCTATCACCTCATATATATTTATTAATCTCTCTCTTTATCTCCCTCCTTTCCTCTTCCTATTTCTCTCCATCCCACTCCCCCACTCTTTATCTCCCCCTTCATAAACATCCTACACTTTGATATTCGATTCTTATCCATTTGTCTATATGTTATCTCTCCTTATGCTTCCCTATCTATTTTTATCTCTATCATTTCACCTCTCCACTCCTCATTTTTCTTTTTATTATTCATCTTAAACACTCTCCCCTAATCCCTCACTCTCTCTGCATGCTTCATTATAATTATCTATCTCTATATAACTATTATTTCTTATATGAAATGGACAACCTAGCTATTTGAAATTAATAATTGAAAATTGTATCCATCTCTTTCTCTCCATATTACTCTAGTTTTATATATCTCTTATTTCCTCATATCCATATGTCTCTCTTTAATATACACACTTTCCCTATCTACCTCTCTATACTTTCCTTTATATCTTTGTTTATGTGACCCCTCTCTTTACCATTCACCTCTCATTATCTATATTCATTTTTCTCTACTTATCTTTGATATTCTCTATGTATCTATGTATATATTATCTATTATCTCATTTGTCTTTATCATTC
Organism: Cupressus sempervirens; assembly: GCA_028749045.1. Classification (NCBI taxonomy): domain Eukaryota; kingdom Viridiplantae; phylum Streptophyta; class Pinopsida; order Cupressales; family Cupressaceae; genus Cupressus; species Cupressus sempervirens. The sequence continues at coordinate 636,259,926 of CM053783.1, read as the reverse complement.
CATCTCTTCATATTCCCACTCTCTTCTCTCCTCTTCCTATTTCTCTCCCTACCATTACCTTCTTCTTTGCCTTTTCCTTCATATTTATCTCTCTCATACACACTCCCTCTCTTGCTAAATTTTCCTCCCTTTTTTTAATATCAATATCTATCTCTTCATCTCTCTATCTCTCTTCTCTCTTCATATTATTCATCTTATGAATTCTCCCTAGCCTCTCTCCCCTTAGCCCTCCCTATATTTTCTTACCCCTCTAATTATCATTGGAAGAACTAGCCTTTGGAAATGCACACAATATCATCTTAATATAAATTAAATTTATTAAAAAAACTAAAAATCTATTGGCTAATATAAGTTAGGTCAGTTGAAAAATCCATTGAATATTTACTTTGTAAAAATATTTTCTTTTAAATTCTTTGTCTATACTAACTGCTGGTTGGCTTGAGTTTAAAATTTATTAGGTTTACCATATGTTTGACTAGGATTAGTACATGTACAATTTTAATTGTGATTATTCTCACCTTAAATCTTAGTCCATCCCATATATAAAAACATAATATAATTTTAAATTGTAATAATTACATAAAAGTAAAGATCATAGCTATATTGAACATTTTTGGCAATAGGGACCTCAAAATTTTATTTCTCTTAATGTAATTTTGTATTTGAGGGAGGAAACTGAATTTATAAAAGTCCTCCATTTGATAAAGCAAAGTTAAACAATTTTTACATGGAGCACATTTGAATAAATACACATGGTCTTCATCTTTGCCAAATTATATGTATAGGAACTATATTAGTTTTGATTTTGTAGAGCTAAAATAAAATATTGCATTTCCATCCCAAATGAATCCCTTTTTTTTTTTTTTTGGGAAATGCCTATTCATCACCTAGAATGCATCAATGAATAAATTATCTTTATATATATATTATAAATGTCATGATCTTTTAATCTCTTGCAGTATGGGAAAAGAAACACATATTAATTATAGCTTTTCACTAACAATGTCTTGTGATGCAAGAATTGTTGGAATTCTTTAGAATAATTGAGAGGGGGTTGAATCAATTATCCAAGGTCCAAATGTACAAATAAAACTTTTCAATGCTTAGTAGACCCATATCCATAAAATATTATCATGCATGCATCCATTAGATCATACAATACATAAACTTTGTAGGTTACTTTCCTAGGTCAAAACAACTTTGTAGAAATGTAAACATGAAACGACATAAGAATATTCACACAATTTGACACAAGAATTTTATGTGGAAACCCAATTTGGGAAAAACCACTAGTAACATGCTACTAATCCTCACTCTTTTGAAGTGCTTCCCTATGAGAGGCTAAGCCTATTAAAGGTTACAATAAACACTGTTAAATGTAACCTAGTTAAAGGATTTCAATCACCTTGTTAGGAGTGAGCCTTGTTAGAGGACTTTAGACCAACTAGAATGTCATTTCCATTAGAATGTCACCCAGTTAAAGGATTTAGAAATGACTGTTAGGTCAACCTTAATCAAAAGGATTTACCCTAGACTAATACAATGATTAGATAGTAATAGTAAGGCTTGATCTAATAACAAATTACAACTCACTTGCAGATTATAGATGTCTAATTTAGTCCTCCATTCTACTTGGCATTCACACACTTTTGCTCTGATATCTTGTTCACACTTCAAGCATTCATACTCTTAAATAGAGAATTAAGCTATTTTTCCACTTAACCACAGTCATCCATTTTAGGGTTAGGTAGGATACAATGAATCTACCCACTTTTTCATTTGGTTCCTCTAGAGACTTCTTCTACAATCTTCCTTGAATTCACCTTAAAATGGTTTACCTTGAATCTAGTGTCACTAGCTCATCATAGTTATCTTCCACATGCTTCACATAATTCAAGAAAACAAAATAGTCAGCTTAGATTCGTCAAATCTTCAATTTGTTTGTTTTCACTTGAAAACTACTAGATCACTTGAGAAACACTAAAGTTTATTGATTCTCGACACCAACTAAACTTTACTCGACATATACTAACAATCACTTAGCTTGCACTTAGCTTGCACTATCTTTCCTCTTTTCTTTGTGCCTCTTATTTTTCATTCGACTTCCACTAATTTTTGCTTGGCTTGCACTGACTGCTCGACAAGGCTTGGTAGACACTTTTCTTACTTAACCTTCTTCTAGTCTTAACTTGAGTAATCTTTCATTTTAGACTTTAAGTGTATAAGTAATACACTATAGTATCAATGTCTTACTTGTTCTTAGTGCTTCTTTTACATACCAAATAACTCAACATTTCTCTAGGTGCTATTGTTATCTCCTCTTTTCAAATCCTCTTCATCAATCAACTAAATGATAGCTTTTAGACCAAAAAACAAATTGTCTCACCATCAGGTAGTAGGTTTGACATCATTGACAAAATAATTATTGTTCCATTATAGGTTCTTTTCTTCAAAACAATCTTATATCAACAATCTCCCTCTTTGGCATTGATGGTAAACCAATACCAACAACAATACTAAAAAGAAAATAAATCTTTGTAAATCTTTGAAATTTCTCCCTCTATCAATGTAGTATATGCCCTTCCTTTGTATAGGGTAATGTGAGCTTTTTCAAATTTGTTTACCGCTCCCTCTTTCTTATATCTCCCTCGTTAAAGTTTCTCTCCCTTTATCTAATATTCAAGTATATCTCTCTCTCTGCTTTATTCTTATATCTCCCTTAATACTTTATCCCCTTACTGGGTATATGTATATGTATTTCTCTCTTAGTCTTATATCTCCCTCTTTGAAAATAATGCCAAAGACTTGTCATCTCTATATGCAGATATAATCAATTTTAGGTTCTGCCTCTGTCACCTTGCATGTGATTGTAAATTTTCTAATTTAGCCCCTTCATTACTTTAGGCAATGCATAAAGTAATATCAACTACATCAAGTTGTAAGATACAACATTCAACTCAGTTGATGCAGGGCACTACTCATGTTTCTTAAGTAGCTTTGGATAGGGGTATCACCCCTAATTTATGTAATGACCCGTTTTAGGCCATTTGATTTTTGACCCTAATTGTGCGTATATATATTTTTTTCTTCTTGATGCCCTTAATAAATTTTTTATTCTCTCTATATATATTTTTGAATAGTAAGAGTCATGTCTTTTTATAATATATAAATTAAATTAATTATATAATTAAATTAATAATTCTATCAATATATATAGATTATATTATATATGTTTAATTATACATTACATATATTATATCTGTAATAATATTAATGATATTATCATTCTTAATAGTATTAGCAATATGAATATTATTCATTTATTTCATTAATTTAATACATTATAGTATAAAATATATTTAGTTATTTATTATTTATATTTATTATCATTTGTATTATGAGACTTATTTAGAATAGTATATATTGATTGTCTAAAATTAATTATAATTTTATTTATATTTATATTTAATATTCTAGTTTAATATTTAATTCTATTATTGATATTACTTAGTACTATTTATTAAGGTCTTGTTAAAATGGGGACATGACAAGTCCGCCCCTCTCGATTTTGCTTGTCCTCAAGCAATAAATATGATCCTAATTAATTTATAGCTCATACTCCTTTCTTCCTTGCGTATGTATTAAACACTTGCAAAGTTTACATATTAGTAACCAATGAAAGAATGTATGAATGAAGACACAAAAGTAGACACATTGATGCATGAAGACGCGATGCAAACATGATGTAGACACATCAATGCAAGAAGACAAGAAGAAGACATGAAGCAAACACATTGATGCATGAATACATGATGTAGACACATAGTATACATGTTAAAACCTTGCTTACAAATTTAAATAAGAAAAGGTAAGAAAATGTTTTACCACCTTGATCGTGAATGTCGTGCTCCTTTCCCCCATCTCAACATCAAAATTTAGATTGGAAATGCATATTTTCTTTAACTAGTACTATAATAGGGTGTATCATTCCATAGTGGATGGAAGATTTATTGGAGCTCTAAGTTTGGACACGCTCAGCTTGGGGCTCCCTCAAAATTTTAATCCATATTGGAATTCTCACACCCCAATGCAACCGATTTACTCCTCCCTCTATGCACACTCCCTACCCATTAGGAACATACTTAATTTTTAACGTGGATGGAAGGTTTATTATGGCTCTAAGTTTGGACATGCTCAACTTGGGGCTCCCTTAGATCTTTTAATCCATATTGGGATTTTTGTGCCCCAACGCAACCAATTTACTCCTCCCCTTGTGCACACTCCCTACCCACTACAAACATGTTTAATTTTGACATGGATGGAAGATTTACTGCGGCTCTAAGTTTGGACAGGCTCAGCTCGGGGCTCCCTTAGATGTTTAATCTATATTGGGATTCTCGTGCCCCAACGTGACCAATTTACTCCTTACCCAGTGCACACTCCCTATCCAACTCCAAGGATAACACAATAGTTCTTATGTATTCAACCATGAATTACTAATAGTATTATCTACACACCTTTACTCAATATAATTTAACATAAAAATTAGATCCTTCAAAAATGTATACTTTGACATATATAATAGACCTTCTATTTACGTATTTCAATCTATGTCCCTCAAACATATTATTTCATTATCAAATATTTAACTTTGATAAAAGTTTTCCTTTTCAAATAGTAATTCGTATTTAGTAATCTAACCCTTTACCAATATTTATTTTATATACAATTGATTCTAACCAATTTCCAATCTAGTAATAAAGAGATGAGTAAATACTTACCTCATTAAATCACAAACATACCTTATGCATTTAGTCACATCTCCCCCTTATGGACTTTGTAGGAAGTGTTAATGTCACATGCTTTCCATAATGTTATTGCCTAGTCATAGTGGATGACCTTCACACATGCTCCAATCAAGAGTTGGTTTCAAACCCTTCTTATAATATTTTCTTCATATTTCTACCATATCCAATAGCTTTTAGATCTCCTTATTTAACATTTTTCTATCAATATTGATTAATATTAATTGGATCTTACTTTGAGTCATTGATTTATTGTATGTAATCATAGCCCAAACATAAAGTAAAGAAGAGACTAAAAGGTTTCAAATCATCCTCTTTATATAATAATCTGCCTCCTTTGTAGTGCCTCTCCCATTTGACTTCTGCAAGTCATCCTGATGGATGCAACCTTGCTGATCTTTTGTTGTGATGGATCATGATTGTGACCCTGAGTGGTCTACACCGTTGAGGTGTTTGGATTTATGTTTCTTTATCAGTTGCTTTGATTATGCTTTTCACTGATCTTTGAGATTATGATGTGATTTTTGGTTCACTGAGGTTTGTGCCAGTGGTTACTAGGATTGATGTGGTATCATGAGGTTGTTCTGTGATTACATTGAGATGTGTGCAAAGATTGCACTGTGTACCATTACCATGCTACACTGGACTAGGTTCCTGTAGTAGTGGTTAGTCATGTTTATGATTGTGTTCGCTTATGTATTTTAAGTGCCTTTTTAATGCAGAGTAACCAATCATTATTAAATGTTTAAGTAATTAGAATGGATTGTTCTTGTTGGATTATTTGGTTATGTGCTGCGGACATTTACCTTGTTATATTTCTGATTAGAGAGATAATTGTTACTCTTGTGATGTTTTACATTTGAGATGACCTGAGGGTCAAATGTTACTCTTTGATTCCAATATCATAGATATTAGACTACTATGCTGTTCAGTTAATCATATTGCATGATGATGCCATTTTGAGATGACAGTGTGTTTTATGGTGATATGTGGTTATCTAGTTATCTGATATTTGGACATACCTCTGATTTTGCTATATGATGGATTTAATGCTATGGTTATTTACTTCATTCCTGCGTTGCTATGCTTTATGTGAACGTGAGTGATGTAAATAGATTATTTTAATATAATTAAATAAATGGTTAAATTAGGTGATTTAATGCATTTATTGCTTCGGCTATGTTATTATATGCAATTGCACTTGATCGTGTTATTTAGTGTGCAGGATTTATATCCTTGGAAGTGGCACATGGAGTTAGTGATTCAGCCGTTCATATTTTACCAATGTCGCCCTTGTATGGTCGACGTATCCTTAATTAAATGTTTAATTTAAACCTTTCGGTGATTATTAAATCCGAACTCATTTGCATGATGTGATTAGACCAGTAAGCGTGTCTGTGCATTTAGAGTTTTGCTTTATCACGAAAGTTGTTTAGGAGATTTATGTGTTTTTGGGTTTTCGGGATTTTTAATTGATTTATTTTAATTTATGGAAGCTTTGCCATAGATGAATTCCTATTTATAGAAATAGCCTGTTTTCGTTTGGGTCGATTCAGGGTTTAACTGGATTGGCTGGTTAAATGCCCTAATCGATTATTCACCCGAAAAGTGAATAAGTATCCAAAGAGGAATTTAATTCCTCACTTCTCACTTTCAAATTGGAAAGTTGGAGAGTAAAACCCAAAATCCTCTTCATGAGGATTTACTGTTTTGTTCGTTGTGGGAGCTACGGGCGTGGGATCGTCGCGAGGTTGGGCTCGTTGGATCCAGCTCGGGGAAACCTTGTATTGCCGCGATTTTTAGCTACTTCTGCGGGATATTTATTTTATGGTTCAGATTCCCATTTTGCCCTTTTGGCTGTGAGGTAGGGCTTTCCTGTTTTATTGTTTTTGCTCTGTTTCAGCTTCTGTTTTTGGTAGCTGTTTGTTTGGAGGCTGAGAACTAGTGTTCCCCTCCGTTTCTGTATGCTAGTTCTACCCGGTTGGGCGGGTATGAACATTTCTTTATTTTTTTTGAGATGAGGGTTTAGGATTTTACGCCGTTATGTTGGCCATTTTTGCATACGGTGTTCGATTTCATTTATTTTTGGATTTTTGGGGTTTTTGAACCCAAAGGCCAAATGGGTTTTAATTTTGAAGTTTTCCAATTTTTGGGGTTTTTACCTCATTTTGCGTGCCGCCCTGTTTTCTCGGGTTTTCTTGGCACAATGTGGGTCGTGGACCTTGATGATCTGTTTGGATATCAGTCAAACCACTTTTGCACTTTTATGTTGCATTGGGATGCATGTTGCATCCGTACTCCCGACGTTGTGTTCGGTTGAGTGATTTTATACCTGGTGTTATGGTTTCCATTAGACCTTTGCTTTTGTTTCGTGAACGCTAGGATTCGGGTAGAATCCATACTCTCGGATTGAGGCCGATTGAGTGAGTTCATGATGTTTGGTCTTGTTACATCATTGGGATTCGTGTAGAATCCATACTCTCAGATTGAGGCCGGTTGAGTGATTTCATGATGTATGATTTTATTGGCTTTGGGATTCGTGTAGAATCCATCCTTCCCGTGTTGCTTTCAGTTGAGTGTTTTCTTTGCATTGTGTTCTCATTCCTGTCCTTGTGTTATGATCTTCGTGATGGTGGTGCACCACACACGAGTACGTACGCGTACATTTTTTGGGTGACTTGCGAGGCCCGATCTTTCGTGGATTTGCCGAAAGTTATGATCATTGGGGTTGGGATGGGAGTATGCATGGCCACAGGCACTTGTCGTAGGATGAGCATGGGTAGGGTAGGGTAGCACATGGAGGGGGCTTCTATCTCGCAGCTCAGCGATCATGACACCATGGGTATGGCTGAGAGGAGCTTGTATAAGTGATAATTAAATAAAATGTGTCACTGGTAATAAAAATTAAGATAATAAAATGGTACTTTTGTGTATTGGCCTTCCATTGAGGGAGTTGAGCTACACAGATCCGAGCTTGGCCTTTTCGATGCCAAGCGACTCTCCATGATGTCAACCCTCACTTAGTAGCCTTTTGAGTGTCTGACCAGGACCTGTACTCCTTGCATTGTCTTAGGTTCTTGGTTTAGCCATCATACTGTCTGGCGTGAGTGTTAGCCTTGGATGTTGTGCTTTTGTGTGTTTGTGGTTGGATCATTATCTCCATTAGCACGACGGGTGTGGAACTATGGGTGCCACGTGGTTGGGAGGCATAACTACCTTCACCACTGCTAGGGATCGGTGTACAGAGATGATCTTTTGTCCTAGTGCGACCGTTGCTGGATGTCTTCACTTAGTACTTCGGGTTTCGGAGTATGCTTTCTTGTGATTTATGCTTTCTTTGGGATGCTTGTATATCATGTTTAGATGATGTTATTTTATTTGATGCATTCCCTTATTATGATGTTTAGCATATGATTAGATGCTGTGAATTGTTGTATTAGCATATCTGTTGCTTACTGTTTTTTAGCATGTGATAGGTGATGTTATCTACTGTAGGATTATCTTATGCATTATCACTAGCATGTTAGATTTTCTTATGCTATTATTATGCATGTTTTAGTAGTGACGTCCCTATTACGACAGTACTGACGATTTGGTTGGTGGCTTGGGATGTTACGCACGGGGGATGGCTAGGACCCACGATGGTCTTATGATGCTATTGACGGTTGGGAGGAACCACGTACTTAGTTTGGTTGTTTTGTTCTTGAGATGTATTTATGTACATTGCGATGTTGCTTTTGTTCTCTGCAATGCTTATTTTTAGTGTGTTCTTTGCTGGTGTAGTTTAGATGGTTTGGTGTTCTTCATTCTGTGTTGTTCTTGCACTCGAGTGTTCATTCCTCGATCCTTGGTGGATCCGGTACTCCCTGGTGTGGAGGTTCTTTTCTCTAATTTTGGTCCTTTTTGCTTCTAGGAGTGTTTTCGTGTTTCTATGGGCAACATTTGTTCAGCATGGTGTGACACTTTAAAAAGTATCGCATGCCCATGCAAACTATGTCGTACGACACTGTAAAGTATCGCACGCCTTCTTGAGAAATGTTGTACAACACTAGAAGAGTGTCGCACGCCTTCTTGAGAAATGTCGTACGATGCTGAAAAGTGTCGCATGCCTTCTTGAGAAATGTCGTACGACACTGGAAAAGTGTCGCACGCCTTAAGGAGAAGTATCGCCCTCCCATAGTGAAAAGTGTCACACGGTTTTTGTGAAAAACCTGCGCGTGCCATCAGCGGGCACTTTTCTTCATGATCCGATCTTTTTGAGAGTTGATCTGGATACCCTTTTGGCCGTTCTTCGAGCCTATGTTGTTGCATTTTGAATTCAGGAGGTTTCTTTGAAATTCAGTTTTTGGGTTTCTGTTGTAGTCCTTTGGGGTTTAAAATATATCGTTTAAGTATAAGGAATTAAATATACGTCAACTTAAGTATATATTAAAATATATTTTAAGTATAAGGAATTAAATATAAGTTGAATATACGTCAACTTAAGTATATATTAAAATATATTTTAAGTATAAGGAATTAAATATACGTCAACTTATACTTAAGATATATTTTAATATATGCGACAAATCGTTTGAGATAGGTTTCAGACCTCTCAGAGATAAGTTATGGATTCTAGGAAATTTCAGGGCTTCAGAAATCCAGACTTAGCCAATTTTTAGGGCTTTAGGATTTCAAGCTTAGCCAAATTTCGGGATTCTGCATTTTACCCCAGCTTGGTGTTTTGTTGATGAGTGGTCATTTCTTGTGCCCTCATCTTGTTGTGGTGGTTGTTGGCTTTTGTTTGGGTGTGTTTGTTGGTAGTGGCGTACGAAGATTCGTTGGTTGCCGGGATTGTGTTGAAGTCTTCCGTTGCGATCGTTGTGATCCCTGTATGATGTTGTCATGTGCATTCATACTTGTAATTTTTTTTTTATCTTGGCTTGATTTGAATCCTTGTTTCCAAGGATCTCCGGGCAGGGCATTACATCCTTCAGCAATAACGGTGACTGTTTAGTGTAAAAAATGGCTAGAATCTATTGTGTTGATTCATTACTTGTTGAAAGTAAAAAGATTATAGGTCTCGTGCCATTTTTTTAGATAGTGGGAATATTGTAAATGTATCAAACTTAATAGATGATCAAGTGATTGAACCTGCACCTGAAATGACCTACACCTTCCACATCTTCCATTTAAGGTCAAGCTTCTAGTTTATATTTTATGACATTTGATTTACGATACTAATATATGGTTGCTACTTTGAAGGGGCCTGGGACATGAAGAAATCCCACCATTTGTACTCATTGCCCAGGTTATGGCTCACACATTAAACTTTTAATCCTTTATCTGTTATATCTTTTGAAAACTTGATCTTGAAAGCAAGCACATTTCCCTCATGATTCTTCTCAAGAAGTTCCATAAGAAAACAATTAGCTAAGAAATTGGCGCATCTCCTTTAGGAACCAACATATTTTCTCTCTACATTGCTCGGCTTCCCTGAAACTTTTGTCTTCATGTAATTATCGTAATATTTTCTAATCTCATTTTATTATTTTAATAAAACAACTTCATTGTATTTTTAATTTAAAACTCTTGATGGCATCCACAGGCTCCAAATATTTGGTATGAATATTGTTTGGTCTTTATATTCACCACTTTGAACATTGAGTAGCCCATGTATCTAATGGAATACTGTGATTCTGATTGCTGCTTACAAAGTTTAGAAAATGCTAACTTTTAATTTTAAAAGCATTGAACTTGCTTTGTCTTTCAAAATACCCGATGAGTCTCATCATTCGCTGCTTTACTAGTATTTCATTTCTTCATATGATTGTCGCTGCATGGTCATTGAAGTCATTATCTTTTTAATATTAAGGGTGAAAGCTCCTTTACAAAATATTGCACATACTTTCTCATATGGTGTCTTCATAGTTGTCGTATTAAAAATGATTCCTTCTATCCTTAAAAACAATTTGTAATATCATTGTTATTCTTGCATCGGGCTCCATCAAACTTTATATGTAGTTGTTGGATGACTATTTTATCATTGTATAACATGGTTCATTTTTTTTTTTGATACCTTGTATTTCAATTCTACTACAATATGTCACTGTTGAAGACATCAATTGATTACTTTTCATCTTACTGCTATAACTTGATAGTTCTTCTATCACTGCATAGAGGTCATATGTCTTTTTAGTCAATTCTCTTGTACTTTTGTAATGTGCTAATGTAACTAAGATATGCTGCATCTTCTTTTATTTATATCTTTCTCAAAACATAAATATTGCTATTATGTTTATTAATAAAAGCATTGCATGTATATTAAATCACACGTGTATCCATTCAGTTTTATCTATCTGTAGTTTTAATTCTCTACTGCTATTAAACAAGAACATAGACCCTTGTATTCGTCATGCAAAATATTCATAAATCAATTGAAAATGCTAATCCCTGGGAGTATTTTGCTTTCCTATTTCCAAATTGCCTTCTTACAGAAAATGTTTACAATCAAGAATACTTGGCTTTTCATTCCTTTCCAGCTTATAAAAACCCTATCTTCTTCCAACGAAGTACGTATTGCCAAAAAAATTTGTTGTAAAATCTTTCTTATGTAATTATTTCCATTTTGAATACATATTTTTATGTCATATTCCGCAGGATGGCATGATCATGCTTTGATACTATTTGTAATAACCCATTTCAGGCCATTTGATTTTTGACCCTAATTGTGCGTATATTTTATTTTTTTCTTTTTGATGCCCTTAATAAAAATTTTGTTCTCTCTCTCTCTCTATATTTTTGAATAGTAAGAGTCATGCCTTTTCATAATATAAAAATTATATTAATTATATAATTAAATTAACAATTATATCAATATATATAGATTATATTATATATGTTTAATTATACATTACATATATTATATCTATAATAATATTAATGATATTATCATTCTTAATAGTATTAGCAATATGAATATTATTCATTTATTTCATTAATTTAATACATTATAGTATAAAATTACATATATTTAGTTATTTATTATTTATATTTATTATCACTTGTATTATGAGACTTATTTAGAATAGTATATATTGATTGTCTAAAATTAATTATAATTTTATTTATATTTATATTTAATATTCTATTTTAATATTTAATTCTATTATTGATATTACTTAGTAATATTTATTAAGGTCTTGTTAAAATGGGGACAAGACAATTTACCTCTTAGATACTCATGAGCATCCTTAGGTTAAGCTTTTATGAAGATATCAACTATATGTTCTTTTGTATTCACATATTCCCTCCTCACTTCTTTGTCTTGAACTAACTCTCTTAAGTAATGATACTTGATTGCAATGTGCTTAATCTTTGTGTGCATCACAGGGTTCTTTGATATATGTATAACACTTGTATTTTCACAAAAGTGTTAGAAATAGGGAATACTAAGAGGTTGGGGTGGGGGGTGGGTGTGAATCAAAATCTACAAACATTTGTGACCAACTAGATATTACTAGTTACTTTGAACCATGCATAGGAAAGTAAACAAGTAATGTTGAATAGTAATAGTAACCATGTATAAAGAGAACTCATAACACCATATTTTGTTAACTAAGGAAACCCTAGCCAAGGGAAAACCCCAGTGGGAATGATACCCACTAGATAATATACTAATATATATGTCCTTGTTAGAAGATGGACCCTGTTAGGAGTCAATGAGAAAATTCAGTATAGAGAGTCCCTATTAGGAGACTTTGAATCCTTATTAAGAGATTCCAACCTTGTTAAGAGTTGAAGTACAATAGATGCAAGAAGAGCTCACTACCAAAAAAAGTAATTGGTCTTCAGGTATATAGGTGTTGTATCTTCTTTCTTGATTGATCTCTAACCTCAGCTTGATCTTAGATCACAAAATCAAGTTCTCAAAAACTTCGCATATATTACTTCACAAAAAGTTTGCATATCACTTATTACAATACAATTGCACACTACTTCACATCACTTTTCATTACAAATGACTTTGCAAGATGTTTTTGCATAAGTATCATGCCTTTTTACAAATTGATGCTACGTTAGCCAATATCACAATATACTTTTCCAACTTACAGTAAACATCTAGGATGTTGACCCTAATTGGTCAAGTAATTATTTTGTAAACAAAATAATTCCTTTCCTTTAATTCCAATGTTTTGTTTCATTGGTAAATTGTGAATATCCCTTTTTTGTAATGTCCATATTGATGTTTGAGGTTATACACATCATCATCAACATGTATACTGTCTCTATCTAACTTTGCTAGTCATAATATGACATCAAAAACATTTTACATATAAAAAAATGTACTGTTGTAAAGCAATTACATACTTAGATAATTTCCTAAGTACCAAAAGCTAAGTATCTTTATTTCTAGGGTTTAATATAAGTATGTACATCATGTGTTGCCATTAATGACAAAAATTACATCACTACATATTTCCAATTGTCAACAATCTCTCCCTTTGGCTTTAATGGCAACAAAGCAAGGAAAATTGGCTAAGTGACAAAACCTTAACAAAAACTTACAATACTTAATATCTAATACATTACATATACTTCATATTACAAATGCTCAATTGCTAAATTGCTAAATTTCTCCCCCTTTGGATATGATTGTTACATCCATAACTTATGACACAATTTTCTTGTATAGCTTCTCCCCCTTTGACATCAATGACAAAGGTCGAAAAATCCAAAAATTGTCAAAAAGTTGTCTGTCTACTTGTCAGGCTCTAATATTTTCATGCAATCATCAAAATTTTCCTTCACATTATTCATACCATTCTCCCATGTGTCCTTTCTTTCTTTGGTAGTAATGAGATTTTTGCATAAAGCATATGATGCAATCTCAACTACATTAAGGTCAGAGTAGGTGAAGTTTGCATAAGTGTCTTTAGCTTTAACACATCCTTCCAATTGTCTTTCAACAGCTGATATCTTCAGAGCAATTGACTCTCTAAATTTTGATAGTCTTCTCACCATTAGTTATTTTTCAATTTCTAGTTTGATGATGTCAGTATGAACACTGACAACTTCTTAGAACTCATCAATTTTGCAAGAGGGATGTTGTATCTAATTGGTTAGAGCTTCCAACTCACTTATCTTCCCTTGAAACTTTTTATCCACATCTTTGGTCAACATATGAGATAAAGTACATTTGATATACAATACCTTGCCAAATTCTTGACATCTTTAGGGTTCCTTGATACAAGTATCAAGGCTCAATAAATCATTCTAAATATTCTGAAATATGGTGCTAAAAAGATTAGCATAATGTGAAATATGAGCCTTAGACTCAACAACATTCAACAAATTTGTAAATTCATCATCAAAAAATTTCACAATTGCTTGTGCTCTTTTTTTGGGATCTTCTTTAGTTTGTTTGGTTGTGAGGGTGTTGTGCAATCTATTAGTCATCTCCATTAGTGCTCTTTGTAGACTTTTCATCTTTTTGTTCTTCTCAAACAATTTTGTCAAGGATGAGATCAAGTTAGACTAATCATCATCATCACCTGCAAGGTTAACAAGAGATATAGGAGAGGATGAGCTAGATGCTATCACCTCATCTTCCTTTAGTTTCTTCTTTGCTACCTTCCTTGACTTTCTCTCTTCTTCTTCCTTCTCTTCTCTTACTTTCTTTTCTCTTTCTTCCTTTTCTCTTGCTTTCTTTTCTTCTTCCAAATTTTTCTCTTTTTCTTCTTCTCTCCTCTTTTCATCTTCTTTCTACTTCTTTTCTTTTTCACTTAGTTTTTGCTTGGCTTCTTCAATCTTTGTATTTTCTTCATCTATCTATCTTTTCTCTTCTTCTATTAGTCTTAACTGATCCTGAATATGTTCAGAAAGGGGCTCAGGTTGATTGAACAGATCTTCATCAATGTTAACTATAACATTTGTTTGATCAATCCACATAGTATCACCACTTACTAATACTTTTGAGGTTTTCTCTATAGTAGTAAGTTTTGCCTTTAAATCACTTATCATTTGATTGATGGTTGCTGTAGTTTTGCTTCTTATAACATTCTTTTCTCCTCCCATGAATAGAAATGGCCTCATCTTAATTCACAAGTAAGATGCTAATTTCTTCATTAATTTCTTGATTTCATCTTCATCATCTATCTTGCATATAGTTCTTAACATTGACAATGGCTGTGTTGATTTTCTCTATCTTAGGTTTCCATGGTTGCCTTGTTTTACCTATTGGCTACTTATAAATAATGACTTTATCTGGCTATTTATCTTATGGTTCCACTTCTTCTTCTTCATCACTGGAGTCCCCAATTGTCAACAATGTCTTCTTTCTCTTTTCTAGTCTAGTAGCTTGTTGCTTAACTCTTTTTAGACTTGTGAATGCTACTAACCTTTTAGACTTCCTCTTAGGTTCACTTGGTTGCTCGGCTGATACAATAACATATATAATGCTCTATTTTGTAGGAGCTTCTACAATGTATACACTAGATGCTTCACCAATTGACAAAGGTGTCACATACATTACACATTATTCACCAATTTGTTTTAGTCTAGAGATTGTTTGTCTGACTATTTGAGATTCTTCTTCTAACATATCAACCTTGAATAATGCTCTCTTCATTACATATGCAATCTTCTTATGAGATGCCTTTTCTAATGATGCCTAATAGGATGATTGGGTTGTCTCCTCATATGTTCCAAATCTGTATGATGCTTGATCTATATTAGATTTCAACATTAAATCAATATAACTAATAGGTACATTATCACTCAATTCATAAATTATGGGCTCAAGAAATGTTTCCCAATGTTCTTCTGCTTCAATATAGGATAGGTCGGTGTCCACCATAAAGCATATATCATTCTTAAATCTGTCAACAATTATAGAGGCAATTCTATATCTCTATTTCATCTCATTCTGGAATGTTCTCATGATCAAATTTTCATTGTCCAAGATTTTCTTTATTGGATGCCTTCTGCACACATTTGTTATATTGTCCATTCTTTAGTATCAAGTTTGTGGTAGAAATGATATCTTACTAAGTCTAAGTCTTTCAAATGCTCATATATAGGCTTAGTAGTCATATCATGATTGAAAACAATTTCCATATCATTGTTTATAAACTCACTTCCAATAGTTTCAAACTTACTACATAGGTAGCTTCCTACATTTTCTAAGAAAACTACATTTTCTAGAGTAATAGATAAGGTTGAATTAGGGTTTACCTCTAGTGGTTTCATAGGAACAACCTTTAATTTGGGTCTCTCAACATTTTAAACATTCTAAAAACTGACACATCCATGATTACACTGAAAATAATAATTTATCGAAGAATTTCTGTGTGGAGAATGATAAAATGCCTTTTTCTAGAGCAGGGTTTTGCTCAAAATCACTTTTTAAAAATTGCTTCTGGGTGCTCTAAGATTTTGAGATGATCATAATGTAGAAATAATCAAGTTCATACTCCTTTTATTCATCTGGAATTTGCATTAATTGCATACTTTACTCAATCAAAAAAGTTGTTTATTTCACTGTGAAATCAAATATCTGTTCAAGATCAATTGTCCGATCTTTGAATGCTATCTGAGGTTCACCATAGCTTCCTTTCATTATGAGAATTCTCCACAAAACTTCTCTCCATGAAATTTTTTGTAGAAACATAGATTTTCATCTTCTATCACATAGTAAACTTTCTCTGTTATAATAGTAACACTTATTTCCTTCATAACATGTTTCAATAAGCTCTAAATTGCAAGAAATCTTAACTAAAATCCAAAATCATCAAGATACATCATCCCTCAACCTCGCTACGAGTAGCTTGATCTCTAAATGAAGTTTCCAATTCTGGTGCTATAAACAAGCTTAATTCAACTTGGTTGAATCAAACTCGATCATTGACTTCGATTTTATTGGCTTACCATTATCTAACTTTTCCTCTAAGATATCTGATCCTTTTACAAATACCTCATTGAGTTCTTCTTGAAGTTTACTGACTACATTTATTTGTTCTTCATTGTCTTTCTTAGTTCTAGAGCTCTCATGATTCCTTTTGTCATTTCTAAAGTTCCTCTCATTGTTGCTTCTATTTCCAAAGTTCCTTCCATGATTCATTTAGTCATTTCCAAATTTTGTTCCATTATTACTTCTATCCATTATGTAGTATTTTTCTATATGTACAAAGTTGTTGCTTAACTGTCATACTAGGGTTTTGCTTCTAGGATTCTGTTGATCAATAGGTACTTGATGATTCCAGGCTATGTGTCCAAAGTTGTTACACTTATAACACATGATATGCTTCCTTTCTTCATAAGGTCTACTTTCTCTTGATGTTCTTTCATTAGATCTTCTTCTATCTGTAGGGTTAGTGTTTCCAGACATTCTACTATTTCTTCTATCATTATCGTATTTAGGTTTCCTACAATCAATTACATTATGACCAATACCATGACAATTATGACAGTAAAACTTTGTAACATGATTAAATGATTTATTTGTATAATTTCTTTTCATATGACCTATTTCATTACATGAAAAACATTTACCTCTAAATTCATATCTAGTTTCCTTAGGAGATTCCACTTGCTTAGGTTCATCCAATTTCATATTTTCCTTCTCAACTTCTTTTGACTTATTAGAAGATTGACTAGATTCAATCTTGTCATTAGATTTATCTCTCTTTCAGATCTGATTTACTTTTAGGTTTCTTTGCAGACATGTTAAATAAATAACCAAGACTAGTTTCATCATAGGTAGGTCTTTGTATTGACATAGAGTCATCAAGCTTTTCTTTGCTAGTGTAAAGCATTTCAAGTTGTTGCTCACACTGAGTTAGTTCACCTTTCACAATAGTGTTTTACTTATGAAGTTCTTTATGATCTTCTTTCAGTGTTTCAAATTCAGATGTTTGCTTTGCTAGACTCACTTTAAGATCTGAATTTTCAGTCTTTAAATTAGATTCAATTTTGCTAGGATCATTCCTCAAACTCAACTTTTAATTGGTAATCTTTAATTCATGCTTCAAGATCTTGTACTATGTTTTCAGTTTTGAATAATAATCATCATTGGCTTTAGATTTAGTAGATTCGGGCTTGGATTTGAGATGTTCAATCTTGTCCTTCAATTGTCCAATGTATACTTTGGAGTCTTCATATGAATGTTTTAGCTTATCTCTTTCTCCAGTAAGGAGATCAATTGTTTCAAGTGCCACTTCAAGGTTCTTCATCAACTGTTCCATATTCATAGGATCTTACTTAAGCTGTTAAGCCTCTTCTGAGTAATTTTGCTCTAATACCAATTGTTAGAAATATGGAATACTGAGAGGTTGGGGGGGGGGGGGGGGGGGGTGTGAATTAATATTCTACAAACATTTGTCACTAATTGGATATTATTAATTAGTTTGAACCATGCATAAGAAAGTAAACAAGTAATGTTGAACAATAATAATAACCATGCATAAAAAGAACTCATAACACCATAATTTGTGAACTAGGAAAACCCTGGCCAAGGGAAAACCCCAGTGGGGATGATACTCACTAGATAATATACTAATATATATGTTCCTTGTTAGAGGATGGACCCTGTTAGGAGTCAATGAAAAAAATTTAGTATAGAGAGTCTCTGTTAGGAGACTTTGAATCCCTATTAGGAGATTCCAACCCTATTAGGAGTTGAAGTACAATAGATGCAATACGAGCTCACTACCTAAACATGCACTTCCAATTATAACAAGAGCTCACTACCCAAACAAGTAATTAGTCTTTAGGTATATAGGTGTTGTATCTTCTTTCTTGATTGATCTCTGACATCATCTTGATCTTGGATCATAAAACTAGGTTCTCAGAAACTTTGCATACATTACTTCACAAAAGTTCACATATCACTTATTACAATACGATTGCACACTACTTCACATCACTTTTCATTACAAATGGCTTCACAAGATGTCTTTGCATAAGTACCATGCTTTTTCACAAATTGCTACTAGGTCAGTTAAGACCACAATATACTTTTCCAATTTTACAGTAAATATCTAGGATGTCATCCCTAATTGGTCAAGTAATTATTTTGTAAACAAAATAGTTCCTTTCCTTTAATTTCTCTATTCTATTTCACTGATAAATCATGAATATCTATTTTTTGTACTATTTGTACTGATGTCCAAGGCTATACACATCATCATCAACATGTATATTATCCCCATCTACATGTATATTGTCTCCATCTAACTTTACTGGTCATAATAGGATGCCATAAATATTTTACATATAAAACAATGTATTGCTGTAAACCAATTTCATGCTTAGACAATTTTCTCCAAAAGCTAAGTATCTTTATTTATGATGTTTACTACAAGTATGTACATCATTTTTTTCCATTAATGATAATAATTACATCACTACATATAGCCAATTGTCAACATAAAGTACCATAGGTTCATTGATTTTCTCCTTCATACCTTTGAGTAGTTATTTGATCCATACCACATTTGTACAATTTATTGCAACAACCACATACTCAACTTCAGCAGTAGATTAAGATATGCAATTTTGTTTCTTTTTGGTCCGGGTGACCAACCTCTTTCCTAAGATAAATTCTCCGCTACTTTTTCTCTTTCTATCATTAATCTTTCCAACCCAATCAACATCTGTATAGGCTCTCAATTCAAAATTTTCATTTTTCTTGTAGTATAGACCATAGTCTTTTGTTCCTTTCAAATATATCATAATTCTCTTAACATCAAATGATTATCCTTAGGATTTGTAAAAAATATTGGAACAATCTCAATAGATAATGCAATGTCAGGTCTGTTATGTACTATGTATTGCAATTTTCCAATCATAGACTTGTACAATGTTTGATTCACATCAGCAGAATCATCATTCTTTAACAACTTGTATCCTATCACCATAGGTATGCTAACTATTTTAGAATCTTCCAATCCAAAAAATTTCAATATTTCCTTCATATACTTAGATTAAGTGATGTATATACCATATTTCATCTGATATACTTGCAAACCAAAAAAGAACTTGATCTCTCCAAACATAGACATCTCAAATTCTTTCATCATTTAATTTGTAAATGCTTTACATAATGTATCTTGACCTCCAAATATGATATCATCAAAAAAAGTTCAGCTATTAAAATATCTTTACCTCCTTCTATCTTCAAGTACACATTGTTGTTATCACTAGTTTTCTCAAAACCAATCTTCTCAAGATAATTGTGAAGCCTTTCATACCATGCTCTTAGGGCTTGATTTAAACCATATAAATATTTGTATAGTCTATATACCATGTTCTTGTTGTTAGCATCAACAAATCCATATGGTTGTTCTATATAAACCTCTTCTTCTAATATACCATTCAAAAATGCCAAATTCACATACATTTGCTAAACTTTGAATCATTTGTATGTAGAGTAAGGAAGAAAAGTTCTTACTCCTTCCAATATTGCAATAGGGGAAAATGTTTCTCCATAGTCTATTCCTTCTTCTTTTTCATACCCCTTGTAAACTAATCTTGCTTAATTCCTTGTGACTTTACCATTTGCATCTAACTTTTTTCTAGTACACCCACTTGGTTCCAATCACATTCTTATCCTTTGGTCTAGGAACTAGAGTCCATGTCTTGTTTTTCTCAATCTTCTCAATCTCTTCTTTCATGTCTTTACTCTAGTCCTTATTTTCTAAGTCATCTTTCACTATCTTAGGCTTATGTATGTTGAGCAAACATGTATCACTTCTTAGCTTGTTCCTTGTCATTGGTCTAGCATCTTTATCTCCAATAATTTGTTCAATAGGGTGATGTCTCTTGACATACTTTGACAAATTTAGTTCTACTCTTATTTCCTCAATAGGTCTATCAACTTTTGAATCATTATGTACTTCTCTATTAGGTAATTCAACATCTCTTTCATATATAATTATCTCATAATTAGAATGTGCCTCAACTTCTGTCTACAACTTGGTTCTTGACTATAACTTGGTTCCTAAATACAACTTGACATTCATTGTATATGACTCGGCAATCACTAAAACTTGCTATTGGTTTACAATATCTTCATCAATAGGAATACCTTCATAAAAGTATACAAATGACTTGTACTCTTCAAGTTCCTTCATTGGTTCTTCATGTACCTTTGTATATTCATCAAACTTCACATTTGCACTTTCCACAACTTTATTAGTGTTATTATTTAAACACTTATGAGATTTACTTCTTATAGAATAGCCAAGGAATATACCTTCTACACTTTTAGCATCTAATTTACCATTCCTGAAATCCTTAAGAATGTAGCACTTTCTTCCAAATACCTTAAAATCATTTATATTGGGTGAATATACATACCATAATTCAAAAGGTGTTGAATGAGTACCTTTCTTGACTTCCACATGGTTCAAGATATAGATAGCTATAATTACAACCCCTCTCTAGTATTCCAAAGCAACATTCTTCTCCATCATGAGTGTCCTAGCATAGTTCATTATAGATCTATTCCTCCTTTCAACAATTCCATTTTGTGGAGAAGTCTATCTTTTGATTCCTCTGTCATTATAGAACATCTCAAACTCATTTGATGTAAATTATCCACCTCTATTAGATCTTAGACATTTCAAGCTTTTGCCTGTCTCCTTTTCAACTCTAACCAAGTACCACTTTTAAACATTTAGAAAGCATCAAATTTCTACTTCATAAACATAGCTATCATCATCCTAGAATAATCATTAACAAATAGGATAATGTACTTGACACCTTTGTAGCTTTGCACATGAATTGATCCACACAGGTTAGTATGAACAATCTCTAGAATTTCTTTAGAGATATGGGTCTTACTTTTAAAACTAGATTTTGTCATTTTTCCTCACTAACATTGTTTGCATATCATATTGTCAAGTTTCTTCAATTTAGGAAAACCTCTGACTCTTTTCATGTTACTGATACTTACCAAGTTATCAAAGCTAACATGACATAACCTCTTGTGTAATAAGAATACATAATCAAATTCTACAACAAGACAAGTAGCATTATTCATATCAAGATAAAATAGATTACCTCTAGTCTGATGACCTTTCCCAATTAGTTTTCCATTAGTGTCATAGATCTTTGCTATATTGTTCTCAAACTCAACTTTGCAACCTGAACTATTCAGTTGTGGTAAACTCAACAAATTATAGTTAAGTCCTTCTACATAATAAGTATTTTCACACATAATCTTTCCTATGAGTTTGATAGATCCTTTTTCTTTTATTAGACAAGGTGCATCATTACCAAACCTTACACTATTTCCATCATAATAATCAAGGGTAATGAACTTACTTTTATCTCCAGTCATGTGATGTGAACACCCACTATCAATGATCCATTTATCACTCTCGTTCACATAAGATACTAGTGCAATGGCCTCATCCTCATCATAATCATCATTCATTGCAACATACACCACTTCATCATCATGGTCATCAGATCCATCTTTGGTTTCCTCATCAGCAATGTAGCAAGACTTCTTGCCTTTATCTTTGTAATCTTTGTTATCATCATCTCTTTTACTTCTGTATTTGTCTCCACTTCTATTGTTCTTCTTCTCTGGATATCTAGCAACAATATGACCAACCTCATTGTAATTAAAACACGTGACATGTAGCTTACCTTTGAATTTTCCTTTGCCTCTATGAAATATCCTTGCTACTAATGTTTCAAGTTGTTCTACATTGTATTCATCTATATCACTATCACTAGAAACATATTTGACCTTTTTCTTCTTCTCTTTATGTTCTTTTAATGATATTTTAGCTTTCAAAGTAGCTTTAACATTCTTAGATTTGAAATTATCAAAATTAGAGAGTTCAAAGGTAGTGAGCCTATCTATCAATCCTTCAAGGGTTAGATCATTACTAGGTGTGCACATCAGTTCTTGTATGGCAAAGACTTTAATAATAGAGATGGGCAACAGGGTTCTTAGTTCTTTGTTGATCATAGTCTCATCTTCAATCTTACTAGTTGCTCCTCTAATAGCATTAAATACTTCCTTTACTTTGGCACAATATTGAACTATATTCTCACCTTCTTGCATTCTCATACCATCAAACTTACCTTCAAAATTTTAGATTTTACTCTCAGTACATTTTTGTCTCCTCCATAGATCTTTTCTTTAGCATCCCACATCTTCTTAGCAATATCACATTCCTTGATGTCATCAAAATCAGTGTAGCTTATGGCAGATGCAATCTCCAACATTTCTTGATTGTGTTCTTTATTCTTTTTTAGATCCTTGATAGTTATAGCTCCAATAGGGTCAACATGCTTAGTGGTGATGGTAGATTGTGCATGATCACCATGACCTCACAGGTGTATCTTCATTAGAATTTTCCCTATAGGGAAGTCCTCCTTGTTGAGCTTGGGTACATCTCTTTTTAACATCTTGATTTTTTGTTCTAGTAACTTCAAATTAGTCCTCTTAAGCACTATGGCTCTAATACCAATTTTTAGAATTCTTTAGAGTAATGGAGTGGGGGGGTGAATTAGCTATCCAAGGTGTAGATGTATAACTAAAACTTTTCAATGCTTAGTAGATCCATATCCATAAAACCTTATCATGTATGCATCTATTAGATCATACAATACATAAACCTTATAGGTTAATGTCCTAGGTGGAAACAACTTTGCAAAAATGTAAACACAAAACAATATAAGAATGTTCACACAATTTAACACAAGGATTTTACGTAGACACCCAATTTGGGAAAAACCACTGGTAACATGCTACTAATTCTCACTCTTCTAAAGTGATGCCCTATGAAAGGCTAACCCTATTAAAGGTTACAATACACACTGTTAATTGTGACCCAGTTAAAGGATTTCAATCACCTTTTTAAGAGTGAGCCTTGTTAGAGGACTTTAGACCATTCCATTAGAATGTCATCTAGTTAAAGGATTTACAAATGACTGTTAGGTCAACCTTAATCCAAAGGATTTACCCTAGACTGATACAATGATTAGAAAGTAACAGAAAGGCTTGATTTGATAACAAATTACAACTCACTTGTAGATTATAGATCTCTATTTTAGTCCTCCATTCTACTTGGCATTCACACACTTCAGCTCTGATAGCTTGTTCACCCTTCAAGCATTCATACTTTTAAGCCTTCTTTCTTTGTATGCCAACTACAATCACTTCTATTTGGCCACTGAATTAAGCAATACCCTAGACTCCTTGTCTTCCTTAGGTTCTCACACATGACAACCTTTTCTTTTGACCCACTATCTCTATAAATAAAGAATTTAGATATTTTTCCACTTAACCATAATTGTCCATTTTAGGGTTAGGTAGGATATAATGAATCCACCTACTTTTCCATTTGGTTCCTCTAGAAACTTCTTCTATAATCTTCCTTGAATTCACCTCAAAATAGTTTACCTTGAATTTTGTGCTATCGGCTCATCATAGTTATCTTCCATACGCTGCACTTAATTCAAGAAAACAAAATAGTCGACTCAAATTCATTAAATCTTTGATTTAACACTATTTGCTTCCACTCAACAACTACTAGATCACTTACTAAATACTAAAGTTTATTGATGCTTGGCACCAACTAAACTTTAATTAGCATGTACTAATAATCACTCGGCTTGTACTATTTTTCATCTTTGCTCAAGACCTCTTATTTTTCATTCGGCTTCCACTGATTTCTACTTGGCTTGTACTGACTACTCAAAAAGGCTTGGCAAAAACTTTTCTTACTTAACCTTTTTAGTGATGCTTGGCACCAACTAAACTTTACTTAGCATGTACTACTAATCACTCAGCTTGCACTATTTTTCATCTTTGCTCGACACCTCTTATTTTTCACTCGGTTTCCACTAATTTCTGCTTGGCTTGCATTGACTACTCAGTAAGGCTTGGCTGACACTTTTCTTACTTAACCTTCTTCCAGTCTTAACTTGAGCAATCTTTCATTTTAGATTTTAAGTAGATAGGAAATACACTATAGTATCAATGTCTTACTTGTTCTTAGTGCTTCTTTTACATACCAAACAACTCAACCTTTCTCTAGGTGCTATTGTTATTTCCTCTTTTCAAATCCTCTTCATCAATCAACTAAATGATAACTTTTAGACCAAAAAAGAAATTGTCTCACCAACAGGTAGTAGGTTTGACATCATTAAAAAAATAATGATTGTTCCATTATAGGTTCTTCTCTTAAAAAAAAAACTTATATCAGTAAGAACTTATCATTTTGGTTGGCCTATCAACAAGATGCCCAAGTTGCCCAACTGTGTTCTAGATGACACAATGTCAAAAACCAAAAAAATGACAATCCCATACATTACTTGAGGAACAACTAGAAAAAAAAAGCACGACATAGCAGAATAAAGACATTGCTCCTATTGGCTGAGAAGAAATAAAACCAAAACATTGTGTAATAATGATGATTATATCATGAGGATTTACTTGTTTAGTTTCTAAGAAGTTGATAAATGAGTTGACTCACCTCCAATGACCATTTAACTTCTATAGCTTTTCCCTTGAATATATATATATATATATATATATATATAATTTATTTATTTATCCAAAAGCACTCATCAAAAGGATTCATATCTACCATGATAATATCTATTAGAAATTAACTATATTATCTAAAGCTTATGAATTAAGCATATTAATTTATTGCATATTTTGCTACTATATTTTGCCAAAATTAGAGGAAAATTTAACATTTAATTCAGGTATAGACACTTGAATATATTGAATAAATTTAACATTTAATTTAGGTATAAACAATTGAATATTAAATGTAAATTATAACACAAATGTTGTAGGCATGAAGGAAGAAAAAAATAATACAAAATTTGAAGATTATAGAGATCAATTTATTCATCTTCATTTGATTAAAACACCAATAAAGTGAACAAAATGAAATACATATAAAGATGCTATTATTTGAATAATTTTCATTAAAGATTTTTTAATACATTTAAGATTATTATTATAATTTCTATATTCATGTGTTTATTTCTAATTCACAAACTCTCTTTATCTAGCTCATTGTCCCTACCTTTATATGTTGTATCCTTACACATGAACACACATTTCTCCCTCCCCATTTCTATCTTATCCTACCCCTGTCTTTACCTTGAACCTCTCTCTATCTATATCTCATTTTCTTTATTTCTCTTCACCTTAGAAGAGATACAATTCCTCTTGCATCTAGTTTTGGAGAAGCCCCACCTCAACATTGAATCCAATAAAAGATCTAAACAATAAAAAACTACAAGATAAATTTCAAACTTAAATTATATAATAATTATTTAATCATATTAAATATTATGATAATCATATTATATCAATTTACAATCACTATAACTATATCTATTATCTATTTTATTCTTTAGAAATAGTTTATTGATATTTATATTTCATATGGAGTACTTAAATTTAATATCTTAATTCAATATTAAATACATTGAAACTTTGTAATTTAAACAATTCATATATATTTACTTCATGTACTTGACCTAATTACTTATCAACCATATATAAAACAAAAATATAGAAAATATAAAATAAATATGTGATATATTGTTATTAATTTTTTAAACTAACAAAATTTCCAAAATATACCTAAATATTGCTTACAAAAAATAAACCCATCATATAATTGAGTCTCCAATTTGATAAGTTGAAACTAATAAAAAAGATAAAATAATTTATTTAATATTTTACAATAATTCTATATTGCATATTTGATTAAAATTTCCTATAATTCTAAATTATATATGTAATGGATGATAACATCCGTAAGGGTTCTCTGTAGAAAATACTTGATTAGTTGGAGAAATCAACCTATGCGTTTCACCTTTCATCACTATTGGATGTTTCAAAATTCACATCATAACATAGTCAAACATTTTCTACTTTTTATGGCCATTGGAAAACTAGAAAATTGACCTTTTTGTGTTTTTACGACATCTGACAATACCAGATCACTAGGTAATGATGAAATTTATGACATTATAAACCAACTACAATATAAGTTTTCTGGCCAAATAATTCTAAAGCCTAATCCTTTAGTTTAATTGATAATAACACCTAAGGGAGTAATTTAATACAACTTCAATCTCTAGCTTGGTCAGATTTTTGTATTGATCAATCTAAATTTATTTTAGTCAAAATATCTTTGAAAATTCTACGAAGATTTCTTGTAACAACTAATGCAATCTCAAGGCAATTATTTGATGAGAGTAATTATTGATAATTGATATAATTTGTCATAAATCAAAATGCCAAATTCGACATCGCCTGGAGAAATTTATAATGCATGTAATTATATTAGTCTAATCACAATCCACAAAAATAATATTATCTAACATCAAGAAAAATTACTGCCTCCACTCCATTTTTCATAAATGATGTGTAATGCATATTTAGAAAATATTGGCATCCTATGGAAATGATCTCAAGAAAATACAACCATGTTACCAATACAAAAAAATAATTCATTGCCTTATCATCATTTATCATCGTTTGATATTTTCCATGTAATCAATGATAATCAACCAACCATTAAATTTTAGACCTACACATTCCCCCATATCATTTCAGGAGTTAGATATCTCCTTCTTAGGCATTCGACAATTTCAGAATGTCACAACTTTCCAACGTAAGTCTAATAGGAAATAAGCCTATCAACTCAAATCTCAATGAGAAAATAAATGTGAGAAATTACAAGTCATAATTGTTGGAAATATAGCATAGGCTAGGTTACTAAGAGGGGAGGGGTGAATTAGGAACTAATAAAACTTAATCTTATTTCACTAATTAATCTTTCGTATATATTCTGATCTAATTGCATGCATGGGACCCTCACCCTTGCCCTTGACTTGCCCTTGCCCTTGCTCTTGTAAAAAGTTCATAACACTTTGACACAAGATATGGTGACCTAGAAACCTTCCAAATAGAATGTAAAACTAGGGCGGGAATGATACTTGTAAGAATTTTCCTTAGGGAAAAATCACCTAAGATCGAGGAACTCAAGCACAAGCACAATAATAGACCAAAAGAGTATGATCAGAATAACAATATCAACTAAATTGATGTAATGTCATGTACAAGTACACTAGGAGTGCCTAAATATAGAAGCCTCTGGAATGCTTCTAGAATGTCTAGGAGTCTACACACTAATAAGCCTTACAACCAAGGACATGTCCACCAGAAATTGATTATCCTCCATTAAGCACAAGAGTATGTACAATGATGAGAGGATAAGCCTACAAAGGTGTAGCATGAAAAATAATGTTGTAGACACCATGTGCTTAATTAAGAGTGTAAATAACTATGTTAAAAACATGAAAAATGAGTTAATTATGCAAAATCTAGGGTTGTAGACACCATGTGCTAAATTAGATTTGCTTACTTTTGTGTTGTCAATATGACAACTCATAAGAGTATGCAAAATCCTAAGTGTCAACCTAATGAATAACAAAATAATGCATTGACCTAAGTAAACTTAAGTAAAGTGTAATAAGTAAATACTTATTTACACCAACACCCCCCCTTTAAGTGCAACTTAGGGGAATACACTTAAGCTTACAAAAGCTAGGATGAAAATGCATGATGGGTCCTGGCTATTAGGCCATGTTAGGTACCCATGTACAAATGCAATGCAATGAAGTCTCTCATAAAACAAAGAAATACGGAAAACCTCATGGGGAAAACCCTCTCCCAAAAAGAGAAATGAAAAAACAAGATGCATGGATGGATGGAGTAATCAAGACCTCCCCATTATGACATACATCAAGTATGGACAATAGAGAAGTATGCGAAGAACACTATCCCAAAAATGGAAAAGGTCCTCCCCATAAGAGAGAAGAAGAAGGAGAAAGGAGAGTAGGTAGCGCCCCCACCCCCCCACCAAATGAAGAATGTCAATTAGTGATAGCTGCTCCAAGGTAGAAGGAGATCCACGACTGCTGAATAATGTTCCTTCCCTTTGGAAGAAACAATATCATAGTTACAAATGAGATGCTTCCCCAATGTGTAGAAAGAATCTCAAAGATAAATGATGTCTTTGCAACCTGCTCAACTGTGCTTCTGCTGATACTAACTGGCACCCCTTCCAATACTACTAAAAACAACATGGTTAGATCTTGCAAGGATTGATGTACAACATATCCAAAAAGAATTAACTTTCTACTCAAATGATAAAGAGACCTCCTACAACTTTTGTACATAAGGTTCCACAATCATATCAACCTAGAAAGATTGATCATGTAGAGAATGGATAGGAGGGTCAGAGTGAGCCCTTACAAGAAATAAAGAAGGATCTTCTTCATTAAAGAGAAGATGTATATCATCAATGATGTCTCCCAAATTTTCTATGTATGACTCCACAAACAAACCTAAAATATCTATCAAGAAGTCATCTAATAATGTTGGAGCTGGGAGACAAGGTGTACCCTACTGTACTAATTTTCATGTACTTATCATTGTAGCAATGTATGCATGTGGAATATGTTGATGTCATGACCTATTACTACAACTATCAATAGGAATCCACATATCCAAATCTGTTGAATCATTATCACCGGTGTCACTATCAATTTCCATAATGTATGAAGTGCGGAGAGGATTAGAGGATAAGCTTGGTGAACTTTCCTCAAAGTGTACATTCTTCTCTATAAAAATCTCATGAGTCTCAAGATCCATAGGTCTATATACCTTAACACTATCTTCATATCCGATGAAAGTACAAGGCCTTGGTGGTAGTGCCTTGCATTCTCATGAAGATATGTTTGCCCATGCTAGACAACCAAAAACTCTAAAGTGTCTCACAACTAGTTTTTTGCTGCACCATGCCTCAAAAGGAGTTTTTCCATCTAAGGCATTATGAGGAGACCTGTTAAGTATGTGATTGGCATTGCTTATAGCTTCCACTTCAAGTGATGGATCAAGAGACTTGGCTTGAATCATGCAACTTTCCATTGACTTAAAGTTCTAATCCTCATTTCTACAACACTTGTCTTTTGCAGATTGAATGCTACTAGATTCTGAAGATCAATACGCTCATGTTTACAAAAGTCTTTAAGTCTTGAGTTCACATATCTACTTTCATTGTCCATACGAAGAACTTTGATGGCTTTCTATGATTGCTTTTCAACATGACTCTTGAAGGCTAGAAACTTGTCAAACACTTTATTCTTGTGATCAAGAAAGTAAACCCATGTGTAGCGTGAAAAGTCATTAATGAAAGAGAGGATGTAGCGACCCTTGTTGACTGATGTCACTACAAAAGGACCTACTAGAACCATGTGAACCAATTTAAGTACAAATGATGCTCTTGAAGACTTCCCTTTATCAAAATTCTCTTTTAGATAGATATCCACTAAACATGTTGAACATTCACCTTTAGAAAAGTTGATTGTAGGCAGAGCTTTGACCATATTGTTTGAGAAAAGTTGATGAAGATAGCAAAAGGCAAGATGTCCACACTAGTCATGCCATAATGTACTTTGTGAATGAGATTGAGTTAACAAGGCATGTGAAGGGGACTTAGGCACAAAGTGGGAAAAATAATAAAGCCTTTTATGATGATTGACTTTACCCACTGCAACCACTAGACCATCTTTTAGATTGTGCACCATTACTGAATCTAGAAGGAACTCAACTTTATTGCCATCTCCATAGTGAGTGATTTGGTAGATTGAGAGGAGAGTCGAGCTAAGGTTGGGAACATAGAAAACTTCTTTGAACTCTCCATTTTCCATCTCCACTTGTCCTTTCCCTTCAACTTCCATTTTTGTATCATATCCTACAAGGATGTACAGTACCTTAGACAAATTCAATGAAGAAAAGTATCCTTTTGAAGAACCCATATGATATGAAGTGGTGGGAGTTGAATCCTTGGAAGCATTTGGCACATTGATTTTGTTCTTCCTGAGTAGGGTTTCCAACTCATTGATTCTCTTAGTCTTGTAATGATGCTCATCATGATTCAGTTTCTTGCAATATGCACGAAACAATTTGTCCTTCTTATCATTGTTTCCCTTCTTGTTGGAAGAAGAATTGCCGTGCTGTGAGGAGGTAGATTATTGTGTCTCTGATTGTGATTTTTTCTTCCACTACTTCTTCTTGTTGTTGGTAGAACTTTTGCCACTTTGATTTGATTGGTTCTTATTAGTAGCCACCAATGCTTTGGTCTTTGATGACTTGAGAATACCCATATCTATCAACTTGGATTGTTCCAACATCAACATTACTATGAATGCATCGAATGAAGGCTTAGTGAAGGCACTTCCCATGGTCAACCTGTGAGTGTTATAACTCAACACAAAAGATGCATACTTTGAAGGTAGCCTCTTCAAGATGTGATGAATCAATCTATCATCCTTCATGGGATTACCACAATCTTTAAGTAGTGCTCTTAGCTTAGTGGCTTTCTTGATATAATCTTGAATTGTGTCAAAATTCTTAGGATCCAAGAGAAGTAGATCATCCTCAATTTGGTATCCCTTTTCCTCATCCACCTTACCATACAACCCTTCAAGTTTGTCCCAAGTAGGTTTGGCTTCCTTAAAGCTGGATATGTGGAAGAAGAGATCTTTATAAACACAACTCTTGATAATTCCTAAAGCCTAATTGTCTTTAATTTTCCAATCAACTAGTGTTGTAGCATCTGTGGGTTTGGTAATTGTACCATCAGCATATAGATTTAAACATTTTTTCATTAATCTACTCCATACAATATCTTTCCATGTAGTATAATTGTGTGAAGTTAGAGGTGGAGTTTTAGGTGAACCCATGATGTAGAAAATGAGAAAGAGCACAAAAGAGAGATCCAAGAACACAAGAGACACCCCACCTATTCACTCAATCAAAAGACCCCCAAAAAATGATGCTTTTGACACTTTATATGTAGTGCATGTACAATAGGCCACTTGTCAAAATGTACAAAGTGGACTTCTGATTTTGCTATTTACGACTACCTTTTGAGGCTTAAATCTACCACTAAGCACTGTAGCTCAGATGTACAACAATTTTCAAAAGTAATCAAAGCAATATAATGCAAAAAAGGACGTAATTTTTGAAAGTGATATTTTTGTACACAAAACCATATAATCTGATTGTAGATCTAAAAAGTAGACCAAAAATTAAGCACTTTTAAAAAATAAAAATAGAACCTGAAAATGTGTGTAGATGAGCCCATACGGAGCATTTGAATTTGCAAAATATAGAATTGGACAAATAAAGTCACCAAAAAATGCAATTTCTAAAAAATATGTGCACCAAAACTAGAAAAGAATAGCACCACTAAAAAGTTTAAGAAATTCTACCCAAAATCAAAAAAATCAAACCTAATTTGGAGTCTGGATGACTGAGTTATGGCCTCCCAAAGTCGGACTGTAAAATCAAAACTAAATCTGGAGAGGGGTCTGGGTAGAAAAACACTGGGTTAAATTTGATGGTCAAATAGCCATCATAGCTGTGTTATTTGACCTCGAAATGATAGTCAAACGGTAGTCAAATTGAGGCTTGTAAAATGTTGATGTCAGCGAAAAATCCCCCTTGTTGACCTGGTAGGTTGACTAGACATACAACTTGTACAGACCGTACGATCTTGACACGTGGCAATGTACAGATGCATTGATGTGTGTACTTGGCATATGGAAACCCGTGTGGCAATCATTTGATTGCGGGGCCAGCTGATTGGATAGGGTGTCCATGTGGCTGTATGACTTGGCTTGGAGGAGTTGTCGTGTTGTCGACTATTGTTCCATGTGGTGCAAAAATTTGACATGTTGGAGTGGGTCCACGTTGGCACTTGTTGACTGGTTCCAACACAGATGTGGTGCAGTTTTCTTTGACTTATGACTAGATTGCCAAAAAATTTTGCTAGAGGAAGTTTTTAATCGCCTTGGCTGGGATTTGAGCGCGTCGAGCTATCGGTGCTGAAAGACATGAAGTTTGTCGGGAGTCAAAAAAATGGAGAGTAGTGGTTGCCAAGTTTCTATTCCAGGGCTAGAGTTAAATGCTGGTAGGGGTCAAAAGCATTAGCTCAGGGCTGGTAAAAAGCCGGCGAGGTGGGTTATCCCACATGCATCGCACAATTATGTTGTGTGGTGCTTAAAATATGAAGCCCGCAGGGGGTATTAAAAAAGTGGGTGCCACAATGTTGAAAGAGTTGTTCAGTCTGCCATAAAATGCTAGATATTGTGGCTGGAAATTTGGAAATGTGCCGATGGGAATTGCAGACCGTCACGTGTAGATGCTACCAAATTATGGAATAAGGAATATTCCTTAGGGGCTTGTTTGGCTGCAAGAATCACTAAATGCGACATTCATCTATGTTGGAATAAGCTCTCTTTTGGTATTCATGCATTCTTAAAATAAGTTCTAGAATATCATTTCAACTTGTTTGGTTGACTTGGAAGAGGAATCAAAAGATGCATATTCTATGTTTGGTTGCAACAATTGAAATAAGAATTGGAATAAGTTTTGTTTTAAAATTTTAATTATTAAATTATTATTTTTGATTTGGTAATATTTTAAATAAAAAAGATTTTTTATTTATAAAACTTGATTTTTTGATTAATTTTTATAAAAAGTCAAATTATTTTAATCAGCCTTTATTTTATTTTTAAAATTGACTTTATAAGTGAAAGATATACTACAACCTTTGAAATTCATCAAAATTCAAAGGACATATTAATTGTATATTATAAATTTAATTTTAAGTCAAATCAAATTATTTTAATGAGTATAATATCAAAACTAAAATTATTTTTATTTTTAAAATATTAAAGAAAATAAAAAATACAAATAAGTTGAGATTATTAAAATGATAGTTAGATGATTTTTCAACATAGTTTTAATTATAAGACTAATCACAAGATTTATTTGTAAAGATAATTTTATGAAAGTTTAAAAAAGATATCAAATATGATATTAGTATTTTTTGTCATTTAAAAAAAAAACATATTAAATATTAAATAATGTTGACCTAGTTTATATCTTATGAAGAACAAAAAAAAAAGTCAAAAATGCATTTTAGTGGCAAAATACAAACAAACAACAAAGTCACGAACCCGACAACCCATCAAATTGAGTTTATTAAAAACTAGAATAAGAATCAACTATTCATGTTCCACCTTTTTTAAGGAATTCCACTATGCTCATTTTGGGGTCAAATTAGGATAGGTGAATTCTAATTCCAATTTTGTATTTTTCAAAAAAACATCAAATTGGTGAATGTAGATATTTAGATTTTCCTATTCCAGCCCAATTCTTGCAACCAAATGGGGCCTAGAATATTTTGTGGGGGTCAGGGTTTCACCGCCTGTTTTCTACAAATTTTTTTTTTCTCTATAGGCCTGATAGGCTAATTTTTTTTTGAAAATTTGTAGACGAAAATTTTGAAAAAATTGATGAATTGTAGAGAAAAAAATATCGATCTAAAACTTAAATTTGCAGATCTAAAAAATGATTATATTAGATTTGCAAATTGGGCCTTTGGGTGCCAGTTTGCAATTTTTTTTTGCCTCAAATCTAACTATGGCCTAGGCTAGGCAAATTTATAGTCAAATTTCATTGAATCAACATTTTGAACACAATAACGAGGTCTGTTTTGGCTCTAAATGCTCCCGATGACTGCGATACTTTGGGTCTAGGTCAAGGTGTCCTTAAAGAGGTGAAGCAAGATCGATCTCCAACGGCTATGTGAAGAGAAATTCCCTCAGCTCTGATACCATGTAAGAATTTGACTTAGGGAAAAATCACCCAAGATCAAGGAACTCAAGCACAAGCACAAGAATAGACCAAAAGAGTATGATCAGACTAACAATATCAATTGAATTGATGTAATGTCATGTACAAGTACACTAGGAGTGCCTAAATATAAAGGCCTCTGGAATGCTTCTAAAATGTCTAGGAGTTAGCACATTGATAAGTCTTACAACCAAGCACATGTCCACCAGAAGTGGATTATCCTCCATTAAGCATAGGAGTAAGTGTGATGATGAGAGGATAAGCCTACAAAGGTGTAGCATAAATAACAATGTTGTAGACACCATGTGCTTAATTAAGAGTGCAAATAATTGTGTTGCCAACATGACAACTTAGTTGATTATGAAAAATCCAGTGTTGTAGACACCATGTGTTGAATTAGAGTTGCTTACTTCTGTGGTGTCAACATGACAACTCATAAGAGTATGCAAACTCCTAAGTGTCAACCTAATAAATTAAAAAATAATGCATTGACCTAAGTAAACTTAAGTAAAGTGTAATAAGTAAATACTTATTTACACCAACACCCCCCCTTAAGTGCAACTTAGGGAAATACACTTAAGCTTACAAAAGCTAGGATGAAAATGCATGATGGGTCCCGGCTACTAGGCCATGTTAGGTACCCATGTACAAATGAAATGCAATAAAATCTCTTATAAAATGAAGAAAGAGGGAAAACCTAATGGAAAAAACCCTCCCCAAAAAAGAGAGATGAAAAAACAAGATGCATGGATGGATGGAGTAATCAAGATCCCCCCATTACGACATACATAAAGTATGTACAATAGAGAAGTATGAGAAGAAAACTATCCCAAAAAAGGAAAAGGTCCTCCCCATAAGAGAGAAGAAGAAGAAGAAAGGAGAGAAGGTAGTCTCCCCCCCCAAATGAAGAATGTCAATTAGTGATAGTTTCTCTAAGGTAGAAGTAGATCCAAGACTGTTGAATAATGTTCCTCCCCTTTGGAAGAAACAATATCATAGGTACAAATGAGATGCTTCCCCAATGTGTAGAAAGAATCTCAAAGATCAATGATGTCTTTGAAACCTTCTCAACTATGCTTGTGTTGATACTGACTGACACCATTTCCAATATTGCTAAAAAGAACATGGTCAGATTTTGCAAGGATGGATGTAGAATATATCCCAAAGAACTAACTGTCTGTTCAAATGATAAAGAGCCCTCCTACAACTTTTGTACATAAGGTTCCACAATCATAGCAACCTAGAAAGACTGATCATGTAGAGAATGGATAGGAGGGTCAGAGTGAACCCTCACAACAACTAAAGAAGGATCTTCTTCATTGAAGAGAAGATGTATATCATCAATGATGTCTCCCAAATTTTCTATGTATGAATCCACAAACAAACCTGAAATATTTGTCAAGAAGTCATCTACTAATGTTGGAGCTAGAAGACAAGGTGTACCTTGCTATACTGATTTGCATAGACCTATCACTGTAGCAATGTATGCATTTGGAATATGTTGATGTCATGACCTCTTACTACAACTGTCAATAGGACTCCACATATTTGAATCTGTTGAATCATTATCACTAGTGTCACTATCAATTTCCACAATGTATGAAGTGTGGAGAGGATTAGAGGATAAGTTTGGTGAACTTTCCTCAAAGTGTACATTCTTCTCTATAAAAATCTCACGAGTCTCAAGATCCATAGGTCTGTATGCCTTAACACTATCTTCATATTTGATGAAAGTACAAGGCCTTGGTGGTAGTGCCTTGCATTCTTGTGAAGATATGTTTGCCCATGCTAGACAACCAAAAACTCCGAAGTGTCTCACAACTAGTTTTTTGTTGCACCATGCCTCAAAAGGAGTCTTTCCATCTAAGGCATTATGAGGAGACCTGTTAAGTATGTGATTGGCACTGCTTATAGCTTTGATTTCAAGTGATGGATCAAGAGACTTGGCTTGAATCATGCAACTTTCCATTGACTTAGAGTTGTAATCCTCATTTCTACAACACTTGTCTTTTGTAGACTGAATGCTACTAGATTCTGAAGATCAATACCCTCAAGTTTACAAAAGTCTTTAAGTCTTGAGTTCACATATCTACTTTCATTGTCCATATGAAGAACTTTGATGGATTTATATGATTGCTTTTCAACATGAATCTTGAAGGCTAGAAACTTTTCAAACACTTCATTCTTATGATCAAGAAAGTAGACCCATGTGTAGCATGAAAAGTCATCAATGAAAGAGAGGATGTAGCAACCCTTGTTAACTGATGTCACTACAAAAGGACCCACTAGAACCATGTGAACCAACTGAAGAACAATTGATGCTCTTGAAGACTTCCCTTTATCAAAATTCTCCTTTAGATGCATATCCATTGAACATGTTGAACATTCACCTTTGGAAAAGTTGATTGTAGGTATACCTTTGACCATATTGTTTGAGAAAATTTGATGAAGATAGCAAATGACAAGATGTCGATACTAGCCATGCCATAATGTACTTTGTGAATGAGATTGAGTTAACAAGGCATGTGAAGGATACTTAGGTACAAAGTGGGAAAATAATAAAGCCTTGTATGATGATTGACTTTACCCACTGCAACCACTGAACCATCTTTTAGATTGCATATCATTATTGAATCAAGAAGGAACTCAACTTTATTGCCATCTCCATAGTGAGTGATTTGGTAGATTGAGAGGAGAGTCAAGCTAAGGTTGGGAACATAGAAAAATTCTTTGAACTCTCCATTTTCCATCTCCACTTTTCCTTTCCCTTCAGCTTCCATTTTTGTATCATCTCCTACAAAGATGTGCAGTACCTTAGACTGCTTCAATGAAGAAAAGTATCCTTTTGAAGAACCCATATGATATGAACCACCTGAGTCAATAATCCATTCCACTGAAGAACTTGAACCAGCCATAAGTGCTTTCCCCTTTCCCTTTGAAGTGGTGGGAGTTGAATCATTGGAAGCATTTGGCACATTGATTTTGTTCTTTATGAGTAGGGTTTCCAACTCATCGATTCTCTTAGTCTTGTAATGATTCTCATCATGATTCAATTTCTTGCAATATGCACAAAACAAATTTTCCTTCTTATCATTGTTTCCCTTCTTGTCGGAAGAAGAATTGCCATGCTGTGAGGAGGTAGATTGTTGTGTCTCTGATTGTGATTTTTGCTTCCACTGCTTGTTCTTGTTGTTGGTAGAACTTTTGCCACTTTGATTTGATTGGTTCTTATTAGTAGCCACCAATGCTTTGGTCTTTGATGACTTGAGAATATCCATATCTATCAACTTGGATTGTTCTGAAATCAACACTTCTGTGAATGCATCAAATGAAGGTTTAGTGAAGGCACTTCCCATGGTCAATCTATGAGTGTTATAACTCGACACAAAAGATGCATAATTTGAAGGTAGCCTCTTCAAGATGTGATGAATCAATCTATCATCCTTCATGGGATTACCACAATCTTTAAGTAGTGCTCTTAACTCAGTGGCTTTGTTGATATAATATTGAATTGTGTCAAAATTCTTAGGATCCAAGAGAAGTAAATCATCCTCAATTTGGTATCCCTTTTCCTCATCCACCTTACCATACAACCCTTCAAGTTTGTCCCAAGTAGGTTTGGCTTCCTTAAAGCTGGATATGTGGAAGAAGAGATCTTTATAAACACAACTCTTGATAATTCCTAAAGCCTAATTGTCTTTAATTTGCCAATCAACTAGTGTTGTAGCATCTGTGGGTTTGGTAATTGTACCATCAACATATAGATTTAAACATTTTTTCAGTAATCTACTCCATACAATATCTTTCCATGTAGTATACTTGTGTGAAGTTAGAAGTGGAGTTTTAGGTGAACCCATGATGCATAAAATGAAAAAGAGCACAAAAGAAAGACACAAGAACACAAGAGATATCCCCCCTATTCACTCAATCAAAAGACCCCCCAAAAAATGATGCTTTTGGCACTTTAGATGTAGTGCATGTACAATAGGCCACTTATAGCATCAATATTTGGAGAAGATTGTGTAAGAGTTTTTGAGTCAATATTTCAGATTACACTCTATGATCCATCATCAGGACATAAGAGAGCAAAAGGATGAGTAAAAAAGATTGCAGACCAAGGAGGGGTTAAGGAGGTTAAAAAGAAGAAGGGGAGTACTACAGGCACAAGGATCGAGGTCAAGGAGGGAGGAGGGGCCAAGACAAGAACAAGAAAAAAGACAAGGATGTAGGACCACTAAATTAAAGAAACTAGATAACTAGTAGAAGGAGAGATGAGGATCAATAAAAATATAAAACACAAAAAAGAGAGAGTTAAAAGATGGGAATGGGAACGATATAAACCACATGAAACACCACTAATAAAGCACTAAAAAACTACAAAAACCACCTAAATATAAAAAGGAAACAAAACACAAATTAAAAAGGAGAGAGATAAAATGAG
This sequence comes from Cupressus sempervirens, assembly GCA_028749045.1. Lineage (NCBI taxonomy): Eukaryota > Viridiplantae > Streptophyta > Pinopsida > Cupressales > Cupressaceae > Cupressus > Cupressus sempervirens. The sequence goes on along the minus strand of CM053783.1, from coordinate 636,220,928 downwards.
AACAAAATAAATAAATAATAAAATGAAATAAAAATAAAATGACCAAGTATATATATATGTATGTATGTATATATGTGTGTGTGTGTGTGTGTATATTTGTATCTTTGACTTGTACAGTAAGACTTACGGGTCAAAGAAAGCATATACACACCAAAAATTGATAAATAAATAATTAAAAACAAATGAATTAAAATATATAAATAAATAAATAACCTAAATAAAAATAAACATAAAAATAAAATATAAATAATAATAATAATAAATAAATAAATATATAAATAAATATATATGTAAACAAATACAAAAGACGTACAATAAATAAATAAATAAAACCAAATGAAAAAAAGAAAATAAATTAATTTTTAAAAAACACAATTAAAATAAAATAAAAAATATATATAACAAAAATAATATAAAAAAGAATTAAAAAAATAAAAATTAAAAAAACATAAAAGCGAGAGAATATATATAACAAAATCAATGGGTTAAAAAAAAAAACCATACAGGAATGAAAGTGTGTGTGTATATATATATATACACATATAAATAAATAAATAAATAAATAAATAAATAAATAAATAAATATATATAAAACTAAGAAAATAAATTCAATAAATATATATGAATAAAAAAAAGGAAAAAAAAAAAATCTATATATAACTAACTAAGAAAAGAAATTCAATATATATAAATGAATAAAAAATAAAAATAAAAATAAATAAATAAATATATATTTGAGTAAAGGAAAACACTTAATCTATACATATATAAAAACGATCAATATAGATGACGAAGGAAGAAAATAAAACCAAAATAAAGGAACAAGGACCACATGCAACCACAAAAGCTCAAACTGCGGGGGGAACAAGGAAACACAAGGGGTAGGGGGACAAACTAGAAAAATGAGTTGAGGGGAGAACATGGGAAAACGGGGAGCTCCACACCGGCAGGGTAGGAAAAGGAGGGGGTATTTAAGGGTTGGGGGGATGATTTCTCATGAAAGATAAGAGGGGTTTCCAAGAATGACTAAGGGTCCACCCTTCGTCACGATTGAGGTTCAGAGGGTGGTTGCTAATAGTTATGGCTTCTTTGATTTTTTGTTTGAAAAGATGCTCCTCTTTGAATAAGATTTGAGCGTTCTCAAGGCACACGTGGTGCTTGGTACTGGAAGAATGCTCTGCTAGGGCTAACTTGAGAATTCTATCATGTTTAATGTCAGCACCATGCTCTTTGAATCTAGTTTTGAAAGCTCTACCAATTTCTCCAATATACAGAGCACCATAAGAGCATTCAATTTTGTAGACTCCAGATTCTAGTAGTGCATCCTTGGAGTCCTTCAGCTGAGGAATGCAACGTTTTAACGTAGAGACAAGACTGCAAGGATGTATTGCTAGAATATGGAGTCTACAAGATTGAATGCTCTTGTGGTGCTCCGTATATCAGAGAAGCTGGTAGAGCTTTCAAAACTAGATTCAAAGAGCATGGTGCTAACATTAAACATGATAGAATTCTCAAGTTAGCCCTAGCAAAGCATTCTTCCAGTACCAAGCACCATGTGTGCCTTGAGAATGCTAAAATCTTATTCAAAGAGGAGCATCTTTTCAAACGAAAAACCAAAGAAGCCATAGCTATTAGCAACCACCCTCTGAACCTCAATCGTGACGAAGGGTGGACCCTTAGTCATTCCTGGCAACCCCTCTTATCTTTCATGAGAAATCATCCCCCCAACCCTTAAATACCCCCTCCTTTTCCTACCCCACCGGTGTGGAGCTCCCCCTTTTCCCATGTTCTCCCCTCAACTCCTTTTTGTAGTTCATCCCCCTGCCCCTTGTGTTTCCTCGTTCCCCTCATAGTTTGAGTTTTTGTGGTTTCCTGTGGTCCTTGTTCCTTTATTTTGGTTTTTTTTTCTTCCTTCGTCGTCTATATTGATCGCTTTTATATATGTATAAATTTAGTGTTTTCCTTTACTCAGATATATATATATATATATATATATATATAGAATTTCTTTTCTTAGTTAGTTATATATAGATATACTTTTATTTATTTATATTTTTATTCATATATATTTATTGAATTTATTTTCTTAGTTATATATATATATATTTATGTATAAATAAATAAATAAATAAATGAATAAATAAATGAATAAATAAATGAATAAATAAATGAATAAATAAATTTAAAATATATATATATATATATATATATATATATATATATATATAAATACACACTTTCTTGCATGTATGTTTTTTTTTTTACCCATTGATTTTGTTATATATATTCTCTCACTTATATATATATATATTTTTAAATTATTATTATTATTTTTATTCTTTTTGATCTTATTTTTGTTATATATATATATTTTAAATCTATTTATTTTCTTTTTTTCATTTGGTTTTATTTATTTATTGTACGTCTTTTGTGTTTGTTTACACACACACACACACACACACACACACACACACACGGGCCCCATAGCCCCCCCAACAAGATTATTTAGGCCCTTTAGGGCCCACCATCCATATAGGGATCGAATCTCGGTTCTCTTGCCTCACCCAATGGTAACAGTAATCGATAGGATGGTAACAGCTCCATAAAGCAGCTACTCATGCACCCTTAGAATAGTAGGGCACCCCGAACCTTGCCCGAATATTAGTTCTTAGGTTCTCTCTCTCCTCATGCTCACAGGGAAAGCAACTGGATCAAGCTCTGGATGGATGTCCCCAGGCAATATCTATTTGTTGGGTGAGCTCCTACAGGTTCTCCTACTTTCGGAAGGGCCTAACCTATCCACCTGATGGGTGAGATGGCAAACAATTTGCTAAAGGGGCCTGCTAACAGAGTTATAGCCGGTTGTAAGTTTGGCTGGATAGGTCGAGCCCTACCCACAGTTGGCGAAAGGGGGGCTTGGGTATATATATATATATATATATATATACATTAATTAATTAATTATTATAATTATTTATGTTTTATTTTTATTTAGGTTATTTATTTATTTATATATTTTAATTCATTTGTTTAATTATTTATTTATCGATTTTTGGTGTGTATATGCTTTCTTTGACTCGTAAGTCTTACTGTACGAGTCATACATACATACATACATACATACATACATACATACATACATACATACATACATACATACATACATACATACATACATACATACATACATACATACATATATATATATATATATATATATATATATATATATATATATATATATATATATATATCATTTTATTTGGACATTATTTGGTTATCGTTTTATTTGGTCATTATTTGGTCTATATATATATATAGTTGGTCATTTTAATTTTATTATTTATTTTAATTTTTATTTTTTGTTCTCATTTTATCTCTCTCCTTTTTAATTTGTGTTTTGTTTCCTTTTTATATTTAGGTGGCTTTTGTAGTTTTTTAGTGCTTTATTAATCGTGTTTCATGTGGTTTATATTGTTCTCGTTCCCATCTTTCAACTCTTTTTTTTGTGTTTTATATTTTTATTGATCCCCATCTCTCCTTATACTAGTTATCTAGTTTCTTTAATTTAGTGGTCCTAGGTCATTGTCTTTTTCTTGTTCTTGTCTTGGTCCCTCCTCCCTCCTTGACCTCGATCCTTGTGCCTTTAGTCCTCCCCTTCTTTTTAACCTCCTTAACCCCTCCTTGGTCTGCAATATTTTTTACTCATCCTTTTTCTCTCTTATGTCTTGATAATGGATCAAAGAGTGTGATCCGAAATGTTGACTCAAAAACTCTTACACAATCTTCTCCATAAATTGATGCTATAGATAATGGATTGTGGAAAACTGATCTATTTAATAGACCACTTGTCAAAATGTACAAAGTGGACTTCTAATTTTTCTATTTACAACTACCTTTTGAGGCTCAAATCTATCATTAAGCACTGTAGCTCAAATGTACAACAATTTTCAAAAGTACTCAAAGCAATACAATGCAAAAAAGGACCTAATTCTGAAAGTGATCTTTTTGTCCACATAACCCTATAATCTAATTGTAGATCACAAATTAAGCACTTTAAAAAGAAAATAGAACATGAAAATGTGTCCAGATGAACCTGTCAGAGCATTTGAAGTTGCAAAATATAGGATTGGACAAGTAGAGTCACCAAAAAATGCAATTTCTAAAAAATATGTGCACCAAAACTAGAAAAGAATAGCACCACTAAAAAGTTCAAGAAATTCTACCCAAAATAAAAAAAATCACACCTAATTTGGAGTCTGGATGACTGAGTTATGGCCTCCCAAAGTCAGACTATAAAATCAAAACTAAATCTGGAGAGGGGTCTAGGTACAAAAACACTGGGTTAAATTTGATAGTCAAATAGCCATCATAGCTATGTTATTTGTCCTGGAAATGATAGTCAGATGATAGTCAAATTTAGGCTCGTAAAATGTTGATGTCAGCGAAAAATCCCCCTTGTTGACATGGCAGGCTAACTGGAAATACAACTTGTATAGACCGTATGATCTTGACACATGAAAATGTATGGATGCTTTGATGTATCTACTTGGCATATGGAAACCCATGTGGCAATCATTTGGTTGTGTAGCGAGCTAACTGGACAGGGTGTCCGTGTGGCTGTATGACTTGGCCTGGAGGAGCTGTCGTGTTGTCGACCGTTGTTCCATCTGGCATAGAAATATGACGTGGTGGAGTGGGTCCACATTGGCACTTGTTGATTAGGTCTAGCATAGATGTGGTGGGGTTTGCTTTGACCGATGACTAGATTGTTAAAAAAATTTGCCGGAGGAAGTTTTTAATCACCCTGGCTAGGATTTGAATAGGTCGGGTTGTCGGTGCTGAAAGACGTGAAGTTCACCAGGAGTCCAGAAAATGGAGAGCAATGGTTGTTGAGTTTCTATGCCAGGGCTAGAGTTAAATGCTGGCAGGGGTCAGAAGCACTGGCTCAGGGCTGGTAAAAAGCCGACAAGGTGGGTTTATCCCACATGCACCACAAAACTGTGTTGTGTGGTGCTTAAAATACGAAGCCCGCAGGGGGTATTAACAAAGTGGGAGCCACTGATGTTGAAAGATTTGTTCAATCTGCCATAAAATGGTTCATATTGCGGCTAGAAATTTGGAAATGTGTCGATGGGAATTGTAGACTGTCGGGTGTAGATGCTGCCAAATGATGGAATAAGAAATATTCCTTAGGGGCCTGTTTGGCTACAAGAATTATCGAATGCGACATTCATCTATGTTAGAATAAGCTCTCTTTTAGTATTCATGCATTCTTAAAATAAGTTCTGGAATATCATTTCAACTTGTTTGGTTGACTTGGAAGAGGAGTCGGAAGATGCATATTCTATATTTAGTTGCAATAATTGAAATAGGAATTGGAATAAGTTTAGTTTTAAAATTTTAATTATTAAATTATTATTTTTAATTTTGTAATATTTTAAATAAACAAGATTTTTTATTTATAAAACTTGATTTTTTAATTAATTTTTTAAAAAGTCAAATTATTTTAATTAGCCTTTATTTTATTTTTTAAATTGACTTTATAAGTGAAAGATATACTACAACCTTTGAAATTCATCAAAATTCAAAGGACATATTAATTGTATATTATAAATTTAATTTTAAGTCAAATCAAATTATTTTAATGAGTATAATATCAAAACTAAAATTATTTTTATTTTAAAATATATTAAAGAAAATAAAAAATACAAATAAGTTGAGATTATTAAAATGATATTTAGATGATTTTTCAACATAGTTTTAATTATAAGACTAATCACAAGATTTATTTGTAAAGATAATTTTATGAAAGTTTTAAAAAGATATCAAATATGATATTAGTATTTTTTGTGATTTGAAAAAAAACACATATTAAACATTAAATAATGTTGACCTAGTTTATATCTTATGAAGAACAAAAAAGAAGAAGTCAAAAATGCATTTTAGTGGCAAAATACAATCAAACAAAAAAGTCACGAACTCGACAACCCATCAAATTGAGTTTATTAAAAACAAGAATAAGAATAAGCTATTCTTATTCCACCTTTTTTAGGAATTCCGCTATGCTCATTTTGGGGTCAAATTAGGATAGGCGAATTATAATTCCAATTTTGTATTTTTCAAAAAAACATCAAATTGGTGAATGCAGGTATTTAGATTTTCCTATTCCGGCCCAATTCCTGCAACCAAACGTGGCCTAGAATATTTTGCGGGTATCAGAGTTTCACCGGCCATTTCCTAAAAACAAGAAATTTCTCTACAGGCCTGACGGGCTATTTTTTTTTTGAAAATTTGTAGACGAAAATTCTAAAATTTGTAGATCTAAAAAATGACCATACCAAATTTGCAAATTGGCCTTTGGGTGCTAGTTTGCAAAATTTTTTTGCCTCAAATTTGACTATGGCCTAGGGTAGGAAAATTTATAGTCAAATTTCATTGAATCAACGTTTTGAATGCAATAGCGAGGTCCATTTTGGCTTTAAATGCTCCAAATGACTGCGATACTTTGGATCTAGGTCAAGGTGTCCTTAGAGAGGTGAAGCAAGATTGATCTCGAATGACTATGTGAAGAGAAATTCCCTCAGCTCTGATACCATGTAAGAATTTGCCTTAGGGAAAAATCACCTAAGATCAAGGAACTCAAGCACAAGCACAAGAATAAACCAAAAGAGTATGATCAGAATAACAATATCAACTGAATTGATGTAATGTCATGTACAAGTACACTAGGAGTGCCTAAATACAAGGGCCTTTGGAATGCTTCTAGAATGTCTAGGAGTCAACACATTGATAAGTCTTACAACCAAGCACATGTCCACTAGAAGTGGATTATCCTCCATTAAGCACATGAGTAAGTGTGATGATGAGAGGATAAGCTGACAAAGGTGTAGCATGAAAAATAATGTTGTAGACACCATGTGCTTAATTAAGAGTGCAAATAACTATGTTGCTAACATGACAACTCAATTAATTATGCAAAATCCAGTGTTGTAGACACCTTTTGCTAAATTAGAGTTGCTTACTTTTGTGTTGTCAACATGACAACTCATAAGAGTACACAAACTCCTAAGTGTCAACCTAATAAATAATAAAATAATGCATTAACCTAAGTCAACTTAAGTGTAATAAGTAAATACTATTTATACCAACAATACCCACAAGCTTTAGTACTATAGTACAAAGTTAACCCATTAAGGCTTACAGTTGATCACTTCTAATGATCTACCCTATTAGGAGCAATAAGGACTACTAGGTGCACCTTGTGAAAGGATTTACAAAACATACAATGAAGTATGCACTTAGTAAAGAGATTGTAAAAGACTATTAAGTCTACCTTGTAAACGGATTTAAATTGATACACCTATTAGGATGAACTAGTGGCTAATCTTTGATTTGTAACTCTGATTTGCTGGTTGAGATTCCTTTGAAAAGTAGTGATCACCTTGCTGTCATAGATAAATCTTTGTCATCCCTTATATTACTTGTAGCCTTCTTAATTCACACTCCTACTCATATGATTTCTTTTTATTCACATTCTCATTTGTGGATGTGATACAATACATTACATATATATCAATTCAAACTACAATTCATCAAAGTCGGCTACAACACAAGTTTCACCAAAATACACAAAGTTGGCTCAACTTCTAGCACTTAGGTTCTAAAGACAAACTCATTGAGGTTTTGATACTCGAAAATCATTGTCAACACTCGACATCATCATGCTCTTAGTAGGCATAGAAGCTTGGTTCATACTAATCACTTCAAAGTAGTCTAAACTTGGTTAGCACTAGTGACTTGATGAACACTGTGAAACTCAACATATAAACCGAATCACTTGGTTGAAACTACATAGCTTGGTCAACACTAGCACTACAAGCTCAATATAAACTTAATCATTTTATTGACACTTCCTAGCTTGGTCAACACTAGATTCATATCACTGATACTACAAACTTAGTAGACACTAGAGGCCACGGTTGACACTGTGCAACTCAGTTAATACTATGAAGCTTAGTTTGCATTGTTACTTATCAACTCAATAGATACTACTCAGTGTGAACTTAATACTAGTTCTAGAACTTAGTAGCAATTGTAGAACTTGGTAACAATTGTATTACTCGGTAGTAACTATAGACTGCAAGATAAGCTCAGTAGCTGCTAACCAATTGACTAAGTGTGAGTCACTAATAAAAAAACTTGACCATAATGTCAACAATCTCTCCCTTTAGAATTAGTGACAAAAAAACTTATCAATCCAAACCGAATTCTCAAAATTTCAAGTCCAAAACATTCTTTAGTCTCTATCCTGTGTTTTCAACTCGGTAACATACTCTAGTTTTGAGATTTTTCAAAATTGCTTTTGTAAGGAATGTTTTCTAATTAACTATACACATATATGTATAATTTTATTCTACTCCCCATACATATATACGCATATTTTACTTTTCTAACTATATATATATATATATATATATATATATCTTCTTTCTTATTTTCTCCCTTTTTATATATCACATCCGCTCCCCCTTTTTGACATAAATACCAAAGGTGTATGCTACATGGTAATGCCAAAAAGTGACAAGAAGTCAGAATGTACATTCAAAATCAATGTCATTGTCTTGTCCCAATTTTCCTATAAAACCATGCTTGCATGAAGTGCAATTTGTACTTCTATTGATAACTCCATCATGTGATCAGCTACAGAGAAGTTATTATCATGGATGAGAGTTTTGACATGTACAATGTGTTCCTGTAATGCATCCATGTTCAGAAGAATCATGCCTTGGATGTCTATATAGTGTGGCTATGATCCTAGCTTCTTCCCTTAATAATTCTACTTGCAAATCAGTCAGAAATCCAATCTTTGAGTAGTGAGTAGAATTGTACCTCGGGTCAAGTGAGAACTAGTGTGCACTTTCCTTCAAGTATTCATCTATCTTAGATAGTTTATCTTTGATTCCCTGGGTGAAGATAGATGTATCACACAACTTGCTGAATAATGAAGTTACATTATTTACAGAGGTTTCCAGTAAGCTGAAAACAGTAGATAGTTCTACTTGATTTATTGCAATTTTCTGTGCAATTTTCTCCAATACTTTGTTCTCAAATTTCCTCTCTACTCTTTGTAAGAACTTTTCTTGTCCATTTAGATCTTCATTGAATTTCTAGACAACTTCTACTAACTAAACAAAAATAGGTTGAGTACTATCAACCTTAGTACTTAGTACATCTATAAGTATGTTCTTTACATCTTAAAGCACTTGGTTTTCTCTACTTTTCTCTTCTATAAGATTTTGTTACTTAGCTTTCTATTCCAATAATTCACCTATGATGTTCATTTGATTAGTATTTAAAGTAGAGATATCCCAATTTGAGATAACAATATCCTCATCAAGATCAAAGTCTTATTCTTTACCATTATCCTTACTTGAAACTTTAGTACTGAGTTGAGACTTGCTCTTTACTATCCTTGTACTTAATATTTGCATACTTGGAATTGTAACAACAGTAGAAATAGAAGGGCTAGAAAAAAAAGTAGATATTGCATTGATAGTAGAAATACCTAGTTGGTGCGTAGCCAAATTTGATGATGGAGGAGGCACTAGCTACTCAGTAGATGAAGTGCTGACCAGTTCAGTCAATATGGTATTCAATTGAATAGGTGCAAAGATTGGTTGGGTGCATGGTGTTGCATTGGTTTCCATAACCAACTCAGTAGGAGCTTTCTCTAAGCTTGATGACATTAAAGCTTTGCTTAGAGAGTGAGGAAATGAGGCCATAAATGTTGCTGCAATTTTCTCTAGGTTGGTTTCCTCAATACTTTGAATCTCAGGGAGATTCTCCTCTATAGCTTCTTGTTCTTGCTCCTCATCATCCAAATTTATATCATTTGTTTCTATTTCTTCTTCATCATTGTTGTCATTTTCTTCCTTGTCATCTTCATCATCTATGTCACTAACATGAACAACAAAATCACCCGATTGATGAAGTTTGTAAATATTCTTCCATGTAGTTGTAGCTATCTTCACCACATGTTCAATGTCATTTACCAATATCATGCTTGTGTTGAATTTTAGAGTGAGCTTTTCCTCATTTTTCTTCATGGATTCTTTCACCTCTTTGTCACTAATACTCAACATGAGCTGCTTTAGAGTCTATTCATAGATGTCTTTTATAGTTTTCTTAGCATTTTCCCATCTTGGCTTGATTTCTTGCATAAGCTCATTGGGAATTTGATATACAAGTTGATCAAGTGAGTATTTCCATTTACACAATTTTGACATCATCATGCCTTGCTTATTCTCATCTGCATTCCCGATCTCATATTTGAGAGATTTGAAGTTTTCCATTTTGGCTCCTCCTTCATTTTCCTTTAATTTTTCCTAAATTTTAGGTGGAGGTTTCTTGAAAATAATTTCCTCAACATCTTCCTCACCTAATTTCAATTTCTTTCTTATTTGGATGCTCTTCTTGTGAATACTATAGTAGATGACTTGGTGGGCCAGGTAATGATAACCTTTCCCTTCTTGTAGTGCCTGCCCTCATTCACATTCTTTTGGACACATTGTTGCTATTATTGTCAGACTATGTTAGACTAGTTTTATGTTGATGGTTAGTAGTATTGTTTCGAGACTATCAGATATTGTGCTATGGATTGAGTTGATGTATGATGAGATTACTTAGACTCTACATTTCATATATGCATGATGATTATTACATTATTTCCAGTTATTGATGATGATTAGTTAGATGGTTTATTATCACATGTGTTTTATTATGGATACTTACCTCATACTTGCATGTGTATGGTGTGCGTGTTTGTTCTTATGTATGGCATTTCTGATGTGGTTAAGGAAGAGAGTCATAGTCACCTGCTAGTCGGGATCTATGCGATGCACCACTTCCTGCCATTGCCTATTTAGCTTAGCATATATATATATATATATATAGTATGTACATGCATAGTTTTTATGTAAGTTGCAGTTACTAGGTATTGACTTCCCTGAATTGCTAGGATGAGCGTACCCTGTCGCACTATCTCAATGGTAAGAGAGGGGAGATAAATTCTCAAGTCCAAATCCTAAACCCTTAAACCATTTGTCCTAGAAAGGTAGGACAAGTATCTGGGATGTTTTACCTTCTGAATGTGTCGGATGATATAATTCATGATTTTTAACCCTTTAGACTAATTTTGTATGGATTGTTTTATGATGGGTTTTCATATTTTATCTTGGAGGTCTATAGTGAATTCTCTATTAATTAAGTCTAAAATTTAAAAAGATTTAATTAATAATTTAATTATTTGGGAAGAATTAATATAATATCATGATCTTTAGATATTTTGATTTTAATTAATTAAATGAGAATTAATTGAGAAAAGAAATTAACTAAAAGAAATTAAAATTAATAATAATAAAAATAATAATAAAGTAATAAATAAATAATAATAAAAGTAATAAAAGAATTAAAATAAAAGTTATAAGCTTGCCTAGGAGTTAATGCACCTCTTGATTGCACATATGTCAACAACATAGGATTTAGTGAACAAATTAAGCACATGGTGTCTACAACCTTATGACTCATCTAGAAGGTTGGAAAAGACTCATGCTTAGTTGTCAACACCTTCTGGTTGTTTCTAGAGACATTCTAGGTGCTTCTTGAGAGTTCTTTATATTCAGGCACTCTTAGAAGCTTAGAGAGAGTGTTTGGAGGACCCGACAACATTGGAGAAGGAAGGAGCTTGCTCTGCAGTTTCTGAGGAGAAGTGATTTAGCATCAGTGTCCAGGTAGACACTTGTGATTTTGCCTATGTTATTTAGCTTCTTGCACTTCTTGTCTTCTTCGTGTCTTCTGAATGCTTTCTAAGGATTTTCATATCTTGGTTGTATGTATTTTGTCATGGGTAGTTAAATTCTATATAAGAAATTCTCATATGCGTAGATTTGAGGAAACTATGGGGTTAGGGTTTTCAGATGCATACGAAGAAACCTATTAGATGGATTAATGGGTAAATTTAGAGAATAATTATTTTAAAGGGGAAATTCTTAATTTAAAGAATTAGAAAGCCCTTTTTGTTTAAAAGTTATATATATGTTCTCTTTTTAAATATGTAAAATTTGCATATATATATATATATATATAGTTATTAAATTGTAGTAATATTTGATAGAGAACTGCATGTATATATATACATATATATACATATACATATATACATATACATATATACATATACATATATATATATATATATACATATATATATATATATACATATATATATATATACATATATATATATACATATATATATATACATATATATATATACATATATATATATATACATATATATATATACATATATATATATATATATATATGTATATATATATATATATGTATGTATATATATATATATGTATATATATATATATATATATTTAAAACGTAGTTAAAAAAAAATATTTAAAATTAATCGCAGTGGAAAACATTATAATAAAACCTGAATCGCAACATTTTTGAAAAAATGTTTTATAAATTTTTTTTTAATAAACATGGGGAGGGCGGATTACACCCCCCCTGTACCCCACTATCTCTGCGACGCCGACGAATGTCTGCTGTGCAGGTACTTACGTCAGCAGGCCTACGACAGCAAAGGCCGCACGGCTAAGTCGCACAACAACTGTCACACATATGTGTACGCAATATTGCCACGATCAATGTATCGCAAGGTATGAAATAAAGTTAAAACATTTTAATAAATTGTTTATGTTATATGAAATCGATATTGGATAATTCGATTTTCATGATTATTATTACTAAATATTATTAAGTTTTAAGTATCAATATATATATATATATATATATATATATAAATTATTATTATAATGGTAGTTATTATATTAGATTAGCTTATTTATTATAAATTAAATTTTATTAATAGAATATTTCTTTTAAATTAATCATTCTATAATATTTTAGTAAAACTAATTTAGTGAAATTTAAATAAAGAATATATATATGAATGAGTGTGAATTGTATTGTTCACATTGAAATTTCTTCTTGTCTTAATGGAATGATAGGGGGGTCTAATTCAAATAGCCTATACTCTTAGAAACATCTTAAAATATAGATTTAATGGGTAATGGGATGATTACTTCCTATATATGGGTTAGGGTAATGTACAAAATTTCTCCACTCAAGATCTAAATTTGAAAATGAAAACTAAGACCTCCACACTTAATTCAACTATATAATTTTAGGTTTTCTCTATGCTTCTTGTTTTGGGTTTTTGGGTTGACTAGTGTTGACCAGTTATAGGACATCTACCAGAGGCTCAGGGTTATGATTGTGATGTCATGATGATGTCTTTTGATTCCGATCTTTATAAACTCAGGCATGGTTATGTGATGACATGCTGATTGATATTGTCTTCAGTCTTCTTGTGTAAGTTGTGATATATGTAACCTTTTTATGAATTATCGATCAGTTGTATTGGATTACTTTCCAGTTACTTTGGTGGCATTGAATTGTTATCTGATGTCATGTTGTGATATGTTTTGACTCAATTTTTTTGGAGTCTTTGATCAGTATTACTTTGAGATACTTTTTGGTTACTTATTGAGAACTAGTGAATATTGTGATTATCAGTGATACCTTCAGTTGCCAATAGAGAACTGTTGTGGTCATGATTATCTATGATGCTTTTCAGTTGACTCATGGAGATTTGATTTTTATATTGTAGATTATCTTTTGGTATTTTGCGATTTATGATTCCATGAGCCTAGGGTAGGTTATCTACTTATAGTGTCGGGAAGTGGCTTGCAATGGAGGCCGAGGCCCTAAGAGGCTACCAGGGTAACTCATTGTAAGTTGTTTTAATAAGAAAAAACATTCACACCTAATACTGACTTAAATGGACTTAATAAGATAATTTTTTGTTCTCGCCCATGCCTCAAGTGCTAGACCAGACTAGGATGGGAGTAGAGAGAATGCTTGGTTGCAACCTTGCATTCTGTAGTATGCCTCGTCTGTATGACAGGATACTAGTGGCCACATAGGGATCACTAGGGGGCTGGGGTCTATTGGGAGACTACCAGGGTAACTCTAGCATGATCTGTGTGATGACACTTTCCCGCTTGCATAGTAGGTTTCCTACATGTCTTTGTTGTGCCTCTGGGATTAGATGTCGATTTATGTTGGAACATTTGAGTTAGTATACTTTTAGGAATCCTGGACTTAGAGAGTATTTGTATTATGTGATTTGATAACCTGTTTGGGACTTGAGATAATCTCCTCAGTGCGGTGGGAGTGGACCATTTAGGTTCCATGCAGTCGGGTGGTAGTGCTTTTCCACTCTTATCATTTGAGATCCATTTGAGACACCGTGGCTGATGCATTCTTTATGATGGTGGACACGTATCCTTACATTGATGTTTTGTATATGTTAGATGATGTTATCTTATGCTTTACTTGCATGTTAGATTTCTTTTATGCATATGATGTAGTATGATTTAGGAGTGACATTCCTACTATGTTAATACCGATGATTTCTTCAGTGATTTGGAATGATATGCATGGAGGGATGGCTAGGACCCACGATGGTCTAATGATGCTATTTACAGTTGGGAGGAACCGTGCACTTAATTGGTTATGTTGTGATTTATGGTTATCTGTTACGATTAATGTTTATATCATTTATGATGATGATGTATCATGTATGGTATTTGGTTTCATTTACTTGCTACATTTGCACTATGGATTAGAATAGGATGATGTACTTTATTTCACATATGTATATTATTTTAAGCCTTTCATACCCTATGGCATGTACAGTGGATGATTGAGCATTCGAAAATGTAATTAATGAACATTGGACTTTTCATTATTATTTTATGTGGATGTAGTATTAGATGGAAACATAATTAGTTATGTTAGATGTGAATTAACATTAAGGGATCCTTAAGAATGTAACCAGTTATGTATGTATGTTCATGTCTACTTTCAATTGGATATTGTTATTGCTTTTGCTACTATGTTATGAATGGTTTTACTTTCATGATTTAAAAAAAAAATGCTACCAAGCTTAGTGAAACTTTAGGTTAATTCTTTGGATCTCTTGGTGGGGCGTTACACTTCTTCCTTATAGGCTATTCCTCTCTAGACTTTGTTTCTTCATCTTTTGCATAATCTTCTTCCATATCATCTCCTTTTGCTTCTATCAATAGGAGAGTAGAACTTGCTTGCCTTAGTTTTGCTATCCTCTTCTTTCCTTTACTGACTACTTGAGGAAGCTTGATTTCAAGTTCTATTCTAGCTTTGGCTTCATCATAGGTACCAACATATGTGGCCTTGGGATCCACAGGTTATTCAGTAGTGCCTCAATGACATCCTTGGTGTCATCAATGTTAACCTCATAGCTTAGAGGCTTAACCCACACCACTAGGTTTGACTGCTTGAATGTACATTTTGTCATAGCCTACCATAAAACAAACATCATTCTTGTAATATTATACAAGTTTCTTTGAAATTATATAGTTTTTATTCATCTTTTCCTTGAATGAAACAAAGTAGTTATCTATGATACTGACAAAGTTCTCACCCATCTCTTCTATATATTCATTAATATGATATAGTACTAGTACATCTTTTGTCCATATGACTGAGCCTTTAGAAGGGATTTTTTTTTTATAAAGAAGAATAAACAAGTCAAGAGTAAGCCAAATTTACATGGATTATTCTTTGAAGTTTTGATGCTCTCCATGTTCTTGTTGAATTGATTCAACATTAGCTCGGCAAGGTCAAAGGACATGTTGTTTCTTCACTACCTTGAGAGCCTAATCAACTGCCTTACACAACATGTTGTTGAGACAATTAGAGCTATATATCTTATGAGATATCACAAAAATTCCAAATTTTAGCTCCATTTCAATCATATTTCTGATTTTCATACCTCTTCCATCCCACTCGACAAGAGTTTTGTTTTATAGATCTACCCTACTTAGGGTTTTGGTAATCTTTGCTTTGTTCAACATCAGGAGTCCTATGATTCGATGAATCATTTTCTTCAAGATTTGAATAGGCTGCTTCAACCATAATTGTCCAATGTGCACACAACTAAGAATAAACCTTATCCATTTGATTTGAAAGTCTTAGGGCATATGTGGAATGTGTGTTAAACCCTTGGTCTCCAAATGTTGATGCTTAAGTTTCAACACACCATTAACACATAAATTGTTCAAAGATTCATCCATTTTTAGGGTTCCAATTTCTTGTATAAATCATAAAAAGTGTTAATGAATATCATTAACAAGTAATACCTTTGTTGGAATCTATGACTGAGCTATAGTTGGGTCAAACACTTCTACAACTATCAGACTCAACTTGTAGTCTGGTGCCTTCCATTTAATTCCATGAACCAACATCTCAGATCCTTTCCCATTTTTGTTGCTAGAAGATTCCATGCTTGGTACAATTTATGAAAACACAAAAATCTTCAATAAAAAACACACAGATCACTTAGAAGCATAGAAATTTCCCTTTGCAAATAACTCTTCAAAAATTCATGATGATACATGAATTCAATTTCCTTCCTTTTAACAAATTTTCACTTTTCAAATGCCATAAATACTTGGTACAATCACTCATTTGGTGATAGACTATCTTCCACTTAGTTTAACCTTAATGCTCAGTAGAGTCATTCATAGCTTAGTAACCACACAATGTATTAGTGCATCTCAACCTGCTTAGTAGGGTCTTACAAGTCGACCTAGCTCGGTAAGATCTTGAGTTTTTTGCAATAACTTGGTGATCCCTTTGCATCTTAAATGTTGATATGGATCTTTCCTTCTAGCTATCTGGAATTGATGTAAGATGCCTACTTCAGAGTCTCAGTTCCAGTCATTCTTGTGGGAGATAAAGTTGAAATACTTGAGTCACCCAATTCTTGAGTGACATTTGCTTCAAGACTCAGGCTTGCATTCTTAGAAGATTTTGGAATCTATTGTCGCTTCATCTACTTTATGATATTGTCAGCTTTAGCTTTCTTTTCATCTTCAATCCTTCTAGTGTTCATATAGTTCTTGGAAAGATGTCCAAGTTTTGTAAAAATAAAACATCTTCTAGTGGTGTCTCTTGTCCTCATGTGATGTTTCACACAATTTGCTCCAATGTGCCCAAATTCTCCACAGAAGTGGCATCTACACCATGTTTTGTAGTCCCAATTGAATATAGCTTTCACAATATATTTTTTTGGGTTTAATATCTTGGTTTTGCATTCAAAAGATTTATGTCCATGTTTCTTGCACTTATGATATTTACCTTCAAATTTAGGTTTCTCCTTACATTCACTTGCTCTATGATCATGTTTATTGCAATTGTAACACTTTCCATTGAATTTTTCTTTACCATTACTCCAACATTTGTTTGATGTGTGACCTAACTTACCATAGTAATTGCAAGTATGCCTTTGATTATTTTGAGCTCCTTTGTTGGATTATCCCCCATCTTCTGTGTATCCTATTCCTACTTTTCCTTTCTATCTTTATTGACTTTGATCATTCAATTGATTCATGTTTGCTTGAGATTTCATCATCCTATCATTAGTTTTCTTTTCAGTGTTTAGATCATTTTGCAATATTTTATTCTTTAATCTTAGATTCATGATTTCTTCATTTGCATTAGTGAGCTAATCAATGAAGTCTTCCTGTTGAAGGGATAGATGTTGAATTTCATTGTTCTTTCCCTCTATCTCTTCTTTAGCTCTCTCTTTTTCTTCCATGACTTCACATAATCTTATTGATTAAATTCCTTATTCCATTTTCAACTTTATAACTTCTTCTTGAAGACTGAAATTCTTTTCCTATAGGACTTTGATTGTCTCATCATCTTCATCTAAATTTCTTTCTGGGTAGATATCTTCAATTCTTTCTTTAGTGTAGAGATTGTCATTAATTTGTATTGCAAGATTTTTTTTTTCTTTTCAAGAATTGAGAGAGTTGCTCCATTTATTTCTTTAGTTTCCCAATAGCCAATTCTAAATCTAGTTTTTAATTGTCAATAACATTATCTAGCCTATATACCTCCATTGCCTCTGATCTTTGCTCAAGCTATTCAACTTCTTCTTTGAGAACAACAAAGCTCTGATACCAATTTTTGGAAATATAGGATAGGCTAGGTTACTAAGAGGGGAGGGATGAATCAAGAACCAATAAAACTTAATCTTATTTCACTAATTAATCCTTCATATATATTTTGATCTAATTGTATGCATGAAAAACTAAAAGCATTAAAACATTCATAACACTTTGACACAAGATATAGTGACGCAGAAACCATCCAAATAGAAACTAAAATTGGGGTGGGGATGAGTCTCACAAGATTTAGTAATGTAGTATAAAATTAACCTATTAAGGCTTACAATTGATCACTTCTAATGATCTACCTTCTTAGGAGTGATAAGGATTGCTAGGTCCACCTTGTGAAAAGATTTACAAAACATACAATGAAGTATGCACTCGGTAAAGAGATTTGCACAAGACTTTTAAGTCTACATTGTGAAAGGATTTAACTGATACACCTATTAGGATGAAGCTGTGGCTGATCTCTAATCTGCAACTCTGATTTTCTGGTTGAGATTCCCTTGAAATGTAATGATCACCTTGTTGTGATAGATAAATCTTTGCCATCCCTTATACTATTTGTAGCCTTCTTAATTCAAAATCCTACTCATATTATTTCTTTTTATTCAAATTATCATATTTGGATGTGCTACAATACAATACATATATATTAATCCAAACTATAATTCATAAAAGTTGGCTACAATATAAGTTTCACCAAAATACACAAAGTCAGCTCAACTGTTGGCATTTAGGTTTTGAAGACAAACTTAGTAAGGTTATGATACTCGGCAACCATTGTCAACACTCAACATCATCATGCTCTTGGTAGACTCAGAAGTTGCATTCATACTAATCACTTCAAAGTAGTTTGAACTTGGTCAACACTGGTGACTCAATGAACACTGTGAAACTCAACATATAAATTGAATCACTTGGTTGACATTGCATGGCTCGGTCAACACTAACACTATGAGCTTGGTATAAAATGAATCACTTAGTTAACACTTCTTGGCTGGATCAATGCTAGATTCACATCACTGACATTGCAAACTTGGTAGACACTAGAGACCACAGTTGATACTATGCAACTAGGTTAGTACTATGAAGCTTGATTTGGATTGTTACTTATCACTCAATGGATACTGCTCGATGTGAAGTGAATACTAATTCTAGAACTTGGTAGCAACTGTAGAACTTGGTAATAGCTGTATTGCTCGGTAGTAACTATAGACTACAAGATAAGCTTGGCAGCTACTAACCAATTGAATAAGTGTGAGTCACTAATAAAAAAAAATAACCATAATGTCAATAGTAATCTCATATCTTAAATTTTGTATTAGCCAATGAACATCCCAGTAACATGATGTCATATACCCAGAAACCATTATGCATAATGGTTTGATCAGTTAAAGAGTAGTGTTGTAGTTTCAAGAACCACCATGTATATTGGGACTTCTTTGAGGAGAATCCAAGTGTTGAGAATTTGAAAGATGTGAATATCCCTTACTATTACATGTTAGTAAGAAAATAAATTACTATTTGACTAAATTCCAAATAATTAAGCTCTCAAGTAGGATATGATATATAATGATCAATCTCAAGCATGTGATTAATGCAATCTTACATGTCTAGTGCCTTAGAAATAGAGAAATATTAAATGTAGCATATTCAATCTGTTCATTCCATCAAGTAGATAAGGAAGGGGTTTTCAAACAATCACTTGTTAAGGGACATAAATTGAAGAATGGAGGTGCAGTAGTGAAAAATCTTCAACACATTTCAAGGGTGGTAAGAACACACAATATGCATAAAAATCCATTTGAAAAAATGCCAACAAAGGAAACCTGATCACCACTAGATGGAATTATAGGGGATGAGCAACTTGTGTGACAAAATGCTAACACAAGAAAAAAGTTGACTCCAAATTTAAAGAATATTGATGATAATATTGTTTTCCCAACACCTGACAAGCTTTTCTTTACAATTGGTTCATTTGACCCAATATACTATTAGATGATGCTCAAATTACAGTAAGACCAAAAATTTTCCTTATGATTTAGTGTCAAAATTGGAGCCTTCAAATATAAGGATGAATGGAGTCATTATAATATGTACGTTGACATTGAACTAAGCCATAATCTTAAATCTCTCATGCCTAATCAAAGAAATAGAAGACTATGCATTGATTATAGACTAGAGATATATGCCCAAATCCAATCTTCTCATAATGAGTCAAGTATACTTGAAAAAATTAGATTAGAGGTCAATTGGAGGTAAATGATGATGCATTCGATGCCGTGCCTCTCAAATAAATCAAACTTGTAAGTAAATATGGAAGCATTTGATTTTGAAGAAGGATATAAAGGCCAAGGGCATAATGATTTAACTTCATTCTGACCAAAATTTTTGTCAATTCCTAGGTGTCATTTTTAACTACTTGTGGTGATCCTAAATTGAAGCCACACTTGATGTCAATCTTCAAGAAATTTTTGATATATCTATATGTGTTGGTGACTCACTCCTAGGCATTAAATTTTTTTGTTAAATTACATGTGACTTTCCCAAATGATGAAACATTATTATTGGCTTCCAATTTTAATATTTAAAAAGTTTTGAAGAAGTATTGTTAAGGAATTTTTTAAGATGTGGAAGTGGAGGCTTATATAACCTAAGAAAGTAAGGTACATTTTCAAGAATAAGTTATGCAACTGATATTGTTACATAGTGACCATGGTTAAATATGTAATAAAAAGATAAATAGAGGGTTCTTCTTTTTATGGGAGTCATGTGGCTAAAGGAAAAATAAGTTCTTTCTGAAATGTAAATGGTAGCATAGGGAAATAGGGGGACTTAGTTTATATTTTATTTATTTTTTACTATAATAGTAGTACACAAATGGTCTTGTGGTCATTTTTTGATATTCATAAATAAAGATGAGTTTATATCATAGACCATGTGGTTTGTATAATCATTTCTCCTAATTAGGATTGATCATATGGTTGTCTTTTCATGTTTTTGACTATCTTCTTCCAATATTATCAACTATGCACTATATGTAATTGTTGGGTTCACATATTCACATTTTGCAGAATAGCATGATAATTTTCTCTCACTTCCTCTATAATGGGAATGACTAAAAAGGTAGTCTTGTTGTTTATTTGTAGTTCTCTTTGTTTAAATTGGTAAATCTGATAGTCACATTCATTCCATGCTTATGGATGAATATCAAAAAGTATTTGTGTTTATAGGTTAAAGAAATAATCTATTATTTAAATTCATTTTAGATCTTTCTAGGAGGGAGTTGTACCTCATAATTCAAAGAAAAATTGTCAAACTCATGATAGCCTTTCCAATTGTTGGTTCTATTTGTCTTCTCATTTTGGGCATTTAAGGGTTGTTTGTGAAACTATTTTCAAGAGGCAAAATATATTTATTACCAATATCCTTAAGGAGAAATGAAAAGAAATCCAACACTAACACCATTCTCTATGTAGGAACCATCGAAAACCATTTTCTAGGTGCATTCATTCATGTACATAATAGAAGAATTAGGAAAACCAATTTTGGAAACAAGCTGAATAGTGTGAGCTAACATATAATGTCTAAGTTTTTGAGATGCAAAATCCACAATAATACAAGCCTTTTTGATATTATTGTAATTGATTGCAAAATCCACAATAAGACAAGCCTTTTTGATATTATTGCAGAAAAGCAATGAAATCTCTCATAAAGCAGAGAAAGAGAGAAAACTTCATGGGAAAAACTCTCTCCCAAAAAGAGAGATGAAGAAACAAGATGCATGGATGGATGGGGTAATCAAGATCCACCCATTATGACATACATCAAATATATACAGTAGAGAAGTATGAGAAGAACATAATCCAAAAAAAGGAAAAGGTCCCCCCCACAAGAGAGAAGAAGAAAGGAGACAAGATAGTTAACCTCCCTCGGCCAAAATGTAGAATATCGATCAGTGATAGCTGCTCCAATGTAGAAGTTGATCCATCACTGCTGAATAATGTTCCTCCCCTTTGGAAGAAACAATGTCATAGGTACAAATGAAATGCTTCCCAAATGTGTATAAAGAATCTCGATGATGAATGGAGTCTCTGAAACCTGCTCAACTGTCCCTACGTCGATGCTGATGGTTGCCCCTTCCAATGCTGCTAAAAAGAACAATGTTGGATCTAGCAAGGATGGATGTAGAACATATTCCAAAGAACCATGTATCTCTTCAAATGATAAAGAGACCTCCTACAACTGCTGTACATAAGGATCCATAATCATATCAACCTGTGAAGACTGATCATGTAGAGAATGGACAGGAGAGTCAACATGAGCCCTCACAAAAACTAAAGAAGAATTTTCTTCATCAAAGAGAAGATGTATATCATCAATGATGTCTCCTAAATCTTCTATGTATGACTCCAAAAACAAACCTAAAATATTTTCTATGTAGTCATCATCTGATGTTGGAGTTGGAAGAGTAGGTGTACCCTATTGTACTGACTTGCATGGATCTATCATTGTTGCAATGTATGAATGTAGAATATGCTGATGTCATGATCTCTTACTACAACTATCAATAGGACCCCACTTAACTAAATCGGTTGAATCACTATCGCTAGTGTCACTATCAGTTTCCACAATGTATGAAGTACGAAGAGGATTAGAGGATAAGCTAGGTGAACTTTCCTCAAACTGTAGATTACTCTCTAGAAAAATCTTACGAGTCTCAGGATCCATAAGTCTATATGCCTTAACACTATCTTCATATTTGATGAAAGTACAAGGCCTTGGTGGTGGTGTCTTGCATTCCCTTGAAGACATGTTTGCCCATGCTAGACAACCAAAGACAATGAAGTGCTTCACAACATCAAAATGCAAAACAAAGACATTAAATCCTGTAAAGAAAATTTTGAAAGCAATATTTGGTTGGTATTACAAAACTTGGTGTAGATGTCATTATTGTGGAGAATATGGACACATTGCTGCACCATGCCTCAAAAGGAGTCTTTCCATTTAAGACATTATGAGGAGATCTATTAAGTATGCGATTGGCATTGCTTATAGCTTCGACTTATAGTGATGGATCAAGAGACTTGGCTTGAATCATGAAACTTTTCATAGACTTAAGAGTTCTAATCCTCATTGCTACAACATTTTTCTTTTGTGGACTAAATGCTACTAGATTATGAAGATCAATACTTTCAAGATACAAAAGTCTCTAAGTCTTGAGTTCATATATCTACTTTCATTGTCCATGTGAAGAACCTTGATGGCTTTTCTTGATTACTTTTCAACATGATTCTTGAAGGCTAGAAACTTATCAAACACTTCATTTTTGTGATCAAGAAAGTAGACCCTCGTGTAGCATGAAAAGTCATCAATGAAAGTGAGAATGTAGCGACCCTTGCTAACTGATGTCATTGCAAAACAACCTGCTAGAATTGTGTGAACCAACTCAAGAATAACTGATGCTTTCAAAGACTTCCCTTTGTCATAATTTTCTTTGAGATACATATCCATTGAACAAGTTGAAAATTCTCCCTTAGAGAAGTTGATTGTAGGTAGACCTTTGACCATGTTTTTGGAGTAAAGTTGATGAAGATAACGGAAGGCAAGATGACCATACCACTCATGCCATAATTTACTTTGTGAATGAGATTGAGTCAACAAGGCATGTAAAGGAGACTTAGGCACAAAGTGAGAGAAAAAATAAAGCCTTTTGTGATGATTGACTTTACCCACTACAACCAATGAATCATCTTTTAGATTGTGGACCATTACTAAATTAGGAAGGAACTCAACTTTTTTTCCATTTCCATAGTGAGTGATTTGGTAGATTGAAAGGAGATTAGACCTAAGGTTGGGAACATAGAGAACTTCTTTGAACTATCCATTTTCCATCTCCACTTGTCCTTTCCCTTCAACTTCCATTTTTGTATCATCCCCTACAAAGATGTATGGTACCTTTGACTGCTTCAATGAAGAAAAGTCTCCTTTTGAAGAACCCATATGATGTGAGGCACCTAAGTCAAGTATCCATTCCATTGAAGAACTTGAACCGGCCATAAGTATTTTCCCTTTTCCCTTTGAAGTGGGTGGAGTTGAATCCTTAGAAGCATTTGGCACATTGATTTTGTTCTTCCTAAGTAAGTTTTCCAACTCATTGATTCTCTTAGTCTTGCAATGATGCTCATCATAATTCAGATTCTTGTAATATGCACAAAATAGTTTGTCCTTCTTGTTGTTGTTTCCCTTCTTGTTGGAAGAAGAACTGCCTTATTGCGAGGAGGGAGATTGTTGTGTCTCTGATTGTAATTTCTGCTTCCACTACTTTTTCTTGTTGTTGGTAGAACTTTTACCACTTTAATTTGAATGGCTCTCATTGCTAGCCACCAATGTGTTGGTCTTTGATGACTTGATTATTCCCATATCTATCAAATTGGATTGTTCCAACATCAATTTTTTTGAAAATGTATCAAATGAAGGCTTAGTGAAGGTACTTCCCATGGTCAACCTATGAGTGTTGTAACTTGAAAAAAAAGATGCATACTTTGAAGGTAGCCTCTTCAAGATGTGATGAATCAATCTATCATCCTTCATGGGATTACCACAATCCTTAAGTAGTGCTCTCAATTCATTGGCTTTGTTGACATAGTCTTGAATTGTGTCAAAATTCTTAGGATCTAATAGAAGTAGATCATCCTCAATTTGGAATCCCTTTTCCTCATCCACCTAACCATACAACCCTTCAAGTTTTTCCCAAGCTAAATGAAAAATGTAGATCTAAAAATTAAATGTACAAATCTGAAATGATCATACCAATTCCACAAATTGGGCCTTTGGGTACCATTTTGTAAATATTTTTTTCTCAAAAAATTTATAGTCAAATTTCACCAAATCGACGTTTTGGATGCAATGGTGAGGTTCGCTTTGGCTCCAAATGCTCCCAATGACTATGATACTCTAGATCTAAGTTGAGGTACTCTGACAGTTGAATCAAGAATATGGTCTCCAATGGCTATGTGAAGAGAAATTCTCTTAGCTTTGATACCATGTAAGAATTTTTCTTAGGGTAAAATCACCCAAGATCAAGGAACTTAAGCACAAGCACAAGAATAGACCAAAAGAGTATGATCATAATAACAATATCAATTGAATTGATGTAATTGCATGTGTAATTAAACTAGGAGCACCTAAATATAAAGGCCTCTGGAATGCTTCTAGAATGTCTAGGAGTCAGCACACCGATAAGTCTTACAAACAAGCACATGTCCACCAAAAGTGGATTATCCTCCATTAAGCACATGACTAAGTGTGATAATGAGAGAATAAGCTTGCAAAGGTGTAGTACATAAAATAATGTTGTAGACACCATGTGCTAGAATAAGAGTGCAAATAACTGTGTTGTCTACATGACGACTCAGTTAATTTTTCAAACTCCACTGTTGTAGACACCATGTGCTGAATTAGAGTTGCTTACTTCTGTGTTGTCAACATGACAACTCATAAGAGTATGCAAACTCCTAAGTGTCAACCTAAGAAATAATAAAATAATTCATTGACCTAAGTAAACTTAAGTAAAGTGTAAATAGTGAATAATTATTTACACCAACAATGCCGAATTAGTTGATGACTCATTCTTTTCCTCTCTCATCTTTTTGCACTACTAATGCCTTTAGGGATGTAGCCATAGTAGAGAAATATATAATTAGGGGGTTTCCAAGAATAGGATAATTAGCCAAGTATGCCTTTATCTATTTTAAGCTCTTTTCACATTTTTCACTCCAAACACAAGTAGCTCCTTTGTGCAAATTTTTGTTGAAAGGTTGTAATCTATCAACAAACTGAGATATGAACCTCCTAATTAATTGAAGACACCCTTGAAGGTGTCTCATTTGGCTAATGGCCTTGGGAGGTGGCATTTCCATTATAGCTTGGACTTTCTTAGGGTTAACCTCAATTCCTTTAGCTAAAATAATGTGCCCAATTAATTTTCTAAAGGTCAAAACGAAAGCACATTTTTCTTAGGATTCAACCCTAGCTTGAACTATTCCATTCAATCTGGGATTGAAAGTAAATATTCAAGGTAATTATTTATTTTCTTTGACTTAGTTAGAGTATCATGCACATAATATTTCATTGTTTTATATATCATTTCATGAAATATAGTTGTTATAGCTCTTTGATAGGTAGCTCCATCATTTTTCAATCCAAATTGCATGACTTTTCAATAAAAGGTTCCTCATACACAAGTGAAAGTAGTCTTCTCTTGGTCTTTAGGAGCTACCTTAATTTGTTTACATACCAAGAAACATCCATAAGAGAATAAATTTCATAACTCATAGTCATATCCACTACCATATCTATGTTTGGGAGTAAAAAGTCATCCTTAGGGTATGATTTATTAAGATCTCAGAAATCTATACATACACAAATGGATTTTCCATGTTTTGAAACTAGTACAATATTTGAAATTCATTCAACATAGTCAATAGCTCCTATGAATACAACTTTGAGAAGCTTTTCCATTTATGCTTTAACTAGGACAACTACATGTGAATGCATTTGCCTCAATTTTTGTTTTACAAGTTTTACACCATGAGCTATGAATAGATGATTCATTATAAGATTAGTGTCAATCCCTATAATATATGAATAAGTCCAAGAAAAAATTATCTTTTTCTGTACAAAGAACTCTGTAAATTCCTTTTTCTCTTACTCTACTAGTTATTGAGTTAGGTGTACAATTTGAGATGTATCTTTTGTCCCAAGATTTATTGGTTGTGTAGGGTTTATCAATACTAAAGAACTTTCCTAAAATAAATAGACAAACTACCAATTATGTCATCCTCAAGTACCTCAAGAGGTTTCACATTTGGATACATCCTTTGTTTTACCATTTTAGGCTCTAACACTACCACATAGTGGTTTTCTCCATCAATGTGCCTATTCAATTTCATCCATTTATTTATTTTCTAAATAATGTACTTCATATCTGATCCTATCACATTTGTAGCTAGTTCACTATGGAAGAAACTATAGGTTCAATGGTGTTGAGGTAGAATGTGATTTCATAGTCATTTTTAAAGGTAAGCATTTTAGTTTGCTATTTTTGTTGTGATTAATCAATGAGGTTAGGGTGGACAAGTGAGAGTGATGAAGAGGGTTCCAATTTATTGATGCTATAGGAGTAATCTCCAATGACAAGCAAGTCAGAATCTATAAGGTCACCCTCAAAGACACCTAAATCAATTAGTCCCCTAGTGTGGTCAACATACTCAACAAGAGTAATATGTGAGTTGGAATCATTAGGCCATATAGGTGACTCATCTACTACCTCAAAGTAATTAGCATAAGTATGTCCAAAATCTACACCTAGTTCCATATATTCCATTGAAGTCGAATCCCATTCATAATCATGTGAGTTTGTGCTATAATTTCATTTGAGTAGGTGAGTAGTGTTTCTTCAAATTTTCTCTCTATTAGGATCTTCAATATGAGACATTATGTTAATTGGATATAGAAGCTTCATTATCATGTTCTAGTGGAGATTTTTCTATTGACCTTATGGTCAAATCATTTGTCTATTAGTGACTTAACATTTGGTTAGTTAGTTTCATTGCTAGCGAGCTCTACAGTTGCTACCGAGCTTACCATACTTCTAGAATAATTAACCAAGTGTTTTAGTTGCCACTAAGCTAATCAGCTAGACTACAGTTCATGCGGAGCTTCATAGTATCTACCGATCATTTGAGATAGAGTACAATGTTAACTGAGCTTTGTATATCTATCGAGCTCCCAGTGCTAAAGTGAATTTAGTGTTGACCAAGCTATGTAGTGTCAACTAAGTAATTCAGTATCTACTGAGTTTCTTGTCATTCACTGAGTCATACAGTGCTAATTGAGTTCCTACTTCTTGAAGTGATCAGTATGGACTGAGCTTTAACATTAACCAAGTACTAGAGTCTACCAACTGTTGACAGTGTTTTCTGAGTGCTAGAGCATCATTGAGTTGTCTCCAAAACTTGAGTTACAATAGCGGGTTGACTTAGTGAATTATGATAAATTTGGTATTGTAGCTAACACCACAAGGCAATTAAGTGGATTGGTATATATGTAATGTATTATATCATATCTAATAAAAGTGTGTGAATGAGTAAGAAGCAGATGAGTGTGAATTGAAGAAGGCTACAAAAAATATAAGGGAAAGTAAAGACCTGTCTATCATAGTTAGGTGATCATTGTTATTCAAAAGAATCTCATTCAACAAACCAAGTTGCAAATCAAAGGTCATCCACTAATTCATCCTAACAGGTGCATTAGAAAAATCCTTTCACAAAATGGACTTAACAGTCTCATTCCAAATCTCCTAATAGAGTACATACTTCATTCAATGTTGTAAATCCTTTTACAAGGTGGACCTAACAGTCCTTATTTCTCCTAATAAGGCAAATCACCAAAAGTGGTCAATTATAATATTTGATAGGCTAACTTTATACTACAGTAATAAAGCTTGTGGGTACCATACCCACCCTATATTTACTTTCTATTTGGAAGGTTTCCAGGTTTCCAAATATTGTGTCAAAGTGTTATGAATGTTTTGCTTTCAATATTTCATGCATGCACTTAGATCATATTACATGGTGAATATTTAATTGGTTAATCAAAGTATAAGTTTTATTGGTTCCTGATTCACCCCCTCTCAGTCAAGTAGTCTATACACATTTACAAAAATTGGTATCAGAGCTTTGGTTCTCACTTTAGAAGTTTAGTACCTTTAGAAAAGATTAGAGACAATGGAAGTCTATAGACTAGAGAAAGCTAATGAAAATGAAAAATTGGATTTGCAATTTCCCATGGATCAACTCAAGAAAGTGAAGGAGCATCTCTCTCAATCCCTGAAAAGAAGAAAATATCTTACAACACAGATGAATGACAATCTCCACACAGAAGAAAGAATAGAAGACATTTGTAAAGAAAGAAGTTCAGATGAAGCTGACACAACAATCATAGATGTACTTGAAAATAACATTACTCTTCATGAAGAAGTCAAAAAGTTGAAAAGAGAACAAGAAATTCAATTAGTTAGATTATGTAAAGTCATGGAACAAAAGGAAAAAACCAAAGAAGAAATAGAAGACAAGGACAATGAAATTAATCAACTATCTCTTTAGCAATCAAATATGATTGATCAACTCAAATATGAAAATTGAGAGCTTATCAACTTGAGGAAAAAAAATGAAAGATTGAAGAATGATCTCAACATAGAGAAGTAGACCAATGAGAGGATAATTAATTCACAAGAAAGCATGAACCAATTGAATAAGAAAAATCAATTCAGACACAAAGGTAAAGCTAGATTAGGATATATAGAAGAAGGTGAATCTTCTCAGCAAGGAGCTCAAAAGAAAAAAAGGCCTACATGTAGTCATTGTGGAAAGATAGGACATACATCAAAAAGTGTTGGAGCAATGGAAAATTAAAGTTTAGTTGAAAGTGTTATAGTCACAACAAACTAGGACATAGAGAAAGTAAATGCACAGAGAAACCTAAGTTTGAAGGAAAGTGTCACAATTGCAACAAACAAGGACATAAATCTTCAGAGTGCAAGACCAAGAAATGGAACCCAATAGGAAAAATTGTCAAATTTATATTTGGTTGGGATTATAATACACGGTGAAGATGTCACTATAATGGTGAGTTTGGGCACATTGGAGAAAACTACATAAAACATCACACAAGAAAGAGAGACACTACAAAGAGATGTTTGTATGTACAAAACTTGGACATCTTACCAAGAACTACATGAACAAAGGAAGAGCTAAAGATGAAAAGAAAGCTAAGGCTAACAATATCATAAAATAAATGAGGCAAAAATGGGTAAGGAAATCTCTTGAGGATGCAAATCAAAGTAATGAAAGTGTTGACACCCAAGTTAATAAGTTGGGTGGCTCAACCATTTAAACCTAGTTTTGTATGGAGATTACTGGAACTGTGATTCTTAGATATGTCTAACATCAGTTGTAGTTAGGGAGCAGAAGATCCATATCAACATTCAAGATGCACAAGGATCACCTAGTGAAGATGGAAGATGAACACCTTAATGAGCAAGGTTGGGTCACAAGACCTTACTGAGAAATGGTCAGGTCTCAAGACCTTATAGTAAAAGCACAAACCTGTGTCACCCTTTTATAAAAGAAAAGGCTAACAAAAGTATAACTATTCATCTTTAATGACATAAAAATGGTAGTATTATTTAAAATTTGATAATGAAGTAAACTAATGAAATGTGTAGAAATGCATGAATTCTAGGATTATAATTTTTAATAATTATTTGGAATAAGAATTGATATATTTTCCTAATTTTTAAAGACAATCATTTACTTGCTGAAAAACACTGCAAATTAGGGGTCTAGTTCCTACCACAAATAATGTGGAAATAAACTTATTTCCCTTCGATCTTAGATTATGTTATAGATAACATTTATAGCTAGAACAATAAAAAATAAATATTATCTTTAGACCTATATTTTATCTTTTATAACAATTCAAAATTAGCTAATATAAAATCAATAGTTTTCATCTCCCACCACATTTTTGAAAATAAATCTTTTTAAGAAAAAGGAAAATTATACATTCTTGAAGAGGACTCTCTCCTCTAGAATGTCATGTGTTTTTAATTTTTTTTTTGATATGATTTAATATTTTTTCCTTTCTCAAACTTGACATCTTCTCGAGTGTTAAAATATGTACTTGTAGAATTTTTTAATTACAATATATTATATCTAATTAAAATATTATAAACTCTATATGAGAATATTCTTGAATTTGAACTCTACAAAATGATGTTTATATGTTATTAAAAAAATATCATAAAAAATAGTAAGAGTTATTGAAACATTAGTTTTTCAAAATAATTTTATTTCTTTAGTAATTGGATACAAACTAGTATAAAACATGCATTTAACAAACATTTCTAATTGGAAAAGTGTGAGACCATACATAACTTAGCTAGAGTGAATTTGTCTAGATCATATGTTTGAACAAAATTGATTTTTAGATAGCAATACTCAAATTCAGTCATTTTGATAAGTCATCCTGAAAGGTAACACAACTTTGTACTTTTACCCCTTACCAAGAAAGGTCATGATGCATAGTCTTACCAAGTTTTGGATGCAGATGTCAAGTTGGTGACTCTACCGAGTACCAAGTGGTGGTAACTTTATCGAGTTTGAAGTTCTCTCCGAGTTGGTAGTTCCTACCGAGTCAAGAGACCTTACTAAGTTGAAGGTGTCTTTCGAGCATTAAAGACCAAATTGAGTGCAGGAAAACCTATCACCAAGCAAACATTTGTATAAAGCATTGATGGTGATCTTAAAGACAAATTTTTTAAAAAAGAGGAAATTAATCGAATTATTTCACCAAAATATTTTAGAGCTAAAAGAGAAGAGAAATTTCAAAGCCCTCGAGCAATTTGAAGTAGTAATTATTGAAGTTTACTTCCATGTTCAAACTTTAACCTAGAGAATGGTGTCTTCTAGTAACAAGATGAAAAAGGGTTCAAAGATGTTGATTCGAGGAGTTGATTGCAAGGCTCCTACATTCAAGTTGAGCCCAAAAATTGCAGAAGCACTTGACTCTACTAGTGTGCAATCATAGATTCCTCCAATTTAATTGTTTTACCACTACTCCATTCAAGAACTAAGAACCCTAGAAATGAACTAGGTATATAATAAGCTATGTGTGGATGGCATTTTGAAACCTAAGCACAACCATTTGGAGATGAAAAGTTTAACACATATTTTACATATGTCGAGGGATACCCAAGGGAAATGGATTAGGTTCATCCTAAGTTGAGTCCATGACATACATTTATGGTTGGATCACCCTATTCATAGTACTATGAAGATGATAGATAGAATTATTGGGTTGTCTATGTTGAACAAGGAAAGACCATGAAAACCCTAGGTCAAGTTAAACTGGCTAAGAGAACTCTTGCTGAGTGGGATGACAAAGGCATGAAGTTGAACAAAGTAATTGACATAGAAAATTAAGTTTTGCATCCATGTTATTATGCACAAGATATACAACTCAAGCCATCTAAACAATGTTTCCTGTGAAGCTATTGACTTGGCTTACAATGTGGTGAACAACAATCTATCCTTCAACCTTGCCAAGTTGTAGTTGACCCAATTTAGGAAAAACATGGAAAGCATCTGAGTCTCAAAGAATAATCCATGTAAGTATGGCTCTCTACTGACTTGTTTATTTTTCTATGTGAAATTTTTTTCCCTTCAAAAGGAACTATGGTGTGTCCAAAAGGATACACTAGTTTTATATCAAATTAATGAGTTTATAATAGAGATGGGAGAAAATTTTGAAAGTATAATGGATAACTATTTTGAGTCCTTCAAAGAGAAAATGGAAGCTAGATTCAGAATACAAAGGAAGTTGGTATAGGATTATGAACATGATATCTATTTTCTTGTTGACTGTGACAAGGTTCATATCTAAGAAATCAAGCCTAGACTACCATGGGTCAAACCTCTAGGATATGAGGTCAACATTGATGACACTAAAGACATAATTAAGGCTCTCTTGAATGAGCTAGTAGATCCCAAGGTTCAATATTTTGGAACCTATGAGGAAGCAAAGGCTAGAATCAAGCTTCCCCAAGTAGTGAAGAGAGGAAGAAATAAAGTGGAGAAGATGTTTAAGGCCAAAAAATCTTCTAGTTCCCCTCTCTTGTTGACTAAAGGGCAAGGAGATGATATTGATGAAGAACAAGGAGATGAAGAGTAGGGAGGGGAATAAGAACCTAAAGAGGAGGAGCCTCCCAAGAAGAAAGGGAAGGTCATTATAGCCAAACTTGCAAAATCATCCCTTGCTCTGTTCACTAGAAGAGTAGCAAAATCCAAGAAGAAATTGAAACTTGAAGCTGATGAAGATGAAGTAGAATAGATCATATTTAAGAGGTCTACCCCTACCTTTGAAGAAAGGTTATCTAGACTAAAAAGTGGAGTAGGTATGGGAGATCTTAAATTCCTTAAGTATGAGACAAGGAATAAAGAAGAACAAAATAGATTGAGGAAGCCCTAGTGGCTAAAATGGAAAAATGGAAATACTCCCCAAAGGAATTCTGAAAGCAAGTTCTTGATACTCTATTTAAGTCAATATCACATCACTGGGAGAATGCATTAAGTATTTCCAAGGGCATCAGAAAGAAAACCCTCGCATAACTAATGTTGAGTCTCATTGATAAGAAAGTGAAGAAATCATTGAAGGAGAATGAAACAAAGCTAACTCCCATATTCAATGCATTTATGATCCTATCTAAAGACATAGAATTGGTTGTGAAGTCCAATACCATAGCATGGAAAAATATTTATGGGCTATGCAAGCCTAGTGATCAGGTTGTGCATATTGATGATGAAGGAGGTGTTAAAAAAGATGATGAAAAAAATGATGATATTGAAAATATGGAAGGAGATGATGCTGGAGGAGAAGAGGATCAAGAAGCTATAGGAGGTGATCATCCTAAGATACATAGTATTGAAGACTCAGATCTTAAGAATATAACAGTAGAGGTAATGACCTCTCTTCCCATTTTTCTAAGAAAAGCCTTAGTGAAACTCAACTCAAAGAAGGCTTCTACCGAGTTAGTTGAGGTAAAAACTACATCACCAAGAACCAAACCAATCTCTGGAGCAACATTACCAAGTACTACAATGAGTGGAGTATCTATCACTGCATCTACCAAACAACAGGCTCCAATCATTCCAGCATCAGGCTTTGCCAAGCTACAATAAGTTATTTTAGACATTCTTACTATTAATATTGTTACTCCTATGTTTGTTGTTGTTTCTACTATTTCAATTGTTGTTTTTATACAGAGTGTGTCCATAATAAGTGCAAAGAAAGTTGAGTTTAACCTCAATCAAGCACATAAGTTAAGAGCAAAGGAAAATAAATTGTTCCTTCTAATATTTCAATAGAAAAGGATAAAGAAGAAGAAATTGACTTGGATGAGGAAATTGTTATTTCAAATTAGGATACCTCTAACCTCACTCTTAAAGAAATGGATACCCTAGGTGAGCTATGGAAAAATAGAACTAAATAGAAAAACCTTAGAGAAGAAAGGAAAAAGAAAAATCAAGTGCTTGAGGATATAAATAGAATATTCATTGATACACTAAGTAATTAGGTTGATGAGAAGCAACCAATTTTGGATCAACTTGTTGAAGTTATTTTCAAGTATAATGACAAGCTTAATGGGCAAGATAAACTTCTTTAGAGGCCAGAAAGAAAGTTTGAAATTTTTTTTTGGATTAGATAGCACAGAAGATAGCTATTGATCAGGTAGAATTATCTACTATTCTTGCTACACTTGAAACATATGTAAATAATGTTGTTTCTCTATTTGTAAAGCTAAGTGATTTATCTAAATTTTCTAAGGAAATAAAGGATAAACTATCCAAGATAGATGAGGACATGAAGGCAAGTGTACATGAATTGTCATTTGATCCTAGTAGCAACTCTACACATTTTGTGAAGATCAGGTACTTGTCAAATCTTTAGTTAGAATTATTAAGGGAAGAAGCTAGGATAAGGGCCAAACTTATAGATATTTAATGCATGATCATTCCTATTGGGCGTTCATTTTGCACGAGGTCAATGACAGGAATCCATAGTGTAATTCCTCTCTTGAAAAGCAAATCTTTTAAAGGGTCCACTCCAAGGTTTAGTGTTTGTCTTGCGACGTACCAAAATCTGCTCAATAGAAGATAAATGTGAATGTTCATGAGGAGGCATTTTCTGGTTCCAAAAACTCTTTTACCTTGGAATCAAGTAAAATCTGTTCGCTACCTCAAAATATCACACCAAAAGAACAATATTTTTTTGTATTTTCTGTTTTTCAATGAATGCAACTCTAAAAATGCAACTACTATGAGGTCCTATTCTAACAGGGGGGTTAGCAAAGAAAATAACGAAACTGAAAGCAAATAACATGAAATTAGATAACTTGAAAGTGAAATTCCTAAAGGACATAAGCTAAAAACACAACACAATGCAAGTTAAACCTTTGAAGAAATTGGTAGGAAACCAATGAAAACAGGAGTAGCGCTTCCTAGAATCCACTGATGCAATCGTCGATGAGAATCTATAACAAATCGAATGATGTTTCACTCTTCATCAAATTGCAAGGCCATGGAAAGTGCATCATGGGAGACAAAAAGCTATGTAGACACGATCGGGTGATTTCTTCTCAAGCTTGTTACGTCAACGAAATTCATATATCTGTAGCAAACACCAGAACTAAAAGATCACACAACTAGAAAAAATGCAATAAACCTTTGGCTCAATCACAATCTCATGAATAAATCCACAAAACAATGACACATTCAGGCAAGAATAACTACACTCCGAATGCTAGCACCAAAAGCATAATTTTATTACATAATAATGGAAGCCCTTGTTACATTTTACAATGGGGTATTTATAAGAAATCATCTCCTCAATTTTTGTTGAGAGTGAGAGATATCTTAATGTAATAAAATGCTTTTAAAACATTAAAACAAACTAAATATATACAAACTGGTAATCTAACTGGTGCTTAGAGGGACTCCATCCATATTTTATTCATTAATTGGATGCATGATCCCTTTACATGTCAAAAAAAGTGAAAGCATGAGAGAGAACATAAGAAGAAGCCATCATTCGAAGTGGAAGTGCATGGAGACACCAAAAATAGAAGTTGCCCCTTCACTTGATGTGTGTCAGTGTTAAACTTGCCATCAGAATGCATTTCCAATGCATGGAAAGTGCTATTTTTGAAACTGGCAGTCAACTATCGGTGCACCTTTGAATTGCGGAGCTTCATGAAAATGTGGAGCTACGGAGCTGTGGACCTGTAGAGCTATGGAGCTGCAGACCTCGACTAAGTCAAAAATCTCAAAATTTTCTAAGTGTCAAAATTGAAATTCTGGCATTTGTTCATCTTCATCCTAAAGATATATTTGGATATTTGCCCTTTAATTTCTCTATAATCTCAATAATCTTAGCAGCATCGGGAAGATCCAAAACCTCATACTTATCTTTAACCTTCTGTCTATAGTTGTCCACCTCAATTCGAGTTTCTGCAAAATCTCCAAGTTTGGTATCCAACTCTAACAATGCTTCTTCTATCCTGAAGGCTTGTCTGATGTCTTCATCACTAGATGCTTCCTCTAATGTCTTTCTGAAGTTTTCTACAACTACCTCAACTGATAAAAGCTTCTCTCATTCTTCATCTTCAAAAATATCTAAGCATGCATCACTATATAACTTTTCTGCTTCCAAAATTTTCTCTCAAGCTTGGTCCTTGAGCCTATGTATCTCATCATGCAACGTTTCCATCACTTTATTTCCTTCTACAATCTTTTCTATCCAATCATCTATCATGTCTAGCTCTTCGCTAGTATATACATTAATCAGAATGTGGTACCTTTGTCCTTTTATGGCCTGTAGAATTTGCAAATCCTTGCTCCAAACTCGTACCTCATCCATAATGCTGAAGTCCTGCCTCAAAATTGCCATGATCTTATCAACATTTTCTTGTGTAGCATGCAATAATTTTAGACTTCCTGTAATTATAGTGATACCCCTATCCTCAAGGTTGTCTCACCAATCTTGACAAGCTTTAAAAAATGGATTGAGTCGTACGCCTTCCCCTTCTTTCAGAATGGTAGTCAAAGTCTCCTCAGGGCATTCAAAATCAAGAGGACCAATAAATTCAGCTAGATATCCTTTCAAGATCTCAACTTGCCTTCGAAGTGCTTTGATTTCAATCTCATCACGTTCCATGTGATTAAGAACCTCTTTGACTCCCATAGTCATCATTTGTCGAGAAGTATCCCGTGTAGGTTTCCCTAACGTGATATCCTTTACTTCATAGTCTTGAAGGCTGATAACTTCTTCATCTGTACTTTTCGAGGGATGAGCCACTTGTGCAAATAAGTCCTAATTCTGAGTAGTGGTAATAAATGCAAATGGTGTTGCATCCTATAATGGAGAGTCAAGATTGCTCAAAATTTCTGCAATGTCACATATATCATCCTCTGAAGCAAGGAATTGATGCTTAGCACTTGTCATTATTTCCTTTTGGAACCATCTCGGGATATGTCTTTCTTCAACCTTAGCTCTAGATGATGAAGGGATGTGTTCAGCTATCTCCTTCCCTTTGTCATTTTTGCTTGGAGTTTCCTATTTTGAGGGTTCTTCTTCTGTAGTCTCAGTTTCTATAGATCCTGTAGTTTGATCCTCAACTTCCTGGGAAGGCTGTTGTATACATTCCATTACCTATGTCTCTTTTGGTGGCTCATCAGTAACCCTTGGTTCTGGTTCTTTTTTGTAATGATGATTCCTTCTGAACATGTTCCTCTGAACTTGGAGGCGGAGGTGTCACTGAAACCTTATCTGCCATCATAGCTAGAGGTGAAGATGGGGGCGTTAGATGAGGACCTTGTGTCTTAGGTGGCATCTGCATCCAATCTTGCTATTGAGATTCACCTGTAGGAGTATCTCTAATCTTATCTCCAACCAATTCTGTACCCACCAGCATGAAATCAAAATCTGGAATGGAGAGAATATCATCACCTAGCTCTCTTTTCTCATTCACCCATCATTGTACTTTGTCCTCCAATGAAGAGAGCTCTACTATTTCAGCTTGGGTGGGTGGTGGGGTATTTGTGACATTCTTCTTTCTTTCCAATTCTGTAGCTTTGGCAAGTTGGGTTCTCCCTTGTAGAGGCACTTGCTCTTCCTCCCCATCTGACTCTGTTTCATCCTCATCTGATTCTTCCTCGGGAATGGTTTCAGGAACAAATGGATTAGGCACTAATCTTTTATGAACTCTCTACCTCTTGTTCATTCTAACCTTGACCCTTCTTTGCTTCTGTGGAACCATAGGAGAAATGAGCTCTTGATGTATCAGAGGAATGGATGTCTCTGGAATCTCTCCCTCCTCTTGCTGGCTTGAAAAAATAGAAGGTAATGGAAAATCAACTTGGATATGAGAAATCCCAGAGTCCTGGGGGTCCTGGGGAGTAGATTCATGTTGCTGCAAAGGGGCCTATTCTTCAACATGCTCTGTCTGGATCCTCTAAGGAGAGGCTCTCTGTAATGTCCCCATTTTAGCAGTTGACCAAGTGTGTGTGCGTTAGCCTTGTTCTACATGGTCCCGAGGGCTAACGAAGGGTTTAATGGGATCTTGGAGTGTTTTGGCCTAGTCATTTCCAGTTTGGGCCAAAACGAAGTTGATTTACTCAATTTCAGGCATACTTACTATTTTTAGTAAGTCCACAGGACACAGTGCAGGTCAATTTTGGTGATTGGATTCGATACTCCTCGGTGAGAGCTTTCCAATGAGCTATCACTCGCATTATTCGGAGCCCGATTGCTAATACATTTTAATGCCTGAAGTTTTATTAAAGTAACGTCTAATTTAATTGTAAAATATTAAAGTGTTACTTTAATATTTATTTTATGGTGATGTGTACCCAAGGGAGACATAAGGGGTATTTTAATATATGTTTTATATTACACATCTTTATCCCACATTGCCCATATGAGTTGAGCGGACCCACGGGAATAGAATAAAAGGAAGCATTTGTAGCTTCATTAGGCAAGGTTGAATATGAGAAGAAATTGGTGTGTGAGTTGCAGCTCCGTTCTTGGCATTTGAGGACGTCTATCCTCTCTTGTAACATTCTAGATGTCATTCCCTTGGGGTTTGGCCTTTGGAATTCTTTGTTATTAGCTTCATTATCAGGCAGTTTAGTTGCATTTCCGGCTACAGGCAGATTTGGTATTTTGCTCATATCTTCTTCACTACTTGTCCGACGCTTATGCCGCTTGGAGGGAATGGTATTATGAAGGTAGTGGACTGATTGAAGGACAAAGTATTGTAGTAGCAAGTTCGTAAGCATAGGCTGGAGTATTATGTCAATACTACTGAAGTAATTAGTGAGTTGATAAATCTGCTATGTATTTGGTTTTATGAATTCTGAAAATAACATTTTATTAGCAGCAGTTCATTTCCACTTTGCATACTATTGTAGTTTCTTTCTTGTTTATGTTGTATGATACCAATTCCATGCACGAAACACAACAAACAATAAAAGTTTGATTTCTGGAGTTATAAGGGGTTTAAAACATTAAACGAAGAAATAAGAAGTTGAATGCAAACTGTTTGACATAATTCCTTTCAGCAATTTAGTTTAGTTTTTTGGGACATCCAAGGGCGCCCATTATAATGGTATTAGAGCTATAAGTCCTTCCATCCTGTGGAGGTCTTATAGGGAATTTGGAATAGCCGGATAGAGGGAAAAAGTAAGTAAAAAACACAGGCTAAGCATTTATGTTTGAGCATGCAACAAGGGTCTTATAATTTCCACGATACCAGAGCAAGACAAAATAGGATTTCAGATTTGCAAAGCAAACAGTCTAGTACATCCGTGCAGGGGGACATTGAATTCAACCATACAGACACAGAGGAGATATTCTATGATCAGGACAATAATATGGGTGATCAAGATGACAGGAATACAGGATTAGGCAGAGGCAGAAATGCTGGTCCAGATCAGGGGGAGGTACTGTTCTGACAGTTACTGGATACATTAGAGCAGGGGCAACATATGCAGTAGGAGCAGAATAGGTGAATGGACATGATGTTGCAGCTCATGGCTAGACAGATGGGTGTCAATATTAATCCAGGTGATGCCAACAATAGAAACAATAACAACGAGAGAAACAATAACAACGGGGGAAACAATAACCATGAAGGCCAAGGCAACAACAATGGTCCTGAGAATAACATTAATGGTAATAATGGACATGGCAACAATGGGAATGAGGCTGATAACTTTAGACATGTTGCACGCCCAACACGGACTACGAGCTTGAGACCTCTTCTACCCACTTTTCCACCCAGAGATCCGGTTCAACCAGTAAACAAACTGCAGATTACCGAGTTACAGGATCAGTTCAGGAGGGACTGGGAGGCTAATGGACCAGAGTTTCAGGCGGATATTTCTCTTAGAGATTATATGGACTTGAGGATGAGACACATGCCTAAAGTAGGAGGGAGGAATCAAAACTTTGAGCTGAGGAAGAAAGTTGGAAAACTTTCTTTACCTTATTATGATGCTTCAGGGAAGATGACTGCACGAGCTTGGGTGCAGAAGGTAGATACATACTTGCAGCTAAATCCTATGCCTGAGGAGGAGGCTATCAAGTATGCGGCTATGCACTTGGATGGCGTTGCACATGAATGGTGGCATCATGGCATGGTGACTTTAGGGCATAATCAGATTACATCCTATGAGGAATTCACCGAAACATTGATTGGGAGATTTGACACTAAGGATCCCGAGTTACATTTCAAGGAGCTAGCACAGTTAAAACAGTCAGGTTCTGTGGATGCTTACATTGCCGAGTTTCAGCGCTTGTCTGTACTTGTTACTGATATCTCTCCTAGGAGATTGGTGGTGTTATTTTGTGATGGTCTTGTTGATCCATTACGAGGTTGGGTGAAGGGACATGATCCACTCATGTTAGCTGAAGCAACTAAAAAGGCACGAGATTTAGCCCCTTCGGTATACAAAGGAAAAAACCATTCAACAGATTCTTCCTACTGCAAGGACAAAGAAAAAAAATCATTTCAGAAAGAGTATAGCAAACCCAAAGAAGGATCAAAAGGACTAGACAATGAAACCTTGAACGAACTTCAAAAGAAGAAGCTGTGCTTCCATTGTAGAGAGCCTTGGGACTTATCTCATAAATTTTCTCTCAAGGCTAAGGCAAATCAAATGGAGTATTTTTCAGCAAAAGAGTCAGAGTCAGAAGGGGAGGATCAACACTCTGATTCAGATGAGGGTAACACTATAAAGGAGAGCAACATTCTTAAGGATGATAGATCATTGGCATGCTTGACAGGGGCCCAAAAGGCAATCACATTTAAGGTCAGGGGTACTATCCAGGGGAAGAAAGTGATATCTCTTATTGACACTGGGGCTACACATAACTTCATAGATGCACAGTTGGTAGCTAGGAGAGGGTTACAGACAGAGGAGCATGATGGGTTTAGAGTCATGGTGGCTAACGGTGATAAGTTATTATGCACTCGAAAGATATCTAATCTTCGCATCAGGTTTGGAGATGGCTACGAGTTGAAGGATGAGTTCTATGTTGTGGACATGGGAGATTATGATGTCATCCTCAGCATGACATGGATGGCTTCACTAGTTGAGTTCACACTCAGTCTAGCAAAATTGGAGATGAGATTCCAGCATGAGGGCAGAACTGTGGTACTTAGAGGGCTTTCAGATGGAGGTTGCAGAGTAGTGTCCTTGAGGAGAATGCAGAGACTTTTTCGTCATGATGACATAGAGTGGGCGGCAGAGTGCCACATTATGCCAACTTCACCTGAGCCACAAGAAAAGAGTCATCCACTAGATGTCCAGAAGATACTTGATAGACACGCTAAAGTATTTAGTGATATTCCTCATGG
The DNA here is from genome assembly GCA_028749045.1 of Cupressus sempervirens. Classification (NCBI taxonomy): domain Eukaryota; kingdom Viridiplantae; phylum Streptophyta; class Pinopsida; order Cupressales; family Cupressaceae; genus Cupressus; species Cupressus sempervirens. The sequence continues at coordinate 636,179,240 of CM053783.1, read as the reverse complement.
GGTTCCTCCTGACAGAGGGATGGAACATGTTATTGAGCTCGAGGAGGGAGCCAAACTAGTTATGATTACTCCCTATCATCATCCTAAGAAACACAAGGATGAGATAGAGAAGGCAATTAAGGATTTGTTGGAGATGGGGCATATCAGGCCCAGTAAGAGCCCTTTTGCTTCAGCAGTAGTATTGGTAAAGAAGAAGGATGGGATGATGCGCATGTGCATCGATTACAGGGCACTGAATAAGAGAACAATTAAAAAAAGGTATCCCATTCCTAGGATTGATGAGCTGATTGATGAGTTGTAGGGGGCATGCTTCTTCACCAAAATTGATTTGCGATTCGGATACCATCAGATCAGGATGAGAGAAAAGGACATTGAGAAAATAGCCTTCTGATGTCACTATGGCCACTTTGAGTTCATGGTTATGCCATTTGGTCTAACCAATGCACCTACTACATTTCAAAGTTGTATGAACCAGCTATTCAGGAAGCAGCTGAGGAGATTTGTCTTGATCTTCTTTGATGACATCTTGGTCTTCAGTAAGACCTGGGAGGAGCACTTACATCATCTAGAGGAGGTGTTATCTATTATGGAGAGAGAGTCATTGTATGCCAAGGAATCTAAATGTGAGTTTGGCATGACTGAGCTCCTTTACCTGGGGCATATCATTAGTGCAGATGGCGTTCGGGTTGATCCCGAAAAGATTAGAGCTATTGTAGAATGGCCTACTCCCACAAACCTTACACAACTTAAGGAATTCTTTGGTTTATGTGGTTTTTATAGGAGGTTTGTTAAGGGATTCTCACAGATTGCTACACCCTTGACAGATCTTACCAGGAAAGGAGCCTTCGTGTGGACAGGGGCAGCACAGAGGTGTTTTGAGCATTTCAAGCAGGTAATGTCTTCATGTCCAGTTCTAGCTCTACCAGATTTCATGAAGCCTTTTGAGCTTCATTGTGATGCATCAGGTGATGGGATTGGAGTAGTATTGATGCAGGAGAAGCATCCCATTGCATTCGAGAGTAGGAAGCTCTGAGGAGTTGAGAAAATTTATTCTGTCTATGACCAGGAGATGTTGGCCATAATGCATGAATTGGCCAAATTTCAATCATATTTGGTAGGTGGACATTTTGTGATCAAGAATGATCACAAAAGTATTAAATACTTCATGAGCCAGCGTGATCTTAATGACCGGCAACAAAAATGGGTGACTAAATTGCAGGCTTATGACTTTGACATAGAGTTTGTCAAAGGTAAGAAAAATGTGGTGGCTGATGCCTTATCTCGGAGACCTCACTTATGTGCTCTGGCAGAGATTTTAGGAGATTGGAGAGATTGGATTATAGAAGAGTATGTTGGAGATGCTTGGGCTTCTGGATTGATTTTAGGTACCATACAGGATGATCACTATGAGGTGATAGATGGATTGATCAGAGTTCAGGACAGGGTTTATTTGATTCCGTCATCACATTTGAGAGAGGCGATACTGAAGGCATTTCATGATGCACCCACAGCTGGACATCTGGGGGTCTTCAAGACCTACAGGCAGATCTGAGAGCGGTTTTCATGGAAAGGGCTCAAGGATGATGTTCAGAGGTATGTCAGGGAGTGTGTGGTTTATCAACAGAATAAGGGAGAGCACACATTTCCTGCAGGTTTATTACAGCCCTTGCCCATTCCTGATCGAAAATGGGAAAGTATTTCAATGGACTTCATCACTGGTTTACCACAAGTGCAGGGAAGGGATTGCATCTATGTGGTGGTGGACCGCTTGACGAAGTTTGCTCACTTCATTGTTATTCTGTCCACTTACATAGCAACACAGGTGGCAGATCTTTTCTTTAAAGAGATATTCAGGTTACATGGGTTGCCCAGATTCATTGTCAGCGACCAGGATAGTAAGTTTATGAGTGTTTTTTGGCAAGAGTCGTTTAGGTTGTGTGGTACAGATCTTCTACCTAGCACTAGTTATCATCTGCAAACAGATGGGCAAACAGAGATTGTGAATAAATGGGTGGAAGGATATTTGAGGAACTATGTAACTACACAACAAAAGGCTTGGATCAGATGGTTGCATATGGGAGAGTATTGTTATAACACCACTTATCATATGTCCATCAAGATGACTCCTTTCATGGCACTCTATGGTTATGAAGCACCTAGCTTCATGGATTTAGTTTTGGGAGATAGTAGAGTGCCCAAAGCCAAAAACTTATTGCAGGATAGTCAGGACATCCTGAAAGTGCTCAAAGAGAATATACAACAGGCCTAGAATCAACAAAAATTGTATGCTGATCAGCATCGAATAGAGCGCAGTTTCGAGGTAGGGGATATGGTTTACTTGAGGCTACAACCATATAGACAGGAATCGCTCAAGAAGAGCGGAGCTGAAAAGTTGAAACCTAGATTTTATGGTCCCTACAGGGTGATTCGCAAAGTGGGCAAAGTCGCCTATGAGCTTGAGCTTCCAGAGGGAAATCGAGTGCACAATGTGTTTCATGTGTCTAGGCTTAAGAAAGCCATTGGTCAGAGTGTAGTGCCTTCTACAGATTTACCCCCTTTGGATGAGGAGGGGAAGCTTGTGTTAGTACCTGAGGCTATTCTGGATACCAGAGAGAGAAAGCTTAGAAATAGGATAGTGAAGGAGTATTTGGTTAGATGGAAAGATCTGCCGGAGGAAGATTCTACATGGGAGAGTGAGCAGGTTATTCAGCAGGCTGGACTGAGATTGCTTGAGGACAAGCAATTTCAAGGGGGCAGACTGTAATGTCCCCATTTTAGCAGTTGACCAAGTGTGTGTGCGTTAGCCTTGTTCTACATGGTCCCGAGGGCTAACAAAGGGTTTAATGGGATCTTGGAGTGTTTTGGCCTAGTCATTTCCAGTTTGGGCCAAAACGAAGTTGATTTACTCAGTTTCAGGCATACTTACTATTTTTAGTAAGTCAGCAAGACATAGTGCAGGTCAATTTCGGTGATTGGATTCGATACTCCTCGGTGAGAGCTTTCCGATGAGCTATCACTCGCATTATTCGGAGTCTGATTGCTAATACATTTTAATGCCTGAAGTTTTATTAAAGTAACGTCTAATTTAATTGTAAAATATTAAAGTGTTACTTTAATATTTATTTTATGGTGATGTGTACCCAAGGGAGACATAAGGGGTATTTTAATATATGTTTTATATTACACATCTTTATCCCACATTGCCCATATGAGTTGAGCGGACCTGCGGGAATAGAATAAAAGGAAGCATTTGTAGCTTCATTAGGCAAGGTTGAATATGAGAAGAAATTGGTGTGTGAGTTGCAGCTCCGTTTTTGGCATTTGAGGACGTCTATCCTCTCTTGTAACATTCTAGACGTCATTCCCTTGGGGTTTGGCCTTTGGAATTCTTTGTTATTAGCTTCATTATCAGGCAGTTTAGTTGCATTTCCGGCTACAGGCAGATTTGGTATTTTGCTCATTTCTTCTTTACTACTTGTCTGACACTTATGCCGCTTGGAGGGAATGGTATTATGAAGTAGTGGACTGATTGAAGGACAAAGTATTGTAGTAGCAAGTTTGTAAGCATAGGCTGGAGTATTATGTCAATACTACTGAAGTAATTAGTGAGTTGATAAATCTGCTATGCATTTGGTTTTATGAATTCTGAAAATAACATTTTATTAGCAGCAGTTCATTTCCACTTTGCATACTATTGTAGTTTCTTTCTTGTTTATGTTGTATGATACCAATTCCATGCACGAAACACAACAAACAATAAATGTTTGATTTCTGGAGTTATAAGGGGTTTAAAACATTAAATGGAGAAATAAGAAGTTGAATGCAAACTGTTTGACATAATTCCTTTTAGCAATTTAGTTTAGTTTTTTGGGACATCCAAGGGTGTGCATTACACTCTCTTCCTCTTTTCTTTCTTCTTCTCTAGTGGATGGTAATATCCCACTGGATGATCAAGCTGGTAGACCTTTTCTGGCCTGATAGGAGACTGGAGCGCAATGATAGGAACTGTGACTTTCCTCCCCTTTACCTTTTCTGGGCGAGCATGTATATGGAATACCACTGTATCCGGAATTGGATCAAGTGGAAAGGGTTTCTTGATCCAACTCTTTGTCATTCTAATGACATGTCTTGCTCGATGATTAATATCATCTCCTTCCTCTCTATCAATTTTTGCATTCAGAATGGGCCTCTCGCCAACTTTATCTGTATTGAATAAGGGATCTAATAGCTCCTGTGAATCTTGTATCCTTATCTCATCTGGGATGGTCAAATGGAGAGCCTTCTCTGCTAAATAAAAAGTCATTCTACAATAGTCCTTGATACAGACATCATAGTCATTTGTGGCATTCATCCAATGATCTTCAATGACGTCCTCGTGGTAGAACTCTTTTCCTGCCAAATTTTCCACTTTACCAACACTATCAAAGAATGGCTGGGGAGAGTTATATTCCTAAAGAGGATAGTTCTCCCACTCCCGCTCGAAGGTCGAGATATCCTGCTTTCTCTTTACTTGGTATGCCCCTATTACAAAAGGCCAATCCCAACAAGGCCTTCATTTTTTCTTGATCCTCTCATAAGATGACTCAATCTGCTAAGAAATTTCCATCATAACCAACTTATCACTTGGGTACCTTGGGAGCTTCTTTGGATGGATAGATGCACCACCAACCCGAATGTATGTGAATGTTCGAAATTGGATAAAATATGCATCGAGAACTATGATTTGTGCCTTGGCCTCATCAAACAATCTCTTTTCATAGTCGCCTTCGATGAATCAAATGATAGCAAAGATAAAGGCATCATTCACAATCTGGTACTCTTTGCTTTGCGGCAAGAGCTTTTTCTTAACTAGTTGAGGATAAACTATATACGACCATGCATTAGGATCCTACATACTGCCCCTTTTGTACAACTCAGGATAGTCAATGGCTCTCGTTGCAAGTAGATATATCACATAAGAAGTCATATAGAACTTCTTCTTGTCCTTTACTATCCACAACTGATCACACAAGTTCTCACTAAGTGTGGTAGCCCAATCCAGAGGCATCTTTGCATGTTTGATGGTTTCAATGAAGTTAACCATGAATGGAGCAAGATGACCTACTGCAGGTAGTCCCATAACTCTGCTCAGGAGAAAGATTGAATATCCAATGTCATCCCTCATATATCCTCGAGCCATATCTACTTTGCTAATTATCTTTCCTCAAGATGGCTTCTCAATGAAGTCTGAGGAATATATAATGTCCATGGCCTCCTGGTGATGATCCTTATGCCACCTCTTAGCTACTTCATATGAAAGCCTGATAAACTGATTAGCTCTGGGTAAGTGAAAGACTCTCTCAATATTATCAGGTCGTAGATCCAAGACTACTTCCCCAGTGACACTCTTTACCACCCTTTCCTCGGGAACAAAATGTCGAGATAAGGTCATGATCAATTCAGCTGACTGAACAGTCCCAGGATGTGATGCTACATTTACCAATCCAGACCATATTAAGGCGGATCTCAAAGAAGATCTTTCAGTTCGGTTGTTACAAACTCTCAAAAATTCTCCCAAGTCCGTGTGTCGAAGTTCTGTGTCTTTGATCTCAGAGTGTTCATTGTGCAATCGTGACTTCGGAGTTATGCCTTGAAACTTGTATAAGACTGGCTTTGCTATTGATCTGGATGTGGATGCCATTTGATTTTATTACCTGCACGTCACAAAAAGAAAAAATAATTAATTACTATATACATAAAACACATTAAAAAAAAAAAAAAACGATACTCAAAAACCAATTTTTTATTTTACTTGTGATTTTTTCTTCTTTTTTTTAAATTTAAATTTATTTTTTAATTTTTATTTATTTTTTGGATTTTTAAATTTTTTTTTTCAAATATATATATATAAAATAAAAAATAAAAAAGTGCGATGGCCGCGGCCGCGCACTAAAAAGGCGCTGCGGTAGAGCGCTGTGCACGCGGCTCTATAGGCACGCGCAGTGCTGTGCGCCCAGAAGGGTGCCGCGACCTGAAGGGTGCCATGACGGTGTGACGCATGCAATGTTGCACGCAGGCCCTGTGCCCAAAAGGGTGCCGTGATAGAGCGGCGCACGCAGTGCCGTGCGCATTATGGGCCCAAAAGGGCTCTGTGGCAGTGCGGCGTGTGCACAGCCCTAAGGCGCGCACAGGGCACCCAAAAGGGCAGCGCGGGGGCACGGCGCACGCATAGGCCTAACGGGCACACGCAAAGAGAATGGAGAGAGAGAGGGGAGGGGAAGAGCTTTCCTCACCTTCCTCCCTTGGCCAAATCAAGGTAATGGAAAAAAAATGAGATGAGTAGGAAGAAGGAGGGTGTTTTATAACCCCCTCTCCTTGCTTGTTAAAGCATGCGCGCAGATTTTTTTTTTTTTTTTGACTCAGATAATCTAACTAATAAACTAATTTTCTTCTCCCGACTCTTGAAATGAGAATCGGGAGTCGAAAAAAAGTTTGGGGGTCCCCATTCCGGACTCGGAATGGGGTGTGTGTTGTGAATACCACAACAATTCCCAACATGGATGCAATGCAAAAACATTGCACATGCAAAGACATTGGTCCCTGATAATAATTTCTCCCAAGCTGATCATATGATGGAATTTTTGGTAGAAGTGTAGATAACATTACATGCATAAAAGGTAATACAAGAAAATTGGGACAAGACAATGACAATCATTTTGAAGGTACACAGTGATTTCTTATCACAATCGAGTTGAAGACCCAGATTGTGGATAGAGGGAGTTTTGACTTGTATTTTGAGCATTCAAATTTTTGGTATTATAAGTGTTTTTGTCACAAATTCCAAAGGGGGAGATTGTTGACCTTATGGTCAAATCATTTGTCTATTAGTGACTTAATACTTAGTCAGTTGGTTTCATTGCTACCAAGCTCTACAGTTGCTACTGAGCTTACCATACTTCTAGTAGTATTGACCAAGTGTTTTAGTTGCTACTGAGCTAATTAGTTAGACTACAGTTTATGTTGAGCTTCACAGTATCTACCGAGCATCTGAGATAGAGTACAATATTAATTGAGCTCTGTAGTGTCTACCAAGCTTACAGTGTTAAAGTGAATTTAGTGTTGACTAAGCTATGCAATGTCAACTAAGTAATTCCATATCTACAAAGTTTCTCAATATTCACCTAGTCATACAATATTGACTGATACTACTCGAAGTGATCAATATGGATTGAGATTTAGTGTCAACTGAGTTCTTGTGTCTACCAAATGTTGATAGTATTTTTTGAGTGTCAGAACATCACCAAGTTGTCTTCAGAATCCAAGTTACAATAGTGGGTTGACTTAGTGAATTATGATAAATTTGGTATTGAAGCTAATACTAAAAGGTAATTAAGTGGACTGATATATATGTAATGTATTATGTCATATCCAATAGAAGTGTGTGAACAAGTAAGAAGTAGATGAGTGTGAATTAAAGAAGCCTACAAGTAGTTTAAGGAAAAGCAGAGACTTATCTATCATAGTTAGGTGATCATTGTTATTCAAAGGAATCTCATTTAGCAAATTGAGTTGTAGATTAGAGATTAGCCACTAATTCATCCCAACATGTGCATTAATCAAATCCTTTCACAAGGTGGATTTAATAGTCTCATTCCAAATCTCCTAATAGAGTGCATACTTCATTGTATGTTGTAAATCCTTTCATAAGGTGGACCTAATAGGGAAGATCACTAGAAGTGGTCAATTATAAGATTTAACAAGCCAACTTTATATTGTAATAATAAAGCTTGTGGGTATCATCCCCACCCTAGTTTTACTTTCTATTTGGAAGGTTTCTGGGTTACCAAATATTTTGTCAGTGTTATGAATGTTTTATTGCTTTTAGTCTTTCATGCATGCAATTAGATTAGATTACATGGTGAATACTTAATTGTGAATTAAAGTATAAGTTTTATTGGTTCTTGATTCACACCCCCCTCTTAATCACCTAGTCTATACCATATTTCCAACACTTTCTTCATTCCAAAGAATGGTAGTAGAAGAAATGAAGTTCTCATAGTCTTGTGTATAGTGCTAATAGGTAAAGGATCCTCTTTAGATTCACTAGTACTATTAGGAGATTGGTAAAAAATATGTTGTTTTTCAAATCCCAATCCAATCTTGTCCTTAGGTTTCTTTCCATTAATGTGACTCAAGGGTTTTGCGAGAGCATACTTTTTGTCACTTAAATTTACATGACCTGGATATCCCATTTTGGCTAGAAACTCATATCCCTTTCCATATTTCTATGGAAAAGTATTAGCATAAGTGTCACTTCTTCTAGAATCTCCTCTACATAGATTCATTACCTAATTTCTCTATTCTCATTCTCACTTTCTAAGGGTACTAACAATTGAACAAATGTGCCATAGACTGTCATAACTAAAGATAAGGTTTTATATCCTCTGAGGTCTTCCCATAGGAACATGGTTAAATAGAGAGAGTGGCAGTAAATTCTAAGTGATATTTTCTCATTTTGATAATAAACATGTCAACTTCTTTTTGCATTAAAAAAAAGTGCTCCTATTCGATTCAACATTTCTATTATGTGGAACCAAAGATTCACTGAGAGTATTGACAATCATCGAGTTATCTCCTGGAATAAATACCTCTATACCATTATAAAGGAGCTTTATGTATTGATGATAGGTTGATGGTACTACTTCCATGCCATGAATCCATGGTCTGCCTAACAAAAATATTGTAAGAAAAATGGATATCTAATACTTGGAAGACCACATCCTTCTCCACAAGACCTACTTAAATAGACAAAACCACAAAACTCTTGGTTGATCTTTTTTCTTTGTCATATGCTTTGATAGTAATTTTATGCCTAGAGTCAATGGTAAATTCAAAAAGAACCAATTACTTAACCAAGTTGAAAGAATGCATGTTTAACCCCATGCCTCCATCTATCAATATGTGCTTGACACATATTTCATTGATTTAAACTTCAATGTGCAAGGCAAGGATATGTGGGAAACTTGGGGATTTTTCATCTTCTTTAGAGAAAGTAAGGTATTGAGGGGCAACAATGTGCTTAACCATAGTATAAAATTGATTTTTATCAATGCTTTTGGGGATACTAGTTGCACATAAGGTCTTTTCTAGGATGTCCTTATGTGCAAGTGACAACTCAAGTAACTCAAATCTAGAAATTTGAGTAGGGGTTGGTCAACAAGGTTGTAGTTAGACTTAGAAGAAGTATATTCTTGTTTGGAGGAAGATCCTACTTGAATTCTTAGAGGAATTAGGACCCTTAAAGAATGGCCTTTGGTTTGATTCATGTGACAACATTCAAAATTTTAGTGTGTGAAGGTGAGTTAACATCTATATAGATAATAAAAGGTTTGTGTTCATGTTTTCTTCTAGTATCAGCATTGCAAGATTGTGATTGTAAGGAAGAAGATCCAATGTCTCTTAAGATGGCTTTGGGTGGCTCATCAATATTTGAATCATAGTAATTTTTATCACTCCTAGGTCTAAAAATGTGTATGCTTACTTTAACTAGTTCAAGTATATGTATCGCATTGTCATTGTCTGTGTATGTGTATTTAACTTTTGCATCTCCATTATTCTTCTAAGATGATTCACCTTTCTCATACTTAGGCAAAGGGTTATTGAAAACTATATGACCCTTGTTCATCATAAACCCATTAACTCCTAACTTTTGATCATCAATGAGATCTTGAATCACATGTTTCAATCTTATGCAATTTTAAGTTTTATGACCTTTATTTCTATGGTAGTCATAATAGTGGTCATCATTCCACCACTTAGGTTTTATCTTAGGTTCATAAGGTCTAGAGTTATCTAGCAAAGTAATGATCTCATTTGTAACTAGGGGCTTGAGCACCACATCACACAAGTAATTTATTTTTCTAGTAAGTATTTATTGGTTAGTACATAGTACACATGCAAGCATGAGTTGATGTCTAAAGTGATGGATTTTTGGGAAATTTTTCAAAGCACATGTCTTATCTCCAACATACATGCATAACATCCATCTACAAACTACTCTCCGATGATTATATATCAATAGTTGAACATTTATTTGGGTCAAACATCTCAAACAAAGCCTCAAACTTGTTCAAGTCTCTAGAATGGCGACATGTCTCCTTCCATCCTCTACCACTTGTTGAGGACATTAAATATATGTCTTTTCACTGTCAGTCACATTCCCTCTTCCATTGGCTTCACTCATATTATAACTTTTTAAGCACAAAATTTCATTTATGTGGAAGATATGAAAAAATTTAATCATTTAAAAAAATTAAACTGGAAGCTAGAAAGATAAATGTTTAAGGACCAAGGTTAAGATTAGAGAAATTTCTAGCCACTCAGCTTATTTATAGGAAATTGAGCTTCTTCTTTCATCATTTCTCATCTCATTTTTGGTAGTCACTAGTCTGGTAGTTATAGTGCTCATTAAATCCTAGTATGGTTTACTTAGTAGGTGTGATAGACTTGTAATTATTTCTGTATAGTCTATAGTGACTATTCTATAGTTAATTATTTTGTAAATTATGAATCAAGATGGACACTCCAATTTGCCAAACATGAAAATTGGAAGAGGACCAAAAGGCCTTTTTAGGCAACATTCTTGATGAGAACCTCTTGTCAATTTTCAATGAGGTTGTGCCCACTATGGATTTGATTATTCATGTTATAAAAATAGTTCTAGGGCATGATTTTTTAGAGAATGAGAATAGGTACCATGTCAACATAAATATTATGTCCCATTTTCTAGCCTCTTTGCTTGACCTTAGAGAAGAAAGGGTCAATATTTTGATGCTCTTGAGGAAGACTTTGTTAGAATATATAGTCCATTGATATAACTAAGAGGGGGGTGGGGTGAATTAGTTATCCAAATAATATCACAATTATCAACCTTAAACAATCTTAACAATATGAGTAATATAAACTGAAACCACAACAAGATACTCCCACACAATAACACTAGATATGTTAACTAGGGAAACCATTGATCAACAGAAAAACCCTGGTGGGGATGGTACCTACAAGATGATGCATTAATATAAATATTCCTTGTTAGAGAATAGACCTATTAGGAGTCTGTTACAACATTCAATATATATGAGTCCTTGTTAGGAGATTCCAACCGAGTTAGGAGTTGTGGAAGATAACCGAACCCACTACCCAAACACCTTCAAGGGAAAGACCAATGAACCCACTATCCAAATGATCCCTATACTATTCCTTGCAAAATAATATAATGATACTTTACTATTCCTTCCTCTTTCTCTATCCTATTAACCATACCTTTTCTCCTTCTAATCTTATAACTAGATCACAAATCTTGCATCCAATAATCCCTTGGATTGCTTACACACATTCAATAAGCACTCAATTACTTTTCACACTTCACACTTTAACAATGATCACAATACTCCATACTTTTACAATCAAGGAAAATATATTTCCTTTATACCATATCTTCATAATAATTCCTTGATTCATCCTTAAGGCTTTCCTAATTAATTGTAATACAATAATTAATTAATTACAATTATAATAGCACTATCAGCTTATAGTCTATACAAAACTTCACATGTACAATACTAGGGCTTGTGCACTCACTAAAATCATCATCAAACTATCCTCTGTCACCACCTAATTGCATATCTCTTCACTAATTTTTAGATGTAAGATAGTCAACAATCATCAAGAACTACTTTTCCAATACTCTATCTCTGAACTGCTCTATATAAATTAGGTACAACTTTCATGTCTTTGACTTAGAATCTGTGCACTTGAACACATCATCAGGACACTACGTCAAACATGTCCATAATTGTGCATCACTAGACAATCAAATCATTTTTTGTACCATCAAGATCTATGTTTTCTACTCAACCAATCTCTAGAGAAACCATGCTATGTTGACATCAATGACAAAGACAGTCATGAATGTAACATGTCAATACTCTCTAATGCTTAGGATACTTCCTAAATGTAGTATTATCAAAATTCATGCTAACAATCTCCCCCTTTGGCATTGATGGCAACATAGATGAAAAATATCTAAGTCCCAAGAATACCAAATAGTGTTCTGCCATTGCCACTAACCAACATGAGTTGTCCACACACTAAAAATAATCTCAAACACAATAGATGCACATAGGTGCATACTCCTTTTTATACATCAATTGTTTACTACACACTAAACAATTTAAAATACATCACGTGTACATTCCTACTTCCTTCATGATCTTCGAAATCTCTCTAAAAAGATATCTTTCCCCCATACTTAGGAGATGCTCTTCCTCATACCTTAGGAGATGTTTTTCATGCATATTATACCCCATTAACATCAATGTCAAAGACCTCAAACACATGCAAAAATACCAATTGTTATAACTACTTCAAATCTTTAATTAACTCGAGTTTCCAAAGACACTGTTCAATACAAAATACCAAGAGTTTTTTATGACTCAGTACATACCAAATACTCACCCATATAGGAAGCATCAACATTCAATCTAGGCTTAACAATAGTACTCTATACCACTAAACTGATGCACTCTCTATATCTTCTACTCAAAAGTAGGTAGGGACATAACCCCAAGCATACCTCTCAAGTACTTAAATGTGTCTTTAGGAAAAGGCTTCGTAAAGATATCTGTAATCTCATTTTTAGTACTTACATATTCGAATCTAATTTCTTTTTTTGCTACTTTCTCTCACATCACATGATACTTAATAGATATATTCTTAGTCTTAGAATGCAATATGTGATTCTTAAATGTACTTACTATATTTGTGTTATCACAGTAAATAATAATAGGTTCTTCAAACTCAAATATGATATTCTTCATCATTTTCTTCATCCACATAACTTGATTATAGTTATTTGCTGATGCAACATACTCTACCTTAGTATTACTTTGTGAGATACAAATTTTCTTCTTTCTTAACCAAAAAACCAATCTTCCTCCAAGAAAGAATGCTCCACCACTGGTGCTCTTTTTTTCATCCATACTACCTACCTAATCTGAATCAGTATATGCACATAGAGTGAAATCGCTCGATCTGTCATACCAAATTTTATAGTTAGATGTCCCTTTCAAATATTTAAATATTCTCTTTACTACTACAAAATTATATTCCTTAGGATCAGGTTGAAATCTAGCTACAATCCCAACTGCATTTTCTATATCTGGTCTGGTATGAGTCAGATATTGTAAACCTCCAAACATGGATTTGTACTTCTTCTACTCTACTACAAGTGTCTCATCTTTGTTGGATAACTTGTGACTAGTTTTAGATTACAGTAACGACAAGTTTTGAAGGGACCCAAAACCCTTTATAAACATCTAAAGATAAACATTAAAAACATTACTAGGTTTTACAAGGACCTAGAACCTAGAGTTTTTAAACAAATGGGAAAATAAATGGACAAAACCAACAAAAAACACCTAGACCAAAAACTAGCATGCACAGCCCACAACTCGTACCTATAATAGCTCCTTCATAATGTTTGCCACTTCTTTACTTGCTTTTGTAGTACTCTGAATAATGTCAATAGGCAAAGGAGCATGAGCCCAAGAGCCTCATCAACCTTTTTCCTTGTGCTCTACCTTGTTCTCTTAGTAGGCCTGCCAAGAATCCCCACTCTATCATTACTAGTATTACCAGGTGACATAATTTCTTCATTACTTTTCTTTCCCAGACTAGCCACTGCTATACAAAGACTAGAAGTAACATGTTCCATTTTTAGCCCACTTTCCTTAATAAGGTGACAAAGCTCCTGTTCATATTGTTTTAGTTTTTTTAGAATGCTAACAATTTGGACTTCCAGCTGGGTAATCTTAGCCCATTCAACATCCAAATCTCTCTGCATAATCCCCATTTTCTTTTTGAGAGCCATTAATTTATTATACATCCATCAATCACCCTTAAGAAAAGTCTCTGCCTTAAGATTTTCCATGTGAAGGAAGGAGATCTTAGCTTGATCCCTCTGGTCATCCTCCTTCCTAGGATCACATGAAGTAATGGTATTGGTTTGGGTTTCTGTATTTATTTCCATATTCTTTTTCCTCTCCTCATACACAACTTTATTTTGGCTATCATCCTTCCCAACAAGATCTCTTCCATCTTTCTCCTTTTCCATTTCCTCCTCCATATTCTCCTCACTAGCATTATGTGATGGGTCACCACCCTATTTTTCATCTTCCTCACCATGGGATTCTAACCCCATTTTTATATCATGGCTTCCCTGTACATTGCTAGTAGATACTCCTTTACTCCTAGAGTACCCATCCAAGTTAGAAATAAAATCCCCCATTTCCATTTTTTCATCATTATCCATTTTCATCTTCTCATTAGAGTCTGATTTCTTTGACTTTGTAATTTCCTCAACATGTTTCTTAGTCCTTTCTTATTTTTAAACCTTATTGTTTACATTTCCCCCTTCTTTAGCCTTAATTCTCTTAGGGTGGGTCACTCTTCCAGTCCATTTCCTTTTCTCATTTATTGGAGAGAGCTTTATAGCCTTACTTTTACAATAGTTTTCAATAAGTAAAATTAAACCTTCATGCAAAATAGGATGGGACTCTTTTTTCTTATGAGCATAAAGACTAAGAAGAAGAGAGTATTTTAGAAAAAAATGGGAAGGAAATCCTATCTTTGTGCATAAAATGATTTAGGAAAACAAAGTGAAATTTATGGACCCTTTTAGCCCTACCATCAAGAATAAAAATACCCATGGATATAAGATAGTAAATCACTCTAGATAACTTTAATTTGTTTCAATTCATAGAAATCCCCATTTTTCTCTAGCCTCTTCTCTTCATCTTTAGTCTTTGAAATTTTTTTGAAGGCTGCATTAGAAATGCTAGTCTCTTTACTGAGTTTTAACCCTTCATTTGGGAGCCTTGTAACATCTACAATAAAATCTTCATTCAAATTCACCATGACACCATGCAAAGTCACCCTATCTTCAAACTAGTTTTTGAAGAACACTTCTATTATATGGGGCTTATAACCATGGAGTTGATCAAAATAGGTCATCACATTTCCTTTATGTAGGATTTTCCATATAGAAGCCTTCACCTTCCAAACCCTACAATTGCTTAGCTCTTGCTTTCTAGGTTCACTACCCATCTTGAAAACTTGAAAATCTCTATAGAAAACTAGAGTATCACAACCCAAAAAATGAAGGAAAGTAATGAATATTATTGAGGAGCTAATAACTATACTTATTTGCTAAACAAAAATTATAATAGCATGCTTGTACTTGGGAATCTCAATCTGTCCTCTGTTAACCCACCACTCTTCTTCATAATTTTTCCAATTTTAGGAAATCTTTCCTTCTTGTGCATGTGTCCTATAATTATCAACAATCACCATTAGCTCCAAACTCTTGTTTAGATCAACATGCCACCTCAGCTTACTTTCTTGATAGACAACTTACTTAGCAATTCAATTAGCAAAATAATTTCCTTCTCAAAATATATGAGAAAATATCACATTATCAACTTCATTCATTAGGTTTTTGATTTTTGTTAAATTGGCTTCAATAGGCCAAGTGATCATATTCTTGTTATTGAGCATATTAATAATGTTAGGCAAATCTCCTTCCATTCAAAGATTCTGTTAACTAGTTTCCATAGCCAATCTCATAGTATATAGTGTTGTCATTGCCTAAACTTTATGGCTAGTAGAGATCCCAATAGGAATAACACTAGCATCAATAATTCTACAAGTATGGTCCCTCGAAACCCCTCCACAACCAGCTTTTCCATGATTAACTTTAGTAGCACCATCAACATTTCCTTTGATCTATCCTAGAGGTGGAGACTTCCAATTGGCATTCTATCTTTGATCATCAATCAACCTTTTAAAGCATTTAGTTTGCATAGGATTAATGATTTGGAATTCATCACTAAATTTTCTATGAGATTTGAAGTTTTCTTTGATAGCTCTGATTATGTTATGCCCTAGAATCCAATCAAGCATTTCTTTGTCTCTAAAAATTCTATTATTTCCTTCTTTCTAGATTCCCCAGCAAAGATGGGGTAAGGTAATTTTCCACAAAAAACCAATATTGCCCTCCTTAGATGGACAAGTCCAACTTTGGAAGCACTGATCAATTTTATTGTGATGAACCCTTGATCTAAGTTCCAGTAGTTAAGGATGTAACTCCACACTTTTTGATTGTAGCTAAAATTTAAGAAAAGATGGTTTCTTTCTCCATGGTCCTCTTTACATAAGTTGCATCTATTGACCACATTGATTCCTCGTTTTTACAAATTATCCAAAGTTAGAATTTTGTTTTGAAGAAAGATCTAGAAAAATATTTATTTTAGGAGTGAGGCCTTTTATCCAAGCTTTAGTCCACAAAGGTCAAGGACCTTTTTCCTAAGTTTTAAAAATAGAGGAGACTTTAAAGCAACCAATAGCATCGGCACCTCAAATCATTTTATCTTCAGTATGAGGATAAAGGTTAAAAGCATTCAAGATTAACTGAGTATTATAAAAAACCTGATTAATAACAAGGTTAACCCATGTGTTATTAATCCAATAATGTTCCACAAGTACCAAACATTTGTTTAACTCTGTCAATCAGAGTTCTATCCTCAAAATCCTCAATCAAAGGATGATCTAGAATCCAAACATAATCCCAGAACTTGATCTTTTTCCCATTACCCACTTTCCAAGAACAACCTTTAACTAATATGTTTTTAGCTCCTTGCATTGCTCCCCAAATGGCAGAAGGTGATAAAACATTAGGATAAGCAAGAAAATTAGACAAATAAGGAGCATTAGAGAGATATTTATGTTTCTTGATAGTACTCCATTCCTTATCATCTTGAAAAATTCTCCACCCCTACTTAGCAAGAAGAGTGTTATTCATACTTCTCATCGACCTGATTCCTAGACCACCATCGATTTTAGGCTTACAAATTTGATCCTAAGCAATTAAAGCCATTCTCTTCCTTTCCTCTACACTAGACTAGAGGAAGTTACTTTGAGCTTTGTCAATAGAATCAAAATACTTAGTTGGAATCCTGAATAGACTCAAGGCATAAGTAGGGATGTTTTGGAGACTAGCCTTGAGGAGAGTAATTTTACCATCTTGACTCAAAAGAATAACCTTCCAACCTACAAATTTCTTGTTGAATTTTTAACAAGATCATCCTAAAAAGAGTCTAAAGCATTAGGACCCAAAGGGAGGCCTAGATAAATACACGGGAAAGAACCTATAGAACACCCAAGAATCTTAGTAATTTTACTCTGTCTAGAAGCATGAGTATTGATAAATTACAAGGAACTCTTATTCCAATAAACCAATTGACTGGAAGCAAAAGTATAGAGATTAAGGGCCATTTTAAGATTCCTGGCTTCTCTAACCTCAACTTTACCCAGAAAATAGTATCATCCACAAATTATGGATGGGAACAAATAAGAGGATGAGAAGAAGGCTGCAAACCTTTAATAAACCCTACAGAAACCAGATTCCCAATATATCTTCTCAAATAGTTAGCCATAATAGTGAATGAGATAAGGGATAAAGGATCTCCTTGTCTTAACCCCCTAGAAGGTTTAAAGAGATCAAACATTTACCAAGTTTTCTATAAAAGTAGTAGAAATCATCTATAAGATAATCTTTAGTACATTGATACTAAAACCAAAAGCCATTAAAATCTTCTGAAGAAAAGACCATTCAACTCTATCATAAGCTTTTGAAATATCTACTTTCATAATAAAGCCTTGATTATTAGAGAGAGATAAAGAATGGATATTCTCATGCATAAAAATGGTAGAGTTAAGGATTTGTCTACCAGGATCAAAACCATTTTGTTGCTTAGATATAAGTGTTGGTAGCAAAAGCAACAACCTTGAGGTTAGGACTTTTGAAATAATTTTATAAAAAGAATTGCATAAGCTGATAGGCCTGAATTGATCCAAAGAGTCAACCCCAAATTTTTTGGGAACAAGACATAGGAAGGTAGAATTAATTTCCTTCAAAATTCTTTAACAAAATCATGCACATCTTTCCCAACCAGTTTCCATTCCTTCTAAAAAAAGAACATAGGAAAACCATCCAGTCCTGGAGATTTATCCCCTCCTAAAGAACAAACAACCTTATAAATTTCCTCTTCCTTAGGAATAGATTACAAAATTCTATTTTTCTCTTTAGTAACCAAAGAGGGAATAAAATCTAATAACTTAACTTGATGAGTAAGGTCAATGTTAGGATTTGAAGTCATTAAAGAAGAAAAAAAGTAGACCATCTACTCCATGATTTCCTTTTCCTCAATAGTTATCTTCATGCTGCCATTCTTAAGATTTGAAATACGAGTTTTAGCTCATGTTTCAATGTAGATAAATGAAAAAATTTAGTATTTTTCCTTCATCCAACAAAGTAAATCTAGATCTTTGCCTCTAGTAAGTTTCTTCTTTAGTGACGATATCATGATACTCCACCATTTTCTCATTTTCTTCCCTCATTGAATCCAAAGAATATCCTTCCTTCTGAATCTTATCTTGGATTAATTTCAAATCCTCTTTGATTATAGATTTGTTATAAAAAATGTTACCAAAATATCTTTTATTCTAGATTTTCACTTTCTTTTTAACATTTCTAAGTTTAGAAGCCACCTGGAAAAGAGCAGTGCCATCAATGTTAATGTTCCACCATTCAACCAAACAGTCTTCATACTGTGGATGCTGCAACCACATTTTTTCAAATCTAAAAGGAAATTTTTTTCTGATATGGATATTCTCAGCAGTTAAAATCAAAGGAAAGTGGTCCAAACCAATATTTTGAATTTCCTTAAGATTACACACAAAGTCTTTAGTCCAGTCTAGAGAAATAAGAACTCTATCAAGGTGAGCTTGGATACACTTATCACCTATCCTTTTGTTACTCCTCAATACCTTGTAGGTCTAAGATCCATTAAGCCTTCCTTGTTAATAAAATCCATGAAATCTAGTCTACCATCCAACTGACTAGCATTTCCCCCTTTTTTTCATGTTCATAAAAAGGAACATTAAAACCCCCCCAAAAAATCCATCTTCCATATAATTCTTTACTCTTTATGTTAGAAAGAGTTTCCCACATCTTTTTTCTATCATTCTTGATGTTAGGAGCATACAAATTGACTATATACCAATGATTATTCTTGTCAATATTTTTTTTAATCACCATAATTTTTTTGTTAGCATTCAACAAGGTTCCTAAGAACAAAGATTTATTCCACAAAATCATTGTTCCCCCTAAAGCTCCTTCTAAACTACTAGCCGTTATACAGTAATTGCTAAAGGACTTGATCTTCTCATCCTTCACTTTATCCATTTTAGGTTCTTGGAGCAATAAGATATCCATTTTGTGCTCCCTAATTTTTTTTTGAACAATATCTAGTTTATGGATACTGTTCAATCCCCTAATATTCCAAGTTATAATATTTATAATAAATTTTTAGGTGTAAAATCCAAAATAGTTGCCTATTTTCCATCAGCAATATTCTGTAAGCTTTCTCTTTCTCTAGGTTTTTTTGATGTTTTCCTACCAAGTTTCTCTAGAGTACCAACATTCAGCTTCAATTTTGGAAACAACTCCAATTTACTACTTTGAGTCTCCACATCTTTCGAAATAGTGTCACCTTTCTTCTCTATTTTTTTATTAGACTATTTTGGTTTAGGTTCCTTCTTATCAGATTTCTCTTCCACTTCTTTGGATTCAATTCCATCTTTAAAGGATATAATCTCTTTACATAAGGGGGACTCAATAGACTAGATTATACCAATCTGTGTTTCCTCTAATGCCAAAGATCTACTCCTTTCCTCTAGAATTTCACCTTCCTCTATCTCTTCTAGTTCTTCTATATCTTCCCATTCTAATTCATTTTTTTAATAGATAACTAATTGATTCATAAGATGTATCATTTTATCTTTACTCTACACAGGAGAAGTCAAAGCTAGGTCTGTTTGCATTTTTTACTCCTAATTTTCAAGGATATCTCTATCCTTAGTCACCTTCTCAGGTGTTGCTTTAGGTTTCCATTCCTTTTTCTAGATCTTTACTTCTTTCTTTTTCTCCACATTAGCTATCTTTGGTTGATTCTTGCTCTTGGAAGGACAATTTTTTGCCCAATGACCCTACTTTTTACAAACAAAAAAAGTATTTGGAAGGTCTTCAAAAATTATCTCTTGCATCCTTTTCCCAAGCTTTGAAATTAGTTCCACCTTCTCAGGAAGGTTCTTCATGTGGGCTACTTTCACATATATTCTAGGACACTGGAGTTTTCATTTTGAAGCGATGACCTATCAACTACAACAAGTTCACCAAAAGAACCAGCAATACCCTTGAAAATATCTTCATGCTATTACTCCAAAGGTAAGTCTAACCCATACTAGAGTAGTTAGGAAGAAGGTATTAGATAGATCCATATTTGGCTCCCATTTTTTGATAGTTAGAGTACTATTACCAAATGACCAAGGTCCACCACAAAGTAACATATTCAAATCTTCCTTATAGTTAAAAAGAAAGGAAAAGAAACCATTCATCATAGGTGCTATTTCAACTTGACCACAGATAGACCATTTTCTTTTGATCATGTTTTTCAATGGATGAATATTAGGCCTAGCCCCCATAAATTTCCCAAATAGAGTATAATCCATAATTGAGATAGAGAAATCAACAATCGAATCTAGAATAAAGATTTGGAACTCACCTTTCTCTTAGTAGGATTTTGATGTGACTAGAGGGAAAGATGATTTGCCTCTAGGTTTTCTCCCAAACAACAAAGACCACTTCCTTTGATCATCCGACACTTTCTCCTTTGTCTGATCCTCTATCCTACAAAAATTTGCATTCTCTTCCACATTCTCTGAGAAAATATTTTCCTACTCAAGGTCCTTTCTAAGCACATGACTTGTAGGCAAAGGAATGGAAAGGGAATTCTTGAACCCATAGCTTATGGAATAGGAACTCGATGTGTCATTTTCTTCTATAGAACCTATAAAGATCCCCACCTTTTGATTCCTTGCCCCTCTAGGATTGGTCCCTATCGATAAGTTTACTCCTTCTAGTTTCTCGCCTAATAGAGCTCTGACCAATTTCAAACATTCAAAGTTAATAACTTGTGAGAAATTATTATAGGTGTACCAATAGGCTTACAACTTTCTAAACCAAATCTTTTCAACAAGTCTTTCAAGTACTTATCTTCTGAAATAAAAATACCATCACTATTTTGTACAATCTGCAATCTTAGGAAAAACTTCATTTCTCCTATCATGCTCATTTCAAATTCATTCTTCATCTATTAAGAAAACCTATCACTTGCTTCATCATTACCTCTAAAAATGATGTCATCAACAAATTTTTTTAAACTTCTTTCAAATACAAGTTACTGTCTATCATACCTTTAGCAAATCCAAGCTTTGCCAAATAATTGTCCAACCTTGCATACCATGTTCTAGGTGTTTTCTTCAGACAATATAAAGAGTTCTTTAATCTGCATACCATGTCTTTGTCTTCTAATAAAGGAAAACCTTTAGGCTTCTCAATATATACCTCTTCTTCAAGTTCTCCATTTAGAAAGGTTTATTTAACATCCATATGATAAACCTTGAACTTCTTATTCATTGCATAAGCTAAGAACATCCTTACTACCTCCATTCTGGCTAGAGGTGCATATGTCTCCTCATAGTCTATGCCTTCTTATTGTGAATATCCCTTGCATGTAAGTCTAGCCTTGTTCCTTACAACTTCACCTTGATCATTCATCTTCTTTGATATACTTTTGCTATTGAACTCTTTCTTTTGCTCTATGCTTAGATCTCTGCTCCTCAATCTAATGCTTATTCTGCAAATTATTGTTAGTCTCAGTGATAACTTCCACATTTTCATGGTTAGCCTTTGGATCAAAAATAGTAACCAAAGCTATCTCTTCTACTACTTCCTCTTTCTTGACCAGTTTAGGCTCATTATCATAGTCATTTAAGAATCTTTCCACACTTGCTTTAAATTCTTCATCTTCATCAGAAAGTGAACTCTTTCTAGATTTTCTTACTTTCTTAGGACATCTAGACACATGTCCAAAAAACAAAAATTTGCATACCTTCTAGCTCTTTTTTCATAAGCAGATCAATACCTTCCTTGATCTTTTTGTCTTCTTTAGATCTAAATCTATCTTTACTTGTGCATCTATTCTATTGTATGCAACAAAAGGATTCTAGATTTGAAAACTTAATGCTCAATTATGTACACAATTCTTATAACTCACCAAGAATCTCCATCTTTTTGGAATAAAAAATTCCTCTATATGACTTAGGATTATCTTTTCTAAAATAAGTTGCCACTAATCTCCCAAAATTGTTAGTCTCTCTTCAAGGACCTGAGGCTCTGATACTAATTGTTAGAATATATAGTCCACTAATATAACTAAGAGGGGGAGGGCTGAATCAATTATCCAACTAATATCACAATTATCAAACTTAAACAATCTTAACCATATAAGTAATATAAAATGAAACCACATCAAGATACTCATACACAATAACAACATAAATGTTAACTAGGGAAACCCTTGACTAGAGGAAAAACCCCGATGGGAATGGTACTCATAAGATGATGTACTAATATAAATATTCCTTGTTAGAGGATAGACCCTTTTAGGAGTCTATTAAAACATGTAGTACATATGAGTCTCTATTAGGAGACTTTGAATCCCTATTAGGAGATTCCAACCCTATTAGGAGTTGTGGAAGACAACTAGACCCACTGCCCAAATAGCTTCAAAGGAAAGACCAATGAACCCATTGTCCAAATGATCTTTGTACTAATCCTTTCAGAATAATAGAATGATACTTTAATATTCCTTCCTCTTTCTCTATCCTAACCTCTACTCCTTCTGATCTTGTAACAAGATCACAAATATCACATCTAATAATCCCTTGGATATCTTACATACATTCAGTAAGAACTTCACTACTTTTCACACTTCACACTTCAACAATGATCACAATACTCCATGCTTTTACAATAAAGGAAAAAATCTTTCTTTTATACCCTATTTTCATAATAATTCCTTGAATCAGCCTTGAGGATGTCCTAATTAATTATAATAAGATAATTAATAAATTACAATTACAATAGCACTATCGGCTCATAGTCTATACAAAAATTCACATGTGTGATACTAGGGCTTACACACTCATTGACATCATCATCAAACTACCCTCTGTTACTACCTGATTGCACATCTCTTCATTACATCTCAAATGTAAGATAATCAACAACCGTTAGGAACTATTTTCCCAATACCCTATCTCTAAACTGCTCTTTGTAAATTAGGTACAACTTCTGTATGTCTTCGGATCAGAGTCTATGCAGTTGGCCACATCATTAGGACAATATATCAAACATGTCTATAACTACACATCACTAGAAAATCAAACCATTTTCTTTTCCATCAAGATCTCTATCTACTACTCAATCAATCTTTACATTAACCATGCTATGTTGACATTAATGATAAACATAGTCATTAGTGTAACATGTCAATACTGTCCAATGTTTAGGATACTCCCTAAATGTAGTATCATCAACATTCATGCTAACAAAATTTTAAAGTAGAACGCCTAGGTAATGACATTGACATTACTTCTCATGTAGAATTAGGTGGGGATCCCTTGGGTGGGTGAAATCCACAAACTTTTGGAACCTGGCCAAAATGTGGCCCTACAACCATTTCTATTGGGCCTGAATTTTGGGTAGTTGAAGTGCCATAAGAAATGGGCACAAATTGGCATGGATTTTCTCTAAAAATCATATAATTTGGATGAAGTGACATAGGATAACCCATGGCTTCAAGAATTCATAGAATTAGTTGGGTCTCTGACTTTCTAAACAGGTTAGTACAATAGTACTAGGGTTTTTTGTGTTGACATTTATGCATGATTTCACTTTCTATTTTAATTTATCAAATTATAATAATTGTACATGCATCTCCTATGGATTATAACTTTCAAGGAATATCAATGAAATTCTTGGAGTTCCATATAAAATTATGTTTTATTGTTATGATTACTTTTGCAGTATTTTGACATTTTTGAATTTTTCATTAAATTGTTAAGAAACAAAATATAACATTTAACACTAAATTACAATTAACATATTGAGGTTTAACATTTAATAATTAATTTAAGAAATCAATTACTTCAGTGTTCACTAGTACAAAATAATAAAATATGTGGAACAAAAATGATATTTACTTTTACAATCAAATTTATTTCTCCATTAGATGGGTAAATTTTACAATCAAATTTAAAGTATTTTTGAAAAACTATTTTATTTTAAAATTTTGAAACATTGTAATATATTTAAGAACTATGTTATTAATATTATAAAGGGGATGCCATGATTACCATTGGATGAACAAAGGTCAACAACTCCAGATGTATTTTAGGCCGAATTCGATAATAATCGACTAGTTTTACTAAATGCCCTCGAGAAGAAGACACATGGAAAAAACATATCAAGTGTGAAATCACTTTGCTCATAGTGTTGGTTTCTCTAACTATTTTTGTCTATTAGTGTTAACACTTAGTCATTTACTAGGTAGAGTCAGACGATCATCATTACGACCAAGTTACTCTATATAGGCTGAGTCATGTACATAAGTATGTATGTATCGAGCTCCCTAAGAGCCAAGCAAGTATGTGGATGTTGAGTACTTCTATAAAATCTAAATTCAAAACCTACTGAGTAGTTCAAGCATTTAAGTGTCGAACATAGTACAAACTAAGAATCAACAACAATGCCGAGTATTAGAGACAATAAGTGTCGAGCAGTGAAAAGTTTACATATAAGTTAGAAATGATACAAAATTTGAGGTAAACCATTTTCAAGCCAACATGGAAGGGTAATTTAATATATGTAGAGCTTGTTATAGAGAGTTTTATGTGTTTATAACATGGATCACAAATCCCTATGTTTTGTGATCAATGACTCAGATGGAGAGCCAAAATATGGAATCATCTAGAAAACTCTTTACAAAAATTTTTAAATAGAGAAGGTTTTAACCTAGATGATATGTTGATGAAAAGTGATGCAAACTGTGTGATAGACAAGGAGTAGTATGTGAATAGTGAAGTGAAGGACTAAGATCAGATCATAAGTTAGTCAAAGTGTTCTTTTATCTCTTAGTAGAGCAAGCGACTTAATCAATGTAGTGAAGGGGAAGAAAAGCTTTATTAGATTAGAAGAGAGGATCGGTTTGCAAAGAGAAGACTCAAAATCATCTTACAAAGCATACTAATAGTCAGGTACTAAATCAATTTTAATCAAGTTGAATCAAGGTAAATCTCTTAAAAAAGTGGTCTTAACAGATCTTTGTAAATATCCTAACAGAATGCTTACTTTATTGTAAGTGATAAATCCTCTAACAAGGTGAGACCTAACAATCTCAAAAGATTTTAACAGGGTAGACCCCTTATAGGGTAGACCATATATTATGGTCAAACATTGTAACCCTAATAGGTTAAACTTATTATTGTAGTAGCAAAGATTTGTGGGTATCATCCCACTCCAGTTTTACCTTCACCTTGGAGGGTTTCTCGGTAACAAATATTGTTTTATGTGTTTATTTTCATGCACATGATAGATTAGATTCAAATGTTACAACAAGTTTACTCTTACAAGTTTTACATGCATAAGACAACTGGTGAATTTGTGATTGAATTGTTGAAAAGCAAGTATTTAAGATTATGATTCACCCCCCTCTCAGTATCTTGTTATCCTGTTTATACTTTCATTAATCAACAATTGGTATCAAAGAATTGGTTCTCTTAGAGAAGCTTAATCTCTCAGAGATTAGGTCTTGGAGATGGAGGCTTGTAAATTAGATAAGGTTTTTGACAATTAGGTGATTGATATCCAACTCATAATATAGAAACTTGAGAAAGAAAGACAAGATATGAAGAAATCCCTAAAAATAAGAAAGGAATTGGCTATCCAGGATAAACAATTTTTCTATGAAGAAGTTGAGACTAAAGGACTATTTGAACCAATCAATCCAAATGACAAAGCATATGTAGATCTACTTGAAAAGAACAAACTCCTAAATGAAGAAATAAGAGGAGTAAAAAGGGAACATGAAACACAATCAATAAGAATGTGTGAGGTGGCTAAGAAAAAGAAGAAAGCTACAGAAGACAAGGCTATGACTGAGGAAATAAAAAGGGTAATGGTTACAAGACTTAAAGAAAAAATATCAAATGTGAAAAATCTCACAAACACTTAATTGGACATGATGAATCAACTGATGCTTGCAAATGAAGAATTGAATCAAAAGGATGTGGAGATAGAAAATCTCAGATCACAAAAGGACATACTAAAGAATGAATTGAAAAATGAAAAATAATTTATGGAAAGACTCAACAAACCAAAAGAAGTATTGAAATACTTTGAAAAAATTATGAAGTCATTTGACGGTACTGATGGCTTAGGACATTCATGCACCAAGAAAGGAGAATCATCTAGGAATGGAGAATTGAGAAATGCAAAGTCAAAGGGAAAGCCAACATGCTATCATTGTGGAAAACTTGGTTATACCGCAAACATTTGTTGAGGTAAACATGGTATGAAAAATCCTAAATTAAATTTACTAGTTATTAATTTTATTGCAAAAAAAAAAGGACAACAAATACATGAGTGTAGGTCAAGAATGAGGAATGCACCTACCTCACCTAGATTTGAAGGATATTTCTATAACTTTCAAAATTATGGGTATCAAGCATATGAATGAAGATCATAGATAAAACCCTATTGGACAAACGAGAGGCAAAATTATGTACCTAACAATACATGCTCCAAGTGTCACAAGTTTGGATATTTAAGAAATAATTGTAGGACTCAAGTACCATCAGTAAATCACATAAAAGACAAAGGTAATGGTAAAGTAGACATTGAACAAGTAAAGAATGAGATGAATCAAACATGGAAAATGAAAGAAGAAGATAGAAATAGTGGAGAAAATGGATTTGAGGTCACCCAATCTAATGGAGAAGGTGATCATGTCATCTCAAACTAAGGAATAAAGGTATATATGGAATTGTATATTTAATTGATATATCATACATCAATTCCTTACATGAAATGTGCCAAAGTTCATATTTTCATATATAAAAGATGCATAAGAATAGATTTTTGAAAGGATTAGTACAACAAAACCATTTATACAGTTAGTGCCAAACATCAGTAAAATTGTCTATGCTGACCGAGGATTGCAACATGGATCGAGAACTTTAGATGTAATTTGGTGTATGCTCCAAGTCAGATGGTATAGGTCGAGTGACATGGAAGAGACCAAGATATATAGTAAAAACCTAGTTTGAAGGCATCAATTTTATTCAAAAATACTAACATCCACCTACCTGAGTATACAACATTAATGGAGACATTAAATTGACTGAAAGAAGGTATATATCAAAATTTGAAGACATTATCTCACACTGTCCATATAAATTTCAAGAGCACAGAGTAATATGGAAATTTCACTAACTAGCAAAAGATTTAAGAGCGTTTTGGAGAAAATCTAAGATGAGACGATTAATCAAGTGAAGAACTATGCTGAGTAATTTAGAGGAAAGAAAATATTTCAAATCCTAACAAAGAGAAACATGGCAACTTCATCCACCATTGGAATGAGCCAAGAGGTTAGTAAAATCCAATTGGTGAAGAGTGACGCCTGTCCTCCACCAAAGTTTTGTGCTAATCCAAAAATTACAATGAAATGAGATTCAATGGGTGCACTATCCTTGATACCACCCAAAGTTATCATGATTCATGATGTAAGAAGTTGTTATATGTATAATATCAGAGAAGTAGGATATTATGAGACAAGAAAAGCATATGAGATGTTATTGTTGGTGTAAATACATATTTACTATTTACAATTACTTAAGTTTACTTAGGTTAATGCATTATTTTAATATTTATTTATTAGTCACCTAGGAATATGTGCACTCTTGTGAGTTGTCATGTTGACAACATAGGAGTTTGCACCTCTTTTATGCACATGGTGTCTACAACATAGGAGTTAGCACACTAATTAAGCACATGGTGTCTACAACATCTCTACTTGAGATACACCTTGTCATTCTTATCCTTTCATCTAGAATGATGGATAAGACATGTGCTTAGTTGTCATGCTTATCTTATCTCCTGGTTTTTTCTAAAGACATTCTAGGTGCTTCCTGAGAGGCCTTTATATACAAACACTCCTAGTGTGTAGAATCATCATATACTGAATAGAGCAATGTATTAGGACATACTCTAATTGATTTCTCATATCCATTATTGGTCTACAGTTGTGCTTGTGTTTGAGTTCTTAGTTCTTGTGTGAATTTTTCCCTAAGAAAAATTATTAAATGGTATCAGAGATTGGAAATTTTCTCATCACATAGCCGTTTGAGACCATTCATTGCTTGAGCACCTCAGCTTGAATCTAGGGTGCTATAAAAATTGGGAGTGTCTAGCACTAGATCTGACCTTGCCATTACATCTAGAACATTGATTCGATGAGGGTCGACTATAAACTTGGCTATCCTTGGCCAAAGTCGACTGTGAGGCAATTTTTTTTGCAGATCGACATCTGGAGGCCCCAATTTGCAGTTCGAGTATGGTCATTTGCAGATCTATTTGAATTAATTTTCAGGTTTGTAATTTTTTATTTCTCTGTAATTATTTTTGTCAGTATTTTTTGAATTTTTTTTTCCCTCTAAGTAGGTAGCAGAGATATTTTTTTGCAAAATTGGGCTATCAGATCTTGGCCCTACACAGAGGAATATTTGGTGGCATTTGTTACAAGGCGAATATTCTATATTTTTCTTCAAATTCAACGAGGACATAGTTGAATAGTCAAAGGTTGTACATCATATTCACTGGACAAATTAAATTCTGGCAAAAGCTACCACTAGCCTAGCAAATCTGGCCAACCGATGGCATCACATCCAATACTTTCTCAACACGGCTTTGGTTTATGTTTGCGGTGGGTTTCATTTTAAATAGTCCATAGACTAAACCACCAATGATGTGGGATTTTGTTTAATAAAATTTGGCAAATGATTTATAAAATTCAGTGCACATGTTTACATTTTTTAGGCATGCACAAGAATTTCGGTGCTACACCTCCCGACTCGCGATTTAAAATTTTTTGTCGATGCACCTCTTGTCTTCGGCGACTTGCAAGTACATATTTTGGTGATAGCAATAGACTCTGGTAGCATTCAAAAACTCAAAAATCATTAAAGTTTCTTCGACACTCCCTATAGATAAGAGCCATGTGCCACACCGACATTTTCCATGCGGCGCCCCTGCGCTTGGGACACAGGGACTATCCCACTCTACCCACTGAACAGTCATTAGGATGACAATAGCCCAGTAAGTAGACTTGCACCAGTCAACACCTTCAGAAATGTGGCCCACTTACTACTTGCCACATGTATAGGTCCCACCCATGTCAGCAAAGACAATTCAACGCCACACTGACACATCTATATGCCATGCAGATCTACAATTTTCTACCATGTGTACTCTTTGACACGTGATTCTAGAACTACCACATTTTCCATGTGGAATTAGGATACATCATTATATATGTAGTAGTCTATATGTCACATGTCAATTTCCTATAGTATGAATGCCTAGTTAGCTTGACATGTCAGTAGGGGGCTCAATTTTTTCGCCTGCATTAGCATTTCACTATGGTAAAATTGATGACCATTTGATTGTAAAAAATGGGCATTTTATAACTATTGCAACTGCCATTTGACTATCAAATTTAAACATGCAATTTTTCTGCTAGACCCCTCTCCAGATTGCTTTTCAATTTGGTAGCCTGACTTTGCGATCCCATAACTTGGTCATCCAGACTCCGATTCAGGTACAATTTTTTCTGAAATTGGGTAGAATTTCCTAAATATTCTAGTGGTGGTGTTGTTTTCTAGTTTTGGTGCAAGGATTTTCTAGAAATTACATTTTTTGGTGACTGCACCTACATAATCCTTCATTTTACAACTTCAAATGCTTCGTACGGGCACATTTGGTCACTTTTTTAGGTTCCATTTTTTTTGAAAGTGCATTATTTTTCATACTTTCTAGATCTACAATTAGATTCTAGGGTTGTGTGGACAAAATTCTCACTTTTAGAACTAGGGCTTTTTCTACATTGTAGAGCTTTGATTACTTTCAGAATTGTTGTATATCTTAGCTATAGTGCTTTGTTCTAGATTTAGGCCTCAAAAGGTAGTTGCAACAAGAAAAATCAAAAAGTTCACTTTGTTCATTTTAACAAGTGGCCCATTATACATGCACTACTTATAAAGTGCCAAAGCATCTTTTTCAGGGTGTGGGGGGGGGGGGGGTTCTTTGATTCTTTGGAGGTTTCTTTCATTCTCTTTTGGGGGTTCATTGATTTATCTCATGGAAGAGTTTTGTTTCACATGTTGGCATGGAATTAGACTTAGGTTGACAAAAATAAACTGACACAAATGGAGTGATACACTCCTTCATCATCTAAGAATAGAGCATAAGGAAGTATTTCCTTATTTATGTTCCAACAAATTGATCTATAACACTGAAGAACAACCACCTGTTCACAAACTTTTGGTTATCATTTGTTCCAATCTCTCTTCTTTTGAATTTTATAAGGTGGTTGCCAAGTTATGGTATCCATATGATCTTTGGATCTATCTTTGGGAGCTATATGTAGATCCACACATTCCTCCATTCCTAGAAGATCTCATACCTCTAGTAGCAGTTGACTCCTCTTTAGATTAGATTACACCTCCAGATACTCCTGTTGCTCCTACTGGTCCTGTTCCAGTCATAGATGCTTTAGATTTAGTGCAGCATGACCGTTTATGTCTTCCTACTTTACCTTCATGTGATAACTTCCTTTCCGCCCTTGTAGGCCTGTTTATGGAGTCTCACATTGAAGATGTGTGAGACACTATTGATGATATTTGTCTTCTCGTTGAAGCAAATAATTCATATTGCCACAGTGAAAGGTCCAGCACAACATGGTACTTCTTGTCTTCTAGCTCCAACTTTAGTTGATGACTACATGGTAGACATTGTAGGTTTGTTCATGGAGTCACACACCATAGATTTTGGAGATAGCCTTGAGGACTTACATCTTCTCATTGATGAAGCTGATCCTTCTACAGTTTTTGTGAGGGCTCACTCTGACCCTCATGTCCATTCTCTACATGATCAATCTTCACAGGTTGGCATGATTATGAATCCTTATGAACAACATTTGTCAAAGGTCTCTTTGTTAGATGAGGAGATAGATGGTTCATTGAAACAGGTTCAACATACATCCTTCCTAGATCTGCATTCATTCTTTTTAGCATAGTTGGAAGGGGTGAGCATCAACATCAACATAGGGATACTTGAGTAGGTTTTAGGGCCACCATACATCTTCAAGATTATACCTTTGCCATTATTTCTTCCAAAGGGGAGGACCATCATTCAACATTCATGTACCAGCTTCTTCCTCGGGGTAGCCTTCACTAACATACATTCTTCATTTTGGGGGGGGGGGGGGGGGGGACTACCTTGTCTCTCTTCCTCTTCTTTCTTATGGGGGGAGGTTCCTTTTCTTCTCATTCTTTTTTTTTTTGTATACACTGAATGTATGTTGTAATGGGGGGGTCTTGATTACTCCATTCATCCATGCATCCCTATTCATCTCTCTTTTTGGGGGAGGGTTTTTCTCATGAGGTCTTCCCTCTTTCTCCACTTTATGAGAGATTGCATTTTTATTATGTACATGGGTACCTAACATGGCCTAGTAGCTGGGAACCATCATGAATTTCATCCTAGTTTTTCGTAAGCTTAAGTGCATTCCCCTAAATTGCACTTAAGGGGGGGTGTTGGTGTAAATATGTATTTACTATTTACACTTAGTTAAATTTACTTAAGTTAATGCATTATTTTAATATTTATTTATTAGTCACCTAAGAGTATGTGCACTCTTGTGAATTGTGATGTTGACAACACAGGAGTTTGCACCTCTTTTATGCACATGGTGTCTACAACATAGGAGTTAGCACACTAATTAAGCACATGGTGTCTACAACATCTCTACTTGAGATACACCATGTCATTCTTATCCTCTCATCTAGAATGATGGATAAGACATGTGCTTAGTTGTCATGCTAATCTTATCTCCTTGTTCTTTCTAGAGACATTCTAGGTACTTTCTGGGAGGCCTTTATATATAGGCACTCCTAGTGTGTACAATCATCATATACTGAATAGATTAATGTATTAGGACATACTTTGATTAATTGATCATATCCATTTTTGGTCTACAGTTGTGCTTGTGTTTGAGTTCTTAGTTCCTAGGTGAAATTTTCCCTAAGATAAATTCTTATAGTTATGATATTAAGGAATCTTGAAGGATGAATTTGAATTTGTTAAAAGCAAAGGATTAACTCATGCCTAGAGTTTCCAAGGAATTTCAAGATTGAATGGATCAAAATTATTCAAGTAGGAGTCATGACATGAAGTTTTGGTTATAGAATGGACCTGTAGAGATCACAAAGAAAATGATTCACAAGATTACATGCTATCCAACCCTAGATAAGAATAAAACCACATGATGTCTGAGTCGAGAGGAAATTGAGGCAAACACAAGTGCTAAGTGGAATCCATTAAGTTTGTCCATTACAAACATTTTTGATTTGTTAAACAAATTTGTAGTAAGGGTTATAGCTCATAAATTCTACCAGTCAAGAAGAATCAATAGTGTGTTGTGTATGGTAGTGTATCAATCATGGAAAATAGTGATGAAAGATCATGAATATGACCTTTCAAGATTCAATGAATGTAATTGGCAAGAAATCTAGCATCCATTAGGAAAGTGAAGAATTCAATGTGTAAGTTTGGATATCTCATTATATGTATTTTATTTTATATCCAAAAATATTTTCTTGGTATTGGTGATATTGTTTGGAAACAAAAAAAACCAATGACAAGAAAAATAAGCAAATACATTACTCAATTAGGAGCAAATTTTGAGAATGTCATAGATACTTACTTTGAGGAATTCAAGAAAAGAATAAAGATGAGGATGGGAAGACCTGAAGAATTGGTAACTAGGTATTACATTGATATACATTTTCTTATAGATCTAGATAATACATTTGTACATGTAGTAAAGTTGAGGAAGACTTGGTTACAAGGTTTTGGTTATGAAATTGATAGTGACTTAGTGAATGTAAACATAGTTTCAATATTGAAAGAAGAAATAGACACCAAAGCTGAATCTTTTCAAAAATATGAGGAAGCTAAGGCTAGAATAAATGTGAATATTAAGATAGATTCCAAGGAGAAGAAAAAGAAGAGAATGATTGAAGACCTAGAAGCAAAACTAGGCACCCTAGGCAAGGGCAAGGAACCATTGTAGATCACACAAGGTCTTGGAGAAGATGAAGAAAAGAGTATTGATTGTGAGAAAGAGGAAGAAGAAGAAAAGGGTAAGGCTTCATTTGTTTCCACTCCACCTATCAATAGGGATAAAATAACTAAAAAGAAGCCAATGGTGACACCCCTCTCTCCTTCACCATCTACTAAGCCAAGGATCAGGGCAACTGCTAGTGTTGAGTAGGTTGCAAAAGAAAGAGTAATAGAGACTACTAAGCCCAATGAATCTAAACCAAAGAGAAGGAGATTGGTCAAAGGACCACCCATAGGTCGAACAAAGTCCATTGACGATGTATGTGCGAATCTTAGAAGATCTTCAGGATTATCTAGTTTTAGATTTGTAAAATATGACATAGTGGATAATATTGACAAAATGAAAATTGAGGAGGCTATGGTAAATCTAAATGAAAATCATAAGATAGGTCCAAGAGAATCTAAGAAGAAAATACCCACATATTTGTATGATAGACTTGAAAGAAGATGACATTAGGCAAAAGAAGAAGAGAAAAAGATAAGAACTAACACTTTAATTTGAATTTTTCCTAATCATTCTCAAGCCCAAAGGAAAACATTTTTGGAGAAATATATGAGAATATTTGTTCCTAAGTATAGAATTTTTTTGATATTACAAAATAAAATGGAAGCTGTAGCACAACAAGATGAATTGCTTTGGAAAAAGAATTTTTGGGTTGTCTACCAAGGGAGCAGATACAAAGAAAGGAACTAAGACTGTGACCATCAAAGATTATTACATTAGTGGTGAAAGTTTAGGTGTGTCGAGTCCATAAGGCAACATGTCACCAGTACATGTGAAGACACCTAATGCTCTAGGGGCTAAGCAATCAAGGCTCATAGCTAAAGAGGCAAAAATAGAGACGAAGGACATAAGTGTAGATACTTAAACTATGTTAGTACTACACATTGAGGTAAATAAAGAGGCAAGTAGAGCTAAATTGAGTGCAACTATTACTGTCTTGAGCATCGATGCACCAACAGGACCAAGTGGTGAAACCCTCTCACCAGCTCCCAAGATAGTGCCAAGCAAAATCACTCCTTCACTAAGTAAAGGCAAATCAATAAAGAACACCTCACCATATATTGAAGTTATTTTAAAGGAAGTAATTGAAATGCCACAATTAGACTTGGAAAATCTTACATTAGAGAAGATAATTTTGCTACTATAAATTTTGGTGAAGAAGAAAAAGAAAGAAGAGCTAAGAAGAGAGCACAAACAAAAGAAGGTATTATATGACATATTTTTGTTTTTGTTTTTGATATAAAAGAAACCAAAACTAGGGGGCTAGCCCATTACAACAATGGTGGCACAACCAACAAAAATCCAACCAACAATGAGTAGACAATCACACATAACACCCTTAACAATTTAGATTTAAAAAAAAGTAGAAAAATAAGGGTAATTAAAAGTATTAATAATCCAACCCTTAGGACCAGTGGAGTTTACTAGTTTAAAAAAAATCATATAGGTAGTCATTGCATCATACTACCTATAGCCCAGGACAAAGTTTAACCAAAAAAAAAACCATTATCAAAGGATGGAGAGTGAAAACTAGTAGAGTACCTAACACAATAGAAAAAAAGGCAACTAAGTGGCATATTTTTTCTTTCCTTTTCCATCTAGGAGCACCTTGGCCTAGTATTTAGCAAGGAAGGCACAAAGCAGAGTCCTCCTTCCCTAGGCTATCCTCTTCCGATGCATCAGCCAACAACTGTAGAGTAGTAGCAACCATGTGAGTCACCTTAAGGGTGAACTTTGAGAATAGGGAGAAGCCCTCCTCCACAACATTGCACCTATCTTTGAGCTCCTAAAGATCCTTTAGGGTAACCTCCCCTTTCTCCTTTGTTCCCAACTTTAATGCCTTGCAGTTCATTGTAGTTTTGCTGCTATCCTACACCACAAGATTATCAGTGGGTACCTTTAGGTTAACCAGACCATATTTTTTGATTGAGGATGATATGGTGTCAGGGGAGTCAATCATGGTTTTGGAGTTCTCTTGGTTTTCAGTTAGAGGATGGGTGTTGGTGGTAGAGACATGGATGGGGTAAAGGGAAGGGTCCTTGATGGGATTATCCACCTCAAAATCTCATGTACCATCTAGGGTATCATCCCAT
Source organism: Cupressus sempervirens (assembly GCA_028749045.1). Taxonomy (NCBI): domain Eukaryota; kingdom Viridiplantae; phylum Streptophyta; class Pinopsida; order Cupressales; family Cupressaceae; genus Cupressus; species Cupressus sempervirens. Next base: position 636,143,623 of record CM053783.1, on the reverse strand, counting down.
TTCTCTACCTCCTTCTATGTTTCATCTTTCCCCTTCTTCTGGCCATCCCTCAAGTTATTTTCACTCTTCGCAAAGTTAATGTCATCCTCTTCATCCTCCTAAGACTGAGAAGCTAGTTGCTTAAATCTTCCATGGGTCTTAGAAATTCTTCTCAACCTTTTCCTACCCCCACCAACTTCCTCATTCGAATCCCCCATTTCCATCTCCACCCTCTTTTACATTTTAATTCTCTTATTAGAAATATTTTCTAGGGCCATCTTGTTATTCCTACTCTTAGCAAGGGTTTGGCTAGGGGAAGGCTGGGGGTGGGGGCATAACTGCCACCCATAAATTCCAAGCACAAGGGAGCCCTAGAGGGGAGGACATTGTTATATGCAATCACATGGGGTGGGCAAAGGGAAAAGTGGAATTGGAAAAGGTAAGACATGAGTCCTCAGTGAAGGATAATGAAGCTGGCCCCTTTCTTCCTTTTTCCTCTAACATCCATCACAGTCTCTTCAAGAACATGCATTAAAAAGAAAGGAATGCAAACATGCTCCCTATTACAAAAATTGTTTAGAAGTGAGAAGTGATAAAAGTAATACACACCAAGCCTTCCTTCTAGTGTTAGGTAAAATATTTTTGTTGAAGCTTTTCATATTCAAATGTTTGTTGACAAAGCCCCAATTATTACCTAGCTTGTAAATATTTTTGAACAAGTAAATTCTGGTGATATAGAATCCAATGAGAAATTAATGAATTGTTCAGCAAAAAAATTTGAGAATAAGGTTGTGGATAAAGTTTGCATAATAATTGTCCAAAAAAAAGTTTACTTACAAGAGCCTGTACAGAATATGACATAATTTCTATAGAGAGTACAACATTTTGTTAAATGTTCCAAGATTTAAAAATGATATTCAGGCATAGATGTAATAGATTCAAGTTGAGATGTAGAGATCCAACAATATTATTTCATAATCAACAAAATCTAGTATTGACCACTACAATAAGTTATTGGATGCTCAAGGCACCTTGGCCAAGCTTTAGGCAACTGATAATAACATGAGACCCAAATTGATCTTTATTCAAGTGATGTTAATACCTCATTCGAAAATCATGCAAAGGAAAGGCAATTAGCCTAGGATCTTATCAAAAAGATCATAATCTTTTAGTGGCTGATAGCTTAATTGACTTAGCTACACAATTAAAGTTGAAAAATCACATTTTGTAAGTAGCAAGAAGTACATGGGATCATACAAATTCCATGATCACCTAAGTTCATAAAAAATTCATTGATAAATATGGTTTTCTTCCACCCTTTCAACCTGAGCAACCATGACATAACTATAAAAAAGGGGGGAGGGGGAATGATTGTTTTCATGCAACAGTCAAGGAGGAATTGACAAAGGAATGGGAGATAACATGTAGAATTCAAAAGGAAAACATGATATGGCACTATGATATTAGACTATTTGGAGTATGTGGATAAATATTCATTTAGCATGAGTCACAGTTTTGAAGTTATAAGACTTAGCGAGAGTACTCATATCAGATGTAGTTGTAATGATGTAGTCATGACAAAGTATTTTTTCCACTAATATCAAAGGGGGATATTGTGAGTATCTCTAACTATTGTTGTCTATTAATGTTAACACTTAATCATTTACTAGGTAGAGTCAGATGGTCATCACTGTGACTGAGCTACTCTATATAGGTTGAGTCATGTACATAAGTAAGTATGTATTGAACTCCCTAGGAGATGAGCAAGTATTGTGGATGCTAAGTACTTCTATACAAGTTGAATTCAACACCTACCAAGTAGTTCAAGTATATAAGTGATGAACATAGTACAAACCAAGAATCAACAACAATGCCAAGTATCAGAGACAATAAGTGTTGAGCAATACAAAGTTTACATGTAAGTTAGAAATGATAAAAAAATTTGAGGTAAACCATTTTCAAGCTAACATGGAAGAAATATTTAATATTTGTAGTGGTTGTTACAGAGAGTTTTATGTGTTTATGACATGGATCACAGGTCCCTATGTTTTGTGATCAATGATTTAGATGAAGAGGTAAAATATGGAAGCATATAGAAAACTATTTACACAACTCTTTAAATAGAGAAGGTTTTAACCTATATGATATGGTGATGAAAAGTGATGTGAAAAATGTGACAAACAAGGATTAATATACGAATGGTGAAGTGAAGGATTAAGATCGGATCAGAAGTTAATAGAATTGTTTTGTCATCTCTTAACAAAGAAAGTGACCTAATCGATGCAATGAAGGGAAAGAAAAGCTTTATCATATTAGAAGAGAGGATTGATTTACAAAGAGAAGACTTAAAATCAACTTATAGAGCATACCAAGAGTCAGGTACTAAATCAATTTTAATCAACTTGAATAAGGGTAAATCTCTTAATAGAGTGGTCTTACCATATCTTTGTAAATCTCCTAATAGAGTCCTTACTTTATTGTGCAGACCCCTCATAGGGTAGACCATATATTATGGTCAAACATTAAAACCCTAACAAGTTAACTTTATTACTACAGTAGTGAAGATTTGTGGGTATCATCCCCACCCTAGTTTTACCTTCACCTTGGAAGGTTTCTGGGTAACAAATATTGTGTTATGTGTTTATTTTCATGCATGTGATAGATTAGATTTACATGTTACAACAAGTTTACTCTTACAAGTTTTACATGCATAAGATAACTAGTGAATGTGTAAATGAATTGTTGAAAAGTAAAAGAATTTAAGATTTTGATTCACCCCCCTCAATATCTTGTTATCCTGTTTATACTTCCATCAATCAACACATAGTAGTACCATTTTATCAACTTAGATTAATGACCCGATGATTTTCTTACAAATCTGGGGACCACTCAACCATTTTTATAAATGTCACCCATAAAGAAGACACATGCCAACTCTAACAACTAATAAATTAATAATGATGTTTCATTATTGAATTAATCATATTGTAATAACTTTTAAATTTAAATTAAATCTTTAACTATGCTATATAAATTAGAATGATTTAACTATACTATATTAGGTACTTAATTATAGCCTAATATAATTATTGAAGTAGTTTTCTAACATAATAGTCAAAATGTTAAATATTTATAAACTACTCTATTTTCATACAAACACTTTGACTATAACATACCAACTTTTTATTTTTTAATCATCATCAAAATTATAAAATCACATATTTATTTTGTTAACTATAAATGATTAAGTTTGAATTACAAACATGTACAAATACATAGATTTCTATTTCTGTTTAATTTGTTATGAATATCTTCTTAATCAATCAAAAAATAATTTTAAAAAACATAAAATAAATAAGTCAAATTTTTTCTTAACATAAAATATAAACCATCTTTATTCAATTTATTTTTAACTATTTTTTTTAATCTTTAATAAAATTATGTTTTAGTCTCCTTAATGAAATTATTACGAGGCAAATACAAGCCACTACGTGGCACTTATTTTATCATAAGAGATTTTATTTAAATCTAAAATTTTAATCTTGGGTATATTTTAGATCTCTTTGGACAAGTGCTAATTGAATTTCACTATTATTATCATATAATAATAGTTAGTGTTAAAATTTATTATTATGTCACAAGTGTTAATATAATAAAGGGGATGCCGCAAACATCACTAGATGATCAAAGATCAATAACTTGAGATGTATTTTTGACCAATTTGGGCAACATTCAACTTGTTTTCTCAAATGACCCCAAAGTGACTAATATCTATTTATTTAGATGTGGTAAATAACATAGTGACACGTGCTAACACAATGTGAACATCATTTATATTGTACCAGAAAGGGCCCAAAGGGGACACACCAACCACCATTTGGTCAACAAAGATCAACAACTCCAAATGTATTTTGGGCTGATTTTTGCAATAGTTGTCTTGTTTTCTGAAATGCCCCTAGAAAGCAAATATGCGTCATACTCATATAACATGAGAAATGAGTATGACATTATACATGGATGTGATCTCTAGAGAGATGATGACCGATGTGCTGACTATAGTTGGATCATCAAAGATCAATGGTTGGAGATGTATTTTAGGCATAATCATTTTTTCAATATTTCCCTAGAAAAGAACTCTTTAGAAAGAAGTGTCCAATTGTTTAGAGACAAAATGATCAGTAATCAGCAAAGTTAATCTTGAATTATACTGTAATGTTGCACGTTTCATAATAAATTATAATAAAATATTTGGTAGAGTAATAAAGTTTTTTTTTATTAATTAAATCAAATTGATTTAATTATTAAGTCACTTATTATCTCTGGTTTACTTTAGCTAAACTTTGGGCATATCATAATTAATTCTTTTATTAATTATTATCATGCAACCTAGGTTAGTTACCTTTTAGGGTTTTGATCTCCTTTATAAGGATGATCTCTCTTTGTAATTAAACATTGATTCACTTTTGATAATAGCAATCTCTCTTTTTTCTCATCAAGAATGTCTCATTTGTGGATCTAGGAATTCCAACCTCCATAGCTTTTGCTTCTCTCTTTCTGTGATAGGTCTTTGCATGCAGGTAATTCTTGAGAGTTGTGGGGTTGATCTTTCACCAAATTCAACATGGTATACACCCAACCCCACATGGCAATTTTCATGCCATAATTTTTAGCAAGAGGTGTTTCACGCATGTGTCTAGGATCATCTTTTTTGATTGAGTTCACTCCAATCAGCGAATTGTACCTATGTAATTAGTGACACTTTTTTCATTGGGACTCCATGTTTTTTAAGCATGGTGAATTATTTTGGGAGATTAAAAGTGGAGTTTTAAATTTTTTATTATTTTCCCACATTAAATTCTTTCAAACTCATGATTATTTGGCCATCAGATTTTTCCAGCATTGACCATTCATTTTCTAGAGAACTAGTATTTTTTGACATAATTTTTTTTCGCATTAGGGGTCATTTTATGATTTTTTTTTGCCTTGATAACTATTTTACCATCAAATTTATGCTCTTCACTTGATGACATAAATATTGCATCAACATTCCTATTTGTGCTTCTAGTTTTGTTTGGACCCACCTTCACATTTTTGCTCATACCTCAAGCATATAGACTACATTTTTTGCCAACAAGATATTGCCAAAAAGCTAGTTCTCAGCCTATCATAGTGGTACATGTAATTTTTAGTTTTGAAGCCTTTTTGATTGGTTTTTATGCTATCAAAGTTAGGGGTCCTATTGTACACTCCATGAGTCATATCTTGAGCATCTAATCTCTAATTTGGGAATTCTTTATATCGTTGGAGAGGTCTTTTAGAGATCTTCCCAGTGATGCTAATTATTTTTCTAGATTCTATTCTAGGCACATTCTATTCAATATTTTGCATTTTTGTATTTTGGTGGATATCTTGGTTGTTTTAGGTTTGGGGATTGATTTAGTTGCTTCAGATGATTCATCATGAATTGTTCTATATGTTATATCAACTTTATGTCTCTTTTGGTCTATTTAGACATCATTTGTATGCATTCTTACAAACACATTGAGATAAAGTGCCATATTGCATTTGTATTTTCATTTTAATTGTTTTGCCCTATTTTTCCTTCTAATTCAAGTAGTGTCATCTAAGGATACTCATATATATTATTTTATTCTTGGGATTCAACATATCTTATACCTTATTGTATATGCACTACTCTGATCAAAGTGTCATGGGGGTTGCTATTTTTCCTTTATTTGCCATCTTCCTTTGTCCAATGAGTTTCCCTTCTATGGCATTAGCCTCATGATGTGTCTGAGATTTGATTACCTCATTACACACATATGTACCATTATGTGCATGTTGATCATGGTTCCTTGACATGCAATTCTTTTGGCCCACTTTTTTAGTAGCCTCTCACCTCACCCTTGTCTGTATTAATGAGGTTCTTGTGTTGTTTCTGATGCTTCCTTTTTTTGATGGAGTAAGCTATGTAACCAATACTTGTTTCTATGTACTAGGAAAATATAGTGGATAGGTATCTATGCATTTCAATGAGATGGATCATTTACCATATAGAAACTTTTCTTTTCATTCCTATGTTGGTTGCAACTTTCCATGTTCGATTGATCAACTCTTTAGGCTTTTGTGTTTCATGCTAGTTGTATCTTCAAGTTTAGTTGTTTGATTTTTTGCCCCTCTTGATTCAATATAGATTATAGTATTCTCTACTTGGTCAGGTTCTATTTCAATGGAGGTTCTTCAGATCAACAGTTACTTTTGACAGAGCTTTGCAACTTCTACATGCTTCAGTGGTGTTCTTTACGACCATCTTTTGTTTTTATCTTTTGGGACATTCCCTAGTTTGGAGTCTTCTTTAGTTCTTCATTAGTTCTTTTCAACATTATTTGCATTTCTTTTTGGAGTAGGGTTTTTCCCATGTGATTTTCTCTATTTCTCCTCTTTTCAAAGATTTGGTTATGCTTGGGTACCTCATCAGGTTTTGTTGTTGGGACCCAAATTTAATTTTAGTAGTAGTTTCTAAGCTTTTGGCTACTTCTTAAAGTTTATCTTAAGGGGGAGTGTTAGAGTAATAATTTTCTTTCTTATTAATTAAATCATATTGATTTAATTATTAAGTCACTTACTATCTCTACATATAATAATTAATTATTTTATTAATTATTATCATGCAACATAGGTTACTTAACTATTAGGGTTTTGATCTCCTTTATAAGGATGATCTCTCTTTCTAATTAAACATTGATCCACTTTTGATAATAACAATCTCTCTTTTTTCTCATCAAGAATGTCTCATCTATGGATTTGGGAATTCTAGCCTCTATAGCTTTTGTTTCTCTCTTTTTGTGACAGGTGTTTGCAGGTAGGTGATTCTTGGGAGTTGTGGGGTTGATCTTTCATCAAATTCATCATGGTATACACCCAACACCATGTGGTAATTTTCATGCCATAATTTTCAACAAAATGTGTTTTGTGCTTGTGTTTGGGCACTCTGGGATCATCTTTTTTGATTAAGTTCACTCCAATCAATTGATCATACCTATGTAATTAGTGACACTTTTTTCATAGGGACTGCATTTTTTTAAGCATGGCACAATATTTTGGGAGATTAATAGTGGATTTTTTATTTTTTATTACTCTCCCACATTCATTTTTTTCAAACTCATGATTATTTGGCCACAAGATTTTTCCTCATGATCATAAACTACATTATGAATTGGACATTTTTCACAATGGGTTTAGGATACCGTATCCCTTCTATCAATGTTTTTGGGTTTGGAAAGTAACAAGAAAGTGGATGCCAACATTCTGGAAATGATTTTCAATATTCATTGTCTATGAGATCTAGTAAGATATAATTATTTTGAACAAATTGTTCATTATAGGAAAGACCAATTGTTCATGATTAAAACAAGTCATAGTTACACTCACAAAAGACATTTAGATACATGATCTACTTGTGCTATCTTTTGTTATCAAAACATCTTCAATGTAAGAATTTGACTTAGGGAAAAATAACACCAAGATCAAGAAGCTCAAACACTAGCATAATATGGACCAAATGATGTATGATCATAATAACAATATGAGAATGAATTGATGCACATGTACACTAGAAGTTTCTGTATATAAAGGCCTCTAGAATGACTAGGAGTTAGCAAAATGATAAGCCTCACAACTAAGCACATGTCCACCAAGAGTGGATTATCCTCCATTGAGCACAGAAGTTAGTACGGTGATGAGAGGATAAGCTTACATAGGTGTGTTATGTAAAATTATGTTGTAGACACCATGTGCTTAATTAAGAGTGCAAACAACTACGTTGTCTACATGACAACTCAGTTGATTATGCAAACTCTACTGTTACAAACACCATGTGCTAATTAGAGTTGCTAACTCTTGTGTTTTCAACAAGACAACTCATATGAGTATGCATACTCCTAGGTATCTACTCAATAAATAATAAAATAATACATTAACCTAAGTAAACTTAAGTAAAGTGTCAATAATAATTATTTACACTAACAATCAAATATTTGAAACAAATAAGCTTCAACTTAATTTTAGTAAAAAAAATCTGAATGGACATCGATGATTAGGATGAGTGATCCCCAATGAGACTAAAAACACTTTATATACTTCTTTTTGGCACCCCTTTATCATAAAATTATTGACACTTTAATGCCTAGATTGCCTATATGTTACAAATGATTAATTCAACTAGGAAGTAAAATTTAATTGGCCGACTAGTTCTTTATGGAAGACTCATTATATTAAGGTTTTATGGTTTAGTGGTAGAACCCTACAAACATCCAATATATATGACAGAGAGGGTATTTTCATTAGAATATGTATGGCGGATAGAAAATACATATGTACTCTTTCATGGTTAGCAAAAAGAAACTATATTTCCTTCCTTTCATGTGCATGCAAAGGGTTCACATTTGAGAGAAGAGCATTCAAAGTGTCATAGGAAGTTTTTATAGTTTCATTTGACATTGCTAGATACTGGTAGTATTATCCACTAGACATTATTGGTGCAAAGCTTGTACAAAATGGTAACTTCACAAGAAAATGTCAACATGAGAGTGTGCCATTGATTTGTTGATCCTCAAGTCATGTTGTCTATTAGTGCCAAACACTTAGTCATTCACTAGATAGAGTTCTTCAATTATTATTATGACCAAGCCATCCTATATAGGCTGAGCTAAGTATTGAAGACTCGTATAAATTTCAACTTTTGTGTCAAGTTGTAGTTACTACCAAAAAAGCCAAAGGTCATTGAGTACTCTAGTGATTGCCAAGTTTATCATAGATAGTAGTGGAAGCCGAGTGTTAGAGAGGCTGAGTTATCTAGCATATGTCAAGCATAGTTAAGGCTGAAGGAAAACATGATGAAATAGTTTATGCCATATGTCAGTAAGGTGTGAGTGCTGAGTAACAATGTTTCACATGCTTGTTTGGAATAGTACATAATCTCATGTAAACTATTTTTATCGAGCTAGAAGTGTGTTTTACAGATCAAGGAGGTAATCAAGGAGTTGATTACATGTCAAATAGAAGATCATTAATCCTTATGTGAGATAGGGATAACTTTAAGAAACCCCTCTCGAAAAAAAAGCCTAAAATGCTGGCGAATCCAACATCTTAGGGGCAGGAAAATTTTAATATCGAGGGCAATTTTTTTGTTCCATATAGGAAAATAAAATATTATATGTTGGCGATCTGTTTCTTGCCCTAGCAAAAGTCATTTTAAATGTGGCGAATTAATATTTTTTTTCACTAACGGATATATAAATGATGGCTATTTTTTCCCTTGCCAAAAAGAAATTAATAATGTCAAAGGTGAATTACTTGTTTTGTAGGAAAATGAATAATAATGGTCTTGGCTAATCTTTAGTGGTGAACTAAAAAATTGTTTAATCTGAAAGCAAAATTTGCACATGTATTGGTTAGTGATTGCTGAGTAGTCACTTTCAAGTTTCAACTTGTGTACTGTGTTAGGTGTGTTATTAATAATGTCGTAACATCATTATGTCAGTGTCACAATTACCAAGTCGACTATCGTCACTTTTGTTACGTTAATAGTAAATACAATAGTTTTATTGACCGTTGATTAGTTAGAGATCAACTATAGTAGATGCATCTCAGGGCCACTCGCTTGAAAAGACTTGGAGTCGCATGTAATTTTTCGGAATGGGGACACGTGGAAAATTTTACATGGAAATCATTAATCATGTCAGACACTATTGACTTTTTGACATTAATGTCAACACATTTCGGCATTTCACACACTTGAAAATTAATAGGAATACGAAAAGATAAGATATGGAAGATCGCGAAGGCCAAAGAATTAGATGCAACTGCAGTCTGCCATTAAAGAGGCTCTTCAATTCCTCTTTCAATATCATTTCTCATATTCTAATTTCTTCAGTCTGAATTTGGTTTGTAGTTGCACTTTGCAACATTTTCAGTTTCTTGAATCGTAGTCATGGATATGCCAATTCGCCTGAAATGCACTAATATGGCTCTGCAAAAGCCCTTTCTGGGAAAAATTCCTGATGATGTCCTTGCCATGGTTTGCAAGGTAGATGGCCAAAGTCCTTTTATCCGCCATGCTATATGCATGGTACTTGGCCATGAATTCTTGAGAAATGATAAGAGGTACCGTGTGTCCACGGATATTACCTCCTACTTCCTCGCGTCTCTTCTCGACCTTGGAGGCAGGCAAATAGACATGTTGATGCTTCTACGTAACATTTTTAAGGAAACATTTTTAGAAGATGACGTCAAAATTATTGTATTGGCCGAGCAGGTACCGGAGCTAGGTATTGGCATCCCTTTTGCAGATGTAGCAGATAAGTACTGGGAGGAAGGCATAGGGTGCATTATACATAAGCATCCTTTCTTGCTTGACATGAACGAATGACAATTGACTCGCCATCAGAAGTGGGTGTGGCTTGGAAGGAATTTTCTATGAAAATGGTTATTGTTGGATGATGATGTTAGCGAGACGAACTTCAAATGGCTGGACGAGTTTAGTGACATCATCTTCTCCAATAGATTCCTCGCGAAGGAAATTGAAGACCTTTCTGATTAAAGGCTTCAATCCCTTGGCCCCTATGCTCGCTCATGCTTCCAGCCTCCCTGGTTCCCTAGTTCCCTGTTCCCTTGGCCCTTTAGGGCAAAAAAATGTTTTGATTAGGGAAAAAGTTTGCCAAAAAAATGATTTCAAGATATTTGTATTTTTCTTTGGATTGGGCCCTGCCCTTTTTTGTAAATTATGAAATAGTAAAACCAGGCTGATTAGTGATTTAATCAGCTATTTTGAATATGTAAGCTATGAATCAGTATTATGTACATTGTACAATCTAAAATATTATCAATGAAAATAATAGTTTTTGGCTTCTCAAATCATTGTTCTTCTTAGTCTACGACTTTGTAAGTTTGTTTCAGATTTGTGTCAAATTTTTATTTCATACCTATCTTGTCACCTATTTCTAACTTTTTTTTCATTATGAAATCTTTTAAATGATGAATAATAGTTTATAAACAATTATCAGAATTTTCAATAGATGTTAAATTTTAATAATTTATATATATTATAACTATATTATATTTTAATTTTGAAACTAAATAATAAATATGAATAAAAATAGAGCATTTGCAACTATATTTTTAAATTGTAATTATAACCATATCATATACATATAATATAATTAATTATACTATACTATACTATAATATAATATAATTATAATTTATAACCATATAATATTTATATAATATAATAATAATAAAAATGAGTACGACCATCTTAGATAATTGTGGATTCTGTGACACGTGTCACGATTCTGGATGAATCTGGGCAGATGGGAAAAGATTTCCCAAATCGGCTCGAAATTCATCTTGGACCGTTGATCTATCGGATTGAGTCTACTGTTTGAGATGGTCATTATATATTTTATTAAATTTATTATTATTATTATATTATATTATATTACATGGTTATATTTATATTTTATTATATGGTTAAGATTATATCATATGTCTATAATTATATTATTTTATATTATAGTATAAATAATTATAGTATATGTTCTATTATATAATAAATAACTATAACATATAATATTTATATAATATAATAATAATAATATTTATATAATAATAATAATAATAATATACCATATAATATTTATATAATGTAATAATAATAATGACTCGAGTCATCAACGAAATTATTATTATTATTATTATTTATATAATATAATAATATTATTATTAATAATATTTATATAATAATAATATTTATTATAATAATAATAATAATAATAATAATATTTATTATTATTATAATAATAATATTTATTATTATAATAATAATAATATTTATTATTATTATAATAATAATATTTATTATTATTATAATAATAATAATATAATAATAATAATAATATTATTATACCATATAATATTTATATAATATAATAATAATAATAATAATAATGACTCGAGTCATTGACATAATAATAATAATTATTAATATTTATATAATATTATGTGATTATTAATATTTATATAATATTATGTGATTATTAATATTTATATAATATTAATATTATATTATTAATAATAATATTATTAGTATTTATATAATATTATGTCCAATAATTTCGTCGATGAGTTGAGTCATTAATATTATTATTATTATTACATTATATAAATATTATATGGTATATTATTATTATTATTATAATTATAATAATAAATATTATTATTATAATTATAATAATAAATATTATTATTATATAAATATTATTATTTTACTATATTATATAAATAATAATAATAATAATAATAAGAACCATCAAGTCATCGACGACTTGGGAGGAATTTCAGGCCGATTTGGGGAATCTTTTCCCATCTGCCCAGATTCATCCAGATTCGTGACACGTGTCATGATTCTGGATGAATCGAGGCAGATGGGAAAAGATTCTCCAAATCGACCCAAAATTCCTCCCAAGCCGTCAATGACTCGAGTCAATAATTATTATATAAATAATAATAAATTAATAATAATAATAATAATTTCGTCGATGACTCGAGTCATTATAATAATAATATTATTATATTATATAAATATTATATGGTATTTAATAAATAATAGTATATATAATATTATATTAAATAATATAATATAATAACAATAATAAATTAAAAAATTTAATAACCATTTGATGGTCTATAGATCGATAGCCCGAGATGAATTTCGAGCCAATTTGGGGAATACTTTCCCATTTGCCAAAATGCATCCGAAATCGTGACATGTGTAACTTATGTACATCATTACATTATTTAATATTGATTTTGAGTCTTGACAATTTATTACGGTTAGATATACATTGTACATAAAAGTTAAAATCATTAATTTCTTATTACTTTTATTTTAACTAATAAACTTCAAGTATTACCTTTTTAAAGTATGAAGTTGAGAGTTCTGGAACGTAAGACGAGAGTTTGATTATCGATAGAATAGCCATAGGGTTTTCAAATTTTAAATTTTCAAATACTGGCAGTTGTGTTCTAGTTTCTGAAGATTGAAAGTGTGAAACTTGGGTATCAGACGACAACACCAATTATCCAATCTCAATTCCAGGTATTTAATTTTTTTCAAAAAAATTCCATTGCAATTTGCAGCAATAAAAATCTTGATTTTAATTGTCTTAGGCTTACACTTTACAATTATTTTGAATAGGGTCTGAAGTCTAATAACTAGTAGCAGCCAGGCATGGGCAAAACAAAGTCAAAAACCTCTCAAACGAGTGCACCCATAAAGGAAAAGATCACCATTATACAACTCAGACAAGTGCTACAAACCCCAAGTTTCACCGATGAATGTCATGATATTTTTGATCCTGTTATCCATGGAGATTCTAGAATCATGGCAATTAGAAATTCATTATTTATTAAGTGGAAAGATCCCCAGAAGGGGAGAATTTATTACAAATATAACAGCAGTATTGGTGCTTATACAAATAAACTAGCTGCTCTGGTTACTAGATTAACAAACCTTGCTGTACCTGAAGTATTCCCTTGCCCTGAAATTGTAATGCTATGCGCTCAGAATTATGATGAAAATAGAAAGGCAATTGTTAACCAAAACACTCAGGAGGAAATTTTATCAATAATTGAGAGTGATTTTTTCACTCTGTTAGACCTAGGGTTAAGGTTTGTAAGGAAACTCAGGTGCGAAAACAGCTTCCTACACTAATCTCATAAGGAAAGTATGATGCAAATCCTATTAAAATCTTCTACACTTACAGATTCAATATCATGTAAACAACAATATTGCATAGGTAGGAGATAATTTCCACAGCTAGTCAAATTGTGATATGAATATCAGGATTTAACTATGTGATTTTGAGTCAAACTCGATGACCCATGTTTCATGAGTAGTGATTCAACATGAATCCATCTCTCATGAGAATAAATGAAACACTTAGCACTCATTGGATCTAGGTGGTGCTTCACCCCTGTGAGCATCACCTAGATCCAATGAGTGCTAAGTGTTCCATTTATTCTCATGAGAGATGGATTCATGTTGAATCACTACTCATGAAACATGGGTCATCGAGTTTGACTCAAAATCACATAGTTAAATCCTGATATTCATATCACAAAAACAATATTGCAGCCAACCATGCATACAGAAAATAGACAAAGAAAGGAACACATAACACAAGGATTTGCCGGTGGGAAAAAACCTTTCGGTAAAACAAGCCCACCCCTTCAGAACCTGCACAATGTATTATCTTCAACACGAGGTTACAATACACTTGCAATGCAAGTTCAACATCAACAATAGAAGACTCCAGTAGCTACTCGCAGTACCAACAATACACCTTTTTTTGCATTGCATCTCTTCGCAACCCTAAAAATGCTTATAACATGCACTTCACTTTAGGGCTACTCCCAAAAGGTAAACTGTATTAGGGTTTTACCATTCTCTGAGAAAATAGGAACCCCAAATTTTTTTTTCCCACTATTGGGGTAGAGTGTACAATACTCAGATATCTTAGTTGCCACATGTCTTCACCTGTCATTGAATCTTCCTAACATAGCTCTTACGTGTCGTAGGAATCTGTCATAACCATTTTAGTCATGATCTCCTTACACACAATTCAAGATGTCGACACATCAACATTATTTGCAAGAAATACATTTTACAAAACAAATAATAAGAATATGAATTATACAAGGTTGAGATACCTTATTCCTAACATTCTCCCACTCTTTGAACACCTTGTAAGAGCAACAGGAACATAATAGGAACTAACCGCTATAGGCCGAAAGGCCCATAGAATTCGAACACCATCTGAACTTCTTAGTGCCCACTTGTTTCGTTAATGCATCTGCAACATTCTTCACAGTATTTACCTTTTCCAAATTTACCTTTCCATCTTTCACCATATCTCTCACAAAGTGATACTGCACATCAATGTGCTTCGTTCTGGCATGGAAAGTTGGATTCTTTGCAAGGCAAATAGCACTCTGACTGTCACACCAAATAGTAATCTATTTTGCATCAACACCAACATCAGAACACAATCTCTTAAGCCAAATGGCTTCCTTATAAGCATGAGTAGCAGCCATGTACTTAGCTTCTATAGTGGACAAAGCAACCACAGGTTTTCGCTTGCTCATCCAACTGATGGCACCACCAAACATAGTGAACACATAAGCATTGGTGGATCTCTTGCGGTCAATATCACCTGCCCAATCTGAATCCACAAACCCATGAATACAAACTGAATTTGGAGATCCAGAAGAGTTACCATGATAACATATGGAGTAATTTGATGTACCCCTCAAATATCTGAATACTTGCTTAAATGCATCCCAATGTATCCGTCCAAGATTAGCCATAAATCGACTCAAGACTCCCACTACTTGGGCAATGTCTACTCTAGTACAGACCATAGCATACATAAGACTACCAACTGCACTAGTATAAGGTACTCTACTCATGTCCTCCACCTCACTAGGAGGTTTTGGACAATCATCTACAGATAACTTTGTTCCCACAGGAATAGGAACACATAGTGGTCTACAATCTGCCATGCTGAACCTATCCAACACAGACTTCACATACTTACTCTAACTCAACTAACATTTTCTGTTGGACCTGTCTCTACTGATTTCCATACCCAAGATGTACCTATCTGCCCCAAGATCTTTCATCTCAAACTATGCTGACAACTAAGATTTTAAATCAGAAATCATACCCTTACCCTTCCTAAACAGCAACATATCATCAACATATAATGCAACAATAAGAAGGCGATCATTTTCAATTCTGAAATAAACACAATGATTTGATTTCAATCTTACAAATCCAATTGACAACACAAAGGCATCAAACTTAAGGTACCACATCCTAGGAGATTGCTTCAAACCATATAGAGATTTCTTTAATCTACAAATGAAGGATTCTTTACCTTTGACAATGTAGTGCTTAGGCTGTGACATATAAATCTCTTCCTCCAAATCACCATGAAGGAAAGCTGTCTTCACATCCATCTATTCTATCTCTAAATCATATGATGTAGCAAGAGATAACAGAAATCTAATAGATGTCAACTTTGCAACAGGAGATAATATTTCACCATAATCTATTCCCTCTACCTGTGAATACCCCTTTGCAACCAATCTAGCTTTCTACCTTTCAACACTGCCATCTGCATAGAATTTCTTCTTGAACACCCATTTATAGCCAACAGATTTTCTCCCTTTAGGTAAAGGTACAAGGTCCCATGTTTTGTTTTTCTCTAATGAAGCCATCTCATCATCCATAGCCTCAATCCAGGAACCTGCATCTTTCATGCCCAAAGCCTCTTTCATAGATCTAGGCTCATCAGTGTTAGTAATCAAAGCAAAAGCACAACTGAAATCTAACATAGAATAACCAAACCTTTCTGGTTGCTTTCTTTCTCTCATGGATCTCCTCAAGGGATGAGGTTGAGGTTGTTCTTCCTCTTCTTCTGAACTATCAGAGCTGCAAGATCTCTCCTCATCATTAGACCCAACATGGTCTCTCTGTTCAGTCTTCTTAGGGGTAGGAGGCAACTGAACAACATCTTTTTCCTTTTCTTTTTCATCTGGTTGTAGCACAATAGGAGAAGATGTTAGCTCTCTAAAAATAATATTTCTACTATACAACACCTTACTAGTCACAGGATCCCAAAGCTTGTATCCTTTCACACCAGCACGATACCCAATGAAAATACATTTAACAACTTAGATCTTTTCTCTATTGGAACATGTGCATAAGCTTCACAACCAAAAACATGAAGATGTCTAATTGAAGGCTTCTTACTAGACCACACCTCCATGGGTGTCTTACCAAAAAGGGCTAACGTAGGAGATCTGTTAACCAGATAACAAGCAGTGGCCACAGCTTCAGCCCAAAACCTTTGTTCTAAACCAACACCACTAAGCATACTCCTAGCCTTCTCCATCAGTGTCCTGTTCATTCTCTCTACAACTCCATTTTGTTGTGGGGTATACGGAGTTGTCTTATGCCTCTCGATACCTTGTTCTTTACAGAACTATTCAAACTTGCTGAGCAAAACTCACCACCATTGTCAGTTCTCACACACTTAATCTTCTTACTAGTCTGATTCTCTACAAGGGCTTTAAATTCCTTGAATCGACTAAAGACTTGTGTCTTACTTTTAAGGAAATAAATCCATGTCCTTCTACTATAATCATCTATGAAAGATAAAAAAAATACAGACTTGGAGATTGAAGGAACTTTTACAGGACCAAATACATGAGAATGAATAAGATCCAAAACATCAGAAGATTTGTGAGAACTAGAGTAAAAATGAACATGATTTTGTTTACCATATACACTGTATTCATAGAAGTCAAACTCGAGATTGCAATCATTTAGCCCCTCAACGAGATTTTTATTTTTTAGGGTTCTGAGACCCTTCTCACCAATGTGACCAAATATCAAATGCCACAACATTGTCTTTTATGCAGGAAGCTTTCCTTCCAAAGTGTTTGCACCCTTAGGTACACTTGTTGCACTACCATCAGAACCACTAACCACAGTCTTCTTTACTGCTCGTTCAGATGGTGGGGATGAAGTGATAGCTACTCTCTTCTTTGAAACAGAAGAACTATTACACTAAGAAATGTGTGCATCAAGCTAAAACAAAGTACCTCTCCTAGTACCCTTAGCAAGCACCATAGCTCCTCTCATCATCTTACATCCATCTTTAGAAAAAACAACTTGCACACCTACATCATTTAGCATACTTACAGATAATAGGTTTCATGCCAAACATGGAATGTGCATAACTCCATTGATTCCCTTTACTCGTCCATCAGAAAATTTGATAGTGACCCTTCCGCGTCCAACTATCTTTAGGTGAGAATCATCACCCAAGTACACCTTTCCACCATTGAACTCTTCATATCTTGAGAACCAATTTCGATGAGAGGTCATGTGAAAAGATGCACTTGAGTCAACCAACCACACATCATCATATGCATGGGCTGCCAAAGCTATGATGAATGCATCACCATCTTCTTGAGATTTTTCAGAACCAGAATCTGAGGCTTTCTTCTTCTTCTTAGGCTCTTTACAGTCTTTACGGAAGTGCCTAGTCTTATCACAGTTCCAACATTTTTCCTTGGACTTATTGAAAGTCTTTGACTTCCCATGAGATTTGGATCTACCCTTATTGTCAGACTTATTGTCATTTTTCTTCCCTCTTTCCGTGGATCTCCCACGAATAGCAAGGGCTTCTTTTTCTAAAACATAAGCTTTTCTTCACATCTCCTCTGATAGCAGCGAAGACACCACATCATCCATTTTGAAGGTGACTAATGTGCTTCTAAGAGCCATCACAAGATGGTCCCATAAATTTGGTAAAGAACACAAAAGTGTGTAGCAACGATCCTCCTCCTCTAACTTGACACCAACTGATGTCAACTGTGCAGCCAGTAGATTAAATGCATTTAAATGATCCGTTAAGGATCCACCTTCCTCCATTTGTAGAGAATACAACTTCTTCCTCAAGAACAACTTGTTCACCAAAGATTTGGCCTGATACACGGCCCCAAGTCTCTCCCACAAGCTATATGCAGTTTTCTCATCTAGAAAATTCAGAAGGACTGCATCAGTTAAATAGAGTCTGATGAGACCCTTAGCTTTATGGTCTTTGATATCCCAATCTGCTTGAGCTATAGTTTCTAGTCTTGTAGCGCTTGTAGTCACTTCCCATAGGTTACGATCTTCCAACATGTCTTCCATCTTAAGTTTTCACAACTCAAAATTAGTGCCATTAAATTTCTCTACGTCCATTCTTCCATATGATGAACTCACCATCTCAATCTACAAATAAGATTCAAGATGCTCTGCACAAGACTCCCACTCAACTTGAGATTAGCTCAAAAAACCGTACCCAACAACTAGGATCAAAAGTTGATCAAGCTCTGATACCACTTGTAAGGAAACTCAGGTGCAAAAATAGCTTCCTACACTAATCTCATAAGGAAAGTATGATGCAAATCCTATTAAAATCTTCTACACTTACAGATTCAATATCATGTAAACAACAATATTGTAGCCAACCATGCATACAAAAAATAGACAAAGAAAGGAACACATAACATAAGGATTTTTCGGTGGGGAAAAACCTTTCGGTAAAATAACCCCACCCCTTCAAAACCTACAAAATGTATTATCTTCAACATGAGGTTACAATACACTTGCAATGCAAGTTCAACATCAACAACAGAAGACTCTAGTAGCTACTCACAGTACCAACAATACACCTTTTTTCGCATTGCATCACTTTGCAACCCTAAAAATGCTTATAACATGTGATTCACTTTAGGGCTACTCCCAAAATGTAAACCATATTAGGGTTTTACCATTCTCTGAGAAAATAGGAAATCCAATTTTTTTTTCCCACTATTGGGGTTTTGTGTACAGTACTCAAATATCTTAGTTGCCACATGTCTTCACCTATCATTGAATCTTCCTAACATAGCTCTTACGTGTCATAGGAATCTGTCATAACCATTTTAGTCATGATCTCCTTACACACAATTCAAGATGTCAACACATCAACATTATTTGCAAGAAATACATTTTACAAAATAAATAATAAGAATAGGAATTATACAAGGTTGAGACACCTTATTCCTAATAGGGTTTAGAACAGAAAGCTCTAATGAGCTCATTGACTTGGAAAAACTTGCTCAGGCTTATGCCAAGCTGGAAAGAAGTTTTCAAGATTCATATATTAAGGGTTTAATACCCTCAACGTCCACTAGTAGTGTTACTGTTACACTAGACAAAGACCATAAGACTCCTTATCAGTATGATATTTTTGTGCCATGGGTTCAAAATACTATTTCTTTGTTATCATTTTGCCTGAGATTGGATAGTAACAAGGAAGTGGGGGCCAGTGTTCTTGAAATGATTTATAATATCCATTGTCGAGGTCAGTCAATTGACAATGTAGCAGTAAGATATGATTTTGTTTGGTACATTGTTGAATCTATGCAACAACAATTAGTAATGATTAAATAAAGTATAGCTACAGGAAAGACGAAGACATTTAGGTTCAAAATTTACTTGTGCTACCTTCTTTTAGCAAAGCATCACCCAATATTTGAGACAGAGAACAATAAGCTTGATATTGAGGTCAGTAAGTTTGATGAGAAAACCCAGAAGAAATCACAGACACCAAGTCCAGTATATGAGTGGACACATAAGATGAGGATGATTGCTAACAATAAAAACTACAACCATTTTGTAGACTTCTTTTTGGCACCTATTTACCAAAAAATCATAGGCACTACAATGCCTAGATTGCCTCTATCTTGTAAAGATTGCATTCAATTGGGAAGTCAGATTCAATTGGCTGACTGGTTCTTCATGGAAGAGTACACTGTCTTAAGGTTTTACGGTTCAGCGGTTGAACCCTGCAAACTTCCAATGCATGTTATAGAAAGGGTTTTTGCACTAGAATATGTAAGGTAGATGGAGAGCGCAGATGAACTTTTCAGTGGACAACAAAAGAAAATGATATTTCCTTCCTTGCCTTTTGCAATTGGAGGCCTCACATTTGAGAGAAAGGCTTTCAAAGTTGCAAATGAATTATTAACTTTTTTTGGCTTTCATTTTGTTAGTCACTGGAATTATGATCCATTGAACATAATAAAAACAAGACTTATTGACAATGGGAACTCTGCAAGAAAATATCAACACCAGGAGATGCCATTGATAGAAAAGTTAAAAAACAAGGATTCGTGGTATGAGGTTAAGAAAGAGATGAAGAAACATGTAGCAGAGAATAATATTTCAATGCAACAACTGTCATCCCAAATTACGACATTGCACATATCAGAGTCACACAAATCAGGGGCTCTGACATACTTAAATTTCTATGAGAAAGCACCTGAACCTTCTAAGAAGTCTATGTCGAAAGTAATTAAAGAGGCATGCATATCTAAAATGTGGTGTCAAACCAAGATAACTGAGTTTTGGAAAATGAGGCAAAATTTGAGTGAACAAAAGACATCCGAAAATTTTGAGGAAATTGATGAGGATGACCTTTTTAGCACTTATTGGGATAAAGAGCATCCAATTGTACTATATAAGCTTGAGAGTTGCAGTAATAGTGATATTCAAAGATAGGAGGACCTCCAGTCTGATGCTGACATTCAAGATATTGAGGATTCTGAGTCAACCAAGGGCAGAGATATTATTAAACTTCAAATGAGTGATTCTACTAAACAAACGTATGGTAAAGGAGCAACTATGATACAAAAAATGGGTTATGCAGGTATAGGGCCCATTGGTGCAAGTGGTGATGGGATTTGGAATCTAGTTCCAGTACCAAACCCACCCAAAAGAGGAAGTAAACCAATCATTGGAAGCTCCGAGATTTAAGATGATTCATCTAAAAAGGGCAAAAAGCATTATACTTCTGCTTCTGAAGGTCATCCCAAAACATTATTTGTTAAATCTTCAAATCCAGTTGTAGTTGATCCCACTTGCACTGGCACTGACACTAGCACTAGCATGGATGAACCTTGTGCAAAAAAGCAAAAACTTATGACAATTACATCGCAAGAAATGTTAGCAGTTACTTCAGCAATGTATGCACTAGTGGCTTCTATACAAAACCTTGAAAATAGTCCTAAAACGCCAGGATTTGGAATGGGCCATCTTCAGTATGTTGGCAATCCTCAAAATACAATTGTAGGTGGAGTAAGTTTAGCTGGAGATGGAGGAGCATCAACATTCAATGATACAGTTGATAATTCACCTTTCAAACACTCAATTGTGTCAGAAAATCCGAATTTTAGTTTGAACAAGTTTGCATCAAAGTTTGAACAGACAAGCAAAAGAAATAGGCAAATTATGAAGACTTTGAAAAGTGATGCAGTTGCCGAATGTCAGGGATCTACTAATAGAATATTTCCAACATATGATCCAAACAAAGAAATGATGAACTTCATGGCTATTATGCCCCTGGATAGAGATAATAATCCACCACAAAATGTATTAAATCGTAATGATATACAAGTTACTAGTCTTCAAATGGATTTGTCAAAAGTGAAAAATATTGACAAAATCAATATATCAAAAGAGAGCAAAAAAATGGTCTACTCTACACTTCTAAAAGTGGAGAGGGAAAACAAAAGGCTTACAAAGAAAATAGAAAAGTTACAGGCAGACCTTGATAATGTGAAGGCGAAGGAGAAAGCAACAGATAATAGGTTCAAAGAATTGCAAAATAGGATAAAGAAATCTTCTCCTACATAGGCAATTGTCCAGCAAGAAAAGATGAATGAACAAGTGCAACATTTGACTAAAGAATTGGATGAGTGCCAAAAAAGACTTAAGAATGAACAAACGTCTACTGCAAAGTTGTTCAAGTCTATAGAGAATAGTGCACAGGTCATGAATCAATTGAAAACTGAGCTAGAATCTGCTACCAGGGAAAATAAAATTTTGAAGGATGAATGGGAGAAGGAAAAGAAAAAAATGGAGTCTAGGGAAAGTATGATTTTTATTTTGCAAAAGGAATTGGGGAATGAGAAGAAAAAAGAGGATTCTATTGCAAAAAAAATCCACAATTTGAATAACCAATTGGAGAATATGAAACAAAAAGAGTTGTCAACTGCAAAAACTATTAGTGATTTGAAGGAGGAATTGGAGAATGCAAAGAAAATGGAGTCTACTATTACTGCAAGCACTAACACAATCCACAAATTGAGGAGGGAATTGGAGAATGCAAAGAAAAAAGAGGAGTCAGCTACAAAGCAATACCTTGATTTGAGAAAGGAATTGGAGAACACAAAAAAAGAGGAGTCTACTCAAAGTCTCCATGATTTGAAGAAGGAATTAGATAGTGCAAAGAAAAAGGAGGAGTCCACTTCAAAGACAATCCATGATTTGAAAAGGGAACTCGAAAAAAATAAGAAAAAAGAGGTAACTACTACAAATAAAATCCAAGATTTGAAGAAGAAATTGGAGGATGAGAGGAAGAGAGGAACTAATTGGCAAAGGCAACTAGAGGAAATGTAGAAAAAGAGTGAAAAAGAGATGTCTGAAATGAAGAAAAGGGTGGAGAATGTAATGGCAGAAAATAGAATGACCTCTTCCGAAGACCATCATGTGAAGGATACTATAATAAACACAGTTAAGCTTATGAAATAAGAAATTTGGGACAAAATAATGACGATCAGTGATGGTTTGGTTGAATGGCTTAATTTAAATAGCAATCTTAGAGTTGTCTTTGAAAATGCAAAAATCGATTTTCAGGGTTAAAGACAAATCTTCACCAGTTCCTTAAAAGATCTTTTTGACCAAGTTCTCAATAAACTAAAGAGATCCAGTGACAGGGATTTGGCAAACCATATAAACAACCGCTTGGATGCCTATGTAATGGCCATTAATGTCTCTCAACATTGTGAAGAAGTAACGTGAATTGGTGAATCACTCAATTCAGCTTCCAAAGAGTTGATGAAGATGAATAACACCATAGTGAACTTGATAAATGTTGGATTACCAAATCCTGCTAACTTAGAAAGCACATTCATTGGAAACAAAAATTACATGAAAAAGTTGCAGGGTAGGATGAATTCTCATTTAGGGGAATTGCCTGAGGAATTCACTCCAGAGGGAATTGCAAGTTGCATCAAACCATTGTCAACAATGAGTGATGCTATAGATAGATTCCTCCTATCATATAATTCTATCCTCAGAAGTATTTTTTGTTGACAAGACTACAACTAGTTAGCTACAACCTCAAAAAAATGGGGCTTCTAAATGATGTAGAATGGAGCACCCTAAAGAAATTCAGTGAAGCTGGGTCATCTTGTCAAACTGCTACTATTGCTATCAATGGCAGTCATAGCTGATAGCACTAAGTAGTAACACTGTAACAACTTAGTAAGTGATAGAACTATAATCGTTTTGTTACTTGTTGCGCTTTAATTTCAAATTTTGGATTTAATTTCAACTTTGTTTAATGTTAATTGTTACAGGAATCAAGAGCCAACATATCAGGATAGTTGGGCAGCCAGGCACTAGCATAGTAGCATACTATGGCATATCAGGAATCAAGAGCTAGCATATCTAATCATATATACAATTACAAACCGACCTACAACTATTGTTGCTCCCTTGTATCTACAAAAGGGAATTCACGGTCATTGCAATTTGACATTGAGTCATTTGCAAAGGGTTATAATTATTTGTAATTGACAATCGTTAAATGTATTATGTTACAGGCTGATTTGTAATTATAAATTATAATACAATTTTTTAAAAATGGAGCTTATTCTGTTAAATGCATTATGTTACAATTTCTTAAAGAAAAAACTAGAATCAATGAAAATCTCAACATTTTAAAAAAATGCAATCAATGAAAATCTCCACATGTAAGTACTAAGTTTGTAACATCAACATGTTCAAAAATAAATAAATTAAATTAAGCATCTATAAAGGGACAGTGAATGAAGGCTATAAATTAACTTCTACAAACATGTTACATAATTAATTAGTAGGTAGAGTCTTAGATTAGAGCTACTAGTCTACGACTTGACTCACGTAGAAGGTTGAGAAGCTACTATAGTTGCCATTCTGCTTGGACCAACTCAACATCACTATCATCAGAATCCTTCTCATTTATTGCATATAACATTTCATTGTTTGTTGTGTTTTCTTCAGATTCACTGTCAGCATCAGACTCACTATGCATGCCAAATTCAACATCATCTTCATTGCTTTGACTTTCAATATCATGATATGAACCACTGCCACCACACTACCACTGCCACTTGTGCTTGAAATGTTGGCAATCCCTCTTCTTTGACATCACTTTCTCCAAATGCTAATAGCCTTGTCATAAGGGAAACTTTCTACCTCATACCTAGGATTATAGAGCCTCAAACAATTATCCAAATTTTTGTCTAATTTGTTTCTAACCTTTGACTTAAGGAAGCACAAAGTACTGAAAACTCTCTCATCCTCCACTAAATCCAATATCATTGTCAAACATAAATGCATTATGTTACAATTTCTTAAAGAAAAAACTAGAATCAATGAAAATCTCAACATTTAAAAAAAAATGCAATCAATGAAAATCTCCACATGTAAGTACTAAGTTTGTAACATCAACATGTTCAAAAATAAATAAATAAAATTAAGCATCTATAAAGGGATAGTGAATGAAGGCTATAAATTAACTTCTACAATTTGCATTATGTTACAATTTCTTAAAGAAAAAACTAGAATCAATGAAAATCTCAACATTTTAAAAAAATATGCAATCAATGAAAATATTCGCATGTAAGTACTAAGTTTGTAACATCAACATGTTCAAAAATAAATAAATAAAATTAAGCATCTATAAAGGGACAGTGAATGAAGGCTATAAATTAACTTCTACAAACATGTTACATAATTAATTAGTAGGTAGAGTCTTAGATCAGAGCTACTAGTCTACGACTTGACTCACGCAGAAGGTTGAGAAGCTACTATAGTTGCCATTCTACTTGGACCGACTCAACATCACTATCATCAGAATCCTTCTCATTTATTGCATATAACATTTCATTGTTTGTTGTGTTTTCTTCAGATTCACTGTCAGCATCAGACTCACTATGCATGCCAAATTCAACATCATCTTCATTGCTTTGACTTTCAATATCACGATATGAACTACTGCCACCACACTACCACTGCCACTTGTGTTTGAAATGTTGGCAATCCCTCTTCTTTAACATCACTTTCTCCAAATGCTAATAGCCCTGTCATAAGGGAAACTTTCGACCTCATACCTAGGATTATAGAGCCTCAGACAATTATCCAATTTTTTGTCTAATTTGTTTCTAACATTTGACTTAAGGAAGCCCAAAGTACTAAAAACTCTCTCATCCTCCACTGAATCCAATATCATTGTCAAACATAAATTGGTAAGCTTGAAATATTCTGGTATTGCTCTCTCAACTGATTGCTCTCACCAAGGTTTTTCCAAAGCTTTGTTACCGCTCCCTCTTCATTTGGGTTCTCCATAACAGCATATTGTTTCCTCATTATGTTTGCAAAAGAGTATGATTGATCTCTCAGTTGAGTTTCATCTAAAATTTCATTTATGGTGACTCCATTGATTACTTTAGGTGTGCAAAAATGATGAATCAGAGTTGTCATCCTTCTTCAAAAATTAGTTGGACTGTTTAGAGACCAATATTGTGGAAAAACAATTGACATTGCTTCCAGTAGTTTCTCTGGAGGGAATCTGAATCTGATTTTTGACGACAGATTGTAGCAAACTCACTTGACAAAGTCAAGCATAGAGTCTTTGATCTTCTTAAAGGCTTCACTTGTAACACGTGAAAGTACCTTCTCTGGTTCTGATTCAACTTCGCTTCTTGCTTTGTTGGGGTTGATGCAAGCATAGTACTGCATTGGTATGTCAACTCCATGTACCCTGGCATATACCTCATCGTTTGCACCAATATGTAAAAAGTTCCTAGGATTGTTCAAATATGAGATTTCTAACCACTTTGCAAACTTTGTTTCATCTAATGGTAATAATCGGTATAGAGTATCTAGGCTACTACATGTAGTTTTACATAGCTTATTATATTCTGCAATGTACATAGCTCTTTGTTGAACCTTTTTTATAATATTTCTCATGTCCTGTAGCATGGGGAGAATAGCTGCTAAAGTTAAGAGTACCTTAACATTAGTTAGGCTTGAATATAGCTGAGGGAATCTATCTCACACAGAGTGAATTATTCCAAGCAATGATGGGTATTTAGACATTACTCGATGCGCTGGTCCATCCAGAGAGATCCATCTGGTATCATTGTCTTTAAGAAGCTTCCTCCCATCAGTAAGTCCTATAGCAAAGTGTTGAAATTTTTGGACTCATTTTGGACTTCGACAGAAGTATTGGTAAATCTCTTTGATCAAAGATTCCACTTTACTTACACAACCAAAATTGCTGACAATTCCAAAAGCTAGATTCATTCGATGGGCCATGCAATGAATGGGAATAGCGTAGGGTGCCAAATCATTCTTGATCTTTTTGCAAAGATTTCCTTTATGACCTTGCATAACCGAAGCACCATCCGCTCCAACACACACCAAATTTTTGGAAATCTCCATGGTATTTAAACCTCTAGATTCAATTACAGTAGTCTTTAATAATTCATATAAGTTTTCAGCTGTCGCACTACGATTCAATTTAGTAACAGATAGTAGAAATGGTTGATGACAAAGATTGTTTACAGTATAAACATGCATGCACACACGAGAAGTATTATCAATTTCTATAACTTCATCTAGAGACAATGCAATGAAATTTGAGTTTTTTATAGATTCCTTTATATCTTCTATTTCAACCTGTGCAAAACATTTAGCCCATTCCCACTCGCTGCTTACTGACCAGTGACTGTTAGGATAGTTTCAAGTTTTTAAAAGACGCAATAATGCAGTCATTATAGGGTAGTCTATCATAGGGTTTCCTCTACTCAATATATAAAAGACCACACCTAATTGAGCTACCTTTCCTATATTTTACACTTCTGTTGCTTTCCTAATGAAATCTTCAATGAAACCTTTTACTGTAGAATGCTTCTGACGCATTTGCTGGTGTAACTTGTATATTTCAGCATTCCTGATATGCAAATAGTTCTCCTTTGTTTTCCAAGTTAGCACATATTTTTTGACTCCATCTATTATTTCCTTCTTGTAAACTTTACCGACATGCTTTTCTATGGTATCAATTTTAAGCTGCAGCCTCTTCTCCTTCTTTGTTATCTCTGTGCAAATCTTACATCTGCATTCTGCAGGAGGCTCACCATCATTTGGATTGGGCACTACTTCAATGAACCAGTACTTTTCCACCCATTCTAACTAAAAATTCTTTTTGGACAGATCCTAGCAAGATCGATCTTTCTTCGATTCCAGTTTTCTTTTTTTCCCCTTTTGTGCATGAACCTGATTTATGGAATCATTTTTGGTTTTCTTAACCGACTGGTCCAGAACTAACTCCAACTCTATAATATTAGTTTGTGACTCCCTACTCAGGGGAAGTTCCTCTAGATCTTGTTCAAGTTCATCCTTGACTGAGATATCAGGTTCACCAACTTGAACTTCAATACTGTCTGAGGGTCCAACTTGTGATGAATCTCCTTTTTCAGTAACCACTAGAGATCTAACTTGTGAATCTTGTAGGTTGCCAACATTTCCACCACCAAAATATGGTGGTATGGTTTTGTGTTTTGGTAATGGTGACCTCTCTTTGATTTCAGGGATCAAACCCCTCTTGTTTGACATGGAAAACCGATAAAGGCTGCAAAAAAATATCAACTTAGTTGTTGAACAAAAGACTTAACTACTTAGACTACATATAATAACAATAATATGATTCATTCTCAAAAAAAGGGTACTACTACTATAGTAGTCTATGGTACTACCCAATATAATTTGCAAACCTAATACCTATAACCTATCTTAGCATGTGAGATGTCCAGTCACCAGCGGACACTGGACAATGAAACTAAAAAAATAACTAGTACCACTTAGAAAATAATTTAAAAATCACTTGCCTTTTACAAAAACCAGGTCCATGAGTCAATGGCCAATGCACTCAGCACTCTAAAAGTTTGGTAGCAATAAGAAATGCTAGTCTTTGGATCAAAAAATAGCGAATTGTGTAGAATAATAGTTTCTTATACTCCAATCTATGTTGGCGAATTAGGCAAGATTAACAAGCAGGAATGTCAAATGCAGGCAAAATGCACCTTCTGATGCAAGCCTATAGTAGGAAATAGTTGGCTAAATGGGGCGGGTGATCGACACACGTTGGTAAAATGGTTGATGACACCCAACCTAAGGAAAAATTAATATGGTTGTAGTAATGGCAAAATAATGTTGGCCAATAAGAAACAACATGCAAAGGCTAGCAAATTGTTTAAAATAAATGTATCCAAACTATATATCGCATTGGCGATTGCACCAATATTTTTGACCAATCATGTGATAACTAATGGGCGACCACCCCGGGCATTGGACCCAAATATGATAAATATATGACGACGCGGTTGGACCCAAATATGATAAATATTCGCCAAATGACGATTGACCCGTCAGACGAGATTGCCAAAAGGTGAAGATTTGCCACTAAAGTAATCCCTGATGTGAGACAATCCACCAATTAGAAAATTTAAAGGACTAAGTGACAAAAGAAATGAATTTAGATTGTTGATTGGGATCTAGAAGATTCACCCAAATAGCTATTCAAGGAGGGTCTATGACCTAGTTTTCTTGTGTGAGTGTATGTTACTAAGAGTTTGGTTGTATGTAAAGTTTTATAAGTGAATCAGATAGAAGAGATCAAGCAATATAATGAATAGTTTTGTGCAGAGATATAGAAGATTAATCATAGTAAGGTGATATTACATTGCATAGAGGAGATCTAATATCAAAATTTTAAGTGCATATCAAAGGATCAAGTATTGGATATTATGACAAGTGTTTCAAGGTTTAAATCTCTTAATAGAGTAGCTTTAACAAGATTTTGTAAATCTCCTAATAGAGTACTCACTTAGTTGTGATGTAAAACCCTTTAATCAAGATAGAACCTAGCAATTCTTTTAGCCTTTAGCAGGGAAGACCTCTTACAAGGTAGATCATCAAAAGTGATCAAAACATTGTTCCTTGAACAAATTCAACTTTATTGCTGTAGTAGTGAATATTTTGTGGTTGTCATCCCCACCATAGTTTTACCTTCACCTTGGAGGGTTTTTGCATTACCAAATCTTTGTATTATTGTGTTATGTGTTTATGAGTTTTTATTCATGTAGTTAGAAGTTAGATATGATGTTATGTCAATGTGAATGATTACATTGATATGATGTTAATGTTCAAAAAAGGGTTTATGAGAAGAAATCAAATATGTTTCATGTTTGAAGTGTGAATTTTTTTATAGATCCTAATTCTCCCCTTGAGTATCTCAATTTCCCTACTGTATTTCCAACAATTGGTATCAGAGCTATGTACTCTTAGAAGAAGTGTAACCACTTGGGAGTTAAAGATCTTGAAGATGGAAGCCTACAAATTGGGAAATATCATTGAGAATCAAAAGATTGATGCTAAAATTTCATATGAACAAGTCAAGGATGCAAAGAAGACATTAAGGCAATCCTTGAAAGTAAGGAAAGAGATGAAAATTCAACAAAATATTAGCCAATACAAAGAAGAGAATATTGAAGAATTATTTGATGAAAGGAGTTCTAGTGAATTTGATGCAACAATAGTAGATCTATTAGAAAGGAATTATATTTTGAATAAAGAAGTTAGAGGATTGAAAAGAGAACATGAGATAAAAATAATAAGCCTATGTGAAGTGACTGAACAAAAGAAAAAGGTTGAGGAAGATAAATCAAATGTTGAACAAGACAAGGCAATGGTAGATGAAGAAAAGAGACATATGGATACAAGACTTGATGAAAGGATAAATGAAGTACAAAAGCTAACCCATAATTAGTTTGACATGATCAATTAGTTAATAAGTGCAAATCATGAGATCACAAGAAAGGAGTTGGACATTACAAATCTGAAATCTAAAAATGATAGATTGGTCAATTAGTTGAAACCTAAAAAATAATTCATTTAGAGGTTGAAGAAACCTAAAGAGCTTATGGGATTTCTTAATGAATAGATGAATGCACCAAGAAGACCTTATGAAACCTTTGGACTAGGCTATGTTGAGTTCCTATTAGATTCCAAGAAAGGAGAATCATCAAAGAAAGGAGAATAAAGGAATGTGACTACAAAACCAAAGAATAAAAAGCCTACATGCTATCACTATGAAAAATTAAGCTGTACAACACATGTTTTCTAAAGCACGATTGGCAAGTCAAACCCTAAATGTTAATTCATTGGATATTGTTTTAGTTACAAAAAACAAGGTCATCAAGCACATAAAAGGTCAATAAGGAACCAACTACTTCTAGATTTGAAGGTTACTATTATACATGCCAAAAGTATGGACACAAGGCACAAGATTGTAGATCTAAAGAAAAGAACAATATGATACCTAAAGGTCAAGGAAAATCACCTAATAAAGGTAATATCATAAATTGGGGTTGAAATAATTAGGTGAATTGTCAATATCATGGAAAATATGGACATAGTATAGAAAATTGTGCTAAGATACACCTTAGAGGAAGATCTAGAAATTGGAGAAATATTGTACCAATATGCTTTAACTGTCAGAAGGTCGATCACCTAAGCAAGGAGGAACTGAGCACCAACACCTACTGTTGAGGAGAAAAATGGAAAGATAAAGGTCAATGATGAAGAATTAAGGAATGAAATGAATTAAACATAGAGGAAGAAATATGATAGAACCAACAACTCCAATGGTGAAGTTGTGATCACTGAATCCAATGGATTAGGTGGTTTCCCCACCTCAAACTAAAGTAAAGAGCTATGTATGGAAATATGTTTCAAATTGATTTATCATATAATAGTTTGTAATAAAATATGCATATAAGTACAAATCAACATAATGATAGCTTCATAGGGACATAATCTAATGTCTGAGCTAAGATGAATTGTGGTACCAAATTGAAAATTTAGCATGAATGAGTTGTAGCATGGACTTAGCTACTATATGATCAAGTGGAGATTAGAGTGACAAGTGGAAATCCAATATGAACTAAGTCAAGGTAATGACTAAATGAAATGATTGGCAATGTGATTGTCAAATTTTATTGAGTTGATTGAGACAACTATTGGGCACTTACCCTATGTAAAAAGCATTAATTGAAGACATAATTTGACTATTTGAACCTATATAATCGATTGAAAAGTTCATTTTATTCACTAGCCTTTTGAGAATTTATAGAGCAAATTGAAGGAAATTATAGAGTGAAATTTGTGTGAAGTTGCTGAAAGAATTTAGTACATGCTATTGGCTTCACAAGTATGTTATATATAGTTGTATTTAGACCAAGTTGTGGAATTTTTTGAATTTTAAACCCTAGTTACAAAACTACATCCACAAGTGAGAAGAAAGAAGCATTAAGGGAAAGCAATGCTCAAATTGTTCAAAATGAAGCTTTCCCTATACCAAAATTTAAGACAGACCCTAAAATTGTGTTGAAGGGAGACTCTTTTAGCATATTATCATCCATTCCACCTTGAGTAATTATGGTTCATGATGTTGGATCATGTTACATGTGTAAGACTGGAGAAGTGATAAATATTCACGCTATTGAATCCATATAGACTAACTAGTATCATTCATTAGGTAACATTTTGCAAATTCACAAGCCATTTTTGGATAAGTTTGGTTTGACTCCTCCACCCCAACATTCATGAGTGGAAAAAATGGGGGCATATATAATAGTGATGATCAAGGGGAGTTTTTACATTTTTGAAGTTTGAACATGTATATACTAGGCACAAAGTCAGACCATGTTCAAAGTCTAGCGAGTTAAGGTATGGATTATATTCTAAGGGGGAGTACTTGTGTATCAATTTTGCAATACAAAGTTTTGATAACGATGAAGTTATTTTTCCTCTAATATCAAAGGGGGAGATCATTGATCCCTAAGTCATGTTGTCTATTAGTGTCAAACACTTAGTCATTCGCTAGGAAGGGTTGTTCCATCATCACTATGACCAAGCCATCCTATATAGACCAAGCTAAGTATTGAAGACTTGTATATATTTCAAGATTTATTCTGAATAGAAAGAAAATGAAAACCCTATTTCCAACTTTAATTTCCAAAAGGAATGATCCAAATTGATTAAGCGTAAGAGGGTGTTCAATGGAAAAATGGATCAAGTGATGGAAAATAGGGAGAAAAGTGGGTTTATATGATTTTTCTATTATGGGGGAGTATTTGATTAAATCTTGAAATAGATAAAAGACAAATGCTAACCTTGAATATGGAAAATAGTGATTTCTGATGTCTATATGTAATTTTTGGAAAATTTGCAACCTATTTTGGACTGGAAATGTCAAGATAAAGAAAGTCCAGAAATATTTTGCCTTTTTGAAGGGAGGTCAACCTTGACCCTATTGGTAGGGCTCAATCTTACCCTAGAGCACAATTGTATCTTGAAAAGTTGACCTTGACCTACATTGCTTCGATAGAATTCTTGTTTGTGGATCTCACAAGTTTGATGAAAAGGGTATCTAAATATGCTCTTCAATTCTCTATTCTACACCTATATCTACAAGTAAAATAGTTTTGTTTTTTTGGATGGGGGGTTTGCCTTGGTCAAACCCCAATTTGGAATCAACCTTGAAATGTAATTGAATTTTTAATATGTATAAACAAAGTAAATGAAACTATTCATCTTGCTTATATTGAAATGCTTGTGGAGGATTTATATCCTTAAATCTAAAAGTACATATGCTCCAATTGAATGTAGAAATGTATGTCAAATGTCTCAAATCAATGACATTAGATCTTTAACACCAATCTTGAATGTATATTTTCATAGAAGAAGGCTTGAATGAATGTGGATGGAGAAATATTCAACAAGAGGGTTCCATAGAGATTGAATCCTTTAATAGCTAACATTGGACCTCCTTGATGTTTGGATTCTTGAAAATTAGAATGTTTGAATGCTTGATAGAACTTCACTTCATGTAGATAGATTGTAGATAGTGGATGCACTCATGAAATTATCAATCATATGTCTTAGAGAAAATGAGGGAAGAAGGATTCCTTATATAGAGATCTAGGGCACTAACTCCTAGAGAAGGCTGACATAGGAGCATTAAATCCCATTTAACCCTAACCCCTAGGAAGAGACCTAGATTAAATGAAATTTAAGAGTTTACCATTTCAAAACCCAAAACAACTAACCTAGAAGTGGGAAAAGAAACTTTCTGAAGCTTGAGATCCTAAAACTCCTGGAAATTGAAAAAAGGACCTAGGGTCAGGGATGAGGTCAACCCTACCTTAGGTCAAGGTTGAGGTCATCCTTGATCTAGGCTAGGGTCAAGGTTGACCTTGACCCAGAGGCCAAAGTCCTTAGTTTTATAGAGTAGTTTTTTAGAAATAGGCTGGAAATAGAGAGAAAGAGAGATAAGCAGAATAAGGGGAAAACTACCAGATCCATGCAAAGACCCATTCAAGGCACTTGATATGACCCTGGACCACTTACTAAGAGGCATAAACACTCTTAACATGGAAGTGCTTCTATTTTAAGACAATACTTTAAGCCCCCACTTTAGCAAGAGTATGGACTCGATGCAAACTCTTAGTAAAGTAGATCATAACAAAAAGATAATCTTATTAAAATCAAAGGGACAAAGAAATCCTCAAGCCCTTAGAGACTCAAGTCTTTGTGAAATCCAAGATCATAATAAGAGAGACATCTTGAGAAAAAGAGAAAAATAAAAAGAGTGTGATTATCTCACTAAATGAGAAGTTATGTCTCATTGTGAACCACAAAAGGAACTGCACAACTAGAAAGATGGAATTGAACTGCCTAGTGAATGTGGCTACTCACTATTCAACACATCAAGAATTCACCCTTAAGAATATTTTATTCTATAAGAGAAAAACCAAAAGAGATGCAATCTTAAGGACACCTTCGACCTTAAGGTTTCACAAATATTTGAAATTGGAGGGAGAAGAGATCCTAATATACAAATCCATGCTTCAAGGATTAGTCACTAATCTGAAAAAATAGAAACGTATCTTTAAAAATAATATAAATGTATTGAAAAGTGTGTGTGTGTAATAAGTAAGCAGAGAGTATGCCCCCACATTAAAGTCATTGATAACACTTTAACATGAGCAATGCATTCGATGGAAACATAAATAACTCTACTGATTAGGTTTCCACTATGAGATGCCCCAGACAAAGATAAATCAAGGGAAATAGTACATAATTATACAAAGAACACAAAAGGGATCTACTTACTGTGGGGTCAATATGATCATAAGATTATATTTATATATATATATTGTTGGAGTTGAGGAAAGCCAACTCCAAAGATGCCCAAGATCACCTACATGCGAGAATCTATCAAAGAGAAGCCAAAGAGAGGAAGAGCATGGAGCAAGGGAAAAACCCTAAATGGACATGAGAGACAATATGTGAAAACACAATGAAAATGTATCTACAATATGCACAATGTCTTATGAAAATACAATGAGAGAGCCCACTTATAAAGAGCTCAAGCAAGCTTGTAGAACAAGCTAGAAGGTGGTAGAAGATAAGGATGACAAATCAGCACATATCCACAAAAGGTGGAACATGCTAGAAGGGAACAAACTCTTGTGTTGTCAACAACTAACCACTACAAATACTCAGTATTAACTAACTGCATTTACCTAATTAAGCTTAAGCAATAGAATAAATAATTATTAAATTAATTATTTACTCTAACACCCCCCCTTACGTGCAACTTAGGGAAATGCCTTAAGCTCACAAACTAAGATGAATGCAGAATGGGTCCCGACAAGGAGGCCATTTTAGGTACCCAAGTACAATGCAATAAAATGCAACCTCTATAAATGGAGAAAGAGGGAAAACCCTATGGGAAAAACCCTCCTCCAAAAAGAGGTAAGAACCTAGTGAAGAACTGAAGAAGCCTCCAACTAGGGAAATTGTCCCCTAAAATAGGAACAAGAAGTGATCATGTAGAAGCATCAATGAAGCATGAAGAAGCCACAAATCTGCCAAATTGCTGATCAAAAGAACCTCCATGGAAGAAGAAGGCACGAACTGAGCATGTCTATATGGTAGATGATCCATCTCACCGAAATGCATAGGTAACCAGCCACTGCAATCGCCTTGTATATAGGATCAACCACTGAATACATAGTTCATACTATCGAACCATCGAACCACGAATGTATTAGAACAACAACATAACCCCCCCTTAATGCAGACAGGGTGTGATGACAGGCAACTGAGAAGGTGGGCCAAATCTCTTGCAGACAAACCAAGAACGACAAGAGAGAAAAAGAGGTACAGACACCTATAAAGACACGGTCAAACTGACTCTAAATGGGGCTAATGTCGTGGAAGGGACACTCACTTAACAAAGGGAGAAGGCATAAAACAGCAAACAACTATCCCCCCCATGGTGCTTTATGAAAATAGTGCATGTACAACTGACTCAAAACAACGTTCATGACCCTCGAAATGCAAAAGTGGCACTTTATCTCAGTACGATACATAAAAGTGCTTCAAAATGATAGCTACAATGATCAAAATTGAAAACAAGCTGCAACAAAGGAAAGTACAGCCGAAAGCAAGAGAATCCATGCCAGGAAAATGATCCTCGAGCCTAAAACACTCAAAATATCCACCATATAGAAAAAATAAAAAAACTATGATAGAAAGAGAAGAGGCCAAAATCTAAGAAAAAGGACTACATTTATGAAAAGGTGAGAAAACCAGCTTTCCAGAAATATAAAGTTTTCAAAAAATTGACATGGGACGTAAAAGATATGCTTGTCGGAGTTAAAAAAGGACTTCAAATTTTAACTAAAAAATAGGCAATAAAAAAGAATCAAAACCTAAAAATACCTAAACCAAAGTCTCCATCTTGGAACCATCTTTTTGGCACTTCTTTCAGATCAGAAATATACCTCCGTATGCAGAAGTTATGGCCAAAAAACCACAAGTAGGTCCAAAACAAATCAGGAGAGGTGCAACAAGGTCTAGGATGCTGATGATGTCATGTTGATGTCAGCAGAGCAAAACCATTAAATTTGATGGCTAAACTGTCATCATAGTAAAAAAGGTGCCACATGGCATGCTACGTGGAAAAATTTGACATGGTAGGGGTGACGTGGCGGGTCCATGTGGAAGTGTGCCACATGGCGCCTAGGCCACGTGTCACCCCCACACTGTGCTAAGTAGCGTTGTCTATGTAGAAAAATGTTGATTGGGCAGTGGTGGAGCAGAGATGGGCAGAGGTGGCGGGAAAAGAAAAACCACCAAGCGGAGGAGCCAGGAAGGAGTGCAGCACTGGCGGAGGTGCCAAGAAGGAGCGACGCCGGGCTACAGCGGCTCTGTGGTAGCACTGTTGGTGGCAGCAGCCAGTGAGTTGCATGGCGGTGGCTGTTGGGTGTTGCAACAGTGGCTACCTGGCAGTGCACCCAAAAACTATGTTTTTTAAATTTTTTTGACTGTCACGCGTCCGTATGACCGTACAACAGACCCCTGCAAGCAAAAGTTTTTTGCCTCCTAGAGCTCTGTCTCCAAAATTGACAAACTTTATATGAATCTTGACTGCAAACGGCCTTCCAGATCCAATGGTGATGTCTGTTTGGTCCCAAAGTGCTCTAAAAAAATCTTGATCCCTTGATTTGAAGAAAAAATGCACAAACAAACTAGGGTTTGTGACTTCAAATCACGGCTTCAAAATTATTCAATGAAGCAGCAATAGGAAGGCTCTAATACCATGTTGGAGTTGAGGAAAGCCAACTTCAAAGATGCCCAAGATCACTTGCATGTGAGAACCTGTCAAAGAGAAGCCAAAGAGAGGAAGAGCATGGAGCAAGGGAAAAACCCTAAACGGACATGAGAGACAATATGTGCAAACACAATGAAAATGTATTTACAATATGCACAATGTCTTATGAAAATATAATGAGAGAGCCCACTTATAAAGAGCTCAAGGAAGCTTGTAGAACAAGCTGGAAGGTGGTAGAAGATAAGGATGACAACTCAACACATATCCATAAAAGGTGGAACATGCTAGAAGGGAACAAACTCCCGTGTTGTCAACAACTAACCACTACATGTATTAAATACTAAGTATTAAATACTAAGTATTAAATAACTGCATTTACCTAAGTAAGCTTAAGCAATAGAATAAATAATTAATAAATTAATTATTTACTCTAACATATGTGTGTGTGTGTGTGTGTGATATCATTGTAAATGAATTGACATCATTTCCAAAAGAAACTAGAACTACAATCATAAAGGAGGAAAGATCACACAAGAAATACAAAGAAGAATCTTTTTAGACCATGACCTAGAGACCAAAAGGAATCAATGCTACCAAGTCACGATTCCAAGAAGATGAGACAAGGAAACATGTATAGAGAGTAGAACAAGTACAACATAACATGAAACAATATATGGAAGAATATAGATACATATAGAGGAATAATACAACAAGTTTGATTCTTTTATCACCTTGCACCAACAAAATAACAAAGATCTTATAAAAGACTCTAACAACATTTAGTAAACATATCATGGGAGAAACACAATACAACAAACAAACACCCAACAAAGGCTACCATGAAGGATTAGCCAATCAAGCATCCTGCCTATTCTTCCCATCTCATTTTTTTATCATTTAGGGAAGTTGGGTAACTCATAAGAGGGACTATATCCAACATAGTAGGAATGAGAGATAGTTCCAAACAAGGATCTTCTAGAGAATCACAATGTTCAATACTAGGTATAAGAGTTAATTGTGAGGAAAGCATATTAGGTAAATCAACATCAATGTCAATAGTTTCATAGTCATCATTAACATCATTAATATCATCAAGAGTAGCTTCATCATTCAAATTAATCAAAATAGGATCTAAGATATGAACAAAATCATCAAAATCATGTAACTTAATATCATTATTAGTAACAACTTCTTCTAACACATCATGTAAAATTGTATCCAAAGAAGGTAAATGTTTTTGAAGAATATAATTATGAACTTTATCTTGAGCATGGCACTTTTTATGGCATTCTTTAGAAAATTAGTTACATTTTGCCTTAAATTTTTTTGAGAACTAGGAGGAACAATTACTAAATCCTTCACATGTTCTATAGGAGGATTAATAGGATTACTAGTAGATTGACAAACAATAGGAGAAGCTTGATTAATAAATGTAGAAGCCATAGATAAAGGAGTTATGGAAGGTGTAGGCAAAAGACCAAAGTTAAGATCCATAGTAGGTAACCTTAACTCAAGAATCTTCCGCTGCTTATAGATCTAATTTGAATGGAAAAGATGATTAGGTCGAGCATGACATGAATTAGGTAATGAAGGCCAAAAGAAGTCAATGGTAGTAGTATTCGTGGGCCTAGAAGTATGGTATAAGCTATGATTAATTGTCTTCACCTCATCACCATAAAAAAACTTGAGACATTTATGAATAGGTCAAACAACAACATGCATGGCATTTAACCATGGTAAACCAAGCTTAACTTGAAATTGATTAGAAGAAGGAACAACAAAAAAGGTGGTGTTCACAATCTTTTGACAAAGTTAAACTAGTAAATCAATAGAACCAAATGATGTATTAAAAAAAACCATTAAAAGTTTGAATCCATACATCAAATTTATTGTAAAAATCATGTTGCAAACTTTTAATAATTTTTTCTTCTTCTATAATAACATTGAATAAGGAGGTAGGATCAACAAGACAACCACGAGTAGGTATCTCAACAATCTTAGCATAA
The DNA here is from genome assembly GCA_028749045.1 of Cupressus sempervirens. NCBI lineage: Eukaryota > Viridiplantae > Streptophyta > Pinopsida > Cupressales > Cupressaceae > Cupressus > Cupressus sempervirens. The sequence goes on along the minus strand of CM053783.1, from coordinate 636,104,118 downwards.
ATATAAAGGGGACCATTAGGAGCTTTAATAGTCTTAGAGTCATAAAAGGTAATCAAAAGTTCCCGAGGTCATTTTCTCTTAGGTTGTTGTCAAGGTCTAGATTGAGGTTTCAATTTAGGCTTAAGTTTTAGTTGAGGTAGAGCTAAAACTTGAGATTAAAGTCAGGGTTGAGATTAAGGTGGATATATAGATGGAACCACATGCTCCACTTGATTAACCACATAATTAAGATTATCCATCTTTGAATCATACACAATATCCATAGAAGACGACTAAGTAATAGTATTAGTATCATGTCTAGGTAAAGGATTTCTCTAGATTTGCAAATTTTGATTAGGAGAATTTTTTTTATTCCCACTACAATCAAAATGATCAACAGATAAAGCATTAGAATCAATTAAGTCTCGAACCTTATGTATTAAAGAATACCATTTCTTATTATCATGACCATTTTGGTGATGATATTGACAAAAATCTTTTGGATCAAAAGATTTAGCTTCCATTGTAGCAGGTAAAAGAGGTTGAATAGGAGGTAAGCTAATCATATTTGTAGTTAACAACCTATTCATAATAAAATGTAAAAATTTAGAGAGAGGAGTAAATGTATGATTCATAAAAAAGCAGTGGATGCAAATTTGGCATTGTGAAATGCAATAACAACTTGATCAACAACTACATTTTCTTGTTTATTTATCTTGACACAGTTGTTGAATTTTTTAACTTTATTTAGATTAGGAGAAGCATCACCTTTATCAACAAGAACAAGAGCCATTGGAGTGGTGCTCTCAAATTGACTCACTTGTAACTGATAATGATGCAGTGCTGCACAAAGTTGTTGAAAAGAAGTAAATTCAGTAATCAAAATCTTATGTCTAATATCATTTTGCAAAGTTGAAGTAAACATATGTTGAATATCAACATCAGGAATAATATAGGAATATGCAAATGCTTAAAACTACTAGTAAATTTAGTCAAATTTTCTTTAGAATTTTGTTTACAATGCATCAAATTAGTCAAAGACACTTTTGGGCCAATGTTGTTTTGAAATTTTTGAATAAAAGTATTAGAAACTTGAGGAAATGAATGAATAAAATAAGGAGTCAAAGAACAAAACCATTGTAAGGCCTTATCACGAAAAGTTTGAGCAAACAACCTCACTAAAATCCAATGATCATGAGCATAATCACTACAAAGGATTCAAAATGTTTTAACATGATGAATAGGGTCTCCCTTACCATTATAATTCTCAAGATGAGACATATCAACTTGTTGAGGAATGGGATTATGAATAATATTTTGAGACAAAGGACTTCCCATGCCACAAGTAGGAATACTAAACTTTTTTTAAGTCAAGGATGCAAGTTGTTGTTGTAAAGATGATATAATTTGAGCCAAAATAATAATTGTAGAATCATGAGAAGAAATAGGAAGATAAAAATTTAAGATACACTAGGTAAAGTTTAAGAAGTTGTAGGAATGGAAGACACAACTAGAGGAACACTAGGAACTATAGTTGGTAGAGGAGTAGAATAAGTAAAAGGAACATTATGATAAGAAGTTTGTGAAGTAGGAAGGGACATATGAGGAACACTCATAGGGATAGAGGGAACCATTACAGTCACCAAAGAAGGAGTATAGGTAGGAACACTAGGAAGAGGAACATAAGAAGGTTCTACACTAATTACAAGAGCAATCAACCCTAAATCTTGAGCTTCTTGAGCTAAAGGTTTAACATTGGAATGAACAAGGTGTATAATACCATGAAAGAGATTAACACCTTGGTCACTATAATGAAGAACTTTCTTAAGAGCCTCTATAGCTTGAATATAATCTTGATTATGGTTTTATTGAAGAAGCCAATTACCTATTTTATCAAGTTCATTTGAAAGTTTTTGGACTTGTTTAGGAGGAACTCTTAAAGCATCATCTTCATCATGAGATGAGTGAGAAGAGTTTTTCTCCATAAGAGGATTATAATCAAGAAGAATCAAAGTCTCATCCAAAATCCTAAGGAAAGGAGAAGAAGACTTAGGCTCAAAAGTATCGATAAGTCTATGACTACATCTAACCCTAAGATTTGAAGTAGGATTAGAAGTAATAAAGATCATAAAGAAATTCAAGGAAAATGAACTAAACTAAGAAAAAATAAAACAAAAATATTTTTAATTTTTGAAAGAGATTTTGGAATTTTTTTGTACTTTTGAATTTTAAAATGCTAGAGCATAATCTAAATCTAATCTTAATGAAAGAAAATACCTAATGAAATGAAAGGAAATATAACACCAAAAAGAACAATAGGGCATCTAATTCCACATAAGATAATATGAAATGAAATCTAATGCAAGATTTTAATCTAACATAAAAAAAAAAAAAAGAGTTTTCTATTGCAAGTTCACTAAAATGAATAGAAAGAAAATTGAAACCCTGTTTAGAACCTTGGTTTCCAAAAGGAATGATCCAAATTGATTAAGAACAAGAAGGTGTTCAATGCATAAATAGATCAAGTGATGATAAATAGGGAGAAAAGGGTTTTTTTATTATCTTTCTATTATGGGGGAGTATCTACATAAATCTTAAAATAGATAAAAGATAATTTCTAATGTTTGCATGTAATTTTTGGAACATTTGCATCCTATTTCATACTAGAAATGTCAAGACAAAGAAAACCCAGAAATACTTTTCCTTTTTAAAAGGATGTCGATCTTGACCCTGTCGGTGGGGCACAATCTTACCTTGAGACAAAATTGTACATAAAAAGTTGACCTTGACCTGCACTGCTTTGACAAAATTTCTATTCATGGATCTCACAAGTTTAACAAAAAGGGTATCTAAATATGCTATTCAATTCATTGTTCCACGCTTGTATCTACAAGAAAAATAGTTTTGTTTGTTTCAATGTGGGGGTTTGCCTTGGTCAAACTCTAGTTTATAATCAACCTTTAAATGTAATTGAATTGAAATATGTATAAACAAAGTAAATGAAACTATTCACCTTGCTTATATTGAAATCCTTGTAGAGGATTCAAATCATTGAACCCATAAGTACAAATGCTCAAATGAATATAGAAATATATGTAGGATGTCTCAAATCAATGGCATTAGATCTTCAACACCAATCTTGAATGTATCTTTGCATAAAAGAAGGCTTGAATGAATGTGGAAGGAGAAATCTTCAACAAAAGGGCTCCATAGAGATTGAATCCTTCAATAGCTAACAATAGACCTCCTTGATAAATTGGATGCTTGAACACTTGAACACTTGAATGCTTAATAGAACTTCACTTCATGTAGATAGATTATAGATAGTGGATGCACTCATGAAATTATTGATCTTATGTCTTAGAGTTAATGAGGGAAGATGGCTTCCTTATGTAGAGATCTAGGGCACTAACTCCTAGAGAAGGATGACATAGGAGCATTAAATCCCATTTAACACTAACCCCTAGGAATAGACCTAGATTAAATATAATTTAAGAGTCTGCCATTTTGAAACTTGAAACAACCGACCCAAAAGAAACTATTCAAAGCCTAAGATTCTAAAACTCCCATAAATTGAAAATAGGACCTAGGTTCAGGGATGAGGTCAACCTTTCCATAGGTTAAGGTCAATATTGTCCTTAACCCAAGTTAGGGTTGAGGCTGACCTTGACCAAAAAGGTCATCCTTGACCTAGAGGCCAAAGTCCTCAATTTCACAAAGCAGTTTGTTAAAAATAGACTACAAATAGAGAGAGAGAAGTAGAATAGGGGAAAAACTACTAGATCCATGCAAATACCCATTCAAGGTGCTTGACATGATCCCAAACGACTTACTCGAAGGGCTAAATGATCTTAACATGGAAGTGCTTCCATTTTAAGATGATACAATCCTGACTAGTTATTAATGCTGAGCAAGACAAAGGTCACTAAGTACTCTAGTGATTGCCAAGTTTATTAGGGATGATAGTTGAAGTTGAGTGTTATAGAGGCCGAGTGATCCAACATATGCTAAGAATAGTTAAGGTCAAAGGACATCATGATTAATTATTTTATGTTGAGTGTTAGTAAGGTGTGAGTGCTAAGTAACATAGTTTCACTTATTTGTTTTAAATGACACAAAATATTATGTAAACCATTTTGATTAAGTTGGAAGCATGTTTTACATATTGAGGAGGTAATCAAGGAACTGATTATGTGTTAAATGGAAGATCACTAATCCTTATGTGAGGTAATTAGGCAATTAGAAAATTGCAAGGAATAAGCAACAAAATAAATGAATTTAGATCATTGATTGGGTTCTAGAAGGTTCAACCACACAACTATATAAGGAGGGTCTATGACCTAGTTTTTGTGTGTGAGTGTATGTGATTAGGAGTTTGGTTGCATGCAAAGTTTTGGAGGTGAATCAAACATAAGAGATCAATCAATGAAATGAATAGTTTTGTGCAGAGATATAGAAGATCAATCACTATAAGGTGATATTACATTACATAGAGGAAATCTAATATCAACATTGTAAGTTCATACCAAAGGATCAAGTACTAAAAATTTTAACAGGTGTTTCAAGGTTTAAATATCTTAACAGAGCAGTTTTAATAAGATTTTGTAAATCTCCTAATAGACTACTCACATAGTTGTGATACAAAATACTTTAATAAAGCTAGAACCTTATAGTTATTTTAGCATTTAATAGGGAAGACCCTCATAGGGTAATTAATCAAAAGTGATCAAAATATAGTAGCCTTAATAGGCACAACTTTATTGCTGCATGGTGAAGATTTTGTGGGTGTTATTCCCATCGCAGTTTTACCTTCACCTTGGAGGATTCTGCATTACCAAATCTATGTGTTATTGTTTTATGTGTTTATGAGTTTTCATTCATGTAGTTAGATGTTAGATTTGATAGTATGTTAATTTGAATGATTACATTGATGTAAGGCTAATGTTCAAAGGAGAGTTTATGTGAAGATATCAAATATGTTTCATGTTTCAAGTGTGAAAAGTTTTATAGATCCTGATTCACCCCCCCTCCCCCCACCCACCCCCACTTTAGTAAATCACTATCCCTATTATATTTCCAACATGATTGAAAATTTTTAAAACATGGACTCCTAGGAAGCAGTCAAAATAGAGATGGAGAATGTGCTTGTGAAAACAATATTTCAATAGAGGAATTGTCAACACAAATTAAAGAATTGGATAGATAAAAAGAAAAAGTTTAGCCTATGACATCGTACAATTTCTATGAGAAAGAGGATTATCCAAGCAAGAAATCTCTTTAGATACCATAAATAAAGACTGTATATCTACACACTAGTGTTGATAAAAAATTAATGCTTTTTGGGAAATGAGGAAGAACCTTGGGGACCCTAAGACATCTACAAATTTTGAAGACTTCCTTGAGGATGGAACATTTAGAAAATTATGTGATACTAAGAATCCATATGTAGTAGTAGAACAACATGATGCAAAGGATGAAGACAATGAGTATGAGGTTTATGAGGATCTTACATCCACCACCATAGGTAGTGTCATTGGTTCCACTGAATCCACTTCCCAAACAACTACTACTAGTACATTTGATTCAAATGGATAATATATTGTAGTCAATTAACAAAAAAGGGAAAATTATGGCATAGGGGCAAAGATGATAAAAAAAATGGGTTATTTAGGTAATGGTGGGTTGGGACCAATAGGTCAAGGACCTTGGTATACACTCTCCATAGTAGAGCCACCAAAACTTGGTCATAAACCAACCAATGGAGATGAGTCACATAAATCATCAAGTTCATCAAAAAAAGTTGAACACATGAAACTGATCACCCCAACTGAAATTCCAAATCCCACTATTGGTACATCTTCAAAATGGAAATTATGGTTTCATCTTGACCAAAATATTGTAGCTATATGTGCAAAGAAGAGAAAGGTTATGCATAATCATAATGATACAATGCCAATCACAATTCCCTCACAAAAAAACCTGTAGAATAGTCTAGAGAATCCACTTGTTAGTGGTAGTGGGGCATTGATAGGATTAGAAAGGGTGGTGTTAATGGTATCCTCAAAATGTAATTATTACAACCTCAGGCATTGGTGGATATAAATACAATATTGCAAGTGCTCTTTCTCCTTTCAAACATCATATTGTGTCAGTAGACCCATATTTTGAATTCAATAATTTTGTAACAAATTTTGAAGAAACCAAAAAAATGAATATAAAAAATAATAAGGCATTCAAGAAGGATGTACTTGATATGGCTCTTCCTAAATAACTTGCATGGAATAAAATATTTTCAACATATAACCCAAATAAATAAATGATGGAGTTCATGATTGTTTCATCCCCACAACTAGATAATAATCCACTAGAGAGAGATAAATCCACTAGATTTCCATGCTAGCATCCTATCAATGGATTTCTCCAAAGTAAAAAATGTGGACAAAGTCGACGTAGCAAAAAATACTAACTCTGTGGTCTATTGTTCATTGTTCAAGATGGAGGGAGGGAGGGATGAAGGGAGGGAGGGAGGGAGGGAGGGAGAGAGAGAGAGAGAGAGAGAGAGAGAGAGAGAGAGAGAGAGAGAGAGAGAGAGAGAGAGAGAGAGAGAGAGAGAGAGAGAGAGAGAGAGGCTAGAGAAGGCAATTGAAAAGTTAAAAGAAAACTTGGAAAATGCAAAGGCAAAGGAGAAAGTATTAGATAATAGGAAAAAGAAATAAAGAAAATAACAACAATTGCTTCCTCTCAAGAAGCAACTACAAAGCTAGGAAATATGGAGGGAGAAATGAAAATTTTAAAGGATCAGTTAGAAAAAAACAACAAAAAGTTATGTAAATGTGGAGAGAGATGGAAAAATCAATAAGTTGAAGGAACAATTGGAAGAAAGCAATAAAAATCTTAGGGATGCTCTGGATCATGTTAATATGGATATAGATGTAAAATTCAAAGAACTCAGGGATAAATCACAAGAAACCAATAAACTTCTTGAGGAAAAAGGAGCATTGGCAATAAATATTTTCAAAAAGTTGGAGTCTACTAAACATATAATTAGAAACTTAAATAAGGAATTGGATAATGAGAGGGAAAAAATAAAACACGAGAAGAGAAAGTAGAGGCAAAAAAGAAACAAGGTGAAAATCAATTGTCACAAATGGTACAAGAGATACATAAGGAAAAGAAAATAATCACAACTTATTAAAATAGCTTGATTGAGTCAAATGAAAAAAAAAAAAATTTAGTCAAGAAAATTAAAGAAAAAAAGTTGGGGGAAATTATGGCAACTACTAATAGGTTGTGTAATTGGTTTGAATTGCATCACGCTATTCAAATTATTTGTGGGAGTATCAAAGAGTAGATTGAGAAGAATAAATAAAATTTTAAGCTCAAGAAGACAACAAGAAAAATTATACACATTATCAACACAAATGGTGACAAATATTTGGCCAATAATGGAATTTTTGACCATGTTAGTACACCGATAAAATCATCCATCATTCAAAAATGCTATGGTATGAGGGAAGGAAAGCAATATTTGAACTCATTTGAGAGAAAGTTCACTAAAATGGATGAAAGAGAAACATTAATGCTAAGTCTTGGTTTGTCTAATCCTTTCCCTAGTAACTCATCAATGAAATTCATTGGAAGGGAAGCTTACCAAAAACATTTGGAGGCCAAAATGATGTCTAAAGTAGTCAAGTTTCCTTAGGATACAACTCCTGAAGGCATTTTGAATTGCATCAAACTATTGGAAAACATGAATTCACTATTGGATGTAGCATTACTTTCAAGTAGATCTTCCAAATATAGATGTTTGATGAAGTTATAGGTCATCTACTATAACATAACAAATGTTCAAACTCCAAACAAAGAAAAATTCAACATCCTAAAAAAGCTAACCGAATCTTCAATCATCTCATAAGACATCAATCAAAGTATGTGAAACTTGGAAAGAAATTTTAATCATCTTTGTAGTGTTTGTAAATAAGTATTTACTATTTATACTTTTTTTAAGTTTACTTAGAATAATGCATTTATATATTAGTTGTCATGTATATACCTAGAAGTTTGCATATTGATATGATTTATCATGTAGATAATACAATAGTTTGCACTCCAATTGAGCACATGTTGTCTACTACATCTCTTTATGAGATACACCTTTGTATTCTTATCCTCTCATTATTGCATGTACATCCATGCACAATGGAGGATAATCCACTCTTGGTGGATATTTTCTTAGTTGTTATTCTTATCTCTTGTATGACTCTAGATATATCAGTTGCCTTTATATACAAGGCACTTCTATGATCCAATTATCCAATTATCTAATTAATCCATTCTCATTTGATCATATCTTGTCTCTCTTGTGCTATCTGTTGAGCTTCTAGATCTTGGCATTTCATTCTTTCCTTAGGAAAATTCTTACATGGTATGAAAGCTTAAGATAGATTCCTACATGGTATTAGATCTATAAAAGATTCTTACATGGTGTCAAATTCAAAGGAGTGTTCATAATATAGCCATTGGAGCAATTTTTTGTGGGTCAAGAATGGAGCTTGTTGGCACAAATCAGATGTTGGTATCAAATTGAGAAGGTCCAAAAACCCCTAAATCAAATTTTGTTTCATCAAAATTGGACATTTGAAGTAAAATCTAGAGTCATTTAATTTTTGGAGGTGTGACGATGATGATTTAGAAAAATAATAATTATAGAGGTGATTTTGAAACAATGATACTCCCTCATACAAAATCCTTTTTTCAAGAAATTATTTTTTGGGGGTGTGATCTACACATTAGTGTAGGTTGTTTGTGATCTCTATTTTTGAATTTTTGTGAAAATTGTAAATCATAATTCTAACAACTTTGGAGGCTTCATTTTAATGAAGGAGAATCTTGGGTTTTCTTGGTGACTAATTTGGAGTTCATGGGAGGAGGCTTGGTAGTTTTTTTGGAGGGTACTTAGATTAGTACTTAGTTTGGTCTCTGGAACTCAACATGGCCTATGGAACTTAGCATGGTCTATGAAACTTGACATGGTCTATGGAGCTCAACATGATCTATGGAACTCTACATGATCTCTAGAGCTTGGTATGCTTGGGAATTTACTAGTACTTGTCTTGGTTTTGCTGACACTTGATTTGGTCTTGGTTTTTGTTGGTGCCGAGTTGGCTATGAGCTCACTTTTGAAATTTAATTTATGTATGGGTAAATAAGTTAGTGTTGTAGTCATATTGTGACTTGACCTATATTTTATGTAAGGGATTTAATTTAGTTTGTAATGAGCTAGGTTGACTTGTAGCTTAGTTGGGTATAATAAGGGGTCTTATAGAGTCTTTTTGGCATGATGATCATTCTAGCTTGGAGAATGGGATGAAGCATAGATGTGAATTTTGAAGAGCTAGGATTGTAGCTTAGGAACTAGAGGATTGCTTGGTGGACCTAAGGGTACAAGTGGAAATTTTTCTTGGTGTTTTTATCTAGTTGTGGACCTGGACTAGCTGGAATTGGTGTGTGGTAATTAGATCTTTTAGGATCTTGCATAATTGGTATTGTAATTGCTATTTGTATTTGGCCCTAACTCGAAAGGCCTTATAGCCAAGTATATTACATGCAATTAGTTATTTTATGAATAAAGAGTTATGATTTGGTATAAGATCTTGCATTATTGTTGTGTTGTTTTTCTTGAGTGATAATTTGCTAGGGATTTTGACATCTCCATTGGGGATTCTCATGCCTTGCACTGTGTCAGGTGGTATCAGAGTGAAGGTTTTCTTGAGTGTGTTGATAGATCACCGAAGATGAGGTAGTTTGTACCAGGACTTTGGTTGGAGAAGTTGATCTGAGAAGTTCTTTATTTGGTAGTGGATTGTTTTTTCTAGAGTCCTAGATCTCTTGGTTGTGAGGTTGTAGATCATGGTTATGAATTGAAATTGTAGAGGAATTGCAGATGGATTGATGGATGTAAAGATGGAAGGTTGATCTTGTTGAGGCATGATCATAGGGAGTTTATGGATTGCAGACCCATGTTCTTGGACTTGTGATTTGGTTATTGATTGTTCATGCAAGATGGTAGGTTGTGATCTAACTTGCAAACACTTCAAGTTTATCACAAGGAGCATGGGAAGGATATGTTGCAGAAGGTTTGCAAAAATTTTGGGAGATGGCTCGAAGAGGGTTGAATCTTAGGATGATTATGAATCTCTATGATGTGGTAGAGAGGAGGTTTTCTAAGATGTATGCTCAGTTTGAAGCTGTATGCACCCAAAAATGGTCCCCTAGACTATGGGCCCCCATTATTCAATTTATCAATTTATCAAATTTTCTGAATCAATGGTTTGTAATACTTTATTAAATCAATTCAAATCAATTTCCTTGATCAAATTCGATTTATTTCATTTCTAAGATTGATCATTTTATTCCAAGTCTTATTTAATTAAAAGAAAATATTCTCTTTTAATTAAATAAAATAAAATCCCCATTTAATTAAAAAAAAACCTCTCTTTTAATTAAACAGTTCATCCAAATTTAATTAATTAAGAGGAAAACTTCTCTTTTAATTTAATTAAATATCTTCTATTTAATTAAAAAGAACTTGCTCCCTTTTAATTAAATAAAAATCCCACTTAAATATCTCTTTTGATGAAAAAAGGAAATAAAATAAATTCTTTTTATTTAATTTCTCTACACTTAAAAATGTGATCTAAGTGGGATTTATCTTTCCACTTTCTCCTCAACCACTCCTCTTTTCTAATTGGTGGAATCTTGTCTCACATGGATCACCACTTTCTTCTCAACCACTCCTCTTTTCTCATTGGTGGAATTTTGTCTCACATGGATCAAGTTCTATTATCTCATATTGGTTGTGAGAAGCCTCTCACCTCCATAATTTCCTTTATAAGGGAGAGCCCTCTCCTCATGTTAGACACCCATGATTATGCTATCGTTATGCTGCAGGTTTGAAGACCAATTTTTGAAGGAGTTTGAATACAAAAGCTTTTTGTGGAGAACTTCTATTTTCTTGTCTTTTTCTTTCTTGCACCCATCATGGGCTTTTAGCTTAGATCTTGCATTTATAGATTAGATTTTGCTTTCATAGATTAGATCTTATTTTCATGCATATTTGAAGATCATGGAGACTAGAATTCTTGCTTTTCCTCTTTGAATCTCTCATCTCATGGTGTACTTGCATGGGCACAAAAATAGGTCAAACTGAGGGCCTCCATTGCAAACCCTTGCACTCTATGAGTAGAGAGCTATGGATCGATTTGTGAGGGCTCATTCTTGAGTTTTATTACATGTAATGATTCATAGAAGTGTGACAACATTTCAGCACACAAAAGCTAGCTTGACTAATTGAGTTAAGGATGGGCATAGGGATTTTTGGAGTTGGAATCTACCAATTTGAAAGAGAGTTGTTTGGCCATTTAGAAGGCTTGTTCATGAAAGAAGATAGCATAACAAGATTGAGGTTAAAGAGGTTGGATTTTTTGATTAGTTTGTGGAGTTTGATATAGAACCTATAGAGCAACTAGAGGTTGTTGCTAATAATATTCCTAACCTTGTTGATGTTGGGATGGAGATTGGTTTTTATAATTAGTTGGTTGAGATTGACATGGAGATTGCAGAGCACTTGGTCATAGATGATCTGGTTGTTGTTGGTGGTGAGTTGTATGTTGTAGATCATCTTATTGGGAGAAATGAGATTGCTGGTGTTGTGAGTTTTGCATATGTTGATAGAGATCTACATAGTGTTGTTGATGTGGAGTTTTTTGTTGCTAGTGTGGATTCACTAGTTGCTTCTATGGATGAGGATATGTTAATGAAGCATTACGGTCAGTTTGTTCCCATGAGTGAGTATGATATTCTGGTGTTTGAAAAAATGATGCACATGTAGATGATGTACAAATTGATTTTCCTATCCTTGTTAGAGTGGAAGTGTTTTTTGAAGATGAAGATGGTTGTTGATCTTTCTTTGGGCATCAAAGTGCGGGACACACTTTTTTATTTACCCAAGGAGTATCTCGAGTATGCTCGGTGACTACTTTGGAGTTCATGGGAGGAGGCTTAATAGTTTCTTTGGAGGGTGCTTGGACTAGTACTTGGTTTGGTCTATGGAACTCAACATGGTTTATGAAGCTTAACATGGTCTATGGAACTCAACATGGTCTCTAGAGCTTGACATGCTTGGGAATTTACTGGTGCTTGACTTGGTTTTTCTGACACTCAGTTTGTTCTTGGTTTCTATAGGTATTAAGTTGTTTGAGAGCCAAATTTTGGCATTTAATTTATCTATGGATATTTAAGTTAGTGTTGTAGCTAAATTGTGGCTCAACTTATATTTAATGTAGGGGATTTAATTTAGTTTTTAATGAGATGGGTTGACTTGTGGCTTAGTTGGGTATAAGAAGGGGTCTTGTAGAGTTTATTTGGCATGATGATCATTCCATCTTGGAGAAGGGGATGAAGTGTAGATGCAAAGTTAAAGAGCTAGGGTTGTGGCTTATGAACCAACGGATTTCTTTGTGGACTTGAGGGTATAAGTGGGAATTCTTCTTGGTATTCTTATCTAGTTGTGGATCTAGACTAGCTAGAATTGGTGTGTGGTAATTAGATCTTATGGGATCTTGCAGAATTAGTATTGTAATTGCTATTTGTATTTGGCCCTAACCTTGAAGACCTTAAAATTGGGCATATTGCATGTAATCAGTTATTTTATGAATAAAGGGCCATGATTTGGTATCAGATCTTGCATTAGTGTTGCTATGTTGTGTTTTTTTCACTATGTGGTTATTTGCTAGGGGTTTGGGTTTGGACATCTCCTTTTGGGATTTTCCTACCTTGCACTGCATCACATTTGGATTCATATAGACACTTTTAAGGTTTTTTTTGAAAGTACATGATTTATTGTCTACTTTCTAGATCTAGTATTAGTTTGGAGTAATATTGAGTGGACATAGTACTTTCAACATTTGGTCATTTTTGGCCTATTTTGGTACTTGTAATTGATTAGATTTTATAGAGATCTTGTGTCCTAATTATATTGAGTCTATTATTTCTTCACATTTTTTGTTGTAATAATCATAGCCAAAAGTCCACTTTTGCCAAATTGAGCAAGTAGCAATTGAATTTGCACTACATATAAAGTGGCAAAATCATCTATTTAAGAGGGGTTCTTTGATTCATTGTATTTTGGATGTAAATTATTGATGTAGTCATGGAAACATCACATCCTCCTATCATACAATTAATTAGGGATAATTATGCATTATGGGCCAAAGACATTATCACACATTGTAGGTGGCTTAATATCTTACCTCATCTTTATGCCCTTATACTTGAGCCATAAATATATTGTAAGAGAGAAGAATGGCATTCTAAAAATCAACATATTAGAGGTAAAATTTGTAAGAGTCTTGCTTCTTGGAGATATCATATAGCCCACCATACAACCTTAAATAATGATATCATATTAGAGGTAAAATTTGTAAGAGTCTTGCTTCTTCAAGATATCATATAGCCTACCATACAACCTTGAATAATGATATCATATTAGAGGTAAAATTTGTAAGAGTCTTGCTTCTTGGAGATATTTGTAAGATTCTTGCATCTTGGAATCTTATTTGGGAACATTTTGGAGATCTAGATTTTCCTCCATTAGTAGTTGATCCTTATGTAGATTGTCTTATTCCACTTGCTGATGTAGATAATATATCCTAGGATGATGACACATTTGATTTCATTACAAATCTTGCAAGAATGGATCATTTTGATGATGCACAACCTAAAGTTGCATCTTCCTCTCTAGTTGAGATCACTACATCTACTATTGTTTCTAATGATCCTTGTATTCACGTATTCATGGATTTAGGTGATTCAATACAACAAGAAATTCCTTGTCTTCTAATTGCAACTCCTTGGGATGACTTCTTGACAAACATTGCAGGTTTTTTTATGGAGTCCTATATTGAGGATATAGGAGACAGTATTGATGGCATAATTGTCCAATTGAGCACAAATACCTTTATCTTAACCAATTAAATGGATATTTATTATTTATTTAATTTTAGTGTATACTGCCTTTAATTAAATAAATTTAAATTTATTTAATTACATTCATCTTTATACCTTATCATTGATTTAAATAAATTTACATTTATTTAATCCTAGCCTATTCCCCCTCATCTCACTTGCATCTTATCCTTCATTTTAATAAAGTAAATGACTTATTTTAATTAATTAATCCCTTTTAGTTCCACTTGGAATTAAATATTATATTTAATTCTATTTGAGTACATGGCTTCTAACTTTAACCTTCACCTAACCTCACTTTCCTAACCTAACCCATGCTTCTAACCTAGGTCAATCCACTTACCCACCAATTAATCATAGTTTCCCATATAATCATATCCTTAATTGTTTGCATAATCCTAATCAAAGGATTAACAAACCCTAGTCACATGTGACATGTGACTCTTACACTCTTACACATTTGTCCCCTTTCACATGTAAACCAAAGTTTCTCATGCATGTGTGAGAAAACCTTGAGCTTCCAACCTCTTACACATGTCATTGACCCATCACATCAAAGGTTTCTCACACATGTGTGAGCATCCTTCCCCCTTTGGATGGTCAAAAATTTAATCCACATGGAGTCCACTTGGCCTCCACTTTATTGACACCTCATCAATCCTAAGAAATCATAGCCCTTCATCTTACATTGAATCTCAACCATCCATTTCATCTCATTTCCTATAAAAGAAAAACCATCTCCTCATTTCCATAAGAAAGATTCATCCTATTGTTATAATGTAGGATTTGTGAACAACCACATTCCAACCATAACAACATCATATACACATATTATTTTAGAGGTTTGCATTTGCATAAGTTGTGTTGAATATACTTTAAAGTTATTTCTTATTTCATATCTTCACACTTGTTTGCATGCTTCTCCATATCACTTATACTTGAGATTTACATGAAAATGTAGGAATATGATTAGTTGCTTATTTTTTATTCCTTAATTACATTTTATGCAATATATATTCTTCTCTAGTTGTTGTGAGGGAACATTCTGACCCTCATGCTTATTCACTTGATCTTTCTTTCAAGTTTGACATGATTGTGGATACTTTCTTACAACATTTTCATAGGTCTCTTTCACTTCACAGAAGACATTTGAGTAACTGGAGATTGGTTTCTATGAATCTCAAACTTCACTTGAGATTTCATATTGTATGGTTGATCATAGTCATGTGTTAGAGATTCCTATGTAATTTCTTGAGACATTATACTTTTTGTAGGGTCTTCCTACTAACTGGGGAGGATTCTTTTGTACACCTATGACACCATTTCTTCCTACTGGGAGGAATATCTTTCAGGTTTTATGGTGCAACTTCTACATTGATCCAAGAGCATCTTTCATGGGTGTACATTCTACATTGGGGGGGAGTGTGTGGGGCTTCTTTGCTTCTCTTCCTTCCTCTTTTGAGGAGACATAATTTTCTTTGGAGTTTGAACCAAATTATTACATGGTACATTTACCATTGGTTCCCTTCTTGTTACCTTCTACTATTAGTCTTGATCTTGATTGGTTTGTGGCATCTTTATTATTCAAGGAAATGGTGACACATCTTCAAACTTTAGAGATGACATACTTCATATGGATTTCTCTTCCATCTTCCTATCCACAATGGGAAGCCTTCTTGGATTTTTATTTCGTGCATCTTCTTCCTAAAGTGAGAAATGTCATTTGTAGGCATTGGATTCTCTTTTGTCTTCAAGTACTCATCATTCTTGTAGGAGATTACTCACTATGAGGGGATTTAATTTCTCCTTATTTCATTGTTATGGAGGGATTATCTATTGTATATGCATAATATATTTCATAATAGGGGGGGGGGGGGGGGGGGGGGGGTGGTCTCTTGATTACTTCATCCATACATGAATCTTTCTTTATTTTTTTCTCTCTTTTTTTGGGAGGGTTTTCCCATGTGGTTTTCCCTCTTTCTTCTCTTTACAAGAGATTGCATTGCATATCTTTTGCACTCACATTTTGTACATGGGTACCTAACATGGCTTAGTAGTCAAGATCCATCTTACATTATTATCTATCTTTTATGAGCTTAAGTGCATTTCCCTAAGTTGTTCTTAAGGTGGGTGTTGGTGTAAATAAGTATTTACTATTTATACTTTACTTATGCTTACTTAGATTAATGCATTTATATATTAGTTTTCATGTAGACACCTAGGAGTTTTCATATTCATATGAGTTATCATGTAGATAATACAATAGTATGCACTCCAATTGAGCACATGTTGTCTACTACATCTCTTTATGAGACAAACCTTTTGTACTCTTATCCTCTCATTGTTTCATGTAAATTCATGCACAATGGAGGATAATCCACTCTTTGTGGATATGTGCTTAGTTGTTATGCTTATCTCTTGTATAACTCCTAGACATATTGGTTGCCTTTATATACAAGACACTTATATGATCCAATTATCCAATTATCTTATTAATCCATTCTCATTTGATCATATTTTGTCTCTCTTGTGCTATCTCTTGAGCTTTTAGATCTTGGCATTTCATTCTTGCCTTAGGAAAATTCTTATATGGCATGAAAGCTTGAGGCAGATTCTTACATGGTATTAGAGCTATACCAAATTCTTACAAATTTATTTATATTTTTAAAGGTTTGATATAAGTTTAAAGTTTAAACTTTGTTTCTTGAATAGGAAAACATAACAAAATCCAAATGCTATTTCATTGAATAAGCCAGTCAAATGTAAAGGCAAAAAATGTTTTTGATATTGAATTTGATGCTACTCTAAGACTCTTTCCATGAGGCAAAATGACCTAAAGTTATTATTTCTATAGAAGGGAATTCATGGTCATGTGCTAAATGTCATGGTTGTAAAGTTAATACTTATAACTCATGATTATAAAATTGGGTAGTCAATTTTCACTTTTGCAACATGAATTCATTGAATTATATCAATTATCATGTATAAACAAATTAATGAGAATGAATATGACTTTTATCATTTGAGTTTTTATATTTTCATAAAAAATCATCAAGAATTGTACCATAAAATGTATCATATGAGCATAATAATACAAATAAAAAATAATACTAGTGGTAAAATTTTGATGAATCATGATTGATGATATCATATAACATAAAATGTACATGTTTTTTTGACATTAAAAATTTATAAAATGATATAACTTACTATGCATGATAGATGAATCATTCTTAGATTGAGAGAATACTATCTAGAATCTAGAATGTAGACTATATAATTACTAATAAGTAACAAATTAAGAGTTGACACATCAAACCATAACTATTAGAGTTGCCACAACATCTCATCATTTGAACCTTTAGATTCCTCACCATTAAGTGCAGTCCTTCATTATGCTCCATGTTTTCTCTAGTCTGAATACCTTTGCTTGCTTAATCCTTAATTTTGACATCAATGCTACTAATACCACTACATGAGTTAGTGACTTTATTATTTGAGATGTTGCCCAAACCTATTCTTTGAAATTTCTTCCTCCATAATTTTAGTGCCCTTTTATAAGAAAAATTATTGAATTCATATATGGATGTATACAACCTCAAGAAATATTTCAAATTCTTGTCTAGTTTATTTCTTACCTTTAACTTTAGGAACCCCAAAGAACTAAAAAATCTCTACCAATAACTTATCTCTAAAATCTTGAGGACTTCTTAAACTCTAATAATGGAGAAACACAATGCACATTGATTCAAGTCATTCATGTCGATGAAATCTTTCTCTCATTTTTGAGGAAAGATTATAATGAATTTCCTTGATAGAATCTATTATAGACTCAAAAATATGTTCAAACACTTCCATTGTAACATATAATTTTTGCTACATGGATTTCTTTCCTTTTCTTGTGGATACGAGCCTTGTATAGTAGTGCATTGGTGTCTCAACACCCCATATATTGGCACATAAATCCCCCTTTGCATCAATCTTTAAAAAGTTATCAGGATTATCCAAATATGTGATTCTCATCCACCTTGAAAGTTTTTTATCCACAAAAAAAAGCATGTATTTCTATAGAGTTTATCGAGGGAAACAAATGTCATTGTATGTAGTGTATTATATTAAACAATATACATAAATCTTTTCTATATCTTCTTCATTATATTTCTCATTTCCTCTAGCACAGGGAGAATGACTACTAACATTAAGAGTGTCTCCACATTACTTAACCTTCCAAGTAGCTTAGCATATTCTTGTTGACCACCCTGATCATCACAAGTTGACTCCATCATACCAAGAAATGATGAATATTCATAAAAAACTTGATGAGATGCTCCATCCAAAGAGATCCATCTAGTATCATTATCCTTAATAAGCTTTCTCACATTAATTAGTCCCTCAACAAATTGAAACTCCTTGAATTTTTAAGACTTTGACAAAAGTACCTCTAGCTCTCTTTGAGTAAAACTTCAACTTAGTATATTTCTGAAGAGTTACTAACAATTCCAAAAGCTAGATTCCTTTTGTGGGCCATGTAGTGAATGCCAACAATGTAAGGTACAGAAAAATATTTTAACTTTGTGATAAGACCATTCTTGTAGCCTTGCATTATTGAAGCTCCATCTGCTCCAATACACTAAATTTTGGGCAATCACCATTTCATCTATACTTTCATATTCAATTAGATAACTCTTTACTAGTCCAAATATGTTTTCCGCTATTGATTTATCCTTCATTTTAACAATAATTAGTATATTGGTTTGGTAGAAAAAATTGTGTACAATATAGACATGCATGCATACCTAGAAAGTATTGTGTACTATTGTCATATCATCTAAAGATAATGCAATGAATTTTTACTATTTAATTTTTTCTTATATTTTCCTTTTCAATCTCATCAAGATAAATTTCCCATTCCCATTTGTTGTTTATTGATTAGTGACTCCTTATATAATAATGAGCTTTTAGAAAGTGTAATAAACCTCTCAATGATGGGTAGTCTATCATGACACACCCTTTGCTCAAAATATAGAAGACAACACTTAACTGAAGACCTTTACCCATTTCTTCAACTTCCATTTCTTTTCCAATAAGAGATTCAATTGAACCTTTTTACTTGAGTAAGATTTGTCTATACTTTCCCCTAAAATTCCAAGATTTCTATATTCTTAACATGTTGAAATTTCATCTTGGCTTTCTATTTTGTCATTGATTTTTCAACTTTATTTATGATTTTCTTCTCATAAAATTTACCCATATTCTTTTCAATGGTGTCAATTTTTAGTTGCAACTTCTTTTTCTTTTATTTATCCTTGTACATATCATACATGTGCATTCTACCAAAGGTTCACCTTCTTTTGGATTGTGCATAGGTTCAATGAATGGATACTTTGAGGCCCATTCTATTTGAAAATTTTTGATCAATAGATCTCAATTCTGATCTTTTTTGGATTTCATAACATTTTTTGCATTATATTTCCTTTTTCCATTTCCTAGTCGCAAACCATCACCATTTTTTTGAATTCTCATCTAACTCAATTATATTATTATAGCTACTCTAAGTATTGACCTAAGGATCTTGGATACTATAGGTATTTACTTGAATATCTTCTTCAAGTTCATCATGATCAGAGATATTAGGCTTGCCAACTTCTTTAATATGTTCCAATGGCAGTAGTTGGAAAATATTGTAAATATACTTTTGAAGTTATATCTTCCTAATTTTGGCAACAAAAATATGATAACAAGGTTCTATGAGTGCATTTGGCTGGCCTTTCTTGACTTCCACCACATGTAAGACTCTTACCCTTATTCTTGTTTGACATCTCCCAAGAAATATAGGCTTCCAAAAAAGTCAAGTTGTTCACAAAGTGATACTTGACTATTGCATATATTTATCTAAATAGTATTAATTGGTTGTATGACCTACACTATTAAATATAGATGTCCTAGGTCTCCCTAGTTACTACATAAGTCACTGGTACTAGTCATTGGTCCTAGGTGATAAATGACCACTAATAGTGTAAATTGTACCTACTAAATAAGAATGAACTAAAATTATAGAGTACAAATAGATAGGGGTTTGAGTTACTCACATTTTCTTACATTATAGTTGTCATACTTGTGACTCACTTGGTAATGATCTCAGTAGTATAAAAAATTGAGACTTCACTATTGATTGTAATTGTGACAACCTAGTAAACTATGAATGTACTTGTCCAATGCCTTTTTGGAAAATTATATGAGATTATCATAGCGCATACAAAATATTTGGCAAATCTAATGCAATAAAAACATGTCTTATGGAATTTCCAAGGTGAATATGGTTTGTCCAATATATGGCCATGCATAATATAGTTGATGAAATTGAATTATTGTGTGACTTATGTCTACATATTTGTGGAGAAAATGTCATCCCTCTCCTAAAAAATTTTACAAAACCAAGGGTAAATTGAGGCCAGTCAAAAGTTCTACTTCAAAAATCATAGACGAATGTGTTTAACTTATCATGTGCAAAAATATTTTTGATTGTCTATTTCATGTCAAAAGGAGTGCATTGGAATTACAGGTGGGAAGAGAGTAAACTCGAGAAGGGGGGGTGGGGGTGGGGGGGGAGGAGTGGGTGTTGAAACAAGAGTTTAAACTTGGACCCATAAAACTTTCACCATTCATTGATCACATGCATTAATATATTGAAATAACATGTAAGAAATATGCATCTAAATCATGTAAACATGTCATCAATCACACACATAACACCAGATACGATTACCCAGAAACCCTCCAAGTGAGAAGGTAAAATTGGGGTGAGGATGAAAACCACAAATCTTCACTACTGTAGTAATAAAGTGTATCTAATGAAGGTTACAAAGATTTGACCGTGAATCATGGTCTGCCCTATGAAATGCCTGCCTTGTTAAAGGCTTACAAAGACTATTAGGTAGCACCCTATTAAAGGATTTCATACAGCCTATTAGGACTACTTTGTTAAGAGATTTAACTAATTTCACCTATTAAAATGTCTTAGCATAGATCCTATGGTTGGCACTTGCTTGCTTGATAACAGATTACCTCTACACAATGTCCTTTTGATCCTTCATGATCTAATGTATCAATGTTGTATCCTTCTCTATCCTCTATTATTTTCTAACTGATTTTGCAATTCACTCTTACTTCTAAGTCACCTTGAATGCTTTGCAAACTATCTTGTTTGCTTCTCTAATTTGATCATTCACCCCTTGTTATTCATAAAGAGTTTAGGGCTTTGTCCTCCTTAGGAAGACTCTGGTGGCTTAGGGTTAGGTATGAATCTATGACTGAGATTCATCTATTTTGCTACTTAAACCTTCCGATTTTCTAATTGACTACATGTAATTACATAAGGAATCCAAATATAGATTCATCCTTATCTTTAAAAGATCGTAATCTATCCTTAAGTCAACTCAAAAATGGTTTACATAGTTGTTTGTGCCATTACAAAAAAATATGTCAAAACTGTGTCACTCAACATATGAAGTCACTGATGCTTGACACTTGCATTACTCAGTATCCACTCTTTACTCAACACTTGAATCACTCGGCATGGTCTATCTGCTTGGCACTTGAGTTACTCAACACTCATTGCAACTTGACATAGCCTACACATGTTGTGCTTGACATGTATTACTAGTTTGACATGAACTAAGTAAATAACTTAAGTGTGTTGAGACTCACTTATCAAAACCAATTTGAGATCAATAGAGTGTCAATGGAATAAATGCTATGGTGATGCAACCGAGGGTGTGACCTATTTTGGTTAAACTTTGGTTGACACGCCATACCACATATGTGGATTTTTTTTGCCAAACCAAATGTTGGCTCCTGAATTAACAACTTTTGAATAACCTAGTGATAGGAACAAATACATCTAGGGGTAGCTAATTCCCATCTACAAGATACCTATTTAGACACTAGGGCCAACTATAAGGTTACACTCCTTCTTCAAGCTCTACAAAACCTAGGTAGGTGAACCTATAGATTTTTCATATGGTACCAATGTCAAAAGCATACAATTGAATCTAGATAAAGTAGATAAAACCCTTATTTCTCTGATATTTATGCAATAACAAAGATGTGCAATGACAAATTGTAAATCCTATGATCCACAAGATGAGTGAGGGCATCTTTTCAACACTTAAGTAGAAATGGAAATGGATGATTATAAATTTGATTTTACTAGATCCCAAATATGCAATAGTAAGAAACATGTTGATCTTGTAGCTGATCAGTGCCTTATCTATTGGGCAATTTTATAAATTACACACATACATCTATGATACCAGTGAAATATTCCATACATCAAGATATCAGATCTATCCTATCACTTTGAAAATCAAACATTATGATGCAGGAGCATCCAGAGTTATAAGGGTAATCTTGTGTCACCCAAAAAAAATGTACTTAGACTTAGTTTCTATTTCATGTCTTTACATTTTTGGATACCCATTTGGATCAAATAAAGGTTCCAACTCTCATAGTTCAACTATCGGTGCGTTTGAAAATCCCAAAAAAATAGGAGCATGCAATTTGGCCATCATTTTGGTGACCTAGAAGGTGTGAATTGGCCAGATGAATGTAATTATGATTTAGAGCATTCCAAAAAAAGAATCAGGTCAAAAGGCCCCATGGTTTGAAAGTTATTGCAGTTTTTTGGGTTTTGGAGACCTCCTAAGAATGCTTCAAAGTCAGGTTTGGGGCATTAAATGACCTCAAAAAGGGTTGAAAAATGGGGGACAATCAAAGCTTTTCCATAGGGCTATAGAGCACTTCGAGAGTTTTTTGAAAATGTAAACGGTTCGTCAATCGGAGCTACGGTTCAAAAGTTATGCCTCTCGGAAGTTCGGCTACCGTTTCTGGATTCTTTTAGATTTGCACCGACTTCTAACGCAGCTTCTGGAACCTTCTATTTTGTCGGTGGATGCCTACTAGAACTTTCTAGAATGTACTCCTAGTCCTTAACCCTTTGAGGTCTATTTAAGGAGATTTCTGGCATTGTAAAAGGCAGTTCTGAGTGGAGTTTGAGAGGAGGTACCATAAGGAGAAATTATCTCCAGATTTATGCTATTGTAAGCCCTTAGGGCATGTTTTGAAGTTTATTTTCCTGTACTGGTTGTACTAGCTTATTTTCTCAATTAATATAATTTCCCTTTTTTATTGTTTCCATTCTGTTCTTGGGTTGTGTCCCCATTAAGTGGTATCAGAGCGAGTTTTCCTAAGTGAGTAGACAGAGCGTCGACTGTGAGGCAGTTTGCACCAGGACTGTGTGGTTGTGGGTTCAAGTTAGAATATGCCTCCAGGAATAGAGCGTGGCAGAAGGGTTAGAGCTATTGATCTTGAGGAGGTTAGAGCCCTCCAAAGGCAGGTACAAGCATTGCAAGAGGAGCTTCGTAGAGGAGCAAATGTTGCCACAGGTGACAATAGTGAGGATGACAATGAAGAGGAAGTAATGGGACCAGAAGAGGAAGTTGACGGGGAAGTTCTAAATCCTGTAGAGGAAAGGCTTTTTAGGGCCATTACTAAGTTTGGGAAAAGACCTACAATTGAAGTGGGTATATTTTCAGGAAATCTAAAACCAGATGAGTTGATCGATTGGATCAATGAACTAGAAGAATACTTTGAGTATGAGGATATAAGGGACCCAGATAGGGTTAAGTTTGCAAAGGCCAAACTGAAAGGCCATGCCAAAATCTGGTGGCAAGAGGTTCAACTAGAAAGACTTAGAAGAGGAAAGGAGAAGATCACAAGATGGGATTGCATGGTGGACAAATTGAAGAAGCAGTTCATTCCTGTGGACTACGAGCTTGATCTGTTTAAGAAGATGCATGGGTTAAAGCAAGCAGGAAGATCAATCCAAGAATATATAGAGGAGTTTTACCGACTCTTGATTAGAGCGAGGCATGCAAAAGAAAATAAGGAGAAGGTTGCTCGTTATATCAGTGGGTTGCGACCTAGCATCCAGGAGGAATTAATTTTGGTAAGAATAACCAGCGTTGAAGAAGAATACCAGTTTGCCCTACGAGTTGAAGAGAAGCTGAGTAAAAGTTTTGAAGGAAGACAAAGAGGGCGCGGTCAAGGAGGAAGGGGAAGTGGTAGATCATCTGGAGGCCGCAATGAAACCCAAAAGAAAAATGAAGATGTGGGTACTAGCAGAAACCAGAGGAATGAGGGTTTCAACCCCTCCCATGATCAAGATTTTGGAAATCAAAGAGGAAGAGGTAGAGGACGTGGACAAGGAAGAGGAGGCTTCTGTGGTACCTGTTTCTATTGCAATGAAGAAGGTCATCGTGCCTTTGAATGCCCTCAATGACAAGGAAGGACAGATAGGAGAGCTGAGGGCCAAGCTAGGGTTGCTCATGTGGATGAGGATGCAAAATCATCACATTCAGAGGATGCAGAAAGAGGAGAGACCTTGGTAAATGAAAGAGTCCTACTAAGTGGTGAGAATGAACCAGGACAACAGAGGAGTTTGTTCCGTACCAGATGCAAGTGTGAGGATAAATGTTGTGATGTGATCATTGATGGTGGTAGCACTGATAACCTGGTATCAGAAGAGATGGTCTCTAAGCTAAAGCTCAAAAGGGAGAAACATCCCTAACCCTATTGGATTTCTTGGGTAAAAGATGATCATAAGGTCTTGGTAAGTGAACAATGTTTAGTGAAATTCAAAATTGGGAGTTACCATGGTGAAGTTCTCTGTGATGTTATTTCGATGGATGTTTGCCATCTATTGTTGGGTAGACCATGGCAGTTTGATAGACATGCAGTGCATGATGGATGTGCAAACACATACTCTCTAACAAAGGATGGAGTTTTCCACAAATTGAAGCCCATGAAAAAGGAAGGTGAAAAGGTATGTAGCAATGCTAGGATTTCTCTTGTTGATGGAAGGAAGTTTTTAGATGGCATGAAACATCAGCATATATGCTATGCTTTGATTCCTAGGAAAGATAAAGAAGGTAGTAGTGAAATACCACTTGAAGTTTCAGATTTACTAGGGGAGTTTGGAGATATTATCTCTGATAATGTTCTAGATGGATTGCCACCAGTAAGGCAAATCAGCCATCAGATAGATCTGATTCTAGGAGCTAGTTTTCCTAACAAGGCTGCTCACAAGATGACTCCTACTAAAATAGAGGAGCTAAATAGACAGGTTCAGGAGTTGTTGAGGAAGGGCTTGATTCGAGAGAGCCTGAGTCCATGTGTAGTACCTGCAGTACTCACACCAAAGAAGGATGGAGAGTGCAGGATGTGTACAAATTCCCGAGCTATAAATAGGATAACCATCAAGTACCGGTTTCCTTTGCCAAGGATGGATGATCTTATGGACTGTTTCAGTGGAGCTCAGTACTTCACAAAGATAGATCTGAAGAGTGGCTATCATCAAATACGGATTCGAGAAGGAGATGAGTGGAAAACAGCCTTCAAGACCAAGGAGGATCTTTATGAGTGGTTAGTCATGCCCTTTGGATTGACGAATGCCCCAAGCACCTTCATGTGGCTCATGAATGAGGTACTTAAGAAGTTCTTGGGAAAATTTGTTATTGTCTATTTGGATGATATTTTAATTTTCAGCAAGACTTTGGAAGAACATTTATTGCATATTCGTAGTGTCCTTGAAAGGCTAAGGGAAGAGAAACTATTAATTAATCTAAAGAAGTGTGTCTTTGCAAAATGGGAGTTAGTCTATTTGGGATTTGTTATATCACCTGAAGGTCTCAAAATGGATCCAGAGAAGGTAAAAGCCATCTTGGAATGGCCTACTCCAAGGTCTGCTACTAAAGTAAGATCATTTCATGGTCTGGTTAGTTTTTAAAGGAAGTTTATTAAGAATTTCAGTGGCATATGTGCACCCCTAACTGATACAATAAGAGGGGTTAGAAAAGAGTTCAAATGGACTGCAACAACTACGAGAAGTTTTGAATTGCTGAAGAAGAAGGTGACAGAACAGCCTGTGTTGGCACTTCCAGATTTTAGAAAAGTGTTCTAGGTGGATTGTGATGCTAGTGGCAGTGCTATTGGGGCTGTATTAAGCCAAGAAGGTAAGCCTATTGCATATTTTAGTGAAAAATTGAATGATGCAAAGAAGAAGTATTCTGTTTATAATCAAGAATTCTATGCAATAGTTCAGGCCTTAAAGAAATGGAGGCATTATTTATTGCCAAAGGAATTTGTTTTGTATACTGATCATCAGGGATTACAGTACCTAAATAGCCAAGGTAAATTGAATCAGAGGCATATGAAGTGGGTAGAATTCTTGCAGAGTTATACATTTGTGTTGAAGCATAGAAGTGGAAAATCTAACAGGGTTGCAGATGCACTAAGTAGGAGACAGTCACTGCTTACAGTAATGCAGGTTGAAGTAGTTGGGTTTGATGAACTCAAGAATTTGTACCCCGAGGATCCTGATTTTGCTGAAGCATGGAAAGCTTGTAAAGAACCTGTTGCTGTAGATAGAACCAAGTGGTTAGACTATTTGATTCAGGATGGCATGTTGTTCAAAGGTAGTCAATTGTGCATTCCAAGGAGTTCCATAAGGGAAAATTTGATTAAGGAGAAACACAGTGGAGGGATGGCAGGACATTTTGGTCGGGATAAG
Organism: Cupressus sempervirens; assembly: GCA_028749045.1. Taxonomy (NCBI): domain Eukaryota; kingdom Viridiplantae; phylum Streptophyta; class Pinopsida; order Cupressales; family Cupressaceae; genus Cupressus; species Cupressus sempervirens. The sequence goes on along the minus strand of CM053783.1, from coordinate 636,077,486 downwards.
ACCATTGCCATTCTTAGAGAACATTACTTTTGGCCTCAAATTACACAGGATGTGAAAAAGTTTGTACAGAGTTGCCAGGTTTGTCAAGTTGCCAAGGGGTTTAGTCAAAATACTGGCCTATATCAGCCATTGCCTGTTCCATCAAGGCCATGGGAGGACATAAGTATGGATTTTGTTCTTGGATTGCCAAGGACACAAAGGGGTAATGACTCAGTATTCGTGGTGGTTGATAGGTTCTCCAAAATGGCACATTTCATTCCATGCCACAAAACTCATGATGTTGTCCATATTGCAGACTTGTTTTTCAAAGAGGTGGTAAGACTACATGGTCTTCCAAGGAGTATAGTTTCTGACAGAGATACTAAATTTGTGGGGTATTTCTGGGGGACATTGTGGAAGAAGTTGAGAATAGACTTGAAATTCAGTTCCACGCATCACCCACAGACTGATGGCCAAACAGAAGTGGTAAATAGAAGTCTGGGCAATTTGTTGAGATGTTTAGTTGGAGATAAGCCTAAGGGATGGGATTTGATTCTACCACAGGCATAGTTTTCTTATAATAACTCTGTAAATAGGAGTACTGGAAAATCACCATTTCAAATTGTATATGGGAATAGCCCAAGGACTGCACCAGAATTGAGGAAGATAGAACAAGGGGAGAGAACAAGTGCCGAAGCTGAGGAATTTGCTAAACACATCAAGCGTCTACATGAGGAGGTTCAAGCACACATTATCAAGATGAATCAAGAGTATAAAGCTAGGGTTGATCAAAGGAGAAGACATAAGGAATTCCAAGTAGGGGATCTAGTCATGGTGCACTTATGAAAAGAAAGATTTCCAGTTGGTACTTACAACAAGCTGAAAATGAAGAAATTTGGCCCCTGCAAAGTTTTGAAGAAACATAACTCAGGAAATGCAATATGAGGTGGAGTTGCCAAATGGTATTCACATTTCTCCCATTTTCAACATTGCAGATTTAATAGAGTATCATGATGATGGTGCAGATGAGGAGCTAGTTTTAGAGCCATGTCCAATTCTTGCTACTAAGAAGGAGGAGATAGAAGACATTCTAGATCATTGTGTGGGTAGGAGTACCAGAAACAGGCAGTATGAAGAGTATTTGGTCAAATGGAAAGGATGGCCGATCGAGGACTCAACTTGGATTTCAGCAGCTGAGGTTTCCCATTTGGGATTTCCTCTACCATCCATAAAGTGACAGGGTCACTTTTCAATCTACCCTGGGTGTCTGATGCAGGAGCATCCAGAGGTATAAGGGCAATCCTGTGTCACCCAAAAAAATGTACTTAGACTTAGTTTCTGTTTCATTTCTTTACATTTTTGGATACCCATTTGGCTCAAATAAAGGTTCCAACTCTCATAGTTCAACTATCAGTGCGTTTGAAAATCCCAAAAAAATAGGAGCATGCAATTTGGCCATCATTTTGGTGACCTAGAAGGTGTGAATTGGCCAGATGAATGTAATTATGATTTAGAGCATTCCAGAAAAAGAATCAGGTCAAAAAGCCCCACAGTTTGAAAGTTATTACAGTTTTTTGGGTTTTGGAGACCTCCTAAGAATGCTTCAAAGTCAAGTTTGGGGCATTAAATGACCTTGAAAAGGGTTGAAAAATGGGGGACGAGCAAAGCTTCTCCATAGGACTATAGAGCACTTCGAGAGCTTTTTGAAAATGTAAACGATTCGTCAATCGGAGCTATGGTTCAAAAGTTATGCCTCTCGGAAGTTCGGCTACCGTTTCTGGATTCTTCTAGATTTGAACTGACTTCTAATGCAGCTTCTGGAACCTTCTATTTGAGCCAAATGGGTATCCAAAAATGTAAAGACATGAAATAGAAACTAAGTCTAAGTACATTTTTTTGGGTGACATAGGATTGCCCTTATACCTCTGGATGCTCCTGCATCACATTAGTGTTCATAAAGGCCTCATTCTTATAAATATCCTTCTCAAATAACCAACAACCTTGTCAAATACTTCAAGCATTTACTTGGTTCTTTGTTCCAATAGAAAAACACATAAGACATACAAACTTAAGGGGATGCAAAAGGGTTTAAGTTCTTTGTCCCTAAATCACAAAACATTGCAAATTATAGAGACAGGAGATGAGAATCAGAATGAAACTAAGAAATTTGTTTCTCATTATATTCATTTCTTTGAAACTATACATTCAAGATGTATGTAAATAACTCCTAAAACTACTAAAATAGATCAAAACTATCTATATTAGCTTCATTGCTATGTTCATACAAGAGAGAAAGCTAAAGAATGGTAGAATCATAGCTTTGATCCAACCTTGTGGTATCACAAACTAACTAGTACTAACATGGTTTCACAGCAATGAGAAATTTTCTCCATAATTGGAACCTTGACAATGAGAGAGAAAAAGAAAGATTTAGGAAAGGAAGAAGAAGTTAGATCTGATCTAGAAATGATGTGTCCATTGAATCTCCATCCCCTATTGTTGCAAAGCATTTTTATTCTCTCTATAATTGACATCTAAAAGGAATCTCATCACTGAGTGTAACAAACTTGAAATATCTCTTCCTAATGATGAAAAACCTTTGCTCTGATAAAATATTAGACATGCATCTTAAGTGCTAATAAACCATATACTAAAATAATGTGGAGGTGAAAATATCATCACTTATTTCATCCCTAACAACCTTTACGCATACCCAATTCATCATTTTGCCAAAAACCAACTCTAAATTGCTATACCTGAATGTGGTTGAAAAATGAGTACCTGGGACAAAACCTCAAGAATAACTACAAAATACTGCTTCCTATGTGAAAAGAAATCTAAATCTTGAAAGCTCTCTTTAAAACTTTCCAATGATATATGATAGTTCTATATCCGCTCATCAGAAATGCCTAGAATATTAGTTTCAAAATTAGGCTCCTAGCATGGTTCTGAGGTCTACATTTTAATTTTTCAAAAATTTAACCTTTTTTCTAAAGTTAAAAGTTTAGGTTATAACCCTCCTTTTATTTAAAAGATTCCTATACATAATCTTTGAAGAAAATAATTAAAAATTATGCTTTCTACATTTTGAATTTTTCCTTCAATTATCCATCTAAGTCAAACCTATTTTACTTTCTTGTGCCACATGGTAGAACATGATTGGTTTGACCCCTACTCTGTCACTGCCATTTGGGCACCATGTGGCACCCTCTGATTAGGTCTACTAGTCTACCACATAGTACTCTCCTATTGGGTCTCTTTATATGATCATTGTGTCGTGTCACCCTTTGCGGGACGTCTTGCCACATCACTACCACATGGCATCTTCTGATTGGTCAAAAATTTTCCCTTGCCATGTCATCTATCACCTAGGCCCACTGTCACATGGAAAAAAGGAACTCTCCCACATTCCCTAACTTCTATGCATCTCCATAATGCGGAGAAGTGCCTGCCATTGGATTGTGCCATGTGGCACAATCTAAAAACATCCATCTTAAAACTGCCACATCATTGATCCTCATTTTCTATGACACATGTCATGTTCTGATTTGTCATTAATCCACATTAGCTATTCATGTGTACATTCTCAATTTGCATCTATTCAAAATTATCCTTGCCTTACTTTGGCTGACCAAGTGGGTCCCACACAAGATGCTTTCCTTTAAAAGGCATGTGTCTTGAAGACATTATGTCATTGGAGTGCTTGGATATATAAATTCATATGATATACCTTCCACCACCAATGTTGGATAAATCACTTGACTTCCTTTATTGTTTTTCCTAATGATCAGAGGAACCCTTCAACCTTTCTATGGTCAAAACTCTACTCCAAATGGTTTGTTGCTACTGAGGCATCTATTGAGCCCTTCAAATGCCATTCTCAAACTCCAAGTTAGGCCTCTAGCTCTATTTTTCTTTAAAAAATGTCTCCATTTTGATTCATGAGTAGCCAATAAATGTGCTTGGACATATATGATGGAGGGGCTGCTAGGAGAAGAAGAAAACATTTATTTATTGCCTTGATAACTCTAAAAAATGTCACTGCCCCCTTTCTTTGTTCATGACATATAGCATTAGGACAAGATGTATTTTTTTATATAATTTCTTCCAAGAAGTAGGTTGGAAAGGGAATTCACTGCAGATTTCTACCAAACTAGCATAACCAATATAATCCCCCCCTTCACTGTGGACTACTCTATTATTTCTCATCATTTGTGGGTGAAGGCATGGGATAGGAGGACCCTTAATGCACTCCTCCATGTGTACCATGCTCTCACAAACTTCCTCCATTGTGAGTTGGTGCACATGTTTGGTCTTCACACCATATGGCTTCAAGTTTTTTAATGGCTCTACTCCTCAACATGCCAACCGCTCTCTGCATACTTGCCTCTATTTTAGTTGGGCACCAGTGTGACCAAAATATAGAGTCATTTATGATAGGCATAAACTAATGTGGTGGGAGGCCATTGACTGACTCCCTTAAGGCATCTTCTTCCCCTTGTAACTATGCAGATTTAGTGTGTTAAAGATCATGATAGTTGGGATAGGTAGAGGCTGGGTAGTATCAATCAGACAAACTAAGACTTGCAACATTTGTTTCAAGAAAAATGTTTTAGAACTAAGATGTTTTAGAACTAATGAACTTCCTGCATATGGTTGCCAATCGGATGGTGACATATCACTAATGATTACCTTTGTATAAGAAATGACACTTGTCCCATCTTGATTTATCACAAGCATGGTGAAATGAGCAAATTGGAGAGCATATTCAATGATGATACTCTTGACTTGGATCAATCATTAAAAGACTGATGCACAAAGACTTGCATGATGGAAGTCCTACCTCATATATGAAGAGTTGGAAGAACATCATCTCATGGAACAAGTATTCAGTTGGCAAACAACACATGAACTACCATTGCAATATTTTCCTACAATCATTTGATTTGTTATAGTAATAAACTTACGTAAGATTTTTAATCATTGTAACATCCTTAGGACACTTGCAATCCCCAATCTCATCAACTTAATGGAATCAGTCAGGCCCCAAAGTGGGTCTGGCTAAACTTTTTTTCAAATTGAAACACTTGATACCTTAAGCTGATCTAGTGAACATTTGATATTGATTAAAATAAAAATCAAATTTTGAAGAATTAAAATTTAACTTAATTTTCAACCTTTTACAAACTTCCAATTTCATGCCAAGGGGGCCTTTGATTGGCCTTAGAAACTGATTGAATCCAACAACTAGGCTTTGAAAAATGACATGCTAATTCTTTGTTTTGCATTCTTGCACCTTGTTAGCATTCATCTCATGATGATTTTGGGGTTAATAGATATTGACCATCAAAGATGCCTTCATGAAACTGTCTACAAACAAACATGTCAGAAAACATAAAATGCATTCAGTTTTGGCTTCAAAAATAGGTCAAATTGACACTTGAGGGCATGAAAAATGAGGCATTAATTAATTATCATGAGGAGAGTATAAATCTATGATTTGGGCTCATGATGAATATCTAATAAAATTTGGTGAGCGGTCAAAGTGTGGTACTTGGATTTGTAGAATTGGGAATAGTGGTAGAAAAGTGATTTATGCAAATGAAATGGGTTTGGGAAAGTGTGTAGACAGATTCGTCAAGACTTGAAAATTAGAACACTTGAAGAATTTCTAGGGTAAAACACAATGATACAATCAATTTTTTTTCATCTATCATGGATTCAAATTTATGACATCTCAAACAAGGGTACCTATCAATTTGCACTTTATGACACCAGTAAAATTTCACAAATTGCAAATGGAATCGCTTTTGAAAACTGATCAAACAGATCTGTTAAGAGCTAAAATCTAAAACATAGAAAGAAATTGACCTCTATAATGTAATAAAAAATGAATTTTCTCATTTTGGTCAACCGGGTCAAAGTTACAACTGGTCAAATAGGGCCTCCTAGAATTCTAAACAATTTACATCAGCATGACAATAATAAACAACCAACTTTGAGGGACTCAAGACCTAATCAAAACATATCCAAATGACTTGAAAATTGAAACATAGGTTCTTTGATATGTTTAATAAACACTCCCAAAGTGGCAAGTCATGATGTATAACCGGGTGCAAGATATTCAAATGCAAACTAGGCTTCCTATCATTATTTGATACTGTATTACATAAACATGTAATAAATGGAATAAACACTAAGCAACTAATGCATATTCCTACATGATTATGAAAACCTCAAAATATTCAAGAGAACATGTAACTAAGAATGAAATGAAATAACAAAGATCTTAAACTATTGAAAATAACACCAATGCAAACCTCATGAAATCACCAATTGGTTGATGATTTCCTTGCTTATGGGATGTGGTTGCTCATAAATCTTGTAGAATAAAAATGAGGTAGATAGTGGATGTGGAAATGAGGAGAGGGATCTCCTTTTATAGGAAATGAGATGAAATGGATGGCTGAGATTGAATGCAAGATGAAGGGCTAGGATCTCTTAGGATCAATGAGGTGTCCATGAGGTGGAGGCCAAGTAAACTCCATGTGGATTAGGGTTTTTGACCATTCAAAGGGGGGGAAGATGCTCACAGATGTGTGAGCAACCTTTGATGGTGGCATTTCCATGACAAGTGTAAGAGGTGTGAGAAGCATGGCTTCTCACACATGTGTGAGACACCTTGATTCTCATGCAAGAGGACACATGTGCAAGAGGCATGGAAGGCATGAGGGGCGTGGGAAGTGTGAGCATTCCTCACACATGTGTGAGCACACACTTAGGATTAAAAGGGAATTAGCAAGATGATTAGGAAAATTAAGTGTGATTAAAGAAGTGGGTAGGTTTAGCATGATGGTTAGGTTAGGAAAGTGTGGTTAGGTGAGGGTTAAAGTTAGGAGCCATGTGCTCAAATAGGATTAAATGTAATATTTAATTCCAAGTGGGATTAGCAAAGGATTAATTAAGTAAATGAAGTAATTTACTTAATTAAAGGGAATGGGTTAGGATGCAAGTGGAAAAGGCTAGGATTTAAATAAACCTTAGTTTATTTAAATCAAGGAAAGGTGAATATAATTAAATAAATGTAAATTTATTTAATTAAAGGTAAGGTAATTAAATAAATAATAAATATTTATTTAATTGGTCAGGATAAAGGATTTGGACAATTTTAGATGTCTACATTTTGCCCCTCTTTGATATAGCATTAGCAATGTTATATCAAAGAAAAATAAAATATAGTGGTTGGGAGGATAAGACTAATAGCATGATGCCCCAGTCATAGGAAGATGAGGAAGGATGATGAGGGTGGAAGGGTACACCCCCTCGAGAGGACATGTGGGTTAGGAGAACACAGATGTTCTCTCAAAATGGACGGGAGGATGGATGGGAGTATAAAGTGATAAGGTTGATAAAGTTATGCTGCAATTGTGTGAAGAACCTAAGTTTGATATTGTATTTAACACTATGCACCAAGGTATGAGGAACCAAGATGACAATGTGTCAAGTATGTGATAAAAAGGGGTCTAATACAACTAGATGCCTTGTGAAACCATGATATGGAAGATCATGATTCCTAGGGACAATAGGATGCAATGACCATGATAAATGCTAAAAATATTAATGCATACAAGTAACAAGCAATCATGCACAATAAACCAAAAGAAAGCCAACATTTTTTCCCTAGTAAAGCTGAAAACCAATTAATGGATTGATTGATGATGATTGATTAAGGATGACAAAGCTAATGATAAGCATAATGCACATCCAAGGATTGGGAAGGATTCATCCCTTGATAATGTTTGAATAAGTTAATGGATTGTTAGCTGATTGGGTCAAATTGATGAATTGATGAAGGATTGATGTACAAGATTACAAGATTAGATTGATTGGATTAGTATTGATTGCATAGTGAGATTTTTTTGATTTTAGATTTTATTGGATTTGGATGAATAGATGAAGTTGAAATGCAAGTAGAAGAATGAATGTGGATGAGATTAGAAAAATTATGGTGAAAGGATGAAGAATGATGAGAGTAGAATAGAAATTGATGTGAAAGGATTAGAAGGGAAAATTGATTGATTTAGAGGATAAATGAAGTTGATTGAAGTGAGTGGAAGAATTAGATATGAATAAATGTGATATGGACAAATGTGGGATAGAATGGATAGAATGGATAGAAATGAATGGATTGAATGAATGTGGGATAGAATGGATAGAAATGAGTTGGGACTAATGACAAGGGAGAGCCAAGGCATGGTAAATGGATGGGCAGGGTAGGAATATCTAGATGGAGGAATAATAAATGGGTGGACCAAAGGATATGGTATCAGACAATGGGGAACCAAGGACCATGTTTCAAAGGAGTCCAAATGCTCCATACCAAGGAAAGGAAAATAGAAGAAAATATGGTGGGAAAGGATGCATGAAAATGGAAAGATGGTATGAAGGCTAGCGGATGGAGGAAGGGAAGGCATGTTTTCTTCCAAAGAATGTATAAACATTGTGTTGTGGTGCCTCTAGTAGTGATCATGAGCATGGGCATTAAAGTGGAATGAATATGGGATATGGGAGGGAGGGTATGAAAAAGGGACAATGATATGAAGGGTATAGATGAAATGTGGGATATGAAGTGGAGGCAATGGAAGGGATAACCAAGATTAAGGACATATGAAAGACTGATGGAAGTATGTAGGAGTATGGATGGAAAATTGATGAAATGAACATGACAAGGACTATGGGATGCATGATATGGATACCATGTCAAGATCAAATATATGGAAGAATTATAGATGGATAATGTATGGATGATGCGCAAGGGATATGGAAAGTGCATGTGGATGGATGAAAGGAAAGTGAAAGTCAAGATCAAAGATGGAACAAGATGATGAACAATAGATGGAAGTAGGGAGGATATGTATGGATGGAGCTTTCCCCTAGTGTAGAGTGCAAGCAGAAGAGGAAAAGTGAATGGATGGATAAGTCAAAGTGGAAGACATGATAGGAAAATGAAGGGAGGACTCAAGCATCTAGATATATGGATGGTATCCCTTGATATTTATTCTTTGTTATTTTCAAGGGATTTTGACTATTTGCTCATAGATTTTGATAGGGTAGTGAAAAGAAGGATGAAGTGGATTGGGGAATGGAGGACAAGGACTTATGAAAAAGTTGGGATTAAGGGGGTGGAGTGGGTGGGAGGAAGACATGGTTGATGGATGCTAGGTTGGAAGACTTGTGAATGAGTGGATGAAGGAGGCGGAAAGATCATCATTGGCACACATCTTGAAGGGTGATGGAAAGGACAAAATTATGGAGAATATGTAGGAGAAAGTGTGGATTTTGGGATATAGGGACCCAAAATGGATGAAGGAGATGATGGATTTAGGATGGTGGATTTGGGTATATAAGGACCCAAAATGGATTAGGAAAATGATTTGGCACATGGGAGCTTAGATGGCTTATGAATGAGGGAAACCTTTGGATTAGTGAAATTGGATGCCATTTTTGAAGTTTTCTTTGAGATTCATTGCTACATTAAGTAGCTTTGGAATCCACATAATTTTTGCATTTTTAATTTTTAGCCTTTGTGACCTTTGAGTGCTATTTTGGATCCTATTTTTTTTTCTTGGAAATGTCTTTTAGAGGGGACATGTTGATCCTTGGATTTTTCTAGATTTTTGGCTTTATTCATTTTTTCTTTAGCATCCAATTTGCTTCTATTGGCCATGGTATGGGTGCATGAAGAAGAGCGTATGGATGGTGAATGTTGGAAGGAATTCAAGGATGTGTGCCTTTGTTGATCTTTATTAGGGCCATGAGGGGATGATGTGGAGAACATGTATATGATGGATGGATGTACATAAGGACCCAAAATGGAATTAGGAAGGGATGAAGGGTTTGGCGATGGAACACAAGGACCCAAAATGGATAGAAGGTATGAAGGGTTTGGAATGGGAATATGGATATAAGGTCCCAAAATGGATTTGGAAGGTGAATGATGGGAAGCTTTAGGTTTGGAAGGAGTAACTATGGATTTGGAAGAAGTGGAAGGTATACCAACATCTTGAGACATTATTTCTTCAATGAGATGATTATTATTTTCAACACAAGATGCGAGTCCAGGTATATGGGGTTCATGAGTGGATTGGATAGGTGTGATAGGATCATGTGGAGGATTAGGATCACAAGGGGGATTATGAGGGATAATAGGATTGTGAGATGGAGTGGAATCATGGAATACAAATGAAGGGGTTCTTTGATCTTGACTTAAAAGGGGATCATGTGTTGGAATGAGTGGACCATGAGATGGAATAGGATCATGAGATCAACTGATTTGATCTTGACATGGAGGAGTATTACTAGATGGAGCAGAAGGAACTTCTTCATGAAGTGGAGGATCTATGGATGTTAATTCGTGAGATGGAGTGAAATTGGTGGTACATGGAATGCCTTGATCTTGATTAGGAAGGGAATCATGAGATGGACTAGGAGGGATAAATGGATCTTGAGGGATAAGGGAATGATGGGATGGAGAAATGCTCAGATTTTGAGGAGACGAGGAATCTATAATGTCATTCTTTAGAGGAAGATCTTGAGATGGAATTGGGGGTATGACTTTGGTCGATTGGCTCTCTACATGTTATTTTTGACACTTAGCCATGAACAATGAGAAATACCCCTTACGAGGTGGGGATGATGAAGGTGAAACTATAGTTAGGGGATTGGGATGATGGTTTGTGACATTAGGCTCAAAGTATGGGGAATTTCATGGAGGGTTGGGGTTGGATGGGACATTAGGACTACAGTCTTCAAAACATGGAGGAAGAGGACACATGGCATGGAAAGTGGACTCCTTCTGTTGACTTGCTAAGAGATAATTCTTTAGTTGCTCCATTTCCTTGGCAAGGTCGTTCGTGGTTGAGGAATTATGTGGACAATGAATGGAATAGTATGTGGTGTAAAGATAATGAGGTGGATTTCCCTTGTCAAAGGTAGAAGAATAATGAACATGAGATGGATTAGAGTTGGATGTGAAGGGTCGAGGATGGCTTTGATATGTAGGTTGAATGGAAGGTATAAATCCATATTGTCTTTGAAGATCGTCAACCATTTGATTAAGCCAATTCTGATCCATAGATGGTAGATAAAGAGTGACAAAAGATTCAATGATGGATGTAATATGTACCTAGGACTAGGAGCAATTTTGAACTTTGTGTTGATGTGATTTGAATTGGATTGGACTTGATATTGATTTGATATTGATATTGATTGGATGAGGGTTTGATTTGATGTGATAAAAACCCTATGATAGGACAAACAAGTGAATGTGAGATTTGAATGAAAATCCAATGTTGATGATGATGCTCCTATGTCCAAACTAGAAGATTTGATGTAAAGTTGAATTAGAAGAAGAATTGAATGAATGAGATTAGAAAGATTGATTATGGATGAAGATGTAAATGGATTGAATTAAGAATTGATTAGAAATGACTGAATGTGACAAGGAATTGGATTAGAAGAATGAGGATGAAGCATTGGATGAGGGAATTAAAGTGTGAAGTGGAGGATGAACCCTAACTAGGATGGAGATTAGGAATTAGATTGAATGATGAGGAAATGATTTGGATGAATAGAGATGATAAAGATGTCAAGGACTTGTTTGGATGATGAAGACAAGAGATGTATGAGGGTGATGAATTTGATGGAAAGAAGAAGTGATGTGGACAACTTGACTGAGAGGACTAAAACCAAGACTTGTTTTTGTTGTTTTTGAGATTTTTTTATTTTTATTTTATTTTTGAACTTTTATGATGTTTTTGGATTTTTATGTTTTATGATGTTTTTGGATTTTTCAAATTTGATATGCAAAATCAAACAAGGAAATATATACAAGGCAAGTGTAGCCGATGTGTCCCCTTCAACTGGGGAGGGTTTTAAACACTCAAGCACGCCAAACACACCAACAATCCTAGTGCAACTAGGATGTACAAGGATCAACTAGAGGACATCCTTTATATACGCAAGGTATGTGAGGCCCAAATCTATAGATGAAAGAAAATAATGCCACACAACTGGGGGGAGACGGTAACCCAAATCTTCTCCTTCACTTTCCAAAGGTATAAAGTTCTTTGAGGCTTAGCCAAGAGTGACAAGATTTTACTTCCAAGAGAGGTGTCTTTCAATTCACCTCTCGACTTTTATACTCTGCCAAAACACTAGAGTTGAGGTCATCCCAAGGGGTGATGAAATCCCCAAGTAGGCCTCCTACAAAAAGATAAATAAGACCACTTATTTCTTGTACACCCAAGATCACTTGAAGGCACGAGGGGAGAGAATACATAAGTGGCCTCAAGGTTTAAAAGACACACATTCTTTTCCAATGAAGCTTTAGGTTTTGTAATCTACCTAAAGATACACATGATTAAAACATACAATGTTCTTTCCAATTTGACAACGTCATAAAAATTGAGAGTTTGCCAACATAAGTAAATCAAGTGTCATCAACATAAGAAAATTCGATAAGGAAAGAATCAATTCACTTTAGGCATTCAAGATTGAGTGATTGTTCATTTTAAGCACCAAAATAAAATGTGTATTGCAATGTTCTTTGATCCTTAGACATGCAAGATTATGTTATCATTCATTCCAAAGCAAAAGTGGTGTTCAATTAATTGTGCATTCAAGATTGAGTGATTATTTTAGCATTTAACCATGCATTCAAAGAAAAGTGTTTAATCATAGAAGTTCATTCCAAAAAAAATTTAAGACTAAAACTTGCAAGCAATATTGTTAGTGAGAAAATATCCCTACAAAACCACAAGTTAGGGCAGCGAAAATGTAGGACAAACATGAAACAACCCTACAATGAAAGTGTTAAGACAAAGTTTAGCCTTTGATAGAAAAAATAGGGAACTAAATATCATCAAAATCTTATGAAACTAGCACCATCATGATAGGCTCACAATCAACTTTCTAGCGATATTTGGTTTTTTAACAATGGAGTTTGTATGCTGAAGTTATGAGCAAAAAACCAAAGGCTGCTCCTTATGGCCTAGAAAGGCATGTAGACTGCTGATGTAGTGATGACATCAGCAACCTGTGAGGTTAAATTTGACAGTTAGAGGCATGTCGGGCAATTTTTTTTTGGTATTTTGATGTTTAAAAAAATAAAAAATCTAGTTTATAAAAAAAGGGATAAATGCTATTTAAAAAAATAAATAAAATAAAGTTGCACAGAAATCAATACATATGATTTTGAACGTAAATAAATATCAAAAAAGAAAACAAAAATATTTTTAAAATGGTTAAGGGAGGGATGGTGGAGGAAGGGCTTTGGCAGAGTGGCGGGAGGAGCAGAGTGAAGTGGGGGTGTAGGGATTGGTGGAGTTACAGGTGGTGGTGGTGGTGGTTGCACGGGGGAGTTAGAGTTTTACGGCAGGTGGAGGAAGTGGAGTGTGGTGAAGGCGGCCGAGGGTTTTGGGCTGAGAGGTAGTAGGGGTTGGGTTATGGCCACACGCAAAGGTAGGGGTGGTGGATGGTATGCCGATGGGTGGTGGCGGTGGAGTGGGGGAGTGTTTGTTGCTATGAGCGGTGGGTTCAACAAATGCAGGGGGCTAGAAAGTCGAGGGCTTATGGAGTAGGTACAGTTGCGGTAGGGGTATGGTGGTAGCTGCGATAGATGGGAGGTAGTGGAATGGTAGTGGTGGAGGGATCGGTGGTAGTGATGAAGCCGTGGGCTGCAATGGCGTCGACGGTGGATGGAATAGGGGGGAGTGCAGTGGAGGGTAGTGAAGGGAGGTGCTTGCAGAACTACCATGGGTGGAAGGAATGTAGGGGAAGCACTGTAGGTGGTGACAATACCGACTGACCTGTAGTAATAAAAAAAAGACAATAATTAGAAATTTTTAAATTTTTTGTTATATATATATTTCTTTAAAAACAATTTATATATATGTTTAAAATGCACAAAGAAGATATAAATGAAACTAAATAAGCCCCCTTCTTCTTCTTCTTCTTCTTTTTTTTTTTTGCTTATTTAGCTATTAACAAAGGAGTGTGTGTGTGTGTGTGTGTGTGTGTATAGATTTCCTAATAATGAAGAGTATATTCAATGTATATGTACCTCTACAACTTGGAAATAAAGCAATAAGAAAATATAGAGTGTTTTATGTCAAAAAACTTCCCTTATGTGCTCCAAACACGATGATGGGCTTTATGGCTTGATTAGAGGCTCTCTTATTCAATCTACAAGCTCACAAAATATTCAAAAATACATTAGATAGTTAGTTTGAACTCGTGAAGTGGGTCCCACTGGGCGTGCCAAAATGTATTGCATAAAATGTAATAAACAGAATAAACACTTAGCAACTAATGTATATTCCTACATGATTACACAAACCTCAAAATATGCAAGAGAACATGTAACTAAGAATGACATGAAATAACAAAGATCTTAAACTATTGAAAATAACACCAATGCAAACCTCATGAAATCACCAAGTGGTTGATGATTTCCTTACTTATGGGATGTAGTTGCTCACAAATCCTATAGCATAACAATGAGGTAGATAGTGGATGTGGAAATGAGGAGAGGGCTCTCCTTTTATAAGAAATGAGATGAAACAGATGACTGAGATTGAATGCAAGATGAAGGGCTAGGATCTCTTAGGATCAATGAGGTGTCCACGAGGTGCAGGCCAAGTAGACTCCATGTGGATTAGGTTTTTGACCATTCAAAGGGGGGGAAGATGCTCACACATTTGTGAGAAACCTTTGATGGTGACATGTCCATGACAAGTGTAAGAGGTGTGAGACACCTTGATTCTCATGCAAGAGGACACATATGCAAGAGGCATGGAAGGCATGAGGACTGTGGGAAGTGTGACCATTCCCCACACATGTGTGAGGATTCCTCACACATGTGTGAGCACACACTTAGGATTAAAAGGGAATTAGCAAGATGATTAGGAAAAGTAAGTGTGATTAAAGAAGTGAGTAGGTTTAGTGTCATGCCCAAAATCTAAGGGCAAAACACACACAATTTTTTTTATTTTAAGAACTATGATTAAGTAAGATAACAATGGTCGTAAGAGATTTTAAATGTTTAACTATAATGAAACTAATTGTTCAAGTAGTTTTAAATTTAGATACCCATAAGTACTTTGAAACTAGATGCAAGTTCATCATTGATATAAGAGGTTACAACATAGTTTGCACATTTCGTAAAAAGGGTTATGTTGGGTGAATTGAAAATTTCTTAATAAATCAATTAATTAAATTAAAAAACTAATTCCATTTAACTAGCGTCCTAAACAAAACTTATCAATTTCTAGAATACTATCATAAGAGAATTTAGAACTCTAAAAGATCTATCAAATTTAACTATCCAACCCATGCTAAATACATTTTAAACTTTAATAAAAAATCTAAGCTATTCTTTAATATACATACAATATAGATAAACATTATTATCAATTATACTATCTACATTTTAATTTCAAATTATGTGCTACGTTCTCATAAAAATCTAATTTATTAATCTATCAATTACAATTAAAATTGAAGACTAGAATTATTTCAATTAATTCTATAAGTAAATCTAAACTTTATTCTAGACTATGATAAATTTAAGTCCACATTAATAATGTCAATATTAAAGTCAATCTTACTAATCTCCATTAAAACAAGATAATACTAACACAAAATATACTTGAAACTTGAATATGCTAATTAAATTTGCTACTGAGTTAAAACTAATTTCTAGATGATACAAATTTCAAAATTGAGAATTACTATCTAAAATTTATACTTCACCAATTAAATTCTAACACAAAACTATACTAACCACCACTTCTAATAATAACTACTAAAATCTACAATATTCTAACTAGAAATATACTAATTTCAAATTAAAAATTTTAAATTACAACTAGTTAATAATCTAACAACTAAGTGCTATCCTATACTAACACCATTCTAAGCATTAAATTGAAAGCTTTAACTAAATAAACTTAAGTATTAACTAAGCTTTGAACTAAGCTTTGAACTGACCAAGGATTAAACTAACTCTACTCTAACTACCTACCAACATACCCTATACTAACCTAGTCTACATACTAACTATGACTAACAAACTATACTACTCAAAATATAACACTACCCCCTATCCTAAGACCTACCCTCCCTTCCACCTAGGCCAAGTGGCCTGTCCACATGGGTGAGCCAACATCAAAGGGGAGCGCACTACCCAAGGCCTGCGCAATGTAGACCTAGTTTCCCTATCTTGCGTGAGTTAAGGGGTGATGTGGGGAGGTCAATGCTTAGGGAATGGAGAAGATATGGTGTAAGGGAAGGGGGGGTTAAAGTTGATAAAATGTATGTTTAATAAAACACTCCTTGCCCACCAGTCACACCAGGGAAGAGGGGATAGGTCTGCACACACCTGGCAGACTTGGGGCAGTGCAAAATGCCTTGGATCTAGCGTGGGGGGGGGGGGGGGGGGGGGAGAACATATGGGGTAAAGTTTAATTTAATATATATTTTAACAAACTTTCTCCATCCCCCTTGAAATGACATCAATACTTGCTGCAAGGGGATTTGGGATTGTCACGCCTAGCCCATAAATGGGAAGGTAAAAAAAGTAAGAGAATGGGGGGGAGGAGAGGAATAATTAAGTGGGTGAAATTGATTTTTTTATTTATTAATTAAATGTATAGATATAATGGCCTACATACCTTGCCCATATCTATGCAACATGGAATTTAATGCCAAAAGTTTTATGGTTGAGAGGAGGCAATAAGAAATGCATTAACATATGCATTAGATATTTTATTTTTGAATTTATTTGATTTATATTATTTAAAGAATTAGTAATTATTTTAGTTGAGATTTAAAGGGGAATAACTCAGAGAATATTCTCTATGACTTGAGGGAATTAAAATTTTCCCCATACATTTTCCAGAGAGGTTTTTACTCCTGGGAATGCACATTTTTCTTTGAAGCCATTTTTTTATCTAAGTGTTAATATGTTCTTCTTGCTATACCATTTTTTTTTATACAAAGAGTGATTTCTCCCCTAGTAACAACATTGTTTCCTATTAAAAAGCATACTAATACAAGGATGAGAATAAGATTATTCCTTTATTTTCTCCTATAATTATGTTTAATTAAACATCATATAAAAAGGTGTACGTTCCATTTATTCAGAATTCAAGGTGATGCATAACTCTTAACCAAATTTGATTTTGTCAATTATATAGTTTAACAAGGAGAGAGATAACTTCATTGTCCACAATGTAGGATTTTCATTTCCCCTAAATACATAAAACATCAAATTGGAAACTTCAACATATCAAATTACATTTCCTTAACATAATTGAAAACTTGAGAATTCATAATTCGGAGACATTATCTATTGAGTTATTTTCCCACATACATATGCATAATTTGAGAATCACATAAGAGCAATGCAAGGAGGTTTTCATAATCTTTTTCTTTCTCTATTATTTAACTTGGTTCAAGGCTCCATCGGGAAAGAACCAATAAGAAAACCTGACATCTTTGCCAAAACATCAAAATTTAAAATACATTTTACATAATATTACAATTCAATTGAATCCTCTTCTAGGTCCTTCACAAGTGCTTTCTTCCAATACCTTTAATACCTCAAGGAAAACAAGGAGAAGACAAGAGCTAACCTGGGGTGAAACATCACAACATCAAGAACAAATCAAGCATACACCCCCAACCCTGTTTTACACAATGGGTCCAAACATAGAACTTGACTAGGGGGTAAAAGCACAAACCTGTGTCACCTTTTGTGATATCTTGTACCATTTCAGCCGGAACCCTTTTGGCTGTAACAGATCTGGCCATACACATGTGGCAGTTTCATGCGCCTACATGGCGCATACTGTTTCGGCCAAAACAGGTTTGGCTGAAAGGGTTTCGGCCGAAACCCCGAGCCGGAATAAAACCCGCCGCAAACTTCTTGCGGCTATCATTGTTACTATTGCAGTTCCTAAATGTTTGGAGAGTGGGTTAAGGGCTTCGGCCGTAACTGGTTGGTGGTTTTTTCCTCCTCATTTTTTAATAGTTTTTAAACGTATTTTTGATTAATAGATGTTAATCGTACTTAAAATAGTTGTTTTTTACGTATTTTGTGAGTGAAATGCTTTAAATTATTTATTTTTTAATATGTTTAAATTATTTTAGATTATTTTAGAATGGTATTTAAATTAATTTGTTAGCAAAAATGTAGTTAAACATGAGATAAAAACGTACAAAAACATTAATTAAAAGTGTAGAAAAATATTAGGAAAAACATTAGGGTAAAATATAGAAAAACATTAGTTAAAAGTGTAGAAAAACATTAGGTTAAAATATAGAAAAAACATTAGGTTAAAATATAGAAAAACATTAGGAAAAACATTAGGCTAAAATATAGAAAAACATTAGGTTAAAATTTAGAAAAACATTAGGTTAAAATATAGAAAAATATTAGGTTATGAGGTAAAAATGTAAAAAAATATTAGTAAAAAATGTAGCAAACTTTTAGGGAACATTATTCAGTTTCTAACATAACCTAATGGATCTAGAGGTGAAACAATAATATCTTATGATGAAATTAATTTTGACATTAAATACACCTTCTAACATAACCTTATATTAACTACAATCATAACCCATACCACATTCTAACCATAACATAGGCCTTCTACTAACCGAATGAACCGCACTTAGATATTGATGATGTTCATTTTAACAACTAGTTATTGTTAGGTAATAATGATTCTTACATTACCAAATGACACATAATGACCTCATGATACATTTCTAGGTATTTTTATCCATATATATGTTAAGGGGACCTAGGGACTCCTATTAGGTCATTACGTCTGTTATAGGTTGTAATAGGTATTCATATGTTTACTAGCACATAATAGGTATTTTTAGGTAATAATAAGTCTTAAATTACCAAACAACACATTACTTGATCACTTATGTCAACTGCATTTTTCAATACGTTATCCATACATGTGTGTCTTAAGGGGACATATGAGTCGTAATAGGTCATACTATTTTTTATAGGTTCTAATAAATCTTAATATGTATTATTAGGATATAATAGGTCTTATTAGGTAATGATGATTCTTACATTACCATATGACACATAACGACCTCATGATACATTTTTAGGTTTTTTTATCCATATATATGTTAAGGGGACCTAGGGACTCCTACTAGGTCATTACGTTTGTTATAGGTTGTAATAGGTATTCATATGTTTACTAGCACATAATAGGTATTGTCAAGTAATAATGAGTCTTACATTACCAAACAACACATTACTTGATCACTTATGTCAACTTCGTTTTTCAATACGTTATCCATACATGTGTGTCTTAAGGGGACATAGGAGTCGTAATAGGTCATACTATTTTTTATAGGTTCTAATAAATCTTAATATGTATTATTAGGATATAATAGGTCTTATTAGGTAATGATGATTCTTACATTACCATATGACACATAACGACCTCATGATACATTTTTAGGTATTTTTATCCATATATATGTTAAGAGGACATAGGGACTCCTACTAGGTCATTACGTCTGTTATAGGTTGTAATAGGTATTCATATGTTTACTAGCACATAATAGGTATTTTCAGGTAATAATGAGTCTTACGTTACCAAAAAACACATTACTTGATCACTTATGTCAATTACATTTTTCAATACGTTATCCATACATGTGTGTCTTAAGGGGACATAGGAGTCGTAATAGGTCATACTATTTTTTATAGGTTCTAATAAATCTTAATATGTATTATTAGGATATAATAGGTCTTATTAGGTAATGATGATTCTTACATTACCAAATGACACATAATGACCTCATGATACATTTTTAGGTATTTTTATCCATATATATGTTAAGGGGACCTAGGGACTCCTACTAGGTCATTACGTCTGTTATAGGTTGTAATAGGTATTCATATGTTTACTAGCACATAATAGGTATTGTCAGGTAATGATGAGTCTTACATTACCAAACAACACATTACTTGATCACTTATGTCAACTGTGTTTTTCAATACCTTATCCATACATGTGTTTCTTAAGGGGACATAGTAGTCGTAATAGGTCATACTATTTTTTTTAGGTTCTAATAACTCTTAATATGTATTATTAGGATATAATAGGTCTTATTAGGTAATGATGATTCTTACATTACCAAATGACACATAACGACCTCATGATACATTTTTAGGTATTTTTATCCATATATATGTTAAGGGGACCTAGGGACTCCTACTAGGTCATTACGTCTGTTATAGGTTGTAATAGGTATTCATATGTTTACTAGCACATAATAGGTATTGTCAGGTAATAATGAGCCTTACATTACCAAACAACACATTACTTGATCACTTATGTCAATTGCATTTTTCAATACATTATCCATACATGTGTGTCTTAAGGGGACATAGTCGTAATAGGTCATACTATTTTTTATAGGTTCTAATAAATCTTAATATGTATTATTAGGATATAATACGTCTTATTAGGTAATGATGATTCTTACATTACCAAATGACACATAACGACCTCATGATACATTTTTAGGTATTTTTATCCATATATATGTTAAGGGGACCTAGGGACTCCTACTAGGTCATTACGTCTGTTATAGGTTGTAATAGGTATTCATATGTTTACTAGCACATAACAGGTATTGTCAGGTAATAATGAGTCTTACATTACCAAACAACACATTAAGATCACTTATGTCAACTGTGTTTTTCAATACGTTATCCATACATGTGTGTCTTAAGGGGACATAGGAGTTGTAATAGGTCATACTATTTTTTTTAGGTTCTAATTGTTAGAGTAAATAATTAATATTTAATTATTTATTCTATTGCTTAAGCTTACTTAGGTCATGCATTTATTTAATATTTATTTAATGCATGTAGTGGTTAGTTGTTGACAACTCGGGAGTTTGCTCCTTTTTTAGCATATTCCACTTTTTGTGGATATGTGCTGAGTTGTCAATCTTGTCTTCTACCTCCTTCTAGCTTGTTCTACAAGCTTCCATGAGCTCTTTATATTCGGGCTCCCTCTTTGTATTTTCACAACAATCAAATCATAACATCATTTCTTATTGTAAATACATTTCTTCTTGTGTTTG
Organism: Cupressus sempervirens; assembly: GCA_028749045.1. NCBI lineage: Eukaryota > Viridiplantae > Streptophyta > Pinopsida > Cupressales > Cupressaceae > Cupressus > Cupressus sempervirens. The sequence goes on along the minus strand of CM053783.1, from coordinate 636,056,312 downwards.
CATTATGATGGCTCTCATGTCCGTTTAGGGTTTTTTGCCCGTGCTCCATGCTCTTCCCTTCTATGGCTTCTCTTTGATAGGTTTCGCATGCAGGTGATCTTGGCATCTTCGGAGTTGGCTTTCCTCAACTCCAACATGGTATCAGAGCCTTCCTGCTACTGCTTCGTTGAAGAATTTTGAAGCCGTGATTTGAAGTCACAAACCCTAGTTTGTTTATGCATTTTTTCTTCAAATCAAGGGATCAGCGAATTTTAGGAGCACTTTGGGCCCAAACGGACATCACCATTGGATCCGAAAGGCCATTTGCAGTCAGGATTCATATAAAATTTGTCAAATTTGGAGACAGGGCTCCAGGGGGCAAAATTTTTTAAGATCGGGGGGCTGTACGGACGAAAAATTGGCATTTATTGCAATTTTGTTTTTAAATTTCACAGCGCCACCGCCGCGCCACTGCGGGGCCGCCACTGCGCCACCTATGCGCAACCCACAGTGGCCGCAGCAGGGAGTGCCGCCCAGGCTCCACCGCGGCTCGACCGCCTCCTTGGCCGTCACTCGAATGCGGATTTCCGCTGGCGGCTCCTCCTAGTCCGCCACCCTGCGGCCACCTTCGCCGGTAGCTCAGCCGCCCCAATCGCCTCTGCTTAGCCTACCTCCGCTCCGACAGCTCTGCATTTTCGTCAGCACCACGTCAGCTTTTGCAACCACTGCGGGGGTGACACGTGGCCTGGGAGCCACGTGGCACCTTGCCACGTGGACCCTGCCACGTCACCCGCCATGTCATCCTCTGCCACGTGGCATGCCACGTGGCCATTCTTTTTTGTAGTGATGGGTGATAGGCCATCAAATTTTTTCCCCTCAAATTGCTGACGTCACCATGAGGTCAGCGCTGCATCAGCCTTTGCATGCACCTCTCCTGATTTGCTTTTGGACCTTCCTTTGGTTTTTTGGCCATAACTTTTGCATACGGAGGTATTTTTCCAATCCGAAAGAAGTGCCAGAAAGCTGGTTCCGAGACGAAGATTTTGGTGCAGGTATTTTTAGGTTTTGATGCTTTTTTATTTCTTTTTTTTGTTGAAGTCCGAAGTCTTATTTTTGACTTCGGCATGCATATCTTTTGCGTCCCATGCCTATTTTTTGAAAAATTTATATTTATAGAAAGCTGGTTTTGTGTACTCTTCAGAAAAGTAGTCCTTTTTCTTTGTTTTTGGCCTCTTCTCTTTCTATCATAGTTTTGGCATTTTTGCTCTATGGTGGATATTTTGAGTGTTTTAGGCCCGAGGATCATTTTCCTGGCATGTTTTGCTTTCTTTTCGGCTGTACTTTCTTCTGGTTCAGCTCTTTTTCAGTTCTAATCATTGTAGCTATCATTTTGAAGCACTTTTTATTCTCGCACTGAGATAAACTGTCACTTTTGTATTTCGGGAGTCATGAACGTTGTTTTGAGTCAGCTATGCATGCACTATTTCATAAAGCACCATGGGGAGGATTATTTGTTTGCTGTTTTAGGCATTCTCCCTTTGTCAAGTGAGTGTCCCTTCCACAAATTAGCCCCATGCAGAGTCAGTTAGACCATGTCTTTATCGGTGTCTGTACCTCTTTTCCTCTTTCCTCGTTCTTGGTTCGTTTGCAGGAGATTTTGGCTCACCTTCTCAGTTGCCTGTCATCACACCTCGTCTGCGTTAAGGGGGGGTTATGTTGTTGTTCTAATGCATCTGTGGTTCAATGGTTCAATAGTGTGAACTATGTATTCAGTGGTTGATCCTATATACAAGGCGATTGCAGTGGCTGGCTACCTATGCATTTCGGTGAGATGGATCATCTACCATATAGACATGCTTAGTTCGTGCCTTCTTCTTCCATGGAGGTTTCTTTAGATCAGAAGTTTGGCAGATTTGCGACTTCTTCATGGTTCAGTGATGCTGCTTCTTCATGATCATTCCTTGTTCCTGTTTTAGGGGACAATTTCCCTAGTTGGAGACTTCTTCAGCTCTTCACTGGGTTCTTACCTCTTTTTGGGGGAGGGTTTTTCCCATGTGGTTTTCTCTCTTTCCTTGCTTACAGAGGTTGCATTTTCTTGCATTGTACTTGGGTACCTAAAATGGCCTCGTTGCCGGGACCCATTATGCATTTCATCTTTGTTTTGTGAGCTTAAGGCATTTCCCTAAGTTGCACTTAAGGGGGGGTGTTAGAGTAAATAATTAATATTTAATTATTTATTATATTGGTTAAGCTTACTTAGGTCATGCATTTATTTAATATTTCATATTTAATGCATGTAGTGGTTAGTTGTTGACAACTCGGGAGTTTGCTCCTTTTTTAGCATATTTCACTTTTTGTGGATATGTGCTGAGTTGTCAATCTTATCTTCTACCTCCTTCTAGCTTGTTTTACAAGCTTCCATGAGCTCTTTATATTCGGGCTCCCTCTTTGTATTTTCACAACAATCAAATCATAACATCATTTCTTATTGTAAATACATTTCTTCTTGTGTTTGCATTATGATGGCTCTCATGTCCGTTTAGGGTTTTTTACCTGTGCTCCATGCTCTTCCCTTCTATGGCTTCTCTTTGACAGGTTTTGCATGCAGGTGATCTTGGCATCTTCGGAGTTGGCTTTCCTCAACTCCAACACTAATAACTCTTAATATGTATTATTAGGATATAATAGGTCTTATTAGGTAATGATGATTCTTACATTATCAAATGACACATAATGACCTCATGATACATTTCTAGGTATTTTTATCCATATATATGTTAAGGGGACCTAGGGACTCCTACTAGGTCATTACGTTTGTTATAGGTTGTAATAGGTATTCATATGTTTACTAGCACATAATAGGTATTGTCAGGTAATAATGAGTCTTACATTACCAAACAACACATTAAGATCACTTATGTCAACTACGTTTTTCAATACGTTATCCATACATGTGTGTCTTAAGGGGACATAGGAGTCGTAATAGGTCATACTATTTTTTTTAGGTTCTAATAACTCTTAATATGTATTATTAGGATATAATAGGTGTTATTAGGTAATGATGATTCTTACATTATCAAATGACACATAATGACCTCATGATACATTTCTAGGTATTTTTATCCATATATATGTTAAGGGGACCTAGGGACTCCTACTAGGTCATTACGTCTGTTATAGGTTGTAATAGGTATTCATATGTTTAAACTAGCACATAATAGACTGACCTTACTATCAACCTTAATAAAACTATATCCCATTTACTTTATTAACATTCTTAACTCTAATTCAAACTAGTAAATTAAGTCATGAGTTCTAAATTGTAAATTAACATTTGCTAACTAAACTCATTTACTTATCTAGTAACAAATTTTTCTATCCCTATGTCCTAACTCTCATCTACACTCCCCATAATCATCAAAGCATTTACATCAAAATTTAGATTTTAGTCAAGAATTATATTTTTTTATTGCATGTATGTACATGTGTGCACTTAGTTATCATTTAATCAAGAAATTTTATTTTATTTTTATTGCATATACATGTACATGTACGAATATTTATTTTTCACATTTGCATGAGCACGTTACAATGTACATTAGATATGGTCTCTAAGATAATTTGTTTTAAAATACATATGTATGTTACATGATTGTTCATTTAGCACCATACATTTAATGTTGTGTATTTATATGTACATGTGTTTCAAATTAAATTTAACTTTTAATTATTTTAATTTAAATAGACTTGTATGTTTATATTTGTATATATATGCATGTGCAGATCTCTAGATATTTATCACTCAGATTGTAGCTTCACATTCATATTCTCATATTTATTTTCATATATACATTATGGCATCCAATTCTGGGGATTGTGCTCCTGCATCCTCAGGGGATGCCAGTGTTTGTGGTGGGGGTTAGAGTGTTGAGTCTGGTACAACACGTAGATCGACCTCCACCCATGATTGACAACAGTTATTTAGAGATACAGTGGCGAGATTATCTCGTGCTATGCAGGTTTTGGATAGCTCGCTTTCCTCTTCTACTACCCTCCCTAATAGGGAGAAGGTCATAGCGATGCGAGAGGAGTTATTTCATATGATTCAGACAGTTGAATCATACAACCCTTTTGATGATATGAGCATCGAGACATTTTATTCTTCTTTATCTCACAGTGTCACTGGCACTGTGAAGTACACACAGATTGATACTGAGGTTTCCATCGGCATGGTGAAAGCCATGTTTCCATCTTATGCAGATCGTCGCAGAGTTAGAGGCTACTCTACGACGAAGTGTACTGATCCACTCGTCGCATCATTGATGTATCCTCATTGGTTGGCTACTCATCATAGATGGCCACAGAAGGATGAGTTCCCCCTATATTTCTGCAAACAATTGTTTACAAAATTTCATTTACATTATGATGTTGACTATACAGATTATCCAGGGCATGTTGGGCAGGGTCAGGGGAGACTTTCTGATAGATTTAGACCCGCGGACACTCCTACACCCATTAACAAATGGGAAATGGTGGGTCTAAACCTTTTGGTTATGCCTAGAGGTCCACAGATGGCTGCTGCAGGTGAGAGTGTTCCTGATGACACAATTAGGACACAGATTTTTTTCAGCATCGCCACTGTCGCCACATAGTTACACAAGATTTCTTCTGATTGATGTAGTCGATATATGCTACGGTCTCGAGGTACCGCTCCCACAGCTGCATCATCTAGCATACCTGTTGATGATGATTATGGAGTTGCAGACATACCTTCTCCTATAGACATTTCTGCAGTCTTAGAGGTGGATGCATTGCATCATTTGGCATCATATTTAGCATCTGATCTTTTAGATGCATATCAAGAATTATCTACACTCTCAGGGATTCCACTTTGTGACATGAGCTCTCAAATTAGACATATTTTGTCACGTACAACAGTCCCAGAGGATTCACAGAGGCAGGAGGACATTCCTGCACCTTCTACTACTCCTACTGCTACACAGGCCTAGGCTACAACACCAGCCCCAGCTACTCAGGACCCTACAAAACCTCCCCCTACTCAGGATCTCAGTGGCACCATACAGCCTGGTCTATTTACTTCCATGCCTTTAGATCAGGGCCGCACTATTGACTTGGATGCTGATACTATTTTTTCATTACATGATTCAGATATCAGTCAGATCGGCAGAGCATTACATAATGCTACAGTAAATATCTAGATATATGTTTAGATTTATTTTTATTATCATAAATAATATGTCTATATGTTTAAATTAATGTATATGTGTGTGTTTGTGTATGTGTTATAGGGTTTGAGTGATAGAATGTTACGTTTTGCTAATCTATAGATACCGACAGATCCTACACGTCGTGAGTCCCAGGTATGTTACAATTTATATATATATATTTGATTTATATACATGTAGATCTTGATATAATTTTTCTATACACATAATTAAATGGCTCACTTGCTATCATTTGACACAGGGTTCAGATGCAGCTGATAGACCCTTTTGGGGACAAGGCCCAAGATCAGGAGGGGGGATGTAGCTGATTAGATCATATGTGGCCTTTTATTTTATTACACACATGTTATGTCTAGATACATATTTATATGGATAGTTTGATGTTTTAAATGTTATTTCCATATGCATACATTTTATATCCAGACACTTTGATGTCTTATATGTTATTTTCAGATACATGGTTTATATGGACACTTTGATGTTTTATATGTTATTTCTAGATACGTGTTTATATCATGGACACTAAATGATGTTTTATATGTTATTTCGAGATACATGCTTATATGGAGATTTTGATGTTTTACATATGTTATTTCCAGACATTTGATCTACATGATCTATTTTTATACATTTAATATGGGTACATTATATTCTCCAGATATATGCACATGTATGTTATTGATCTTTTAATGTAGACGTCTATTTTATTCATCTTTTATGTAACTTATGTATGTGTTATGCACATGTTTCTATATGTTATTCATATTTTCAATATTCAAGTTTACATGTATATGTATAGTTATTCATCTTAATGCCTTAATCTAAGTGTAATTAACTATATAATTTTAATGGTCGATGTACATAACAATATAACATATATTTAATGACATTTCTTAATTAACTGTATAATTAACTATATTTAGTCTAATTATATTTAATGTAGATCATGTATTAACTATATTTAATGACATGTCTTAATTAACTATATTAAATCTAATTATATTTAATGTCTTAATAATTAAGTCTATTTAATGACTTAATTAAGTCTATTTAATGACATACCTTAATTAACTATAATTAACTATATTTAACCTAATTAACTATAACTAACTATATTTAATCCTATTAACTATATTTAATGTCTTACTAATTAACTCTATTTAATGACTTAATTAACTCTATTTAATGACATGCCTTAATTAACTATAATTAACTATATTTAACCTAGTTAACTATAACTAACTATATTTAATCTAATTAACTATATTTAATATAATTATATTTAATGTCTTAATAATTAACTCTATTTAATGACTTAATTAACTCTATTTAATGACATGCCTTAATTAACTATATTTAACCTTTAACTTAATTATATTTAATCTAATTATATTTAATGTCTTAATAATTAACTCTATTTAATGACTTAATTAACTGTATTTAATGACATACATTCTTAATTAACTATAATTAACAACATTTAATTAATAAAATATAATGTACATGTAATTATATGTAACATAGTTCATATAACATATACATGTAATCTTAACATAACGATTATATACAAACATAAAGAATGTATCATATAAGAACATATAAAGATTATATGTACATACAAATACATACAAATACTAAAAAGGTTGTCTTAAGGGGAGGTCCTAAGAGACCTGGTCTTAAATGAGATATACATGTCGAATTTAAATAAAAATAACAATACATGTCTAATTTTGCATATACAAGATAAATGATCCAATGTACAAAAATTTATATAAAACAAATATCCTATCAATATTAAATATGAAAGTATAAGAGCTATACAGGCATAACTCAACTAGAGCTCCACAATAAGTACATAGGTAAACTAGAGCTCCACAAACAATGTATTGTTAGGATCCTCTCTACTTTTTATTATCTCCAGAAGTTTTTCATGTTCTTCAATAGGCAATTTCCACTTTTGATTTCCACGACGTCCTTTTCTTTGTACTACTTCAAATTGTAATTTGGTTGCTATAACATGGTTACTATAGTGTAAAACCTTTTCTCCAGGCTTGTATTCAATAAATTCAATACCACTACCAATTACCCTTGTTTGTTGATAATATATTCCTTCAATAACAACTGATCCAATTGGATATGACTGTTCATCAGCATCTATAGTTCCTTCTAGCAACTTGTGTTTTGCTTTTGTGCATCTTAAAAGATAATAGTCCACATTTTCTGCATTATCTGGTAAGGCTTGAACTGCAAAAATATCTTCTACATGTATATAAAAAGAGAAATATAAATTAATTTTAAAATAAATATACATGTATATTAATTTATATATATGTATATATGCACACAAACCTGCCACAACTAAATCAGAAATGCGCTCATAATCAACTGAATTTACAGGATCATGAATGTCAATGTCAATGTCAACATCTTCAAAAGGAGGCTTTCTAACTATCTCCTTCAAATCCCAATGTGAAACATATCCATTCTCAATATTTTCACATGCACTCACTACATTGTCCTTAATGCAGTCATCACAAAAACATGTTTTCTCTCTTACTTTAAGTACTGGAGGTTTATGGTTTCCTATAGTCATCACTTGATGTAAACTTCTAATTCCAGGAATCGTTTGACAATTGTAAGGATTAGATCGATCTATATCTGTTACAAATACAAAAACTAATTGTCATATTTCAAAATAAATATTTAATTAAAAACTCAACTTGATTTGAAAAAGACATTAAAAATAAATATAACTTAGTTCACCTTTCACCTCCCAAAAGTAACGCTTATTGTATTCAGTATCTCGAGTAGAAAAATGAACTTTGCACCATTCAACAATTTGATTTGCGCTCTCTATCCTATTCCCTATATGTACATAAAATATGCATGTATATATAAAATTTAAAATATATGCTATTAGAGTATTAAACATGTACATTTAAAAAATGCATATATTTACCTGCAAGTTCATGTTGTCGAAGCGCACGTTTTATACATGCTCCTGCTCCATCATGCTCCCCTTTTCCATGTCCACTTTCAAAGAAATTCCATAAAAACTTAACATTGGTTCTAGCATGTTGCATTGCTAACCAATTAAATGCTTTTGCAGATTTGAATTGTCCCGTGAACGTGAAACATGATAAGTATCTACAATTATCCAAGTACATATATTAAATAGAAATAGACATGTCCAAATAAATACAAGTTAAAATAAAGTTAAATAAATGTATAACTATTTCGTGTATACTAAACTGCACATCCATCAGACCAAATCCAGTGCTTTGAAACATTTATTCCATGATTTCTGAGATCTTCAGAGAACATTGCAAAACAATGAGCCACATAACTCCTGTCATGAACTTTATCATCACTAATATAGAAATGAACCTCTTTGATGATGATGCATTCATTTTCATCCAATCTTTCTATCTGATCCACCTCAAATTGTGCATGTCTATAGGTCACTTGCACAAATATTGCAACTTGTTCAGAATGATAATATTGGCTTTGGAGCTCTGTAGGAGGTGCAAATGTATAATTCTCAGAAAAATCTACAATTGAAAGTATACAACCAGGTGAAAAACAATTTTTGGAATCACGAAACTGTTTAGCTTGCCATCGTGCACCATGACAATGTTGGATATGTGGATATATCAATGGATGAAACTTGGCCATGAACTCATCATAATGCAATTCACTCTCCTTCAATACAATTTTTCTGGCCATGAACTCATCATAATGCAATTCACTCTCCTTCAATACAATTTTTCTAGATTCATCCCCTCTATTATTTTGGTATGTCTCATATTCATATCTCATCCATGAAACTGGTGTGGATTCATTAACATTCTCAACTTGCATAATTTGAGAAAATTTGTGTAAATCTGCACAAACTTCACACTGATTTTTGATGCATTGCACTTTGAATTCATCTGAATCTTCTAATTTATCACATAATATGGACCTCACAAATTGTGTTGTACTGCTAGGGATGACCAAATTAGGATAAAGTATTGCCATAACTTTTTAAAATGATTGCAAGTGTAGACCAAATTCAACATGATTTTTACAACAACAAGTTTCTCGCATCTTATTTATGCGTACAAAGGAAGGACGTAAACTCTCAAACATTCTCTAACATATTTTGACATTTGGAAATTCTTGTTTGAATGCTTCAAAAAGTTCACTTTGTGTTATATCTATGAAATGTTTTGGATGTTCAATTTTGGCTGCTGTTTCTTGATCTTTAATTTGTATAGTATCACGCTTGTTGGAAGAAACACGAGAATGTGTGGTCCAAAATTCAATAACTTGTCTTTTTACTTCTTCAAAAATCCTGTCTTTTGAGGAACTCTACAAATATTCACCCAGTTATTCTCAATGTTATCATCTAGCATATTTCTCCTCTTGATGTATCTCTGGACAGTTCTTCTAGATATATGTAGTACATCATAAATTGCACGTACCTATTTTCCATGTGTCAATTTTCTACTAGATATAGTAGTCATCAATGCTCTATGTGCATTACTCAAATCACCTCTTTGAGTTGTGTTGTCAATTTTGTTATAAACATTTTGCAAATTTTCAACTATTGTTTTATTAATATTATGAGCATGGCTTTTCCTGTTATCAACACCCAACAACTCTAAGACAGGTCTCATATCTCTTCTCCTAAATAACTTGACAAATAATTGTGCCTGTCCAAATATACTTTTATCCTTGAAATATTCATCCCACATGTTCTGACAATGCTTTTTGATAGTGTTATCATTTATCATATCTTTATATGGAATTTGGTTAAAAAGTAGTTCTTCATCCAAATCCATCAAATTTTTTATGCTTTTTAATTTGTCTCTATCAATAGAACTGCCAATTTCTTCCTCTTCATTACTTTCATTTTCTTCATGAATCTCATGATGTTCAGGAATTTCAATAGGTTGGTTTTGAGCATGTTTTGTATGGCCTTTCATTTTGTCATCTCTTTTTCTATCATATTTCCTTGATCTTTTCCTTTTACTACCCATTGAATAATTCAACCTATAGAAAATAAAAATAAAAATTTAGATTTCACTAAATATCAGCTAATGGTTCAATATATAATACATAAAAATAAAAATAATTAGAAGAGAAAAAAAGCACCTTCAAAATATTCGATCCTTTGCAATATTGATTAAATCCGCAAAATAGTTGTTGAAAATTGCTTCAAAATTAATTATTTTTTGCAAATCTTCTTCCAATTTTTGTTGTCCCTGTATATTTAATTATTTAAAAAAGATAAAACAATATTTTTTTATATCAAAAAGTCACACTAACCGCTAGCGGTTTCTCAAGCCGGCCGAAACAGTTTCGGCCGTAACAGTTTATGTGGCAGCCTATGTGGCAGCCAAACAAGCAAAAATTAGAACTTCTGTAAACATCTCACTTTGAAGGCCAATTTGACCTACTAAATTGAAGTATTTTTTAAAACTAAAAATATACTTTTGTAGTTCTCGGAGTCACGATTATGATTGTATAATTTTTTTAAAGTTTTGATTATGAATAATATGTTATAATTTAAAAATATTACAAGTAGGTATCTTAAGATTTAGGAAGATGTCTATTCAAAAATAAGAAAAAAATAGTAAATCATATTATTTTTATTTTTATTTTTTTATGGTGCACTAGAGGAGAGAGTCTTCTTCAAGAATATGTAATTTTAAAAAAAAAATATGTAGATTTGATGGAAAAAGTTTGACGGGAGAAAAAAACTATCTATTTCTGATAACTTTGACTTTGACCAGTTATAACTTCAAAAATATTAGCCGAATTTCAATTTTTCTTTTTCGGTGCACCAGGTATACATGTTAACTCTAACATATTCCAAAATCAAACCAAAATATGAACATTTGCATATATTTGTTTGACGGAAAAAAAACTCTATATTTTTAGTATTTTAAAAAAATTAAAAAATACACTTTAAAAATTCAAAAATAAATAAAATTTTCACTCAATTTTTAAAAAAAAAATTATAGACATAAGCTTCATCCAATTTTACACATTTCATTACTTTACATCATCTTCAAATTCTAAGCACAAATGCCACTTTTATTTCATTAAAGTTGAAGACTTTAAATTCTGATATCACTTCTCCTTTATAAAAGGTGACACAGGTTTGTGCTTTTACCCTAGGGGGGAGGTGGATTTTCTCAATGGGAGACATCAATCACCATACCATAACATAGCCCTTTCGAGGCTAAATCTTCAAGAACTTCCATTCTTCTACAAGGCCCTTTCAAGGCTATTACCACAAGGATTTTCATTCCTTTCCATATCAAGAATTCACAATATCAACAAGGTATGTGATGACAAGTAGGGGCCAATACACCTTACCCTCTTTCCCTCCTCTCACCATGAGAGGAGACTCTACACCATTGAGGTCCAACTAAGCCCCTTCCCCCGTACATGGTCGCTTTTTCCCTATCCAAGGGTGAGTAATGCCAAAACAATCCCCATGAAATGCCCTCAAAACAAAACATCAAGAACAAGTTAAAATCCCCCCAAATAATTCCCAACACACAAGCAAGAAAAAAAAAGAACAACACAATGCCTTATGCATGATTCAAGCATGAAAAAAATGAGGAAAAAATTCAAAATAGTGAAGAACTCCTACCTTCACAAAAAGTTATGGTAAAATGGTAAGTTGAGAAGAGCTTTTCCTTTTTCTTCCTTCAATTTTCAAACTTTCTTCAAAAGTAGAGATTGGGTAACAACCCAAACACTACTCCAAAATGCCTCTAAGTATGATCCTTAACTCAACTAGACTTCAAGTAACCTCAAGATGAAGTTTGAGTCACCAACTCAAGTAGGAGACAAATCAATTTTCACAATCAATTGAAAATAGAATTTTTGAGTGACCCTAAAAGTCAAACAAAGAGGCTAAGGGGGTGGAAAGTACTCCCCACCTATACCCTTACCCCTAGGGCACTTAAATTTAATTTTTTAAGCCTTAAAGACTTAATAGGAAACAAACAAAGGCTAGGGGAATAGTAAGACCAATTAACAACCTTCAAATGAAAATAATGCAAGGATAGCACAAATTAACAAGGGGTTTAGTTCCGTCTTTCCATTAGGTTTCCCAGCTAAATATCCTGCACACTCATTGCACACATCAGTAGGTTCAAGAAATCACATGCATTATGTAATTTACGTATCAGAAAAATCATATAAATTAAAACATCCATTTTTCTAATAATCAATTGTCTATCTAATTCTACTCATTTTTTTTACTGTTAAAATTGCATAATCAAGTGTTAGTTTTGCAGTCATTTACTTTATCATTGTCCATGTTCATAAAGCATTAAATGATGAAAACAAATATCTAAAAATAAAGCATCACACATCATAAATAGCATAATAATGTTTAGTGCATCAAATAATGTTATGACATATCGAGTCATGAGTATCAAAATAATAATATATCATCGATGCTAGGATGAGTCGGGGCGAGGCCTCACATTTAGCATGATGGTTAGGTTAGAAAAGTGTGGTTAGGTGAGGATTAAAGTTAGAAGCCATGTGCTCAAATAGGATTAAATGTAATATTTAATTCCAAGTGGGATTAGCAAAAGATTAATTAAGTAAACGAAGTAATTTACTTAGTTAAAGGGAATGGGTTAGGATGCAAGTGAAAAAGGCTAGGATTTAAATAAACCTTAGTTTATTTAAATCAAGGAAAGGAGAATATAACTAAATAAATGTAAATTTATTTAATTGAAGCTAAGGTAATTAAATAAATAATAACTATTTATTTAATTGGTTAGGATAAGGGATTTGGACAATTTTAGGTGTCTACAGATACTTAGGGAAAAATGCAGATTTGAACATTGCTCAAAACAAAACTTCACAGAATGACAATTTATCATCAAGGAACGAGTGGATATACTAAATGCAAAGTGTTAGAAATATTAAACACTTCATAGGCCTCAATGAGATGACTAGTTACACATGCATTAAATGCACCAAAGGGGCTCAAAATAATTCAAAAGCTTACAATGGAACTAAAATCAAGAATGCAATTTTGAGTCCCATCAGTGGCTCTGTCTACGGATGCATGTCCCTTGTGGGCATGGAAAGGATTTAAAATCACTAGACGAAGAAGACCACACACCTGACAAAAAATTTTTCTCTTGAAAATCTTATTGAAAGAAAAGAAATCTACTCCTAAATTGTACAAATGATGGCCCCAAGCCATCACAACTTCAATAAAAACTCTTACCTCTGTCATAGATCTAATTTTCATCTGCACTTTCATGAGGTAAGATGGAAAAATTTCTTCCATCATTTTTTCCAATTAGTTTAACATTCTAAATCAATTCACTTGGCAAAACAAATTCTACATCTTCACTTTCATAATGCATACAAAAATGAGAAGCACTCTCTACAACTTGCTCATTATGAAATTATGGATCAACATGCTCAAATAGAATCAAACTAAAAATCCTCTTCATCTAATCAATTATGCATGTTATCAACTTTGAATATGAAAGTTTCATATTCAACTTGGGGAAAAGGATCACATATACCTTGAAATTATGTATTTTCATGTATAACTAGCTGGTATTCAAATGAAAAATTAGATTAATACTCACAAATGTCATCTATGTCAATGTCTAAGACTAACCATCCACTCCATCAATGAAGCATGTGGAATATAAACCAATGTTACTTTCATTATTTTCTTAAAAATTATTCATATGACTTGACCACCAATCATCTTTCATTTTTTCAATAGGTGCTGATGCATTAATCTTGGAATTGCCTATATATTGCTGATTACAATTACATGTAGACTCATGAAATTCTTTGACACAACTAGGTAATCTATCATTGTAAATAATCTCTTTATCCTAATATTGTGTAGACAACTCTTCTTAAAAAGTTTCAACGTCAAGATGATTCGTATAATTTTGAGATGGAACTTCATTTTCAAATTTAGAAAAATAACTCATACCTTTACTCACATAAGAGTACTCACTATCCTCACTTCTTTCTTCTTCTCAATTTGTATTAGATTCATATGAAGACAAACCTGTATTATCATTCTCCTTACTTTGATTTGAGTAACTACTCTCATCATCTTCTTCATATGATACTTCTTCATAACATACCAAATCAGCAATCTCATTTTCATCACTTACAACATAAATTTCATCCTCTTCATCCTTATAAGACTAAGATGAACACCTTTCAACTTCATGATTAGTAACATTCTCAACACAAGGAAAATCATCAATAGGCAAAGCAATGATAGAAATCACTTCTTGCATATACAACTAATCAAGTGAATTAACTTTGTCATCTACTACTGTAATACTACAAACATGTGCATTATGTTCATCAAGAAAATGATCAGCTCTTCTTTGCAATAATGGGGATTCATCTTCACATGTTTTTGAATATAAATTTTCAACAAAATTGTTTACAATAGTAGGGGTATCTACATGCTGATCTGAATTTGAACACTCTACATGACATTGGTTTCTCTTTTTGACTTCATCTTGTCATAAATCTTTTCTAGAGAAATGACTCCTAGTTAAGCCATATTTTATATTGTTCTCAATCTCTATTGCTATCAAGAATTCCTGATGCAAAGTCTCATGTTCTTTATCCCTCAATCGATAACTCATTTTTTTATCAAATGCGCCAAGATAAACTACTAAAAACTTGATCATCTGGTCTACATTTCTCAAGAATCTCATTCAAGATCCTTGCAAATCTGATATTGAATGTAGGAATAAGTTCTCCATTCTTGATTTGGATCTTCAAGAACTTGTCAAAAGAATTAGAGATGTTATTCTTTCCCTAAATCACTTTATGAAGGTTGAATGTAATTCATTCCAAAATGAAATAGAACATGTTGACAGAGAGAAAAACCAATCTCTAACATCACCTTCTAAATTTTGAACAAACAACTTCATATGCATGTCTTCATGAGCAATTTCAAAATCACCAATCAAATAATTGAACATCTAAACATGATGATTGGTTGAATCCAAATGGTTCACACTAAATTTAGGCAAATGTTTTCTAAGATCATATGGCATGCGTTTGGGAAACCATGAATGCCATCCAAAAGTAATGGTATGTACCTCTTGGCATAAATAGATCTACAACATTTATCCATAGAATGCATACTAGGTGAAAATAAATTTTCCATTTCTTGCAAACTTACAACTCATTCACCAAAATTACTTTCATAATTTATAACTTGCAGAAATCCTGAAAACACTTTCTACCAATTCAATCTCTAATATAGTTCAATATGTAAATGCATTTTCTAAATCTATCTTTCACAAAGTATGCTTAGATGCATCATACAACTCTCCTACTTAGTGCTAAAAAAATCACTTGATAGAGAAACTTTTATAGAACTTACTTCCATGGAAAATAAATCTCATGAAAGTGAAAAATACCTTTTAGTGTTGATGCCTACAAACTCAATTTGCTGATTTGTCATGGGTGCAAACTTCACTTCTTCAAACCATTGATCAAAACCATGTAGAGCCACCACCTCCTTGAAGAGGACACATGAAATCACTACCATGATTTAAGTTTTTAACACTTCACTTTCTTATAATAGTTGATTACAAACAACACTTATACTCTCTAATCAAGAATTGCAAACTTCTTTTCAAGAACCACTATCAAGAGCTTCAGATCTGCTCATACAAGCTGAGAGTCCTTCAAAAAAATTAACATGAAATCAACAAGGAACATTGGTATAGACATTTAGAGTTTCCATTCACACGTGTGAGAAATAAAACACAAATTTTCACTTGACAAATCTAAACCATACTTTTAGATGTAGGAAAAATGCAAATCATCAAACCACTCTTGGAGATTTATAAACTTGAAAATGAGAACAAAACCTTGTTGTTCATTCTTGACTTTGATTTTACAACAAAACTTTGAAAACAATAAATTTGGTTGAATTGATTGATGATAAGACCTCTTAGTAACAATATAAATTGATAATCCTAGATCGATCATAAAATGGTTTGTTCCTCCTAATGGATGGATCAAAGGGAACTTTGATGGAGATGCTAAAGGGAAACCCGAGAAGAGAAGGATGTGTAGGTGTTCTTAGAGATCATGTGGAAAATTTTATTGATGCTATAGTAGTCCCTATTGGTCACTCGAATAGCCATATTGCTAAAGCTATCGCAGCCCTCTATACCATTAAATTAGCTATTGATTTGGGGTATTCCAAATTATGGTTGGAAGGTGATTCTTTGAATATTATTAATACCCTAAATAATAAAAATTCTATCTCATGGTTTATAGAGGCTACGGTTATGGAAATCAATACCTTATTTCAAAAATTTAAAAAAGTGGTCATTTCCCATACATATAGAGAAGCCAATGGGGCTGCTGACTGGATAGCCAATCATGTAGTTCAAATGGGGCATAAGGTGAGGTGGCTTGATGAATTAAACAAGCATGTGGATCTTAAAAAAATTATTAATTATGATGCTATTCATTCCAAAGTGGGAAAGATTTGCTTGGATTAGAAATTTAATGATTCGCAGGACCAGCTTTACGACTGTCAGATTACCTTCCTCGAGGAGGTACATTTATGTGAAGGTTATGTGCTATCTGCACGTATCATCAAAAAGGAAACCTCGATCTCGAGTCACAAAAAATTGGTCTCAGTACAACCTTTCTGTTATCAGTTTCTGGGTGTCTCTAGTTTTTGGCTTGCTCTATAAAATGGGGGGTGAACCGAGGAAGCAGGAGCCCAAAAAATGTGATGACTAGAAGGCTAGGTAGGATGTTTGGAAGATTCTCCAGAAAGGGAAGGTGGTTAGTTTTTTGGAGTGGTTGCATGGATTCAAACCCCATGTCACCATTGCCTTCTTCAAAAATTGGGTTGATGACAAAGTTACTCTCCATGGAGTCACTGTGAAGCTTACTGAGGAATTCATAGCCAAGGTTACTGGGCTCCCCATGAAAGGAATTAAATTCTTGAAATAGACCAGTATCTCCAATGTGGCCTACAAAAAATTCCTAAAGACAGATGAAGAGGAGATGCAATTGGAGAAGAATGGAGACTTCTTTGATGTGCAATAGATTAAAGGTATTTCGCATGATGTGCTTGGTTGTATTCATGAGTACTTTATCCTTGATGGTAGGAATAAAAGGGTGCACAAATTCCACTTTTTCTTTCCTAACCATTTTAGGTATAAGGAGAAAATTTCCTTCTCTTTCTATCTACATTTCTCTTTGCTTCAAAGCTTGCATGCCCATAGAAAGAAAGAGTCACGAGTCATTTTACATGAAGGTGTGATATTGCTCATAGAGCGTTTTTGTAAAAATAAATCCATTGCTTTGTCTCCCTCCACTGGAAAACATAAGGATTCTCAATCCATAAAATGTAAAATTGATGAGAATGTTAAAGGGAAAGATAAGGCAAAACTAAAACCCTCTAGCTCTTGAAGAAAAATTGTTGAAGAGGATACTGAGATTGAGAGTACTGAAGGCTCAGAAAAGGAAGTCCCAGAGGAAGGGGAAGGGACAGATGTTGGGGAGTTTAGCTCTAGCTTGGAAGGCTACTTAGAAATGAAAGGCAAAAATGAGAAAGGGAGAGAGCAAGAAACAACTGAGGATAACTCAGAATAGAGCAAGTCTGATAATGAGGGTACTAAGACTATGTCCAGGGGAGGTGATAAAGATAAAGATAATTTAATTGATGGTCCTATCATTATGAGTGAGAAGGAAAACATGGGGAAGGCTTCCACTCCTGCAAAGGAGACTGAGGGACAAGATAAGGAGGTCCATAGTCAACATGACCTTGTGGAGACTAGAGAGGAGGAGCCATTGGATGGGGAGGAACAAATTGACAAAGTTGGGTTCTTGCCACATACCACTACTGAAGATGCGGGTGACTCCCCGAAGAGGGAAACCAAGCTCTCCTTCCTGCATTGTAACATAACTAGGGGGCTGACCGGGCTATTATCAAACACTTGGAGGAGAAAATGGGAGACATCCCAAAAAAACTTAAGGATTATGTGCAGAATCTTAGAATGCTTATCAAGGAAAGTGGAACAAAAATGGAGCAGGTAACTTCAAGCATCTATGCTACAGCTGTGAGCCTGGGCAAAAGAGCAAATGAAGGAACCATATCTTCAAAGGGCCCTAGCAAGAGGACAAGATAGAGTTTTAGGATGAAAGCTTTGATTGTTGCTACTTCTTTGGCTGCTAACTCCATCCAGGATATGGCTAAGATTGGTAAGGAGGCAGTTAAGATGATCATGAAACTGTAATAGTTTCTTTGGGTTTTCTTTTCTGGTTGGGTTCTTGTTTAGGTCCTTTTTGCTAGTTGTTACATCTGGTTCCTGTGTTTGGTCCTATTTTTTGGTTTTTTAGTTTTAAACTGTATTGGAGGTTTCAGGTCCTTGCAAAACCTAGGTACTTTATTTGGACTATGTATGTGGTTTTAGGTCCCTGTAAAACTTGATTTTGGTGCTGCTTCTAGTAGGTTTAAGGACTCTTTTCCTGATGGTTGTATTGCTTTTTCCTTTTTGAGGATGTGAAAGGGTTTCGAGGTCCATTCAAAACTTGTTTTTACCGTAATCTAAACCAATATAATTTGCACTCAACCCTCAAAGCTATTGCTGCAAATGGATAAAACATTACTGGGAGACATGAATCTTCAACAAAGAAATAGAAAACATTTCATGACCTTGCTGTTGTAGCAAATTCCTAATTGTTGCATTACTTTCCTAGTATCTTTCCCCAGCAAAGTCACCATTTTGTTAGCTCCCGAGTTAATAGCTTTTGAATCACCCAGTGATAGGAACAAATATTGTTAGAATATATAGTTCATTGATATAACTAAGAGAGGGGTGGGGCATGGGGTGAATCAGTTATCCAACTATCATGACAAACATTAACCTTAAACAAACTTAACCATGTGAGTAATATAAACTAAAACCACAACAAGATACTCATACACAATTAACACCAAATATGTTAACTAGGGAAACTCTTGATCAGAGGGAAAACTCTGGTGGGGATGGTACCCACAAGATGATGTACTAATATAAATATTCCTTCTTAGATGATAGAGCTTGTTTGGAGCTTGTTACAATATTTAGTACATATGAGTCCTTGTTAGGAGACTTTGAATCCCTGTTAGAAGATTCCAATCCTGTTAGGAGTTGTGGAAGATAGTTGGACCCACTAGCCAAACAACTTCAAGGTTAAGATCAAAGAACCCATTGTCTAAATGATCTATGTATTATTCCTTGTAGAATAATAGAACTAAAATGTACTTCTTCCTCTATCTCTATTTTGTCAACTAGACTTCCGCTCTGTCAGATCTTGTAACTAGATTTCATACTGCATGTCCAATGATCCCTTGGATTGCTTACATGCATTCAACAAGCATTTAGTTCCTTCTTGTACTGCTCACTAATACTTTACTCCTTTTTTCATTTGTTTTTATTAATGACAAAGTGGCAGATTGTTGGAATTTTTTCATTGATGTAGAAGAATGTTGTATCCATGCTATATTGGTTGGAGTGATCTCAACATATGGTTGGAGTGATCTCAACATACTTTTTAGGCATGTTATTGCTATGGCTTTCAAGATTTAAGTGAAAATGTTCATGTTATTTTGGTTGACATTCCTCGTCAGTTATAGATATGGGTATGATATTTCAATAGTGTTCTTTGTTATATTTGATACCTCTATATTCAATATTTCATGAGTTTTTGTGCTTCGACCATATCACTTTTTCTATCTGGTAATATAATTTTTAAATTTCTATCTTCCTCAAGAACAAAGAAAACCATTAGTTTGTTCACATTTATTTGCAAAGATATTTTGGTCCTACAAGATTGGGACACATATAAGAAATGGATAGAGCATGTAATTTTAAGTTGCTATCAATAATTATTATGTTTTGGTTGAGTCATGAAATAAAAATATGTGGTAAAGTCTGGATGTGATGTGTAATGAATTATCTTAGCCAACTAATTGATGAAGCATATTTGGCTGACTTGGAATTTGATTGGATTTCATGTAAATGTGATTGGCATACCTCTTAAAAGGATGGACAAATCAAGTGAGAAGGAATGTAGTGATATGAAGTGGAAACATATGCAAACTAATGTAGAATAGATGAATTACATGAAGTTTTAAGTTTGAGCCTCAAGGAACTAATTTTTGCATATGGAAAATCCAATTGTAGCAATCCATTCATCTATTCTACTCTAGGCAGAGATTTGTTCAATGAGTACTTATTATATTTAATAATTAGTTATATAGTAAATGAGAGTTAATCCTTTCTATGATTTTTCCATTTGGGTTTTCTAGGATAAAATTTTGGCATTCCCTTTTGCATCTGATGTTTGTCTTTCAGTTGATTATTTGATTACATGCTTTTTGTTCTATGAATGATAAGAATAATTTGAAGAAAATTACACAGATTGGATACAAGATTTTTTAGGTAATACTTATTAACCCCCCTCCCACCTCAATATTTTGGTTCAACAAAATTAGCCTACAACTACTTTGACCATGATAAAACTAGTTACAACATGCTAGCAGTAGTAAAAAATGACTAAAAACCTAGACCCTATAGTGAGAATTAAACACACTCCAACCACGAAGAAATATTTTATGATTAAAGAATGACACATGAAATGTTAATGACTCTTCAAATGTCATGCTTTACCCTAATAAAAATGAATTATTTGGATTTACCATGAGGTTAATGACTATTCACTATATAGTTTTACAAGTTCACTAGGGTGAAAAACTATTTTATACAAGTTTCTATATTTTTAAACGCAAACAAATGCTTACCACCTATTGCAAAAAAAAAAAATGTCAAATTACATTTTTTAGGTCATTTTAATACCTATGACTTCCCTTGAAGATGTCTCATGCCATTGCTAATCATCCTTCATTCAAAAGAATAAATCATTTTTTTAACAAAAGCTATCAATAAGTGACAATCTTTGCCTTATTCCCTTTTAAAAATACTTTAATAAACACGAAACTCAATAACCTCAATAATCTAATTTATTAAACTTAATTTTAAAAATATTTTACAATTAATCTACCAAAATTATAATAATACTTTGACTAAATCTTACTATTCATGATAGATAATATATGTTCTTTTTCTTGTATATGTTTAATACACACCCTATATTCAAATTAAGTCATTGAATGTTGTTATCTTTACTTGTTATTCTCACTTATATGTGCCTAATGTTCACATGTGTATCTAATTCTTATATACTTATTTATATCAAACTACATTCCCATGTATCCCAAATTTGTCTTGGCTCCAAGCTAGAATAATATCTCATTTTTTATGCATAAATTAAATTTTTTACATTGCCATATGCCATATATTCATGAACTCTCATTATACACCAATTCCATTATCAACAACCTATTTATTTATGAACTTGGGACCATGGGCCATTAAGATAACACCTTACTTGTTTTTAATTTCTTCCTATTTTAATCTTTTTGGCAACAATATTGGGTGTGGAGATCAAATGTTTCAAATTCTGAAAAGAAGCAAAAAAATGTATTTTATTTTTTTAAAATATAGAGCATCTTAGTTCTTATTTTTCAAAATATTAAAGAAGTTGAAGACCAATAGGTTATTTATTCTAAAATCTATTTTATTAAGCCACTTCAACATTTCTATTTTCTATTATTTTTACAAAATATAAATTATATCAATGAGTCTTTAGCTTATTGGTAAAATTAAATGATTCTTATGAACCTACTTTCGATTAAATCTTATTAAGTACTAGACTTTTATGTCATAAGAAATAAGAGATCACATCGCAAGTAAATATGATGAAATGAGTACCTATTAATCTTTAATTCTTACACAAAAATTTCAACCTAAACCTCATACTCTCATTTCATCTTAATAGATTAGAAAAAATCCCCTCAAAAAGTATAAACAATTCTACAAGAATAACCACATACATAATACATTTCCCATAGTCATCTACAAATATCCATAAATTATGAGTTCTCTACAAAATCCTCTTATATCTTGCCTACTTCACTCACCATAATGCAAAAAGGATATGATTTGTTATGACTAACCAACAAATGATAAAGAAGTAATCATAGCCATGAAGAACTATTAAAAACAAAACAAAACCATTTGGTAGCAAAATGGAAAGGTCATAAACCAATCAAACACATTGGAAAACATAGAATGTTAAATTTTTGGAGTTGTGTGATAGGGCAGACAATACTCATGGCTAAAAAAAATCATAAAGTATCTAGGAAACACCACCAAACAAAAGCTATTATCATGTTCTTGATCACTTTCTAAAATCAGGCTTAGTAGTACAACGCACTCCTTACCATTTATTCCTTGCTATACCAACTTAACTTCATTACTTTCGTTTTGAACATAATTGAAATCGACCCAACCGCATTTACATGCATGCTATTTTGTTGAATACCCACAACCTGTCTGAAATCAATATTTCTTTTTTTAAAAATAATTTTATATTGTCCCTTTTAAAAGTTTCAACCATCTCAATATGTTCATGGGATGTTTCCAACAATGATGGATTCTTAGTAGAGTTCTTCACATGCATTATTGCCCCATAGATAAAGAAAATATTTCATTATTTCCTCTAATGCGGCGAAGAGTACTACCCTCTTCATATTTTCCATTCACCTAATTTAACCTAAGTCTACTTCTTTATAATCAGGCTAATGTAATATGATATTCAAAATAACATTGCTAAAGATGTGATGATACTTCAAAATATTTCATTCAATTTAACATATCTTTGTCTAGTTAATTTTCACTGATATTAAGTACCATTTAATATAATTATTAGTTAAGGGCGGGGGCCCTAGCTCGGTTGGCTAAACCTTCCCTATTGTAGAGGGTTGGTCGCGCTACCGGTCACGTTAAAAAGTTTACCAGGCGCGCTGCAGTTTATAGGGGGGCCGTGTTGCATCGATTCCTGCAGTCTAAAATAAATAAAAAAATAAAAAAATTACTAGTTATTTGAAATATCATTAACGAATGGAATATATATATTAATAAATTGTTAGTTAAAATAATATTTTGTAATTCTTTCAAATTATTAATTTGATAGGCATTCTATAATGGCAAAATGGGTGGAATGGGATGGTGTAAGCGTGTTGATGTTAACTTTTATCTTTTTAGGTTAAATTTGACAATCATCTACATGTCAAAATTTTTAATTTAATAATAAAAATGTAATACACTTTTAAAAATAATTTAATAAACATCACATTAAATGGAAATATAAAAATCATCAATTTTTTTTTTAGAAATTATAATAGAAGGCTTAAGTTAATGAAAAAAATAGACAAAAAGGAAATATAAGTAATTTTGGGTGTTGTAAATTAAATTTTAATCATTTTGTAGGAGATATCTATTGACATTCCTTTAGATAGATTTATTTAAGATATCTATACTAGTATTATTATTAATTTGTGTCAAGTAGTATTATTACAATTTTAAGATTTTTTAGAAATTATGTAATTGTTATATATTTTTAAATATAAAATTTCACATTTAATGGTAAAATTGTTAAAATAGATTTTGTAACTATTAAAGTATATGTTTTGAAAAATAATTATATTAAATTATATATTTTGAAAAATAATTGTATTGAATGAATGAATTGAGCATATTTTCAAAGAAATTCATAAATTATTAAAATTTGTATTGTCCTACTATGCATGTTTTGAGAAAAGGCGAAGATTAATTTAAATGTTTAACTTATATTTTTTCTTATAATTGTATTAAGTTAATAAATTGAGCATATTTTTATTCAAATTTATAAATTGTTAGAATCAATTTTGTAAGTACCAAATGAAATCTGTGTTTCCTAAAGTCGTATTATTGCTTTAATATACATGTTTTGAAATAAAATGAAGGTAAATTTAGATGTTTAACTTATATTTTTTTTACTTTATGTGCATCTAATGTATTTAGAAATGTAACATTTTACATTTAATAAAAATATAATAAATAAAAATATTTTATATTTAATATATAAATTTGTGAAATTTTTATAAGTCTCTAGTTTATATATCTTTAAAAAAAATAAAAAATTTGAAGAATAACTTTTCAATTGTGATTTAATAATAATAAATGTGATTAAATAATCAATAAATGTGATTAAATAATTAATAAATATTTCTTTAAATAAAAAAAATTACTTCTTAAATATATTGTTCAATCATCTATGATTGCATAAGATACAATTTTTTTAATTAAATCCTTAAAAATAATTTTTATTTCTTAAAAATTAAATTCATTTCTAAATGAAGAACCAAATACATGATGTTTTAGTTTTTTTGAGTCAAATGAATTAAGTCTAATTACAATGTTTAATATATTTATAAATAATCTCCTAAAGTCTTATATTGAAAGAGAGATAAATTATTTTTTAAGAATATTTTAAATTGATAATAAGTATATAAACTTTAAAAATATTGAAATAGGATAAAAATTCTTGAATTTTATTGATTGACCTATGTAAAACTTCTTACTAAATTGAATATTGCAATAGACAACTACAATAATAACAATATCTATTTGAGTTTTTACAATATAAATGATAAAAAATTTACACATTTGAGTTTTTATATTCTTAGAGATCTTTTGCATAGCAAGAGTGGTTCATGGTGCACTAGAATGTAAAATGCTAAGGTCATTTGAACAGTATGGTTTAGTGATTTCAAATAGATTTGCATATGCTATGCTATGGTAGGAATGTGAAATAAACACTTTTTTTTAATGATTTCGCATTACACAGAAAAATAGTTATGAAGGAGAAGTATTTTCATGTAAGTAGTTTGTTTTGGAATATTATTTTGAATTATCTAAATTTTGAGTTGGTTTCTTGTAAGGTTTTGTGATGTTTATTTTTGTGATTTCATAGTTGTTCAAATTATTTGAAATCTTTTTTATTTTATCATTCTCTTTACAAGTATTTGGATCCTTTCAAAATATCTTCTTATCTAATAAAAATAAAAAGAATCTACATAACATATGTTCTAAACTCTTAGAAATTGCAATTATTATTAGATATACACAAAAAAAAAGATTATTATAAATGTCTTGGATAACTTAGATAAATGCAATCTATAATTTTAAATCCTAAGAATGGATTTTACCTTTGGTAATAATGAAGTAAAATTTATCCAATTCATAAGCTATAAATATTTAGGTTCTATTACAATATTAAATTTTTGATGGTTGATATACTTAGCTTGTGATTATTTTCTCTATATCATATATGTTTGATATAATTACTATTATATAATATGTTCACCCTCTTGTTAGTATTACTAAATGAAGTGTTCATGATATAATAGACATATCTCAAAAATATTATGTACATAATAAATTTAAAAATTGTATTATTTCAATTTTAAATAAGATTTAAATAATAAAGAAACATTAACTTTAAAATAACAAAAATTTTAGAAATAAAGAAATGTTAGGGTGGGTGCTAGGACAAAATATTATTAGGGCAATAAAGGAAAATTTTAAGTCTCAGAGAAGATGTGATCATAACTTTCAAATTGACTCTCCAATGTTATCCATAGTTTCAAATCTTTAAAAAAATGACCCAAGATTGACGACTAGATGGAAGGCTCCCCCTATTGGATGGCTTAAAGGGAACTTTGATGGTGCTGCAAAGGGAAATTCAGGCAAAGTAGGCTGTGGAGGAATTTTGAGAGATCATACAGGTAATATAATAGATGTCATTGCAATACCTATAGGTATCTCTAATAGTCACAAAGCTAAGGCAATTGATGCTCTATATACTATGAGGTTAGCAGTTCAAATTGGTTTTACAAACTTCTAGATGGAAGGAGATTCTTTAAACATTATTAATATGCTTAATGATAAAAATTCTATTACTTGGTCAATTGAAGCAAGTGTTATGGAAATTAAAACTTTAATGAATAAATTTGAAAAAGTGGTTATATCTCACTCTTTCTGCGAAGGTAATACAGTGGCAGACTAGATTGCCAACCATGTTGTCCAAATGAGATATAAGATGACATGGAATGGTGAATTATGTAGAAATGTGGATTTAAAAGCCCTTATTAATTATGATTCAACTCATGCGACGGTGGGAAAGATTTGCCAAGATTAGTAATTCAATGATATTTGGGAGTGGGGATATAGATGTCAGTGTTCTATCCTTGAGGAAGTACATTTATGTGATTTTAATCTTGGCTCCGCACGTATCTATTTTAATGTGTGTCTTAGTTGTATCAATGAATGTATTGTCTTTGATTAATTCATATGTTCTTCATCTCCATTTGATTCTGGCCTATTTCAATAATTTGAAGTCTTTGGAAATGGGTGGAGAACCATGAAAATAGGAGCCAAAAAATTGCAAGGCATGGAAGGCCAAAGCTAATGTATGGCATATTCCGCAAAAGGGAAATGTCACCACTTTTTTGGAGCATCTCAATGGATTTAAACCTCATGTTATTGAGGCATTTTTCAAAAATTGGATCGAAGATAGGGTTTCTCTGCATGGAGTGATAGTGCATTTGACCAAAGAGTTCATAGCTGAGGTGACATGTTTGCCAAAGGAAGGTATTAAATTTAGCAAAGAAATGAGTATTTCAAATGCAACATTTAAGATATTTCCCAAAACGGATGAAGAGGAGAAAAACCTAGAGAAGAATGGTGATTTTTATGAACTGGGTTAGATTAAGGTCATTTGGTAGGATGTGCTCTCCTATATTCATGAGTATTTTATATTAGATGGAAGAGTTAAGCATGTGCATAAATTTCATTTTGTGTTCCTTAATCACTTTAGGCATAAGGATAGAATCTCATTTCCTTTTTATTTGGGATTTTCTTTACTCCAAAGTTTGCAAGCTCATAGGAAAAAAGAATCGCTTCCTATTTTGCATGAAGGGTTAATTTTACTTATTGAGGGTTACTGTAAAAGAAAAGCCATTGTGTCTTCTCCTCCTTCTAAAAAAAAGAAGGGCTCTGTTAGTGATACTTACTCTAGGAAGAGTAAGGTTGATGATGCTATTAAGGGTAAAAGGAGGAATCTAAAGCAAGAAACCCAGCAAACCCCTCAGCAAAATGTGGAAGAGATTACTAAGTCTAATAATTTGGAGAATAAGGAAAAGGAAAACTTGGAGGAGGAAGAGAACATGGATGTGGGAGAATTCAGCTCCAATTTGGAAGGCTACCTAGGAAGTAAGGGTGAAACTGGTAAAGATGAAGAGGAAGAGAGTAGTGAGAAAAATATAGAATCAGGTAATGTTGGTGAAGAGGAAAATCAGAGTGAGCATTCCAAGGGAGCGAGGGATGGAAAAAAAGAAAGGTGAAGGAAAAAGAGGACCTTTCTATCATTAATGTGAGGGAAGAGGTAAGGATGAACAAGGATGAGTCTTCTAGTAGAGTAGAGATGGGGAAGGAGAAGAATGAGTTTATTCAAAGGGATACTATGCTTTCTTTTCTACATACTACAAAGCTCAAGGCTGATACCTCTCTACAAGCTGACTCATGGATGCATAATGAATTAATGAGTCTTAAAAGGAAAATAGAAAAGGTGCAATAGAACCAGGAAATTGACTGTGCAAATATTAGTCAGATGGAAGTGTAGGTGGGTAATATACCGGAGAAACTAAAGGAGTATGAACAAAAATTTTTTTGATGATCAAAGAAAGTGGCAATAAGATAGAGCAGGTTACTTTCAGTATCTTTTTTGTTGTTGCAAGTCTTAGGAAACACAGCAATGAAGAAATTATGTCTCTAAGGGGACCAAGTAAAAGAACTAGATAGAGCTTTAGGAAAAGGGTAGCTAAGGCTACTAGAGGTTCGGCTATTGATACCATTCAAGGCACTGTGGAGATTGGAAAAGAGATGGTCAAAATGGTAAAGGAGCTGCAATAACAGCTAGTAGTGTCCTTGGTTTTTGGTCTCTATTTTTTTGCAGTGGTCCTGGTATTTGGTCACTGATATTGGTTATTTTATCTATTGTTAAAACTAGGTTCCAAGTTCTTGTAAAATCCGGGTTCATTTTATGGATCTTTTTTATGATTTCAGGTCCCTGTAAAACTTGATTTTGCTACTGTTAAAACTGTAGGTTTCAGGTCCTTGTAAAACTTGATAGCACTTCATGGTTTATCTTTTTCTTTACTGTTAAGGGTTTTGGGGCCCCTTCAAAACCCATTTTTACCTTAATCTAAAAACATTAACTTCAAAATAAAAATAAAAATAAATCATATTATTAAATATATCACATGTAGTAAAATAATGGGCACAAAACCAACTTTATCACAACATCTCATTTGAAAAAAGTAGAGTCTTTATGCTCGATATATGAGCTAAAACCCAAAGGTAGGTCCAAATTGTTAGATTTCCTTAGAATAACTGAGAGGAAGGGGGGGTGAATTAGTTATCCAAGGTCTAGATGTACAAATAAAACTTTTCACAGGTTAGTGAACTCATAGCCATAAAACATAGTCATCATGCATGCATCCATTATATCATATAATCACTTAAACTTGCAGGTTACTATCAAATCAACTTTGTAGAAATGCAAGAAGGAAACATAACATATTCAATAATACAGTTGGCACAATGATTTTATGCAGAAACCCAATTTGGGAAAAACCACCAATAACATGCTACTCATTCTCACTCTTATGAAGTGATGCCCTATGAAAGACCAACCTTAAAGGTTACAATGCACACTATTAAATGTGACTTGGTTAGATGATTTCAATCATCCTATTAGGAGTGAGCCTTGTTAGAGGACTTTAGATTATTCACTTGGCATGTCACTCAGTTAAATGTTTTACAAATGACTATTAGGTCAACCTTAATCCAAAGGATTTACCCTAGACTGGTACAATGATTAGAAAGTAACAATAAGGCTTGATATGATAACAACTTACAACCCACTTTTTCAATCATAGATCCCTATTTCAGTCCTCCATTCTACTTGGCTTTTACACACTTTAGGTTTGATAGCTTGTTCACCCTTCAAGCATCCATACCCTTAAGCCTACTTGCTTTGCTTTCCAATAACAGTCTCTTCTCTTTAGTCACTAAATGAAGCAATACCTTAGACTTCTTATCTTCCTTAGATTCTTACACATGCCAAAATTTTCTTCTAACCAACCATCTCTATAAATAAAAAAATTAAGATGTTTTTTCATTCAAATTCTATCGTCTATTTTAGGGTTAGGTAGGTTTAGGTAGGATTCAATGAATCTACCCATCTTTTCATTTTATTACCTTCTAGAAACTTCTCCTTCAATCCTCTTTAAATTCACCACAAAATGGTTCATCTTGAATTGTGTATCACCAGCTCATCAAGCTTATCTTCCACATGGTTCACATAATCCAAGAAATCAAACTTGTCGACATAGATTCATCGAATTCATCATCTTTCTTATAATGTTGACACTCAACATTAACTTGCTTTTGATGACCGACACATACTGCATTGCTTAACATCCACTATCAAATCACTCGGCATAAACTAAAGTTTACTAGTGCTCGGCATCAACTAAACTTTACTCGACTTATATTGTATCACTTGGTATACACTAAAATTTGACTTTTCTTGGCTCCAACTTATTTTTTGCTTGGCTTATACTGACTTTACTCAGCACCTATTGTGCATATTGTTAAGCTTCATAGAATTAATTATTTTTACTTGTACTTCTAAACTTAATCAATGTATCCATCCTTTGCAACCTTAAGTAGATAATCAATGCACTATAACATCACTATCTTAATTGATCCTTGTACTCCTTTTCCATATCATAACTCAACTTTTCCTCTAGGCACTATTGTTACCTCATTTAATCAAATCCTCTTCATCAATCAAACAAATGACAGTACTCAAATAATCTAAGCATTTGTCTTACCAACAAGTAGTAGGTTTGACGTCAATGACAAAACAATGATTGAAACACATTCTCATACTTGTATCAATCTATTCTCAACAATCTCCTTCTTTGGAATTTATGGCAAAACAATAACACCAAAAAGAAAATAACTCGTATTAAAATCTCTCGCTCTATCAACAACTTTCATCTTATGAATAGGTTACAAAATTTTATTCTGATTAATAGACAATCAACTCATCCTTATGAATCCTTCTGGATCACTTCTTATATCTCCCTCAACACTATCTCCCCCTTACTAGATATTCCATGTTTCTACTCTCTGTATCTTCTATCTCCCTTGGATTTATTTTTCCTTGTATCTTCTATAATCTCCCTCTTTGAAAAAAATGCCAAAGACTTGTCATCTTAATATGCAAAATTGAACATTTTTAGTTTCACTCTCAATCACCTAGCTTGTGATTGATTTTTAGCTCCAGCTCTTTGATTACTTTAGGCAATTCCTAAAGTAAGATCCACTCCATCAATGTCTAACATATGTTAATCATCTCATTTGATGTAGGACACTTCTCATGCTCCTTAAATAGCCTTGGAAAGGGGTATCACCCTTAGTTTACCTCTTAGATACTCATGAGCATCCTTAGGTAATGCTTTTGTGAAGATATCAACTATTTCTCTTTTGTTTTAACATATTCCATCTTCACCTCTTTATCTTGAACTAACTCTCTCAAGTAATGATACTTGATTACAATGTGCTTAGTGTTTGTATGCATCATAGGATTCTTTGATATATTTATAACACTTGTGTTATTACAATGAAGTATCATAGGTTCAATGATTTCCTTCTTCATACCTTTGAGTAGTTGTTTGATCTATACAATATTTGTACAATTTACTACAGCAACAACATATTCAACTTTTGTACTAGATTGAGATATGTAGTTTTGTTTCTTTCTAGTCCATGTAACTAGCCTTTTTCCTAAGTAAAATACTCCTCCATTAGTGCTCTTTCTGTCATCAACATTTCCAACCTAATCAGCAATAGTGTAGGCTCTATATTCAAATTTCACATTTTTCTTGTAGTATAGACCATAGTTTTCTATACCTTTTAGATATCTCATTATTCTCTTGACAACCATCAAATGATTCTTCCTAAGATTAGTAGAGAATCTTACAACTATCCCAATAGATAATGCAATATCAAGTATGCTATGTACTACATATTATACTTTGCCAATCATAGACCTATACAATGCTTGATTCACCTAAATTGAATCATCATTCTTTGAAAATTTATGTCCTATCACCATAGGTGTGCTTACTAGCTTGGAATCTTCCAATGCAATTTTTTTTAGTATCTCCTTTACATATTTTGAGTAAGTGATGTATATACCATATTTCAAAGAAATTGATCTCTCCAAACATAGACATCTCAAATTATTTCTTCATTTCATTTGCAAAAGCTTTACATAAAGTATCTTGACCTCCAAATATGATATCATCAAAAAAAATTGAGATAGTAAAATACCTTTTTCTTTTTCTATCTTCAAGTACAAATTGTTGTTATCATTAGTCCTCTCAAATCCAATCCTTACAAGATAATTGTGAAGCCTTTCATACCATGCTTTTGGTGCTTACTTCAAAACATATAAAACTTTGTGTAGTCTACATACCATGTTTTTGTTGTTAGCATCAACAAATCCTTCTTGTTGTTCTATACAAACCTCTTTGTCCAATGTACCATTTAGAAATGCATATTTAACATCCATTTGATAAAATTTGAAACCTTTGTATGCAGAGTAAGTAAGCAGAGTTATTACTCCTTCCAATCTTGCAACATAAGAAAATGTTTCTCCCTTCTTCTTGTACATATCCTTTGCAAACTAATCTTGCCTTGTTCCTTGTGACTTCACCATTTTCATCCAACTTTTTTCTATACACCCACTTGGTGCCAATCACATTTTTATCTTCTGGTCTAGGAACTAGAGTCCATGTCTTATTTTTCTCAATCTATTCAAACTCTTCTTTTATGGCTTTAATACAATCCACATCTTCTAAGGCATCTTTAACTGTTTTAGGTTAATGCATGCTAAGAAAACATGTACCATTTCTCAACTTGTTCCTTTTCATTGGTCATGCATCTTTATCTCCAATGATTTGTGTTGCAGGGTGATGTCTCTTGAAATACTTTGACAATCTTGGTTCTGCTCTATTTTCCTCATTTGGTCTCTCAACTTCTGAATCACTATGCATGTCTCTATCAGGTAGTTCAACATCTCTTTCATATACACTAATCCTAGAATCAGAATGTGCCTCAATTTCATTATGTAACTTGGCACCTAAATGTATCTTGGTTCTTGAATGCAACTCAACATTCATAATATGTTAATTAGTAATCACTAAAACTTGCTATTGATTTGCAACTTGATTTACAATATTTTCATTAGTAGGCATACTTCAAAAAAATATACAAATGATTTGTATTCCTCCAGTTCCTTCATAGGTTCAACCTTATGTACTTTTGTATATTCATCAAATTTCACATTTTCACTTTCCACAACCTTGTTAGTGTTAGTATTTGAACACTTATAATCTTTACTTCTTATGGAATAGCCAAGGAATATATCTTCTTCACTTTTTGCATCTAGTTTACCATTCCTAAAATCCTTGAAAATATAACACTTGCTTCCAAATACCTTAAAATATTTTACATTGGGTGAGTATCCATACCATAGTTCAAAAGGTGTTGAGTAAGTACCTTTCTTGACTTGCACATGGCTCAAAGTATAGACAACTATACTTACAACCTCTCTCCAATATTTCAAAGCAACATTTTTCTCCATCATGAGTTTCCTAGGAAAATCCATTACAGATATGTTCCTCCTTTCAACAATTCCATTTTGTGGAGGGGTCCGAGGGGCAGATGTCTATCTTTTGATTCCTCTGTCATTAAAAAACATCTCAAACTCATTTGATGTAAATTATCAGGTCCTCTATTAGATCTCAAATATTTCAAACTTTTGCCTATTTCCTTCTCAACTCTTGTTAAGTACCACTCAAACATTTGGAATCCTAGAATAGTCATCAACAAATAGCATAGTGTACTTATCACCTTTGTAGCTTTGCACATCAATTGGTCCACACAAGTCAGTATGAACAATTTCCAATATTCCTTTAGAGGTATGAGTCTTACTCTTAAAACTTGACTTTGTCATTTTGCCTAATTGACATTATTTGTAAATTATATTGTCAAGTTTCTTCAACTTAGGCAAACCTCTTACTCTTCTCATGTTATTGATACTAACCAAGTTATCAAAATTAACATGACATAACCTCTTTTTCCATAGCCACACATCATCAAATTCTACAACTAGACAAGTAGCATCATCCATTTCAAGGTAGATTATATTACCTCTAGTTTGATCCCCTTTTCCTATTAATTTTTCATTAGTATCATATATCTTAGAAATCTTGTTCTCAAACTCAACCTTAAAACATGAACTATTCAATTGTGACACACTCAACAAATTATAGCTAAGTCCTTCAACATAATAAGCATTGCCACATAAAATATTTTCTATGAGTTTGAGAGAACATTTTCCTTTTATCAAATAGGGTGCATCATTAACAAACCTTACACCATTTCCATCATAATAATTTAAGGTAAAAAACTTACTTTTATCTCTAGTCATGTGATGTGAACACCCACTGTCAATGATCCATCTGTAATTCTTGTTTACACAAGACACTAGTCCAGCTACCTTATCCTCATTAGATTCATCATTCATTGCAACATACACCACTTCATCATCATGATCATCAAATCCATCTTTAGTTTTCTCTTCAACAATGTAGCAAGATTTCTTGCCTTTGTCTTTGTAATGTTTGTTGTCTTCATCTCTTCTACTTTTGTACTTGTCTCCACCTCTATAGTTCTTCTTGTTTGGACGTCTAGCAGCAATATGACCAACCTTGTTGCAATTAAAACACATGATAGGTAAATTACATTTGAATTTGCGTTTACCTCTGTGAAATCTCCTTGCTAGTAGTTCTTCAAGTTGTTCTACATCCTCCTCATCTATATCACTATCATCGGAAACATATTTTACCTTTTTCTTCTTCTTCTTATTAGGTTCCTTCAATGATAGTTTAGCTTTCAAAGCAAATTCATCATTTTTCAGATTTAAAGTTATCAAAATTAGATAGCTTGGAAGCAGTGAACCTACCTACCAGACCTTCAATAGTTAGATTAGAACCTAGTATACATCTCAGTTCTTGTATTGCATAAACATTAATAGCATAAATGGGCATCTTTGTTCTAAAAAATTTTCTTAGTAAAGTCTCATCATCTATCTTACTAGTAGCTCCTCTTATTGCATTAACAACATCTTTTATCCTAAAGCAATATTGAGAAACATTCTCATCTTCTTTCATTCTCATATCATCAAAGTTACCTCTAAGACTTTCAAATTTGGCTCATAGAATATTTGTGTCTCCTCCATAAATGGTGTGAAGAGCATCCCACATTTTATTTGCACTGCCACAACCCTTAATGTCATCGAACTTGACATAACTTAGGGCAGAGGAAATCTCCAACATTGTTTGGTTATGTTTTTTCTTCTTTTTCAAATTTTTAGTAGTTAGGGCTCCAATAGGATCAACATGATCTATGATGATGGTAGATTATGTATGATCTCCAATACCTCCTAGGTGTAGATTCATCGGACTTTTTAATGCAAGAAATTTATCTCTATTAAGCTTGGGTACCTCTCTTTTTGACATCTTGATCTTTTTCTTCTAGTACATTCAAACTAATCATCTTAAGAAACTGGCTCTAATAAAAATTGTTGGAATTTTTTAGAATAACCGAGAGTGGAGGCAGGGGGTGAATCAATTATCCAAGGTCCATATGTAAAAATAAAACTTTTCACAGAGCTTAGCGAACCCATATCCTTAAAATATATTCATCATGCATGCATCCATTAGATCATGCAATCACTTAAACTTATAGATTAATGTCAAATCAACTTTGTAAAAATGAAAGAATGAAACATAACAGATTTAATAACACATTTGACATAATGATTTTAGGTGGAAACCCAAATTGGAAAAAATCACCAATAACATGCTACTCATTCTCACTTTTTTGAAGTGATGCCCTATGAAAGAACAACCCTATTAAAGGTTACAATGCACACTGTTAAATGTGACCTAGTTAGAGGATTTCAATCACCTTATTAGGAGTGAGCCTTGTTAGAGGACT
This sequence comes from Cupressus sempervirens, assembly GCA_028749045.1. Lineage (NCBI taxonomy): Eukaryota > Viridiplantae > Streptophyta > Pinopsida > Cupressales > Cupressaceae > Cupressus > Cupressus sempervirens. The sequence goes on along the minus strand of CM053783.1, from coordinate 636,020,893 downwards.
TTAGATTATTCACTTGGAATTTCACCCAATTAAATGATTTACAAATGATTGTTAGGTCAACTTTAATCTAAAGGATTTACCCTAGACTGGTACAATGATTAGACAGTAGCAATAAGGCTTTCTCTAATAATAACTTACAACTAACTTTGCATATTATAGATCTCTATTTCAGTCCTTCATTGTGCTTATCTTTTACACACTTCAAGTCTAATAGCTTGTTCACCCTTCAAGTATCCATACTCTTAAGCCTTCTTGTTTTTCTTTCCAATAGTAGTATCTTCTCTTTAGTCACTGAATGAAGCAATACCTTAGACTTCTTTCCTTAGGTTCTCACACATGACAAAATTTTCTTCTAACCAACAATATCTATAAATAAAAAATTAAGATCTTTTGTCATTCAACTTCTATCGTCCATTTTAGAGTTAGGTAAGTTTAGGTAGGATTCAATGAATCTACCCATCTTTTCATCTTATTCCCTTCTAAAAATTTATCCTTCAATCCTCTTTGAATTCACCACAAAATGGTTCATCTTGAATTTTGTGCCACCAACTCATAAAGCTTATCTTCCACATGGTTCACATAATCCAAAAAATTAAACTTGTCAGCTCAGATTCATCGAATTCATGATCTTTCTCATAATGCTGACACTCATAATTGCTGGTTGAGAGGGGAGGGGTGAATCAATAACCTCAAAACCTTTTGAAAAATTCAACACTTAATAACATAATCCATTTATCATCAATAGATCTAATCTATTGATTGCATGAGAAATTGAAAGCACAAAACACTTTGAAAACAATATTTGGTGACCTAGAAACCTTTGAAATAGAAATTAAAACTAGGGTGGGATGATAACCACAAAACTTCAATACTGTATTATAAAGTTAACCTGTTAAGGCTTACAATGATCACTTCTAATGATTTTTCAAGTTAGGAGCAATTAGGACTACTAGGTTCACCTTGTTAGAGGTTTTACAAACATACAATGAAGTATGCACACTCGCTAAAGAGATTTAAGAAAAAACTGTTAAGTCTACCCTGTTAAAGGATTTGAAGCTAATTCACTCGTTAGGATGAAATAGTAGATATAACTTACAACTAAATTGTTGATTAAGATCCTTGAAATGTTGATCACCTCCTTGTGATAGACGTAACTTGACTGCTCTTGATTTGACCTTGCTATACTTTACTCTGCTATTGATTCACATTTACATGCTGATTATCATATTTTCTTTCACTCTTCTCAAAACATTACTACTTCATTAATACTTGGGTATGATACAATACATTACATATATACCAACCCAATTCTTATAACTACAAGGTCGGCCAAAACACAAGATAACACAAATATGATTGAGTCAGCCCAAATGTAGAAACTTAGGTTCTAAAAGCTGACTTGGTGAATTTATGATACTCAACATCTACTACTTTACTTGGCATCATCATGCACTCAGTAGAAGAAGAGGCTTGGTCCATACTAATTACTCAATGTAGCTTCAAACTTGGTGAACATTGGGGACTCAGTAGATATAGTGTCACTCGGTAGAAACTGAATTTCATGTTTACCATGCCTGCACTCGGTAAACACTACTCATCTCATCACTCAATTAACACTTGCTTCACATCACATGAATTGATGACTAGGTAGACACTGTGAAGCTCAGTAACCACTGAACTGCTCAGTCTGAACTATTGGACTTCACACTACCTGAATTCACTTGGTAATCACTGGAATTCTCGATATGAATTGTGAAACTTGGTAACCATTGGAATGCTCAGAAAACACTGGAGAGCTTGGTAACCATATAGAATCTAAATAAGTATTGTCACTAATAAAAAACATGACTTAATGCCAACAATCTCCCCCTTTGGAATTAGTGACAAAAACACTTAATTCATCAAGACTTATATACAATGACATGTAGATTTTGATTTTTGATTAAAAAAAAAAAAAAATTCTTTGTAATTCTGTTGTATATACATTTCCATATATCTCCCCCATACAATGTACATATTATATAATACTAACTGTATAGACAAATATATGTCCTCCTTATATACATGTCTCTCTCATATCTATCCTCCTTATGTACATGTCTCTCTCCCCCTTTTTGACAATAATGCCAAACATTTATACACAATCTACCTATATAGAGACACCAAAATGTGAGAGAAACTCAAAATGTACCTTAATAATAAGAGTTAATGTGTCATCCCAGTTTTCTTGGAATTTTTTGTAGGTTTGAAGTGTAACTTGGACTTTTGCAGAGAGTTCAATCATATGATCTGCAATTGAAAAATTGTTGTCATGGATCAATGTTTTAGAATAAGCAATGCACTTCTACATTGTATCCATGATAGGAAGGAACATGTTATGGATGTCTATAAGTGTAGACAGGATCTTTGCTTCCTCTCTTAATAACTCTACCTACATACTTAATAGGAATCTGACTCGCATGTGGTGTGCAAAGCTTGAACTGGGGTCAAGCTACAACTTTTGAGCACTAGCCTTCAGATCCTCATCAACCTCACTCAATTTTCACTTTATTTCTTTTGTATACTTGGTAACATCACATAACTTAGCAAAAAGAGATGTTACATTTGTGAAAGAATTTTCAAGATTTTCAAAAATTGAGGAGAGCTCTACCTGATGGATAGCTATCTGCTGAGCAATGTGCTCAAGTACTTTATTGTCAAACTTTTTCTCTGCTTTCTCTATAAGCTTATCCTAGCTAGTATAATCCTCATTGAATTTATCTATTATCTCTTATAATTGTAACAAAATATGTTAAGAAGAATCAACATCCACACCTATAGCCTCAGTCAAAATGTTCTTAGCACTCTCAATTATTCACAATTCCCTGTCACTCTCTTCTCTTAGCTACTTTTGTTTAGCTTTCTATTCAAGTAGCTAACTGGCTAATATCATTTTCTCTACACTAGCACTATCAAAATCTAACTTGGGAATCTTAATTTCCTTGACCAAATCAATATCTTCCTCAATTTATTTTCCACTAATAAAATTTTTTAATGGTGTCATTGGTTCAACTTCTGATACAAATGCTTTGGATTTTGAAATGGAAACAATGGTGGAAATAGTAGGGCTTGCAGTAAAAACTTGTATAGTGCCTACTGATGGAATGCTAGTTAGAGCACTAAAAGAATCCAAAACTGATGTACTACCCAAAATTGATGTAATTGTAGGTGGAATGCTGATAGAAGTATTTATAATAGGAGCACTTACTGGAGCAAGCAAAGCTGAAGTAGACAAAACTTAAGAGTCTAGAACTATAGAACTAGAAGCTACACTTACTACTGATGGTTCTAACTTGGGAGCTGAAGAAGAGGGAGGTTACAGCTGTAGACACCTAAAAACCTTTAGAAAATAAAGTATTTTTATTTTCTAAAAAAATCTCTGATGACATCATCATTTATTAATTAATTATTATGCCATTAAATCCCTTTATCTTAATTAAAAATATTTAATTAAGGAATCCCTCCCAAAAATGTTTAAATCTTATTTAAACATTATTTCCTTATTTATTAATTATTTAATTAATAAATTGACCAAAAAATCCAAAATAAATAAAAAAATTATTTTTTGCCCAAAACTTGGCCAATTTCTTTAAGACCAATAACCTCTTCCAAAATCTTCTAATCCTTCTTTAATTTCGATTAAAGGCTAATCTCATCATTTCCTACCCCTAACCCCAACTCAAAATATTTAATTAAGATTAAATATTAATCCTCATGTTTATTAAAAAAGTTTTAATAAATATCTCCTCAACCCAAACCCTTGAAATAAATAAAACTTTATTTATTTCCTAAAAATCTAATTTATCCTCACCCTAAGAAGTTCTAGACTCTTCTAGAAAGTCTTCATCCTCATCCTAGGAAATTCTAGACTATTCTAGAAAGTCTTTATCCTCATCCAAAATCTAGACTCTTCTAGAAGATGTCTTTAAACCTAATCCTAATCCCCTCCTAACCTTGTCACATTCTCTAAACATGAGTTAAGACTTACTAACCCAAGCCAAAGTTAACAAATATCTCCTCCTTCACCCACCCTTATTAAATGACATCCACTTGCCTATCCTTAAGCTAATCCTAAACCATCTTGATCCATCCTCTAATCATTTGCACAAGCTTAAACAAGCTTAAAACCTTCCTAATCAAGTCCAAGTCAAAATTGCTCTCATCACCCTCAAAATATCTCAACCATAAAACTTTATGAAGTCCACTAGGTCATAAATGACTCTTACAAGCCCTTTTATTGCTCTTACAAGTCATTATGAGGGTCTTTATGAAGATTTTATCCCTTGAGCCTCCTTTTTTGACTCATCCTTCCCCTTTCCTCCATCCTCTCACCATGTGACATGTGTCACTCCTTGATTGGTTGTAAGGAAGCACAATCCATGTGCTCTCCTCTCATGCAATCTAAGCCCTCCATGAGCTTTTTCCCATCCTTGCATCTTAGCCCTCAATCCCTCAAGCCTCTTGCCTATAAATTGGATCCTTCCCCTTTGCAAAATAACACAATCCATGAAGTAAAGTTATAATGCTATTTTGAGAGCCAAATCCATACTAAAGCCATCTATCCACACCAAAAATCCACAATCATCCATTGAAGCCTTTGGAAGCATATTGAGCATACATCCTATCGATTTAGATAAAGCCACTCAACAAGAGAGCTTCTCATTGAGAGAGTCCATTAATGGCTCATATTCTCAATTGAGAGCTCATCTTAGTCTATCTTGAAGTTTATGAATTTTGTTTAGTTTGTAGAAGCTTTATTTAAATTTGGTTTCTATTAGCATACTAACATTGCTCATATACAACAGCTTGATAGATGAAGTGGTAGACACTTCCATTAGAGATACCTAGAGCTAAGAGGGAGCAAAGAGTGATTGGGTAGATGATGTATCTGTTGTGGTCACAATCACACTAACTGAAGCTGTCTCCATGCTTGATGTCATTGTTTTTTTTACTAGAGAGTGAGGAAGGGAGGCTATGGCTTCTACAACTATCCTCATTGGATCGCTCTCTTCTTCTTCTTCTTCTTGCCTATCTTCCTCTTCAACTTCATCCTCTTTCTCTTCTTCACCATCCTTATCAAATCTTTATAATCTTCAACATCAATGGTGACACAAGGAGTATTGTCTTCTTCATTATCTTCATCCTTGTCACTATCATCATCATCATCATTGATTTCTATTGGATCCTCACTTGGCTTGTGAAGATCAAACACATTCTTCCATAAGTTTGTTGCATTCTTCACAACATACTCAACATCTTTCATTAGAACAAGACAAGTATTGAATTTTAGAGTCATTTTTCTTTCATTGTCTTTTAATGCATTCTTCACCTTTGCATCTTTCAAGTTGGGCACCAATTGCTTTAGAGTTTGAGAAAAAATATCCTTGGTAGTCTAAATGGTGTTATCCCATCTAACCTTGACCTTGTCTAACAAAATTGCAGGGACTTGTGAAGCAATTTGATCAAGAGAGAATTTCCATCTGCCTAACTTATCGATGATCAGATCTTCAACCTCTTTCTATTCTACTAGAGTCCTAGATTCATATTTGAGTGCCTTGAAGTTTTTTATTCCAACATCTTCTCTCAATTGTTTCATTCTTTCTTGGAATGTGGGAGGAGTCTTATTAAACACAACTTCACTACCTCCTTTCTTCTTGGATCTTCTGGTGAATACAACTGTGGAGGGCTTGGGTGGCTTGGTGATAATCACCTTGCCTTTCTTTCTTACAAGTTCTTCCTCCTTTTTTTATTCTTCTTCTTCATTCTCAAATTCTTCTTCATCTTCACCTTTGCCCTCGGTAAGCATAAGAGGGGCATTTGTTGTTTTCAGTTTGGATATCCTCCTCTTACCTTTATTTATTGCCTGTGGAAGCTTAATTTCAAGTTCTATTATGGCTTTGGCTTCATCATACATTCCAAAGATAGGTGCCTTTGGATCTATAGGCTCATTTACCAGGGCTTCAATTATCTCTTTTGTCTCATCAATATTAACCTCATAAGGAAGAGGTTTCACCCATACTATTCTAGGCCTAACTGCTTGGATATATACTTTGTCATAATCAACCATAAAATAGACATCATACTTATAATCTTCAACCAATTTTGGTGGAATCCAGAACCTATTATTCATCTTTTTCTTGAATGCTTCAAAATAATTATCCATGATACTATCAAAATTGTCACCCATCTCTACAATAAACTCATTAACCTAGTACAAAATTGGTGTGTCCTTTTTCAATACCTCTGAGCCTTTTGAGGGAAAAAAAATTGAACATAAAAGAACAAACAAGTCAACAGAGAACCAAATTTGCATGGGTTATTCTTCGAGGTTTTAATGTTTTCATGTTCTTATTTAGTTGTTTCAACATTAAGTCTGCTAAATCATATTCCAAATTCTTCTTAACAACCTTGTAAGCTAGGTCCACAACCTCACATGACACACTATTTAGTCAACTAGAGATGTATATCTTATGAGCAATAATATGAATGCCAAATTTGAGTTTCACATCAGATAAATTGCTAATTTTCAATCCTCTGTCATCCCACTCGGTTAGGGTTTTCTTCTAAAGCTCACCCTAATCTAGGGTTTTCATGACTTTAGCCTTGTTAAGTATAGGGAGTCTAGTAATTCAATGGATCATTTTCTTTGTAATCAGAACTGGCTACTCTAACCACAATTGACCATTATGGACTCAGCTCAAGATATATCTAATCCATTTAATCTGAAAGTTTCTTGGTAGATGCAAAATATGGGTTAAGCCTTTCCCCTCTAGATTTTTATGCTCATTCTTAAGAGTTCCATCCACACAGAGTTCACCTAGGGCACTATCCATTTCTAGGGTTCCTATCTCTTGAACATCACTTTTGAAATGAGTTTGAATGTCATGGATAAGGAGTACCTTTGGTGGAATTTGTGATTGAGCTCCATTCGGGTTGAGGGATTCTACAATCACTGGCACCAATTTGAAATTCAAAGCCTTCCACTCAATGCCTCGTACCAACATCTCTAATCCTTTATTTGCCTTGTTGCTATTGCTAGATGCCATGATCACTCGATAAGATGAGAAAATTCTTTGAAAAACTTCGCTAGAATGCTCTGCAAATCACTCTGCTCTAAATATGTTGAAATCATGGTGGAAATGAAATCAAATTCCTGCCTTTTGAAAAAAATTTCTCATTAATTCTTAGTATGATAAGAGCCATAATGACATAGTGCATGATAGGTTGTCATCCATTATATGTGTAGATTACTTAGTAGAAGCTTCTAACTCAGCAACCAAACAAAACTTTGTTACTCCCGACCTCGCTCGATATGACCCAACCTTATGGTCAAGATTGCTAGAATGCTCTGCAAATCGCTTTGCTCTGAATATGCTAAAATCATAGTGGAAATGAAATCAAATTCTTGTCTTTTGAAAAAAAATTCTCATTAATGCTTGGTACAATGAGAGCCATAATGACATAGTGCTGACAAGTTGTCATCCACTATCTATGCAGATTACTCGGTAGAAGCTTGTAACTCGGCAACCAAACAAAACTTTGTTACTCCTGACCTCACTTGGTATGACCCAACCTTACTCAGTGAATACTGATGCTAAACTTTTGTGATCCCTCTATATCTAGAATACTAATTTGGATCTTTTTCTTCCTTTCAATTAGAACTATTTAAGATGTGACCTTGAGAATATAGTTCCAGTTCTTTCTTAAGAACTTAACTAGAAATGGTGGAGTCACCCACTTCTTGAGTGACTTGACTACCATCATTTGAACTGGCTTGCTTGATAGATTTAGGAATCCATTGATGTCTCATCTACTTCTTGATGTTATCAACTTTTGCTTTATTTTCATCTTCAACTCTACCTATATTCATGCAATTCTTAGCTGTATGACCAAGTTTAGTACATGCATAACATCTTATTGTAGTATCCTTTCTTCTCAAGTGATGCCTAGCACAATTTATGCCAATGTGTCCATATTCTCCAGAGTAATGACATCTACACCAAGTATTGTAGTCCCAACCAAATATTGCTTTTAAAAATCGTTCAGCTGGATTGAATGATTTAGGTCTACATTTAGATGCCTTGTGACCTTGTTTCTTGTATTTGTGACATTTACCTTCAAACTTTGGTTTCTCCTTGCATTCATTAGCTTTATGACCATGCTAATTGCAATTGTACCTTTTTCCATTGAATTTTTCCTTTCCATTACTCCAACATTTGTTTGATGTATGACTTATCTTACCACAGTAATTGCAAGTAGGTCTTTGATTCCTTTGAGCACCTTGTTTGGAGGATTCACCTTCTTCTTTGTATCCAAGTCCTACTTTGCCCTTTTTCCTATAAAGATTTTGCTCATTTTGCTGATTCAATTGGTCCATGTCTACTTGAGATTTCATTATTCTTTCATTGAGTTGCTTCTTAGAATTTAGATCAATTCAACCTTTCATTGATTTTCTTTTTAGTGTTTAAATCATTCCTTAACCTTTCATTTTCAGATCTCAGACTCATGATTTCCTCATTTGCATTGGACAGTTGATTGATAAGAATTCCTTGCTAAAGGGATTGATTTTGAGTTTCATTGTTCCTTTCCTCCAAGTCTTCATTTTCCTTATTCCTCTATTCCAAAATTTCACATAATCTTATTGTCTGAATTTCTTGTTCTCTTCTCAATTTTCTTACCTCTTCTTATAGGGAGCCATTCTTTTCTAGGATTTCTTTGATTGCATCATTTGCTTCATCTAAACTACTTGAAGGGAAAAAGTCTTTAAGCTTCTCTTCAATATATTGATGGTCATTCATCTATTTTGCAAGTTCCTTCCTTCTTTTTAGGGATTGGAAAAGATGTTCTTTTTCTTCCTTGAGTTGAGCTATGGCCATCTCTAGATCTAGCTTCTCATTGTCAATAGTTTTGTCAAGTCTGAATATCTCCATTTTCCTTGATCTTTGCTCAAGCTATCAAACTTTATCCTAAGAACCACAAAGCTCTGATACCAATTGTTTGAAATAATCAAGACTAGCTAGGTTACTGAGAGGGAAGGGGTGAATCAGTAACCTCAAAACCTTTTGACAAATTCAGCACTTAATAACACAATCCATTTATCATTAATAGATCTAATCTATTGCATGCATGAGAAACTAAAAGCACAAAACACTTTGAACACAATATTTGGTGACACAGAAACCTTCCAAATAGAAAGTAAAATTGGGGTGGCGATGATACCCACAAAACTTCAATACTGCAGTATAAAGTTAACATGTTAAGGCTTACAATGACCACTTCTGATGATCTACCCTATTAGGAGCAATTAGAACTGTTAGGTCCACCTTGTTAGAGGTTTTAAAAACATACAATGAAGTATGCACTCGGTAAAGAGATTTAAGAAAAGACTATTAAGTCTACCATGTTAAAGGAATTGAAGCTGATTCACCTATTAGGATAAAATAGTAGATCTAACTTACAACTAAATTGTTGATTAAGATCCTTGAACTGCTAATCACCTCCTTGTGATAGATGTAACTTGACTACTCCTAATTTGACCTTTCTATACTTTACTCTACTACTGATTCACATTCACATGTTGATCATCATATTCACTTTCACTCTTCTCAAAACATTACTACTTCATTCATACTTAGCTATGATACAATACATTATGTATATACCAACCCAATTCTTATAACTACAAGGTCAGCCAAAACACAAGATAGCACAAATATTACTGAGTCAGCCCAAATGTAGAAACTCAGGTTTTGAAAGCCGACTTGGTGAATTTTTGATATTTGACATCCACTGGTTTACTTGGCATTGTCATGCACTTGGTAGAAGTAGAGGCTTGGTTGATACTAATCACTCAATGTAGCTTCAAACTCGGTGAACATTGGAGACTCGATAGATATAGTGTCACTTGATAGAAACTAAATTCCATGTTTACCATGCCTGCACTTGGTAAAAACTACTCATCTCATCACTTAGTTAACACTTGCTTTACATCACATGAACTGATGACTTGGTAGACACTGAAGCTCGGTAACCACTAGACTGCTCAATCTGAACTACTAGACTTCATACTGCCTAAATTCACTTGATAACCACTAGACTGCTCGGTTGAACTGTGAAACTTGGTAACCAATAGAATTCTCAGCAAACACTAGAGAGCTTGGTAACCATATAGAATTTGAATAAGTATTTTCACTAATAACAAACATGATTTAATGCCAACAATCATTACCTTGCTTCTGATGTTTGACACATACTGCATTTCTCGACATCCACTATCAAATCACTTAGCATGAACTAAAGTTTATTGGTGCTCAACATCAACTAAATTTTACTCAACTTACATTGTATCACTCAACATACATTCAAATTTGACTTTGCTTAGCTCCAACTAATTTTCTGTTTGACTTACACTAACTTTGCTTGACAACTACTGTGCAGATTGTTAAGCTTGGTAGACTTAATTCTTTTTACTTGTTCTTCTAAACTTAATTAGTGTATCCATCCTTTGTAACCTTAAGTAGATAATCAATGCACTATAACATCACTATCTTAACAAATCCTTATACTCATTTTGTGTATCATAACTCAACCTTTCCTTTAGGTGCTATCATTACTTCATTTGATCAAATCCTCTTCATCAATCAAACAAATTATAGTACTCAAACCATCTAAGTAGTTGTCTTACCAAAAAGTAGTAGGTTTGACATTAGTGACAAAACAATGATTGAAACACGTTCTCATACTTGTATCAGTCTATTTTTAACACAAATAGAGCTAGAAGGACTTCCTGGGATGCTGATGCAATCCTAACATCATTAGATGATGAACACAATTTTGAAGGTCAAATGGTCACCACGGAAAAATAATACCACTGGTCAAGAAAAGCTTGTTGGAAAAAAATTAGGATGCTAGAAAAGTGACCCATTTGCCAAAAAAGTCACCTACAAGTTGCTGGAAAATAGAAGCTGGAGTCGAAAAACATTTGGTGACTAAATAAATGCACGTGTCTAAACTGCCCAACAAAGATGAAAATCTAGCTAATAAAAAGGCAAAATCACCCACACAAAGTGTAAAAAAGCTTGAAAAAATGATGTTGACTGACAAAAGGGCTAGGCGTATGTACAAACCTTCCTACATGGCAGATGACATCAACATTACCCAAGAGTATAGAGGGCTTGTACTTTTATTATTGTAGCTACTTTAGATTTAATGTGCTAACATGTTGTAAAAATCTATAGCATGGGGCTTTGTAAGAGGGCACACCCATAAAAAGGGTGCATGAAGCCCAAAGAATAGGTACACATAGGCTAAAGGGAGGTGGTGTGGGGCCCACAAAAGTTTCTCTAGCTAAGGAAAAACATGTACTTGAGTTGACTATAGTTACTAACCAAATTTTACATACACATGCTAACAAAGGTGTAGGTCATTTGGGTGATATTGTCGAGGAAGGGCATCATTTCTGAGCTAGATCATTGAAGGTCAAGGTGGACCTAACATGGACATGCACTAATGTTATAATTTAGGGAAGTGCAAGGTGTTGAGGGGGGGGATGAATCAGTACCCTCTAAAACTTGTAATCTTTAATAATATGTTACCCTTCTTATAAATGTACAACCTATACATGCATGAACATAGCCTCATAAACTAAAATGAAAGTAAATTTCTAATCTACTTCATCATGAGCTCAAAAGAATATCTTAAAACCAACACATATGACACAATGATTTAGTAACATGGAAAACCTTGGTTAGAGGGAAAACTATGGTGGGGATGACACCCACAAATCCTTTGCTACTAGAGTAAGAGGTTTCATGTTAGAGATTACAATGGTGTCACTTTTGGTGGCTTACTCTATTAGGAGTAATACAATAGAATTATTCCATCTTTCTCAAGGATTTCTCAACATTCATAAAATGTGCACTTGATTAAGAGATTTACAATAAAGACTATTAGGTCTACCTTGTTAAAGGATTTAACATATACAATGGTAATAAAGTAATAGTATATTTATCTAATGATGTACAACTTACTTTTCCTAATTCAAATATCTATTCTGCTCATTTATTTATCACCTCATGTGATTGATATTTCCCATCTTGTGTTGTTTCTTGGTAACTCTACTTTGCAGTAGGTTCTTTTCCTTTTAATTCAATCATCATAACCTTCTCAACTTATCAATGGCAACAATTGTCCAACATCAACTTTAATTTGATATAGATAGGTCCCTAAATAGAAATATTTTTCCACTTAGATGCATGACCTAATTAGGACAAGAAACTTCTAGAGTTCTCATTTGATCAAGATCAATAATCTATATTCATCCTCATCATCTCATTTACCTTTCTTTCATATCATTGGTTTGCATTCTTCCTTGGGATGATAAAAAACAAATCTATCTCCCTAATAAATATTTTTAAAAATTCTCCTTGATCTTGAAAACATATTTTCCCACTTGGTAGAATAGAAATACATAGAATCAAGTGAATTGATAAATGTTTAGGTTCATCTTGTGTAGCTCAGTAAACTCCATATTCTTTCTTGATAAAGATGTTGACATTTGATAATACCATGACTTGATAACCTATATAATCAATAGTTACTAAACTTACTAACATTGACTTTGCTCGATTAACTTTAATACTTGGTCTGTATGTGTGTGTATATCACTCAATAATTATTATGTCCAGTGCTCACACTTTAATCTTCCTATACTTGGTAACTATACTGTGGCTTGATAACTATTTTCACTGATCAATTTCTTCAATACTTGTCTACTATACTTTTGAACTAATCACAACACTTAATACCTATAGGAGTAACATTATCGCCCTTTGGCATCAGTGGCAAAAACTTATTCAATTTCTCAAATAATAGACATAGTAAAAAACATTACATATCCCCCTCTAAATATATACTCCTCCTCATTGTACTTTGCAAAACCTTTTTGCAAACTATTTTTTTACTCCTATATACATTAAGTTTTGTCATTAGTGAAAAAGTATATTAGGTGAGAATTGAATAGATTAGTTGATTAACATAGTTACCAAGCCACAATATAGTTATGAAGTACATAAAGAGTAAACTATGAACATATATATAAATATATATAAATATATAAATATAAATATATATATATATATATATATATATACATATATACACATATATATATGTATATATGTATATGTATGTATATATATGTGTATACACACACACACATATACATATATACATACATATATATATATATGTATATATATGTATATATACACACACACATATATATACATACATACATATATGTATGTATATATGCACACACACACAAACACACCAAGTAGTAAAGTTAATTGAGAAAAGTATGTGTTAGTAAGTCTAGTAACTGCTAGGAACAAAGGTTACAAGGTCATGGTATTACCAAATGTCAACATCTTTATAAAGGAAGAATATGGAGTTTACCAAGCTAAATTAGATGAACATAAAAGTTTGCAAATTTACTTAGTTCAATGTATTTCTATTCTAGTGAGTGGGAAAACATGTTTTCAAGAGAGTATTTCAAAGATTTATTGAGAAGAGATATTTTATTTTTTGTGATCCCAACGTAGAATGTAAACCAATGAAATAAGAAAAAGGTAAATGAGATGATAATGATGAATATAGATTATTGATTTTGATCAAATGCTAACTCTTGAAGATTCCTAAATACTAATTAGGTCATGCGTGAAAGAAGAAAAAAATAAATCTATTTTTAAGGACCTATCTATATCAGATTAAAGTTGATGTTGGAAAATTGTTGCTATCGAGAAGTTAAGAAGGGTTATGATAATTGAATAAAAAGGAAAAATACCTAGTGTAGAGAAGAGTTTCTAAGAAACATCAAAGGAAGGATAGGAGATATCAATCAATTGAGGTGATGTATTAATGAGCAAAAAGGAGATATGAATTAGGAAGAGTAAGTTACACTTCATCAAATCAATTTACTATTACTTTCTTATCATTGTAGTAGTTAAATCCTTTAACAAGGTGGACCTAATAATATTTATTGTAAATGTCCTAACTGATTGCATATTTTATGAATATTGCAAAATCCTTGAGAAAGGTCAATTTTCACATATCCTATTGTATTACTCCTAATAGAGTACATAACTAGAAGTGACACTTTTGTAAGCCCTAATAAGAAATCTCTCATTGTAGTAGTGAAGGATTTTTGGGCGTTATCCCCAATGTAGTTTTTCCTCTACCTAAGGGTTTATGCGTTACCAAAATATTGTGTCATATGTGTTAATTTGATGATATTATTTTTTGCTTATGATGAAATAGATTCGACAGGTTTAATTTGTTGGAATATTCAAATAGGAAGAATGCTTCTGAGAGGTGGGGGTGAATTAGAAGTACTGTATTTTGACCATTAAGACTTTTTAATTGAAAGTAGATTGCATGCATATGAACATATCAAACAGTTATGAGAAACACATAAGCATCATCACATAACACTTGAGATTTTGGTAACCTAGAAACCCTCCAAAAATAAGAAGGTAAAACTGGGGTGGGGATGATACCCACAAAATCACTGTAGTAATAATATTTAACCACTTTTGATGGTCTGTCCTGTTAAAGGCCTGCCCTATTAAAAGCTTTACACTATATCAATAGTGACCTGGTTAAAGGATTTACAAACACTTTACATGAAGTGTCACCCTGTTAAAAGATTTAATCACCTATTTAAAGGATCTAGAAAATAGCTGTAAAGCTAACCTATCACCATAGGGTTTTTCATTCTAATACAATTGCTAGAGAGTATTAGGTACAATAAACCTGATAGCTTACAATCCTTCATTTGCTGAATACAAGCACTTGATCTACTTTCTCTAATCTTGATCCTCTAAGATCTGATACTCTTTATTCTAAAATAGTGTTCCTTCCACACCCTTGTACATCCACTTTTTTTTAATGAGATTTCGTCTTCCTTATAAAGACATTCAAAGACTTAGGGTTAGGTATGGATCTATGATCCATATTGAATCTTTTCTTCCCACTCATTCCTTGCACTTTTCTTATTGGTTGCATGCCTTCTCCATTTTTCTTATTGGCTACATGTAGATTGCATAGAAAATACAAAATATTCAATCTTATCATTTAATCCTTCAAGATTCATCATATGTCAGCCATGAAAATGGTTTACATATGAATCAATGAAGTTACAAACTCATATGTACATTCTGTGTTACTCGGCACTTGCTGATTCCAGATGCTCGACACTAATATCAAACTGGCTTACTTAGCTCCTGTTGCATTTCTGTATTGCTCAACATCATCTGTGACTTGACACTTAAATATCACTTGGCACTTGTATCATGCTCAACACCTAAAGTCATTCGGCACTTGAACTTCACTCAGCACTTGAAGTCTTTCTAGACTCGACTCATGTTGTGGCTCGGCATACATGGTGTACTCGGCTCCAATATAGAAAGTGGTTAAGTGTATTGGCACTCAAGTGTCAAAAACCATTATGAGGTTAACAATCTCGCCCTTTGACATGAGTGACAAAAAAACTTAACTGATCTTATGAGTACATTAACTAATCTACTTGGTATATACAGAGGTTTAAAAAAAAACTTTAATCAAAATTTGTGTAACTTACAATATATATACCTCAAAATTATTGTAACTCCCCCTGAGTTGGTTGTTTGTGCCATTATCTATATATCATGCTCCTCTTAGTTTCCTTGGTTTTGTTTCCCTAGATTTGTTTTTCTGGATTTGTTTCCCCCATTCTCTCATTACCCCATGCATCTTATAATATTTCCCCCTTTTTGACACTTATGTCAAAGGATTTTAAGGGTTAAGACCACATTTCACCAAAAATGTGCTATTTACCTCATAATCATCCTGAGAGCTGCATCCCAATTGTTCAAAGCAATTTCCAGTCACTTGTGCTATATGGAAGTCTCTGCAGCAAGATGAATAAGTCCATCTGAAGTAGAAAGATTGGGATCTTTCTTGAGAACTATTTCTGCATAGACTTATTCCTTATGGAGGATTTCCAAATGTGGGGTAATGAAGGACTAGAGCTGTATCAGTTTTGCCTTAATATTGGCCTCATCTGCTATTAATATAGCTATTTCTTTCTGAGTGTGAAGTGATTGAGAAAAATGCTTCTCACTTTGAGCTAGATCGTTTGGTAGCTACATGCTTGAAATACTTAAATTTATCTCCAAGCTCAATATCTTTTGGCTTGTCTCCTGTGTGAAGTATGAAAAGTCACACAACTTTTTGTACAATGAGAATATATTCTTAAGTACCTTTTTCACTTTGTCTATTAGCTTTGCCAGTTCAACCTGGGAGAGTGCAATTTGACTTGATACTTGCTCATTTACTTATCCCTAGAATTTCCTTTCAGACCATTCTAGAAGTTTTGCATTTGTCTCTTGGTCTTCATTTTTCACTTGGTCAACAATATCTGATAATTGCTCTATGATATGCTTTGACTCATTTGGTGACTGCAAACTGAAGGCATCCATAAAGATGTCCTTAATCTCATGTAGTGTTTGCTTTTGTTTATACTCCCTCCTGAGTATCTCTTGTCTCTTTCTCCTATTTAGTGCTTCCTGCACCTCATTGATTTGATCAATGGTTATTGTTTTTGAGTCATATCCTGGTATGACTATCTCCTCATCTAATTAAGGGCCTCCATAGTGAAGTACCCTTGCAACTTTTGTAGTACTAGATCCAAGTGCAGATATTTGCAATGGTTGTTGTCAAGGAGTTCCTGAGGTAGGAAAATTTATCAATGTTTGTATTGCCTCTTGCTCTTTAGGGGTTTCCTCTATTTTCTCCTCCTACTATCTACTACCTTGATCAATTATGGTAATCTTAGGAAGTGCACTTTGTGTTTGTGCTGTAGGATCAGATGTAATAGTCTGTCCTATTTGTTCTGTTTCTTTTTCTACAGCTACACTCAGCTTCTGTATTGAGGTGTCAACTATGCCTAATGAAATAATTGTGGGCATTTGAGGTTGACCACTAGTAGTTGTAGAGATGATGGAAGGTGGTTCTTGTGGATTCACCTTTTCTCTAACTGTGCTTTCTCCTAGTTTTTGTAATTCATCCATACTGACCAATACTAGATCTATACACAATCTTGCTTGCTGCGTAGATTGGTCAAGGATTCTTTTGAGGTCTTCTGCAGTTAATGGATTGATGTTCTGACCAAAAGTGTCAAGAACACCTTTTATAATTATAGTTTTTGTAGGTGTGATGGGTACATGAGGAGGGCTAGAGGGTGGTAATTGTGTGTCTTGCACACTTTGGTTTTATTGCTACTCTTTCTTAGCTGTTGCCGCTACATCTTGTTCTTGTGTCTCTTCCTCCTCTCCATCTTTCTTTTCTTCTTCCTTCTTCTCTTCTTCTTCTTCTTCTTTCTTTTCTTCTTCTTCTTTCTTTTCTTCTTATTTCTTTTCTTCTTCTCCCTTCTCTACTACTGTCTTCTCTTCTCTCCTTTTTCTTCTCTCTTCTGGTGGAGCAACAACTTCTTCCTTGTATTCTTCTTCAAGAAAATCTTCAATCTTTTTGTACAAGTTTTTCCATGACTTCATTGTTCTTTGAACACTTTCTTCCATCTTGTTTTGGAGAATGAAGAATCCCCTTTACTTAGGTGTAAACCTAGTATTATGCCTTTTGACTGCTTTCTTTATTTTTTCCTTAGTCAAATTAGGCAATACGCTTGCTAGGGTTGATTCCCTCATCTCCTTCTCCATTTTCAAACAAAAATGCCATCTGTCTTCTACAATTTTAGACAGTTCTTTTGGCAATTGTCCATTTAGTTCAAGAGGAGTGTACTTGAACTGTACCATCATTCCATAAACTATTTCCTCTATCCTATTATGTTCTTCTTTAGTAAATTTACTGAAATCAACTTTATTTAAGTTGCTTAAATCACCATTTCCAATCTTTTTACATAAAGTATCAACTAAAAAATGGCTTACCTTTTTAGATTGATCTTCTTCATCAGTATCAAGTTGAGCCACATATCTTCTTCTTTTCCTTAGCTCTTCCTATGTTTCCTTGATTGGTTTCTTCTTTGTAGCTTCCTCTTTAGCCTTTTTAGTGGAGGCCCTTGTTGCAGCTCAGGTTGTTGCTTTTGAGGTGATGGCATAGCAGATTTCTTTGGTTTTTGCTATGCTGGAGGCTATTCTATTGCCTTCTTTTTCTTTGACTCAGCTTCAGTTGGTGCTTCCTTGGCTTCTTCTTCCTCTGCACCTTCCTCCTTGTCTTCACCTAGGCCTTGGGTCAATTCCATTGGGCCTTTTTCTTGTTCATCTTCATCATCATCATTGTCATCTTCATCTTCTTCTGCTTTAGCCTCAATTCCTTCACCAAATTTCTTTTTAGTCTTCTTCAACAATTTTTCTTTCTTCTTTAATGTGGACGCAGTCTTTAACTCCATATTTATCTTTGATCTTACCACATCATAAGTGCCAAAGTGTGGAGCACTCTTATCTATCTCTTCTGCCAATAATGCAGTTATTGCTGCAGAAGCTTCATCTATATTGATTTCATATCCAAATGGCCTTAGCCATCTCACCCTTGGAATTACAGCTTGAATATAGGTAAAATCAATGTCAACTAAGAAGCACAAATCATTAGTATGTTTTTCCACTAAGGAAATTGGTATTCCCTATCTTTGCTTCATGGATTTCTTGAAATCCTCAAAATAACTTGTCATTAGGGTATCAAAATTTTCTCCCATCTATTCTATATATTCATTGATTTGGGCAATGATAGTTCTATCATTCCTCCATGTAACTTTGTCGAAAGAGGGAAACTCATTCTGAACATAAAAGAATATACAAACTAGAATTGCTCCAAGTTTTCATTAAGCACCCTCTGTCCTTCTTATGGAAGCTAGGTTTTCAGTAATCTCTTGTAGTTGTAGTTCTGCAAGATCATAAGTATGATCCTTTTTCACCAATTTGTAACCTACATCTATTACAATGCATGGCACACTGTTGAGTCTTCAAGATTGATAGAACTTATGGGCAATGACTCTAACAACAAACTCAACTAGAGGATCCTGAATGGTGTGAATTATCATTCCTCTTTTATTCCATTGAGCACTAGTGTTCTTTTCAATAACCTCCTTCGACTCACTTCTCAAGGTTTTGAACCGATCTAGGGTAGGGTACCCAGTTACCCTATGTATGACTCCTTTGGTTAATTTGATGAGGATATCTTCCAACCAAAGACTTCCACCATGAATTCTACTTAACACACGTTTAACCCATTCTGTCTTGAATACGGTGGGAAAGCTCAAAACTCAGGTCAAACCCTTTCTTTCAACAATTTTGAATTCATCTTTTAAGACTCCATCTATGCACAATTTCTCATAGGCTTGCCTTATTTCCATATCTCCTAGGGCTCCTATCTTGCAATTGTAGCATCTTCTCACATCTTGAACCATTACAACTTTTGGGGGTATTTGGGAGAGAGCTCCAGATGGGTCATTTTTGTATGCAACTTCAGGGATGGGATGAAACTCAGGTTGCTTGACCTCATTGGAAACTAACTGAACTTCAAATGACTCTTTCTCCTTAGTTTTCTTGGAACTTGATGCCATTTATGCAAACTAGGGTTTCCTTTTTATGAAATATAAAATTGCGTAGCTCGGCACAAATGAAAATACCTCAAGATTGATGAAAACGTGTTGAGAGATGTCATAATTTTCTTGAAATGCTAGATTCTCTGCTATGAAGTTGCTCTGCTCTCTTTCTCTTCTTTGCTTCTTGATCGCGATGAGGAAAACTGATTGGAATCGTGATAATATACCCTATTTTCATCGCATTAAATGCTCAACTGCCAACTCAACTTTTGATGAATTTTAACATTACTTGGCTTGTACTACACTTCCACTTTACTCTGCTTGCATTGGAGTTAACCAACTCGACATTAGTTATCAACTCGGTCACTGTTAGGAACTCAGCATGTGTTGGAGTTTAGCTCGGCATCCAAAGACAGCTCGGCAACATCATTTAGATCTTGTCTTGACATCTTGTCTCATGTAGATTTATACTTTGCATTGCTTCTTTGTCTTGGGACTGATGTGTGATATAACTTTGTATATTAGTCCCATATACTTCTCATGCTTAGTTTGATAAAGTGTGATCACTTGACCCATTGGGTGAAGTGATCCCTCCACTTGATGTGTTGCACTCATCTTTCTTTTTCCAAGTCTTATTCATTTGCCCCCTTATCTTTTCGACATCAATATTTTCTTTTCCCTTATTTTCTTTAGTCTTGGGTGCCTTTGACCTTGTAGGACAGTTACTGTTGGTATGGCCAATTTTTAGACAACTAAAACATGTAGTTTGGCTCAACCATCTTTTATAGTTTCCCTTGAAATGTGTTCTTATGCAATTCTGGGGTGTATGTCCATATTCTTGACAATAATGGTAGCTATTCCTAGTGTTTTAATCCCAATAATAATGACTTTCATTTCCTTTTGATTTTTCTAGTTGATTTGATGTCCACATAAGCTTTAATCTACATTCAAATGCTCTATGTCAATACTTCTTGCAATTATGACAATGTCCATCAAATCTTTGAGTCCTTGTGACATTAGATCTGCAATCTTGTGTTAGATGTCCTTGCATGTTGCACTTGTGACAATAACTCTTGCTCTTGGGTGTATTTGGCTGATTGAATCTCCTACTCTTGCAAATATTAGCAGTATGTCCCTTTTTATTACAATAATGACAAGTGGGTTTATAATCCTTACCTTTGTCACTTATTTGCTCAACACTCTTTGATGATTCTCCAACTTCAGTGCTATTGTATCCAAGTCCTGATGTATCATGGGTAGATTTTGGGGATTTCAGCAACTGTTCAAAATACTTGATGGCTTCACTTGACTTGTTGAGATTCTCTACTACCTCTTTTTCTCTGTTTAATTCATTCTTCAATTTTTCATTTTGCATCTTCAAATTAGAGATCTCAATATCTTTCATATTGAGTTCATGATGAGGGTTCATCATTTGGGCAAGTGTATCCATCTGCATATTTGAGATCCTTGTTAATTCAATACATTTTTCTTCAAGTCTGTTTGCAAGATTTCTTTTGTCATTTTCCATCATGACTTTGTCCTCAACTGCTCTTTTCTTTTGTTCATTGATTTCACATAACATTATAGCCTATGATTCATGTTCCATCTTGAGAGATCTTATCTCTTCTACTTGAACTTTGTTTTTCTCCATCAGTTCTGCTATTGTTGCATCAAACTCTTTGCTGTCTCCATTGGCACACAGTTTTGTGGTATCAATCTCCTTGTAGTTTATATCATTTTCAGCTATGGCTATATCCTTCCTTCTCTTCAAGGATTTTCTCAATTCTTCCCTTGATTCCTGTACTTTGTGTAGAGCCAGTTGCACATCAATCACTTGATTGTCAATAATCTTCCCAAGTTTGAAGACTTCCATCTTTAGATCTTTTTCTCCAAGTTGTTAGACTTCTTTTTGTGAGAACCTTTCTCTGATACCAATTGTTGGAATATTCAAATAGGAATAATTCTTCTGAGAGGGGGGGGGGGGTGGTTAATCAGAAGTATTGTATTTTGACCATTAAGACTTTTTAACTGAAAGTAGATTGCATGCATATGAACATATCAAACAGTTATGAGAAACACATAAGCATCATCACATAACACTTGAGATTTTGGTAACCTAGAAACCCTCCAAAAATAAGAAGGTAAAATTGGGGTCGAGATGATAACCACAAAATCACTACAGTAATAATATTTAACCACTTCTGATGGTTTTCCCTGTTAAAGGCTTTACACTGTATCAATAGTGACCTGGTTAAAGGATTTACAAACACTTTACATGAAGTGTCACCCTGTTAAAGGATTTAATCACCTATTTAAAGGATCTAGAAAATAGCTGTTAAGCTAACCTATCACCATAGGGTTTTTCATTATAATACAATTGCTAGAGAGTATTAGGTACAATAAACCTGATAGCTTACAATCCTTTGTTTGCTAAATACAAGCACTTGATCTGCTTTCTCTAATCTTGATCCTCTGAGATCTGATACTCTTTATTTTGAAATAGTGTTCCTTCCACACCCTTGTACATCCACTTTTCTTTAATGAGATTTCATCTTCCTTATAAAGACATTCAAAGACTTAGGGTTAGGTATGGATCTATGATCCATATTGAATCTTTTCTTCCCATTCATTCTTTGCACTTTTCTTATTGGTTGCATGCCTTCTCCATTTTTCTTATTGGTTGCATGTAGATTGCATAGAAAATATAAAATATTCGATCTTATCATTTAATCCTTCAAGATTCATCATATGTCGGCCATGAAAATGGTTTACATATGAATCAATGAAGTTACAAACTCATATGTACATTCTTTGTTACTCGACACTTGCTGATTCCAGATGCTCGACACTAATATCAAACTGGCTTACTCGGCTCTTGTTGCATTTCTGTATTGCTCAGCATCATCTGTGACTCGACACTTAAATATCACTCAGAAATTGTATCATGCTTGGAACCTAAATTCATTTGGCACTTGAACTTCACTTGGCACCTGATCTTCACTCGGCACTTGAAGTCTTTCTTGACTTGGCTCATGTTGTGGCTCGGCATACATGGTGCACTCGGCTTCAATATAGAAAGTGGTTAAGTGTATTGGCACTCAAGTGTCAAAAACCATTATGAGGTTAACATAATTTCATTTTTAGTTTGTGAGAATATGTCTATGCACATGTTGATTAGTTGTAAGAAAGGAAACATATTAGTAAAGATTAAAAGTTTAAGAAGGTATTGATTCCCCCCCCTCAACACCTTGTCTTTCCCTAAATTCCAACAATTGTTATCACATAAAGTACTCTTATTAAGGAGTTTTATCACTCTAGAGTAAAGATCCAAAATATTGAAAGGTATAGGTTTTATAAGAAAATTGAGAATTAGAAGCCAAAACTAAAGATTTCCTAGGTCAGATCATTGAAATGAGAGAAAAGATGAAGTAATCATTGAACATAAGGAAAGACTTAGAGAATCAAATGAATGCCACAACATATTAGGAAGAGGTGATTGAGGAATTATCTAATGGTAATATATTTGATGAATCTGAAGCTTCTATATCTGATCTAATGAAGAAGAATCAAACCCTAACCAAGAAAGTGAAATCATTAAAGTTGAAAGAATAAGAAGCATAATGGGTAAGGATGTGTGAGACATTGAAAAAAAAAAGGGACAAGGAGAGGATGAGAAGAGAATAGTTGAAGATGATAAAAGAAAAATTACAATGAGAATGGATGTAAAATATATTAAAATTATAAGATTAATCCAAAACCACTATGACATGGTAAATAAGCTACTCGGTGCTAAACAAGAGATTGCTAGGAAGATGGAAGAAATTGTTTGTTTGAGGTCTAAGAATGAAAGACAAGGAATGAACTAAATTTTGAGAAAGATATCAATGAAAGACTAAAATGATCAAAATAAAGCATGAGGAAATTGGATGAGAATTTGAGAGGATAGAGGAGATTGAGAGACACTATTGGACTAGGTTTTATTGAGAGCTCTACAATTGAGAAAGGAGAGTCATCAAAGAAAGATGCACAAAGGAATGTGTATAAAAATATAAATCTAAAGAAGCCTACATGCTATCACTATGGAAAACTTGGACACATAGTAATATTTGTAGAAGCAAAGTCAATAAGACTATTGTTACTCTTAAGTTTGATGGTTATTATTATAATTGTAATAAGTATGTTCATCAAGCATGAGTGTAGATATAATTGTAATCAATCTTTTAAGAAATATGAATTTAATGGTTATTGTTACACATTTAATAAGTATGGACACAAGTCATAGGACTATAAATCAAAGAAAAAGTCCAACTAGGTACCAATAAAATAAGATAACACTGCCAATTGGGATTACAACACAAGGATTACCTGCACAACATATGGAAGATATGGTTACATTGCAACCATTTGTATGAGTTTACACTTTGGAGAAATATTTAGAAACTAGAGGAATATTGGTATGGCATATTTTTATTGTTATAAGGTTGGTTACTAAAAAAAAGATTGTAGAAATTGAGCATCAACAACAAATGAAGATGATACCAAACAAAAGAATACGGTTAATATTGATGGAATTCATAATTAGATGGGTAAGACATAGAGAAATAAAACTAAAGATAGTGTAGTTATAAAAAAAACCAATTGATGACACCTCATCCAATGGATTAGGTGAATCCACTACCTCTAACTAATCCATACAAGAAGGTATGAAAACTTCATTAAAATTTCCATATCTTATATCAATTCCATCTAATCTTGAAATGAAGTCCAAATCAAGATATCATAAGTTGAATTAGGATAACTCATGGAAAAATGAAAGTTAGTGTGTTCAATAAGTTCTACCAAATATGGCAGTCTATAAAAGAAAGGAGATAATTGAGAAAGTGAAGTAGTTAGTATTAACCAAGTGTGAACTAAGTGAGTTAATTAGTCATTGGTAAAGTATTGCTTGACTGACTATTACATGGAGACTGAATGGTAAGTGGTTAGCCAGTATGTAAATCAAGCTTGTACTATAAAGAATTTATTACACCCTACCCAACATAAAAAGTTACCTTACCTAAGAAAAAGGGGTCAAAATTTTCATTTATCACCTTGTATTCATGAGATCTATAGAGAGAATTTGTTTTATTTTGAGATTTTGTTGAGCATTGTTAAATTTTGAGCTAACAATAGTGAATTTATCATAGATTCTTTTTATGCATGTAAATTTGGCTAAAGACACGAGCAAACAAGATAGTTCTGTCTATGTTTACCAAAACCCTAAGTTTACACATTTCAAAAATGGTGTCTAGCTCTGCATCTACTAAGACTTCAAAGTTGGAAAGGTTAATTTGATTAGAAGCAAGGATTATAAGGAAACAAAATATGAGCTACACCTTAAAATTACCATATAGATTGATGAGGTTGGAGCTTTAATATCCCCAAGGGTTTTACTTGTGCAATATATTTGTACATTCATCCACTACAAAATTTTCGAAGTGGGAGATTATGAATTACAATAGACCTACAATAAATTGTGCATGGACAATGAACTAAAGGATGGGCAAAAAAATCTTGGATATGAAGGGTTTAACCCATATGCTACATTTTTCTAAGGTTTTCAAGGCTAAATGGATAAGGATTGTATTATGTTAATTTCATAACTTAATAATGTGGTTGGATGAGCTTGTAATAATCACAAAGAATTCCAATCACATGTTTATTGGTTATTCCATCACTGAGAAGGTGAAAGCCATAAGAGTTACACTGAGGAAATAAATCAAAGAGAATGCATGTGTAGTATGGGATGGAAGAGGTTTGAAGGTTGCTAAAATATCAGATCTCAAGACTAGGTTTGGTCCTGGCCTATAAGATCTATCAATCTAGTTAGCCCAATAGCATTATGTGTGGTGTAGTTGATCTTGCATACAAGATGGTGACTAAAGGTCTCGAGCTAGACCTAGCTACGCTACTATAAGAAAGTTTGAGGAAAATATGAAGATGATTCATGCAACTAAGAGAAAAACATACAAGTATGGCTTCCTACTAGTATGGATATTCTTCTACTTACAAAATTACTTTCCTACTATTAGAAATATAAATT
Source organism: Cupressus sempervirens (assembly GCA_028749045.1). Classification (NCBI taxonomy): domain Eukaryota; kingdom Viridiplantae; phylum Streptophyta; class Pinopsida; order Cupressales; family Cupressaceae; genus Cupressus; species Cupressus sempervirens. The sequence continues at coordinate 635,995,175 of CM053783.1, read as the reverse complement.
GGGATGTATAAAGGCCATTAATTTTTCAAATCAATGATTATATCAAGAGTTTAGGTGATAACTTTGAAAGTTCTATGAATGGTTATTTGAATGAGTTTAAGGAGAGAATGCACAAGAGATTTTGGATGCCTCCCTAACTGGTTGAAAAATAGAGATGATATTTATTTTTTGGTGGACACTAACACTACATTAATTCAAGCTTTTGAACCAAGGGCAACCTGGCTAGAGACAATGGAGTATGATATCAATATTGATCAAGAAACTTAGGATATTGAAGCTTTGTTAAATGAACTTGTTAATAGAAAGGCTAAGACACTTGAAACTTATGAGAAAGCTAAATAGTAAAGAAAGTTAGATATCTTGGCTCAAAAGATAGAAAGTAAAATGAGGAAGATGATTGACACCCTAGAAGGGACTCTCATTTATGGTACAAAGAAGTTACTTAAAATTTTAACTAAGGGAAATAGAGAAGACATTGGTCAATGTGAAGCTAAAGGAGATAAGGTTGAGGTAGAAGAGCCTAAAGGAAAGAAGGGGAAAAGAAAAAAAATGGCTAAATCTTAAAATCCCAAGCTTGCTTGGTCTAGGACTAAAGGTGCTACCTTGTCTACCCTACATGTCAAGAAAGGTGTTGTGACGATCTCCATGTCCATGCAATCACATACAAAAACATATCAAAAGAGGAGGGATAGTTAACCATCTACTAGAAAACCATCAAAGAGAAGAAGAAAATTGATTGTTGAAGAGGACAATGACAAAATTGAATCAGATGATATTAGCCAATTCAGAGTGGCAAGAAGTGAGAAACCTATGATAGTTGATAAAATTTTTGATTCAATTATAGAAATTGGAGGCTTTTTTGCATTTAGGGATTTCAAGTATCCTACCTTGAATAATGAAGATAAACTTAAACTTGAAAAATGCTATAACTGATATGATGTACAAGTTCAAATAATTTTTCTCTTGAATTCACAAATAGGTTACCTGAGGATCTATATAATAAGATTTTCATGTGATAGAGATATGCATTGGACACTTAAATGAGAGAGAGAGAGAGAGAGAGAGAGAGAGAGAGAGAGAGAGAGAGAGAGAGAGAGAGAGAGAGAGAGAGAGAGAGAGAGAGAGAGAGAGAGAGAGAGAGAGAGAGAGAGAGAGAGAGAGAGGGAGGTTCTTGCATAAGAAAATAACACTCAGGGTGTTAATTGGTAGAATAAAATAAGTGGATTAATATGCTCTCAAGGTGTGGAATTTTTTTTCAACATTAAGGACACCAAGGAGACAATCCATGTATTTAAGACTGATCTAGAACATCAAGTTAAACTTGATAATAAAGAATATTAGAATGAAGATATTTTTGTATCAAATTTTATAGATGATGTACCTACTATGATTAAGGATACAAATGACACTATAACAATTAAATATCTAAGATGAGATAATTCAAATGAGGGAATTAATAAGGATCTAGATATTATGGTTAATACCAAACAAAGTCATGAAGAGCTATGATTTACTGAGTTAGCCATTGTTAATATTGTAGACGCTTAAATTTATCCCAAATAATATATTAATTTACTTAATATTTCTTGTGACACTATAATTATTTCTTATTAATTAATTATTTTTCATATTTTTCTACATATTTAATTAAATTTATTTAATTAGATATGTTCACTTTCCTAAGGTATTCAAATTTAATTCAAATATATTCCCCTAATGTATTAAATTTATTTAATACAAAGTGCTCCATAAAATCCCTATTTTAAATAAATCTTATTTATTTAAATTCCTTACATGATTAAATTTATTATACTAACCATTAAATTAAATCCTAAATCCTAGCCTACCACCCATCATTCTCATCCTTCTAAGCCATACTAGAGAGAAGCTATAAGTACAACTATTTATACTCTAAATAGAGTGCAAGTCAAGAAAGGTACAAGTTCTACACCTTTTGAATTATGGTATGGTTATGCACCTAATGTGAAATATTTAAATTTTTTTGGAAGAAAATGTTACATACTTAGAGACAATAGGAATGAGAAAATTGGTGCTAAAAGTGATGAAGTTATATTCCTAGGATATTCCACCAAGAGTAAAGCTTATACGTGTTTGAATTCTAACACTAAAAAAGTTGTGGAAAGTAAAAATGTAAAAGGTGATGAATATACAGAGAAAAATGAGGTTGAATGTAAGATACAACCTGAAGATTACAATTCACTCATAAATGTGAATGATAGTTCTCCAAGCTCTCCACCTGAACAAGAAATCAATGTTGCAGATCCTCAACAGACTAAGAATGTCTAGTTGCATTAGCCAGTTGTCAAATAGTAGACTATGGGTGCCGAGTAATAGATAAATGATGCCATAGATAGAGGAAGCCAAACAACATGAAGGAAATGTTGAGTATGCAAAACCTAAACCAAAACTTGAACAAGAAAGAGAAAATGAGCTTGAAATTATTTTTCAAGATGAACCTAGTGTTGAAGAACAAAGAAGGAAAGAGCTAGTGTTAGAAAATATGTAAGAAGACATCATGCACCTAAAAAAATCATTGGAGATAAAGAGTCTATTGTTATTACAAGAAAAAAAAATTAGAAGTGATACATGCTTACTTTGTGAGTTTGAGACCAAATCTATGAAAGATGATTTAGAGAATGAAGATTGGATGCAAGCTATGAATGAAGAGATTGAACAGATTGAAAGGAATAAAACATGGTCTCTAGTATCTAGACCTAAATACAAAAATGTTATTGGAACAAAGTGGGTATTCAAGAACAAATTGAAGGAGAAAGGTGAAGTCACAAGGAATAAAGCTAGATTGATATACAAAGGATATGATCAAGAGGAAGATGTTGACTATAGAGAAACATTTGTTCCTATAGCTAGATTGGAAGGAGTAAGAACACTACTTGCATATTTTTCTTATAAAAGAATCAAGGTATATCAGATAGATGTCAAATTGGCATTTCTAAAAGGGATACTTGAGGAAGAAGTATACATAGACCAGCTTGGAGGATTTGTGGATCCTAACAAGAAGAACATGGTATGCAAGTTGCAAAATATTTTTATGATATGAAAGAGTGCATAATACAATATAGATCAATGATCGGTGAACTATAATATATTGTTAATAGTAGACCAAATATTGCATTAGCTATTGGGATAGTTGCTAGATTTTTAGAAAATCCTAAGGAAAATCATATGATGGCAGTAAACAAAATACTGAGTGTATGCCTAAAATGTGGGCACACTTCTATGAGTCACTATATCGAAGATTACTCAAGAATGAGGTCTTGAATGGTGGATCATAGCTCTCTATTCATGGAGTGTAAGGATTTGTAATGGAAGCCCTTAGTTTGACCTAGTTTGTGCCCATGCAAGTACACCATAAAATGAGAGATTCAAGGATCAAAATATGCATCCAAATGGAGATGAAAACTAATCTATATAATAAAATACAAAATAATGCAAGATCTAATCTACCAGTGCAAGATCTAATCTATCAATACAAGATCTAAGCTAATATGAAAATGCAAGGATGGGTCATGATGATGGAAGTCATGGATGCATGACAGAAGAAGACAAGAAGATAAAAGTTCTCCACAAAAAGCTTTAGTATTCCAACTCCTTCAAAAATTGTTCTCCAAAATTGTAGCATGACAATAGCCTAGAATGTGTGTATGTAAAATAAGGAGAGGGCTCTCCCTTATAAAGAAGATTGGATGATCAAGATTAAGAGGCAAAATTATTTAATCAAGGGTGGAGAAAGAATGATCCGTGTGAAATAAAGATCCACCAATGAGAAAATAAGAAAAGAATTAAATGGAATCCCACTTAGAAATATGTGCATTTAAGTGTAGAGGAATTTTTAATTTTTAATTATTTTATTTCCTCTTTAAGTGGGGATTTATTTAATTAAAAGGGAGAAAGTTCTTTTAATTAAATAAGAAATATTTAATTAAATTAAAAGAGGGGTTTTTCTCTTAATTAATTAAATGTGGATGAATTATTTAATTAAAAGAGAGGTTTTCTTTTTATTAAATGGGGACTTATTTTATTTAATTAAAAGGGTGATTTTCTATTAATTAAATAAGACTTAGGATAAAATGATAAAACTTAAAAAATTAAATAATTAAATTTGATCAAGGAAATTGATTTGAATTGAATTAATAAATATTGCAAACCATTGGTTCAGGAAATTGATAAATTGAATAATGGGGGCCCATAGTCTAGGAAACTAGTTTAGGGTGCATAGATTTGCCCCTCTTTGACTAACGTGTGATCAATTCGGGAACACATGTAGTCAAAGAAAGAAATTAAAGTGTGAGGTTGATTTGGGATCACAAAACAACCCAGATGTATGGTCAATTTGGGAACACATTAGGACAAAGAATACAAATAAATTTTGACTTTAAAAAGTTGAGGATAAAATTGATAAAACTAAATCAAGGATTGAAGTTTGATAAGTACTACCCCCTCATGATCGAAATCAAAATGAGATAAAGGAGAAACACCAAATTGATAAAATTGATCAAATCGAACTAAAGATAAGGTTCTTGAAGTAACATGAAAGATATAAGAATCACAGAACCAAGGTAGATCATCAAGCATGAAATATTATGCCCCAAAGGTGGTTTAGAAGAAAAAAAGTGGGGTAAAAACAACTAGAAGATAGAAGTTTGGCAAATATGGAAAGAAACAAAAAAAAATCCATAAGATAAAACCCCAAAATCAATCAACTATTTAAGATAGAAATTTTGATTGAGATCACAAAAGAAGATAAGGAAATGAAGATCAAAACATGACCATAGTTGATTAAAAGTTCACAATAAAGATGAAGGGAGAACCCTCTCAAACTCATAATGCAGCCTAAAAATGTAAACTAACATGAAGTCTAATAATGCAAGCTACATGAAAATGCAAAGGTGTACTTGCAAAAGAGAAATTGTAACATAGAATTTTTTTTTCATCATTCATTAGAGAATTTTGAAGAACTTATTTTCATCATTGGGCCATTATTAACGAACATCAGGAAATCACACAATCATCACTAGTCACAAGTGCAACTATGAAGATATGAATGTGATTTATATCGGATTGAAATGTGGAAAGATTCTAACATAAGCATCAAAGACATAAAGGTCAAGATGACTACAATGATAGCTTACCAAATTTAAAGTAGCAAAACCATGCTCTCATCAAGGCATAGATGCCATGATGACTAGAAGAATGATTGTGCAAAAATAATCAAGGATGATGCCTCAAATCTCCTAAGTGTTTCAAGGGGACAACAAGAGACACTCTAGAGTTTCAAGACCACACCCACAAGCAGAAAATAAATAAAAACATGCCCCATGCCATAATTCCTCTAGCTATGCATCCTAGAGAGACTTATCAAACAAGGACACTTAACAAAAATCAATAACAGTTAGCACACAAAGAAAAAGTCATGACATAAGTCAAGCATTAAGTGTTTGTATTTAAAAATTTAAATTTTTTAACCGAAACTAAGTTTTGAGGATAAAGATCGAATGCTTACAAGTAGGGAAAATCACATGACAAAACTAGGTAAGACCAAACTAATAAGTGTTGAAAAACACTCAATGTCAGGGGTTGCATTGAAAAACACAATTGGGGTGGTGTTTGAAAAACACTGTATGTGAGGTGTCCTAAAGACTTACGCATCCAAGAGACTGAAGCTAACACAGTTATGCCCCCTAGAAAAAGACCAATTCCAAACCAAGGCAACAAGGACAAGGCATTATGGAGAAAGGCTAAGTGTCAAGGATGCATGCTAAGAAACAAAGGTGCAAAGGCCTCAAGTAGCACCCATTTCCAAGTTTTCACCACTTGGATTTTGTATATATTATTTTTAAATATATAATTTTTTTGGAGATACATCAAAGTGCTTATTACTAAGATGATCATTTTTTAAGGACATTTTCCACTTTTTAGAATTTTCACAATATATCATTTTTTTGGATTTTTAAAATATATTATTTTTTGTATTTTTTAGGATCAATAAATAAGTACAAAGATGCCCTCAGAAAAAATGAGCATCACTCCCAAGCAAGAGCACGCCTTGCAATCCCAATGTTAAGAAAGGTAGAGGACATGATGGAGCAACAAGTCAATGGATATGATGGATAAGCAAGGAGTGTATGAAGCAAGTGAAAGTGATTTTCAAGGACTGACTCCTCAAGACTACCCACATTTTAGGGTGCATACATTGAGATATCTAAAAGGAACATAAGACTATGGATTTCATTACAAGAAGAATGATAAGTTTGAACTAAAGGTATTTACTGATTCTGATTGGGAAAACAATATTGATGATAGGAAAAGCACAAGTAGTGATGCATTATTTCTAGGAAAGAGACTAATTTCATGGAAAATCAAGAAGTAGATCTGCATTTCCCAATCAACATTGAAGTTGAGTATTGGGAAACAGTTGTAAATTGTTCAAATATTATTTGGATTAAACAAGTGTTGAAAGGTATGAAGGAAGAGATTACTGATCTAGTGATTATCTATTTTGATAACACAAGTGATATTAATATATAAAAGAACCTTGTTATGTACACCAAGACAAAGCACATTGCTATCAAGTTTCATTACTTGAGAGAGCTAGTTCAAGCCAAAGAAGTGAAATTAGAATATGTGAATTGCTAACATACTCACTAAAGCTTTACCTAAGGATGCTCATAAATATCTGAAAGGTAAACCAGGGTTGATTCCCTTAGAAAAATCTACTTAAACTACAGAGAAGAATTGCATCAAATGTTTTGATCAAACTATCTTATGCATTGATGCAAATAGTTCAACTTTAGGAGTTGCCTAAGATAGTAATGAAGAAGAATAAGAATATAATAGATTAGTCACATGAAGATTATAGATGAAGAATTCATACCTCACATGCAATTATCTACATAATCAAGTTGTATGAGTAAGAGATACTGTCTTTGGCATTGTTGTCAAAGAGGGAGAGATTGCATAAGATTGCATAAAATATTACAAATATAAAGAGGGGGAGATTATTCATGAAAGCTAACAAAAATGTGAACCTAGTGAAAGAAAAGAGAAATTTGATGTTGGTATAGAAATGATAAGTAAGAGGGAGTGATTACTTAGGGGGAGTTCATAAAATTTTAAGAGATGTTACTAGATTAAAATGAAACTAAGGATATTTGATACATTGAGAGTGTTACTTGAATTCTATACAAATTTTGGATTGTATGGTAACCTAAAGTATTTTTGCAAATATTTTTGTTGAGATGTTTCCATCAATGCCAAAGAGGGATATTTTTGGAAACAACAATTTGAATAATTGTTGTGTTGTCATTAATGTCAAATCTACTGGTGAGATAGTTTTCTATCTAATCTAAATATCATATTTATTTGATTGATGAAGAGGATTTGAGAATTTATTCATAACTAAACCATCTTTAGAAAAAGGTCAAGTTATGGAGTGGACATTTGATTAGTTAGACTTTGACAAGACAAAGTGATTGTTTGAATCATGTTGATAGAGGAGAAGACAATATTGTTCGAGCCTTGAAAGTGTGAGAAAAGATAGATCACTTGTGTAGACTTGATTGAGTAACAAATTAAAAGACTAAGCAAATTTGTTGAACATGTCGAGTGATGCTAGTGTCAATTGAGCCACAACAAGTGTTGAGAAAATTCAGCATTGACTAAGCATCAGTATCGAATGAGTGACAGTTTTGATATTGAGTGAGAAGTTTTATAGCAACTAAGTAGTTTAGTGATGACTGAGTGTTAGAACTTAGTGTTGGCTGAGGAACATCATTTTAACTATTTGTGAGGAATCATAATTTCTAGCTGACTAAGTTGATTTCTTGGGATATGGAAAACATGTTGAATATAATGATCAATGAGTTGGATCATTTAATTTCAAGAGAGGATTAAGTAACTAATCTAAGAGATGAATTTTAGGAAAAGTTTCTAGAAAAAGAGAGATAAACAAAATGGTGATTAGATAAATTATATTTGATGGATTGAATTGTGAACCCTAAGATATACCCTATTGATTAAGTAACCAAAGATCAAAAATGCCTATTTAAAGAGGTACAAAGGCAAAATTTATGTGTGGAAGAGAAGAAAAGTGCAGAGAAGATGTGTGCATGTGAAGGAGTTCCAAATAGTTGGAGTTGTTACTGATGTTGTTGACTAGCAAATCTAAGTAGAAGGATTAATTGAGTTGAGAAGAAGTGAAGGGTGATTTCTTGAAGGGTTGCCAAGAGAATATGAGATTGAGATGATAATGGAAGCCAGAGAGTGAATCACTATTAGGAGCTGAACATAGATCTAAACATGCAAATTGAGTTTTACTTAACAGATCAAAGATACTATTACTTTCTAACCATTGTGAATATTATTTGAAATCATTTAATCAAGGTTGACCTAACAATCATAAGGACCTAAGAGTCTATGTAAATCCTTTAACTAGGTGGCACTCTAATTGAATGTTCTAAAGTCCTCTAACAAGGCCACTTCTAATAGGGTGATTAAATCCTTTAACAAGGTCACATTTAACAGTGTGTATTTAAACCTTTAACAGGGTTGGTTTTTAACATGGCTCACTTTATAAGAGTGAAAATTGGTGATGTAGACACTTAAAAATGTCCTAAACACTGTATTAATTGATTTAATATATCCCTAGACACTAGAATTAATTATATTTTGTCATGTTCCTCTACTTATTTAATTAAACTTATTTAATTAAATAGGTTCACTTCCCTAATGTATTTAAATTTAATTTGAATACTTCCCCCCTAATGTGTTAAATTTATTTAATGCATAGTGCTTCATAAATCCCCTTTTAAATAAATTTCAATTTATTTAATTTCCGTTCACTTTATTAAATTTTGTAATCCTCTGATTAGATTGAATCCTATTTAATTTAATCCTAATCCCAGCTAAAACCTAGCCTACCACCCGTCACTCTCATCCTTCTAAGCCCACCCATTAATTAATCCCATTTAATTATCCTAAATATCCTCATAAACATATTTTAGTTCCTAAGTGGTTGCTCACACATGTGTGAGCAACTCAAAGCCCAATAAAACCCCCTTTCATTAATTCCTCCAAAAGACTCTCACAAGACACGTTGAGCCATCTTAATTACAAAAAAGCTTATGTTGACCTTTGCATGGCTTGTCCCCTTAGTCCATTTGTCTCCCTTCTGGAACCTATGTGGATGCCACATAGATGCCACCTCCTCAAGGCCTCTCTCAAGCCTATAAATAGAGCCCTTGTCTCAAGCATTCTTCAATCTCCTCCATATGCATTGTTATCATGCTAGTTTAAGCTTAGAGCTTCTTAGAGATTTCATGCATTATTGCTAACTATTTGGTAGCTTTTTTAGTTTCTTTCATTGTTCTTGCATTTGCACTTAGCATTGCATAATTAGATTTACTTCTTGCATTCACATTCATATCCTTGGAATCCTTTTGAGGTTGGCTTACTCATAGTCATTTCTTGAATGTATTCCACATGCATTTTAGCATAGTTTCATATTTGCATTCTTGCATTCATTCAATTGGTTTGAAGGGATTCATCCATAGTTTTGTTTGAGGAGAGCACATCTACATCCCTCACTATTAATCACACCAACAAGGCATCTTGTGGGTGCCCTTGTTGAGTTACTCCGAGGTTGCATGAGGACTCTTGTCTTTTGGTTGCATAGTTTTAAAACTCAAGTAGATTAGTTGTATTTCAATTTTATTTGAATCTTGATATACATGTACAGCTAATGTTTTCTTGTTTATGCATGATCTTGAAAAATTAGGTTTTCATGTATACATCCACCTTGATGCCCTTTACCAAAGCAATGTAACCTAGAAGTTTTCTAGATATGACACCAAATGTGTATTTCTTAGGATTTAGTATGAGACTAAGTTATTCCATGCAGTCTAGGAGTAGGCCCAACTCCTTGAGATGAGCGTTTTCTAATACTCTTAACCATTATATCATAAAAATAATCTTCCATCATCTTGAGCATCATGTCATGGAAGATTGTTGTCACATCCCATTGGTATGTAGCTCCACCATTCTTCAAACTAAATGACATTATGTCCCAATAGAAGGTGCCCCAATAACATGTAAAAGTTGTCTTATCTTGATTCTCTAGTGAAATATTAATCTAGTTGTACCCAAATAAACCATCCATCAACGAATACATTTCGAATCCAGCTGTTATATCCACTATCATGTCAATTTTGGGTAGTGGAAAGTCATCCTTCATACTTTTCTTGTTTAAATCCTAGAAATCAGAGTAGATTTTGATGGACTTGATAAATCCATTCACAATAGTTAATGTTTCAAATGAATCTATCTTTCATAATTTTCTCTAGTTTAGCTTTGATCAGGAGTGCAACATGTGGATGCATCTTATGTTGTTTCTATTTTACAAGATTCACACTTGGTGCAAAGGAAAAATGATGCATGATGAGATTATGGTCTAGACCAACAATATCAAAATATGTCCATGTGAAGTTTATTCAATTTTCTCAAAATAAAGAAGTGAAATACTCTTTCTTTTCAACTAACAATGATTATACAAGGTGTATGATATGCAAAAAAAATTAGTACCCACATTTACTAGTTTTGTCAATTCTATTAACACATATAATATTTCTTGAAAATGACTAGAAAGGACATCAAATATCCCATCTTTAGGCACCTTAGAGAGGTTTTCACTTTCAGATACATTTTTTATTTTTACTATTTTAGGCTTTGATACTTCTACAACGTGGTTTTCACCATAAGAGTGTATGTTCTTTTTCTTTTTGATAGTGTGATTGAGATATTTGATGTAATCTTCTATCATGTTCACACTTTATTCACTAGTGGAAGACATTATAGGTTCAAAAATGTTGAGGTAGAAGGAAAGAGCATAATCATTTTGGAATATGGAAACTTCACTGGATGAAGAATTACAGTTCATATCTATGAGCTTATGATAGATAAGTGACAGAGAATCAATTGAATTTAATGTTTTTATGACATAGTAATCAAAGGAATGGACTAATAATTCAAGGCCTAGAGTGGTCTCATCCAAAGATATGTTTGAATCCCTCTAATTCATAATGACATTGGAAGAAGAAAAGTTGACATCAGTAGAACTGGACACGTCAAACCTGAGCTTAGACCCCTCTCCTACTTCAAGATTAACCATGTCTATCTCTCTTTCAACAATTGCATCTAATAAATATTCAAAATCATATTCATGAGAGTCATTATTACATGGGGGTAGATTGAATTATTCTCCCATAGTCATGGGTACCCACTCTTTTCCTTTATTGTCAATTTTCTCTTGTTCACCATTCTTAGTAGTTAGAGATTGACTAGGTTCATCTTGTTCAAGTTGTGTTAGAGAAATGACAGAGGTAGTTTCATCAGAATCACTATCAATTTTGGAAGTATTGAGTCATGGGATGAAGTCATCAGGCTCTCCAAATACTATGGGAATTTATAGGAACGGGGTAAGGATAATTATAGGAATGGGATAAGGATAATTATCCTCCCAGTTTAAGATTTCTTCCTAATTTTTAGATCTAGACTGACCTTCAAGTTCAAGTGGACTATCAATTTCTGGCATGAACTTGTTGATCCTTAGGTAAAATAGAACTTCCTTGAAGCCTAGACCTATCATATCCTGAGATTTTGTGAATACAGCTCCAATTGGAATGACCAATCCTTTCTTCTTTTGTCCAAGAAGACCATTTTATTTATAGCCTAGTCATTACATGAGTTTAAGGCCTCACCCATATCTCTCAGGAGTTATTTCACAATTTTAGATATCAACATCAGTTGTGTCTTCTCCTTTGTATATCCTAGATAAAATAGCTCTATCCTCATCTGCATCATCTAGATGGATGGTTCTATATATGTACAAAAGTGTCATAGTGAATCATTTTGTGTACTATAGCAGAAGGTTTTTTTTCTTCAGAAGTTTTTTCGTAGTATCAATGAGATGGTAGGAGCGATATCAGAGATAGAAAATGCCCTATTTTGTATTCTCCCATGCTAGTATCCTTCATTTTGAGATAATTTCTATGTATTTAATCTTTTTAGCATGTGCTTAGTAGCATCTCTTTTGGTAGGTACAAAGCTATCTACAACTTGAGTGAGTGTATTAAAAGCATAGATGACTTTGGAAGGTATGGTCACGTTTGCCCCTTAAAAAGGGAATTTTATGCATTGGTAGTATGTGGAAGGAACTACCTATATCTCATGTGTCCAAGTTCTACCGAACAATTTATTATATGTTAATAGAATATTGAGTGCATGTCAAATGGTGTTTGCTCTATAGGTCCCACTCTAATGGGTAGCACAAGAAGTCCCTTGGATTTTTTGCTCTCCTTTGTCATATGAATTTATGGTGATCCTTTTGTGAGGGTTAATGAACTCTTTATCATAGTCAAGTTGAGTTAACAGACTAGTATAATAAATTTTAAGACCAACATCATTGTCTATCTGAACATGATAAAAACACATTTTTTGGACCATGACCCCAATATGTAGTGGTTGGTTATGAAGGTAATGTTGAGATCTATCATACTCCTTAGAGAAGGATAGGTAGTATGGTGAATTCAAGTGACCCACTATAGATAGAAACTAATCAATATCTAGATCCTTAGGTATGCTAGACTTAGCAAAAATTTTGTCAAGAATCTCCCAATGAGAAGGTGAGATTTTTAGCAATTCAAAGATGGTGATTTGAGCATTGGTTCTTTAAAATTATTCCAAGATGTTGTAGTTAGCATTTCTAAAAAAGGTTACTAGTTTTTTGTTCTTCTTGGTATTTCTAGTGGTAGAATTTTCTTTAGCTTGTCCTAGTTCATATGTAGAAGGTGTTGGACCTTTCAGGACTATTTTTGCATTGGATGGTGTGACAATATTTGCACAAAATTGAGATTGTCATTGATCAGGTTTAGGAGATACAACTCCTTTAAGGGCAAATGGATTCTTAGGTTTTTTGTTTTGTCACTTTTCCCTTTTATTGTTATGATGTCATAGTACTCAGATTCAATGGGTTCAACCATGTTGGTTGCATTATCATTGTTAGCATACATATAGTTGACCTTCATGTTATCTTTTGGTTTAGATGTCTCCCCTTTCTCATATGGGGGGAATGGTTCCTTTAATTCTTTATGATCCAATTTTTTGTTATGTCCTCTAAAAACTACATCTCCATCATCAACTAGATCTTGAATTTTGTATCCTAGTTATATGCAATTTTTTGTTTTATGACTCTTGTTGTAGTAGTTTTCATAGTAGTCAACACCATTCCACCATTTAGATCTAGGTTGTGGATTGTATAGACAAGAGTTTCCTAGAGGAATGATTATTTTATTTTGAAGAAGTGTCTTGTAGACAACTTCTAGATATTCACTGAGAGGTGTGTAGTCATGCTTGGGTCTAAGAGCCCAAGGTTTTTCTTTCAAGATATTTCCAATTGGTTTATCATTTATGGTAGCCTTTTCTATGACTTTGGTTTCTTGCATTTTTTTGTGAGATTGAAGATAATTTTAGGTGGTTTTGGGGTCATAGTGTCCACCACTTCTTCATTAACCACATCATAGATTTTTTTGATATATTTGGGTGTATCTTTTATTTAGTTAGATCCTTATTTTTTATCCTTTTTCAAGGTCAACTCACCTTTCTTGACCTCAAATTCCTCAATGTGGACACCCTATTTAATCACCTTATTAAATGTAGTAGGTCCTTAGAGTTGTAATTTATAAGTAGAACTAGGTAGAATTTTATCCATGAATATGTAAAGTTTCTCATTTTTAGGTATCTTGCAAGAATATTTGGTATACAAGTGTCTCTGTCTCTAGAGAAAGTTCAAGAATGACTCTCATGTTCTATATTTGAGTTTGAAAAGATCTATTATGTTTATTATATGTTGAATGTTTTGTAAGTATTGTTGAATGAACATGTTTTCAATTTGTTCAAAGGTTTTCATTCCAGTAGGCAGCCTTGAAAACCACTTGATGGCTCGTCCACCCATATTATGTGGAAATAAGTGCATGGGATATGTTTGATCATGCATGAACTCTATTGATAGGGTGCCAAACTCCTTCAAATAATCTTGGGGATAAGAAGTGCCAAAGTATTTTTCATATTTAGGAAACTTAACTCCTTTAGGAAAATGAGGCATTAACATGTCTTTTCCAAATGGGAATGGACAAATGGTGTCCAAAGTGTATTGTCTAGTAGGTTTTTCCTTGTCTTTTATCATTTGGTGTAATTGTTCCTATATGGTTTGGATCTTTTTATGGAGTTTAGAAGTTTTAGTATCTTCCTCTTTTATCACAATAGTTTCTATGCTATAGTTTGGAGGTATCTTGTCTCCCTCTTTAGCCAGTTCAAGGAAGTATTTTTATTTTTATTCCTTCATTAAGATTTTCATCATCCTCATAAATTTTTTGTCAGCTCAACACTTTTCAATGTCTTCTTGAGCTATTTTCTCATCTTCATTTTTAGGAATATAGGTGTTTTTTTTTGTTCTCCTATTTTCCCCTCTATTGTTTTCTCATTTTTCTATTTTTTTTATCATCCATTTTGTCTTTTTGTAATTTTTCAATATGTTGAGGTATAATGTGTAAAGGTATTGTGTTTGAAATGGTGTCTAGTTTCAAGTGATGAAATCAAGTTCAAGAGAGGACCTTTTAAAGATGTACTCTCTAGGTTGTTTTTTAAATAGCAAGTTGTGAATCTGATTGTAGTTTATTGAGAAAGAGTATTTGACATGATGACTCTTTACAAGCTATGGGAAAAAAATTTTAAGGTGAAGGACACCATGATGATCCTCCAATGAATTTAGACTATATCAACAACCTAGTACAACCTTTACCTCAACTTCTACCTCTACCTGTTCCACTTCTAGGCCTACATGGACAAAATATCTTCCACTCCTAGTTACAAAGTCATAGACAAAAAAGTGTAACAGGTTTATACAAATACCACACTTAAACTTCATCTCAAAGTGAGTGAAGATGATAGTAAGAGTTTTGTACACCAAGGTAAGGATCATTAGAGTAGTGGCTAGAGCAATTAAGATATTTGACTATTTGATAACAACTTATGACAACATAGTAAGATAAGTAGGAAAATAGAGAAAGAGACTATTTTTTATGTTGAACAAAGTGTTCAACCTGGGATATTTATTTTCAAGTTTAGACTATATATATTTACATAGAAGTATATAGAGGATTACTAGACAGTGACCAAAATAGGTCGGGTGATCAAATGGTAAGTTTTAAAACTCTAGAAAGAAGTTTACAAATATACTCATATGAGAAATTGCATTCCCAAACAAGGTTTTCCATGGCTCACATAAGGAATTGTAGAGCTAGATGAGTAATGATGCCAGTTTTCAATTTTGGACAAGTTTTTGGACACTTATGTAATTTTCTAGAAAAGTCTCATACAATTCAGAACTAGGATAGTACAACTTAGAATTGGACATTATACGTAGATGACCAACTTCTATGTTCTATCTTGTATGATACTTATCACAGGACCATATGAGTTTTAATACCAATTTCTTATTTAGCACACTTTTTGACGTGAAATTTGTCCATTTCAATTTATAGGTTGGTTTTCAAGATACTATTTAGATAGAAGAGAGATTATAATACAACTAGTAATCATAGATAATCCAACCAAGGAAAAAGAAACTTGGAAGGACATGCAAGTTTTGACAACTTGGACAAGTTCTAACAACATAGATCCAAAAACTATGCTTTAACCCTAGAAAGAAACTGGTAGAGAGGACACAACCTTTTTCCACATCTTATGCATCTATGTACACCCCACACAGTCATGTCACCCCCTAAAGCGTGCCCATATTTTTGGTGTTGCTAAGGAATCAATATACCCTTGTAGTAGGGGCATGTATCATATAACACCTTCAAGTGTCCAAGTGTATACCTATGGTGAGTTTCTTCAAAAGAGATTATTCCCCCTCCTTGTATAAAGACTATGCCCCCTTTTAGAGGTGAATTAGGTACCTTCCAACTAGAAGGTGTTAAATGGATTTTAGTCATGATAACCCCTAGTGTTCTCACAAGAAAGATTAAGACCTCTCAACCATACTAGCACCTACAAGTATACACCCTTGACAAGAAAAGCTAGGAGTGGTGCCACTTAGTACAATAGGAAGAGCACTCTCAAGATATATGGGATAGGATCAAGAGACTAAAATTACCTTAGTTTTGAAATATTTTTATTTTACAAGACTAACTTTATTATAGTAGGGTGGAATCATGGGTGAAAGGTGTGTACCCACTTGGGTCATTCCTAGAGGTTGAGAACTTAGCCAAACTACTAAAGGTGATTCTTGATATTGACATGATTTGATCCAAGTTTTGGTATAATGATTCTTGAAAGGAGAAGAAAATACTTCCCTATCCTCTTTACATCTCACAAACATGCTTAACATGTTAATCACTGAGCTAGTTCCTCCTCTCACAAAGTCTAGAAGCTTCAAGGTTTCTAATTTTCCTACTAGGAGAAAAGAGAATACTCCCATAATTAAAAAACTTTCTAAAGAATTCACTACCTTTTTCCACTTCCCCAAGTATCTATCTCTTAGTAGTGTGTAGGTTTTAAATTTTTCCATGGTCATCACTTCCATGTAACAAAGAGCCTAAGATTATATCAAGAACTTTAAGAAATTTTAGCAACCTGCCCTATTTAGACTATGTGTTGTAAGCAATAATGAAGACACAATGTTTGAGGGAGTTTGAATTGAGCCTTCTACAAGTGTTCTTTAACATGTGCCCTACAAGAAAACTATCAATAGGTTTGTGAGTCTCAAGGCATCTTTGACATGAGTCCTATAGAAAATTTTAATTTGTATGAAATCAAAACAATAAACAAAAGATCAAATCCATGTCAATGCTAGAAATACATGAAAATCCATTAAGAAAAAATGGTATAAAATAGCTTCTAAAACTGAAATAAGTAAAGAATCTAGGAACAAGACTCATGTGAGACAAAAAGCTCCCAAGTGAGGTTCTAGAAGCCTCATACAACCTAGAATCAACCCTAGGACAAGAAACAGAATCCCTTGGGGCTTGTACAAGCTAGAATCAAGCTTTGTGTGAGTTAAAAGAATACTCATACGAGGGAAGAACTTCCCAGATGTGTCTATTTTATAGAGTACAAAAATAGAGAATGTAAATGCAAAAATTAATAGCAAATGAGGCCAAAATATTAATTTTTAGTGCCCCATGGTGGGCTTCCAAAATGTATGTGCTAAATGTGGTAGTGTACCTTAGCAACACACTTCAACATAGTCATTACATGCATGAATCATTCACATATGCATATGATGAGATCCATTGTGAAAAATCAAGAAAGGTGACATATTGCCTTCTATCCAATAGGAGTATGGTTCTCACAGGACCAAGAGACTCAATGACTATAAGATTCTGCTAGAACAAAGGATTTGAAAGCATGCAACTAATCTATACTTGTGTATTTTCAATGCAATAAGAATTAAACTAGCCTAGATAATATACAAAGATTATTATTAATATAGATAATAAAAATTTAATATAAATGTATGAAACTAAAATTTAGAAATGGGAGAAATGAAACTATATTAAATGGTATGCAAATAATGATGAGCAAAAGCAATGAGAGTTCTAGCACAAATTTTGCAGAGTTTTAATACTCACATCTTGCATATTTCAAAATGAGAAGTAGAAAGCCTCCTATTGGAAATACAATGAGTAACTAAGAGGGGAGGGGTGAATCAATTATCAAAAAAAAATTCCAAGTCCCTTAGATGTCAACAAAAACTTTTCACTTAGTAAACCAAATCCTTGCTCTACTCAGTTAGAACTAGATACTCACTGTAACTCAGTTAACAAAGCAAGATTAAGATATTAATGTGTATTAACCTTTAGTAAATTAGTTGAAGAAATATAAAGAACTAAGAAAATAACATGAACATATGCGACACCAAGATTTAACATGGAAACCCAAATTGGGAAAACCATGAATGCAACTAGTTACAACTTTTCACTCTTCTAAAGTGAGCTCTGTTAGGAGACAACCCTATTAAAGGTTACAAAAAACATATTTAGTTGTAACCATGTTAGAGGATTTGAATAAAATTGTTAGGAGTGACCTTGTTAGAGGTCTTTAGACACTTCAATATAGAAATGCCACCTTGTTAGAGGATTTACAAAATAATGGTTAAGTCAACTATGTTAAGAGATTTTTTTACTGCTACAATTCTTAGAGAGTAACATTGATTGACCTGATTGATGAAGAAAATAACTTTGCAAATTCAAATATTTATTATGGTTTATCCTCTTTTGATCCTTCTTGATCAGAATATTCTTTGTAATTCCTTAGATGTCTTATCTTTAATCAAATATCCTTCTTATTTCACATCTTTCTCATTGTTCCAATTTCTTATTTAATCTCAAACTTGACGTTTCATATTATGAAACTCAATGTAAAGTTAGCTTGAATAAACATTCAAACAAATATTTAACATTCATATAGTTGGTTTGTGCTAACCATGTAATTAACAAAAGAAATTTTTTGACAATCGGCTAACACTAGATTGATCACTCGATTAATACATAACTTTCTTTGATAACTGACTAAACTCAATTAATACTAAATCTCTTCATTAACTGACCTAACTTGGTTTACACTAACTTCCTTTGATGACCAACTAAACTTGGTTCCTACTAAATTCTACTCAGTTGATATTGGAGTCTTCTATAGTGCCCAAATGAGCTCGGTTAACACTAGCTATGCTTAGTTAGATTGTGACATTTGTGTAATATCAATGATAATATATAATTGAATAATTGTTTTCAACACCTCTATTTATAGAAACTTGGATAATTCAATGTTCAATATTGATTTGAATGAAAGGTCCAAATTGATTCAGGGTTAAGGTCAAATCAAAAGTTTATATCAAAGTGGAAGCTTTTAAGTGTTTTGAGGATTTAATTTCTAAGTTGAGAATTAGTTAACTCGTTTATTTCCTTTTTTTATTCAACTTAACTAATTTTTTCAAATTTCAAACTCAAGAGAATATTCTAGAGAATATTTGAATATTATCTCATTTTAAAATGATTTCCTCAATTATTAAATAATTAAGTTCAAATAATTGGTAATTTGAGATATTTAACTCAAACAAATCAATAAATCCCATTTCATGTATAATTGGAAAAAGAGTATTAATTTAATAAAAGTGTTAGAAATTTATATTAAATTAATTAATCAAAGAGGACTAAATAGCCAATTTTAAATAAAATATTTAGGAATTTATTAATATATTAAGATCATTGCATATTATTGGTTATAAGAAATTGATATTGAAATCAAGTAGAGACAATTAGGATTAGAAGCCCAGTGAATTAGGAATTTGTTAATTGATGTGTGAGTAGTGTATTGATTCAAAGAATACTCTAATTCTGAAGCATAGGATGACATTGAGATTGGCTCTAAGCTTGGTGATGTAAAGACCAATCAATGAGATAGAATTGATTCCAAACTTGGTTGGATGAATTTCAAATCTTGGGAATTTAGGCGATACAAGAGACTAAATGCTTGTCCATTGAAAAAGATTAGGATTGTCTCTAGAAGGAAGCTTAGTCCTCATAAATCCAAATAGAATGGTGGGTACAAGAAATGTATTTGTCAAAATGGACTATACACACTTTGACACAGTCATTGCATGTCATATTTGTCCAAGAATGAACATGATATTGTTCATCTTAAAGGTCTAAACAAGGTGGTATGGTTCCTTCTATCCAATTGAGGTTTGAATGTTTTATTTTAGAATCAAGAGCTCAATGACCATAAACCAATTCTAGAATAAATGATTTTAACTAGTATGAATGCAAGATTTTAATCTAGATTTTTAGAATTATTCTATGGAGATAGATGAGATTAAGTTATATGGACATGCAAATTAAATCTTAAAAAGTTTTAAAAAATTAATCCAACATGATTTCTATTATAATCTAAGATGAAAGTAAATAGCTAGAATGCAACAAATCTCTTTTGAATGCAAGAATACCAAGTGCTCAAATTGGCAGAGTTTCTTTCCTCACAAATTGAATCATAGAGATGACAGATGGAGGTTCCTAATTTATAGAGAAATATAAAATCAATAAATGGTAGAGATCAAATCAAATGAATAGAGGAGGTTGGTTGTGAGGGCGATGTCTATGGTGGCATCAAAATGACATTTTTAAATTAAATTTAAATTTCAGATACAATATATAATTGATTTTTATTTTATTTATTAAAAATGAAAAATTATCATTTTGATGACGGAATAGACGCCATTGGTTGTGAGTTTATTTTGAAATGGAACTTTCTATTTGAGAGGGAGTTAACTAATTTGTTTCCCATTTTTATTCAAGTTAATTGATTATTTCTAATTTTAAACTCAAGAGATGATTTTGGAGATGTTATTTAAATATTATCTTATTACTAAATATCATGCTCAATTATTGAATATTTAAATTCAAATAATTAGTAATTGGAGATATTTAATTTAATAAAATCCTTTTCATGTGCAAATGACCAAAGTGGATTAATTTAGTAAAAGTGCTAGAACTTTGTATTCAATTGATTAATCAAATAGGTTTAATAGTTAATTTTTAATTTAATATTTAGGAATTTATTAATGTCTAATGATTATTGCAAATTAGTGATTTTATACAATTGATTATCTGATTGAGTGGAGATAATTAGGACATTTTCAATTGATCTTTAGAGATTAGGGACAAATTAGTTTAGGAGACCAATTTTAGGGTATTACTATATTCTCTACTTATGCCCAAATAGGAGCATTCAAATGTGACTTCACCGTAGCCTCATAGTTATGTATGCAATATATTGGAAGATAAGTAGGAAAACAATTTGTTTGATAAAACACCTCAAAGAAATGTAAACACGTGGATTGGAAAGAATGCATGAAATGGACAAAATGGGTTTTGAGGAAAAATCTTGGTAGACCTCAAAGAAAAATGTTCATGAAGGCTATAAATCCCCACTCCACAATATTTTCTAGTATCATTTTTACCTATGAAAATTTGATCACTTTAAAACAATGTAAGAATGTCTATCACAACATAGGAGAAAGATCATATATAGTTAGGAACGCTCTAGTAGACCTTTCTACAAAATATATAGAAATATAAATGATGCACATGATTATTAACTATTTTCTATATTTTTTAATCAACTTCTATGTATCTTCTTGTGTGAGTTACACAAGGGTTCCTTTTTATATGATGAAAGAATCTAGTCTATCAATAAAGAATTTCCCCTCTCTAATGATTGCTTGGTTCATGCTAGATTAGAGAATGATTTAGAAACCAATTGCCCATTATATAGTCAATTGGAAATGCCAACTGTAGCAGTGGAAGTCAATTTTAATCCATTGAGCTACTTTTCATGCCTAGTCTTCCCACCCCCCGCCCCTGACTTACTCGTGGAAGTCAAAATGATTAAGAAAGATTCATATCACACATTAAACCTAAAACATATTTTAATCAAAATCAAAGTGATTTTTATTAATTAAATCCATAAAACAAGATAGGACGGTCATTGTGGAAATGGTTAGACATAATAGAAGTAAACCTAAATCAATTCATATTCTTACTAATTACTCTAATATCAACTTAATGTGGAAATAACACAAATAGAGAAATTATCATTTATCAATATTTATAAAATGTGCATTCCAATATAAGAAACAATAGAAATCAATATATTAAAATTCAATTCCCTTGAAAATATATGATAACCTATTTAAGAATTTCCACTCAACTAAAAATATAAAAATTAACACAGTTTACTACCCAAAAATAACTAAATAATCCATTCACATATTACATAATATTGGCATAAAGGCATAATATTTCCTACTAATTGATTATTAACAAGTACACCAATTCAAGTAATGTCACTCAAATTTACCACCATTTTAACAATTTTCTTGCAAGGTAAATAGCTTCTTATCGCATAATTTTCTTAAGAATAATGTGATTTTCAATTATTTCACATTCAAGAAATATTTATTTATGGTGCAATTTTAGTTTCCTTTCCAAGTTCCATAGTAAAAATGGAAATAAAAACTCATAAACATGATGATATCATAATTTAACAAGACATAATGTTACATTTTTACTTCTAAAATATAAAAATGAACATAACTAGAGGTGCATTCTATATAAATATGTTAGTCCATATCAATGGGATTACATATTACAAGGCTTTAGAGTAGTCATACATCTCTAGAAAAGATCTCTTTAATACAAAAGCATTCCCATCTATATATAGATTCCATATTTCATAATTCATACCTCACTCAAAGGATTGATGTTTTTTTTGCTTTGGCATACAATTAGGACCTTCATACAAGACCATGTGCCTTGTTTTATCCTCTAAGACATAGACATTACACATAAGAAAATAGTGAGTCCTAGTTGCATAACTACCTCACATACCCTCATATGTAAGGGTTCCATGCGACTTCTTCCTTGTATAAACTCAACAAATCTATATCATAAATTCTTAGAGTGTAATTACAGAGTAGCATAAAACAAACATTCAAAAACACTAAGAAGAAATAATTTAACTACCTAAGTTTATAAATAAGAGAAAATATATTATCAATTTTAATAATAAGATAATGATAAAATCCAATAAAATTTGTAATAATAAATTAAACCTGAGATGAATCTTAGAAATCATGGATGAATTATTATATAAAAAGATCAGAAAATTAGTTGGTCTATGCAAACAAAAGTAATATAAAATCATCATAATTTTTGTATTGCATCATGATGTGACTGTATCTAGCCACCTCATGTGGAAGGAGGGAACAATCATCTAACTATCTCAATAGCCCATCAACTTTTGAACTATAGGAATGTTCCCCACATGGCATGGGGTGTTTACATCAGTAACACCCTACATTGGGTAGTATTGAATGAGCATGTGTCATGCCCAAAATATCAGGGAAAAAACACATGGTTTTTTTTAAAGATATTTAATCCACTAAATTAGTACATGTCACATAAAAAAGTTATGAGAAGAATAGATATGAATTCCAATTGTGATTCAACATGATGCAGTGTTGGTATCTCAGTTAGAGAGTGATATCATAATTCGGGCAAAGCATTAGGTTCCTTGTCAAACCAAGACTAGGGAGAAGGTGGATTTTTCTAAGGTAGGAAAAGTCAATCATAACACCAAAATAGATGCCTCTTTCGAGGCTAATAATCACAAGAACTTCCATTCTTTCACTTCTTATCTCCCCAAACACAAAAATGGTTTGTATTGACAAGTAAGGGCCCACATCACCCTATACTCTCCCTCTCCTCATCATGAGGAGATACTTTGTACTGATCCAAAGTCCAGCTAAGACCCTCCTTCCATACATGGCCACTTCTGCCCTATCCAAGGGTGATTAATTCCAACACAACCCTTATAATTTCCCTCACAAAATAAAATGTAAAACATGAAAGGAAAACAATTAAGAAACTCATAATAACCCATCCCTCACATGTTCTATCATACATATAAATACACACACATGTAATAGGCCTACTTAAGCAAATGAAAATAGAACATGAAAAATAAGGCCATGAAAGATTCCTACCTTCACAAATGGTTATGGAAAATGGAATTTTTGAGAAGAGCTAATCCTTCTTCCTCTTGCAATCCAAGTTTAACTTTATCTAAATATAGATATTGGGTGAACACTCTTCAACCCTCAAATTTGTAACTAAATAGACTTCTAAACTCACCCACCTAAAATTACAATAACTCTAGACTTGACTAAGGCCTTTTAGGGTCTTCCAACTTGATCCTACCATTAAGACAACCTTTTTGGTGGAATGTAAACTTGGCAAACTTGTGGAGAAGTTCAATTTTCGTACTAAAGGAAAAATGAGATATTTAGGAGGTCATAAAAGTTAACAAAAGGGTCTAGAGGGGTGGAAAAATTCCCCCAACCCATACACATACCCCCTAGGCACTCAGTTTGCATTGATTTTGGCCTCTAGGATCATTTTAGGACTTATTAATTTGGCTTGAAATATTTGAACTTTCAAAAAACCCTAGGAAAGAAAACTTACCACTAAACCCTAATTAGGGTAATTAATCAAGGTTACCAACTAATTATTCTTAGGTTACTAAATTAATCCATCTCAGATTATCAAGTTACTCATCTAACCCTAATTATCATGCTCATACACATATATAAATTACGAGTGTCAAGTGACACTACAAGATTCACAATTACATAATATTAAACACTTTATGATTATAGAATGATACACACATTCATATTATGATACAAATAAAATATGAAACAACAGAGTCTACATCTTTCATTAGACTCAACCTTGGGTTTCACAAATTGTACATAGGGTCAATTATTGATTCTCCATTAGATTTATTGTCTAATAACCTTGCACACTCAATTTGCACATCAGTAATTCGAAAAAAATCATATGTATATATTTAAAACTCATTTAGATAATCACATTAATCAAAACATCAATATTTCATTTAAATAACCATTATCTCATTTTTGCTCACATATTTAACCATTAAAAATTGCATACTTAAAGTATTAATCATATACCTAATCCTGAATTCATTTACTATAATACACCATCATTATGCATTCTTATAGAACATCAAATAACATGATTAAGCATTTTAAAGTAAAGCATCGCATGACATAAAATAATATAATAATGCCATGTCCATCAGACAATATCTCAACATATCAAGTCATAATGCATCAAAATAAAAATGTATCAGATGTGCTATGATGGATCTGGGCGAGGCCTCACATCCTCCCCACTGGGCATGAACTTCCTCCTAGAGTTCATTAAAAAGGTATGGGTACTTTGATATCATCTATGCTATATCCTCCCATGAATTTGTGACCTCATCATAACAATCCCATTGTACCCTAACCTGGTCTAGCTCTCAGCCTTGAAGAGCTAGGGTCCATCGGGCAATAATACAAATAGGCTCCAATGCTAATTGCCCATTTGAATCCACCTACAAAGTATCCCAATATATAATGTGAGACTTGTCATATATTCTCTACATATAGAAACATGGAACACACACTAGTAAATTTAGGCCTAATTTGTGATGCGAAAAGGTCTCAATTTCGACAAGAGTAGGTCGCTAAAGTGACCAAAGTCGTCACACAAATTTGGTCAATTTTCTGCCACATTCATTTCGTGTCAAAATTTTGACTACATAAACGTGGATTTACTGACACAAATTTTGTCGATTTCTCTAGTCAACCTAAACTATTATTTTCTCAATTTTGACGTAAACTTGCCCAATTTTTTGTCAGAATTTTGACCACAAACCCTTAGCTTTCGATGTTGGTGCTATACTCATGACGTAAAAGGTGCCAGTTTGGTGTCTCAATTGCAACGAATATTGGTCGCAATTGAGAGCAACATGTGTCGCAATTGAGACCAACATGTGTCGCAATTGAGACACGCTGTCCCATTTTTTTTGAAAGCTTTGCTCTCATAGGAGCATTCAAAACTACACAAAACTTGATTATAAAGCGTAATTGCTTGATGCATGAGAGTCAAGGTATCATGCACATTTCTACCTCCACCCCATTGTTTCATTCGTCAAATGATTTATTTGACGAAAAAACAATGGGAAGGAGGAATAAATGTGCACGATATCCTGTTTCCACCGAGCAATTATGCTTTACAACTCAAATTTTGTGGAGTTTAGAAGGCTCCTATTAGAGCAAAGGCTTTGCAATAATTGGCACAGCGCGTCTAAATTTTGGTTCCTGCAGGGAAGAATAAAATTAGGAAATAATTATTTATCAAGAATGAAAGCCAATAATTTCATCTATTTTTCAAACAGATAAACATGACAAAAAAACTTACAATCCCAATCACATCATCATAAGAGTGCATATATAACTATAACTATAATTTTCTAAAACCAACATAATTTACAAATATCCACAATTCAAATATTATCCCTTGATGTTTTCTTTAATAATGCTCCAATGCCTTAGGGCATTCAGTTAGAAACTTCAAAATTAATGCTATCAAGTTAGATGTCGTTTCATAGCCACCAAGGATAAGGTCCATAATAAGATTCAATATCTCTTCATCCATAATGTATATTAATGCTATCAAGTTAGTTGTTATATTAATAAGATTCAATATCTCTTCATTAATATACCTCTAGTTCTCGATGGAGACGTGCTCCAATCAATAGGAAACGTCATCATGAAGTAGGAGGTGAGGTTGAAGGATTTTATGGAGGCATTCAAAAGTTAATTACAGAGGAAGAGATTTTAGCCTGGAAGAAGTTGTGGCCAAAAGAATCGCTAGAATGATTGATTTTTACATTAAAATTATCTTCATTTAACATTAAAGCTACATGCATATTGGAATGGCTAACATCATCTTTAAGTGCATTTGATGATAGCACATTTGTTTAGGATATACATAGAGAATGTCAAGAGTGTTGTTGACAAATTTTGTATTTCTTTTGGCTTTAACATTGATGACTGTGTTCCAACTATTTTGGGCTAACATTTGCTTCACAAATGGCCGATGCATATGAATCTTGTGCCAATAGAATGACTTTTGTTGAAGTTAACCATAATGTATACATATATTTGTAATCATTATAGTCAAGATGACAACTGTTGTAGTTCACTTGCCCATTGAAGAGTTAATTTTTTTATGATGGCACAATAAAATGTTCTGAACCATAGATTGCTTATCCTAAAAATCTTTCATCATCCTCCGAAACTAATCAATAATAATGCAATATAATGTAGTATTAACTGTTTAAATTATTCCTGCAAATGAGGAACTCAGTATAATTTGATTGAGCAACCTTACATTTTGTACGTCGCCATTTTGTATTATACCTCAAACAAAAAAATGATGGTGCCATGTGATCAAGACAACAAAAATCTCTATGGAATATACAAACCCTTGCACTAGACTTCTTCTCCATCTACGAGGCGTTCAATGCTGGAGACAGAACCTTGTATCTACTCCACAAATAATGTGCTTACTAAAGTTGTTGCGGCAGAAAGTTCTCATAGGTTAGTTCTAATCAGGTATGAGAACCTTGAAGAGAAGCTTGGATAAAAAGAAATTAGTCATATGGATTAACTTAACAGTAGCAAAACTGAAGAGAAAATTGTTGGCGGTGAACTACTTAAGCTACAAATACAAGAAAAAGACTGGTCGCAATGTATGGGCTATCCTAAGTGGAAGAAATGGTCATAGTACAGTGAAGTTCATAGTTTCAATTAATCTAATTTGTAATTAAAAAGAAATTTCACTATATGGAAATATGAGGGATTCTTTTACAAACTTTTTTTCATTTATAAGAATTTTAAGAAACTTTTTTTGTCAAAATTTAAACCAAAAGGATTGCATTGAGCTAATGTTTGAAACTCTACCAAGAGGAAATTGAACTAAGGCATCCAAATCTTAACACACTATATTATAACAATTTCATAGTTAAGAGTTGTGCTTGTAGACAACATCCAAATCTTATCTGGTGGGTGCCTCTCATATTAAATTTTTAAATTATTTTTTTCTAGTTCAACATGGAATGACCTTTCATGTTGGTTAGTCTACTAACCCTAACTCATCTCATCTAGGTCATATTAGATCTTGATAAAGGCTAGTTTGCAACAATTTAACTTCTAATAGCTAGTTTGTAAAAGTAGTTAAAATAACTTGTTAGTAATACAATTATCTTCATAAGGAGGTCTAATTTGCATTCTTAGTACAACACTCACCCAAATATGCTTTCAAAAGGTATTTAAACAACAATTAGATCTTGACAAAATTAGATATGAAAGTGGAAATGATAATCAGGTCATGTACCTCTTCTTCATCTCATTTGCGCTTGTTTTTCTTAACCTTTTCGTGAAGATTTGCAATGTACTTATCAAATATCTCCTGACAGAAGCTTTCAACACTAATTGCCCTAAATATTCATATCCAATATATTTATAGCTACTACTAGTTTAAGGTACATGATAACTACCTTTAATTACTCACAATAAGATTAATTCTTGATATTGGCTCTTTTACCTGTATGCTTCCGCATCTTTGAGAAAAGGTATGCAATCCTCCCATTCTGAGGAAGCAACAATTTCCTGAAATGGAAAAACAATATATAACTAATTTATCGTTACATAGATAGAAATTTTTTTATGATAAGAATAGAAATTCATTCATATTCAAGATTTTTAATGTACAAAACTCTGTGAAATTTTACTCCAGGTGTAAAAGTAGTAGAGGAAAAAGAGACTGCATTAGAAGGATTTTTTCCAAAATGAATAATGTAAACCTTCAGAGAATAAAGCAAAGCCGTGAAATCATCTGCCAACCTTTCCCTCCTTTTTGCTTCTTTCTCTTCATTTTCCTTTACTTGTTCAATCACTTCTTCAAACACAAGCTGCAAGCAATACACAGGATGTCAGTAAGACCTAACAAAATCATATATCCCAAAACAAATTGCATTACTTTCAACATTTGCAATTGTTTCAGTTTAACCTAATAAAAATCCATTATCCACTAATGAGAATAGACTAATGCATTTGTGATAGCGATTCACTTCCAACAACTACTTACCAGTGCAAATGAGTCAAAACATAATATAGCTGATGCAATGATCGAATCAGTTAGGAACCAGAGTCATATGGAACATAAGGATACGATCCGTGTTTGTATAAATAGTAGTTACTAGGAACATAACAATATGTGACAACATTGTTCAAAGGCAAATACCAAATACTTTTATTGTGAAGTCTTTTGTAGCTGAGACAAAAAATCTAGAAATGTAACTAGAACAAACCTTAAGATTTGTTTCAGATGCAGCAGCCAAATCATATAGTTCCCCAATGGAGGCTTTGAACTTGTCAAGAGTCCATGCTGATGTTACTGCAAGTTGCAATCATTACATCAAAAAGATTACAATATATTTTACATCCAATGGAAAATATTAAAGCACAAAAGGCACACCTTTCCTGACTCCATAGCATCTTTTATGTTTGATTTTTCCTCCTGGTACTACCAAAGATACATATTCAAAAAATGATTACATCAAAGGAATCAAGCATACATTGCCTTGAGTAATAATGATTGCAAACCTGATTGTGAAAGTGCAATTAAATCTTGCAATCAAATCATTAAAATATATGCAACTTTCTTACCTGCTTTTTCACCCCTTCTGCAACATCTTCAAACAAATCCTTGGGTGGTGAACCAGATGTATTTGAAGTAGGCTCTTTTCTTTATGATCCTCCAGTTCTTTGCTTTATCAAAGAACTGGATGATCATAAAGCAAAGAGCCTGCTTCAAATGAAGTGTGTCTTTGTTGTAAGCAGGCCAGTTGCTTTATGATCCTCCAGCAATCTTCGAAATTCATCTCGATTTTTGCATTCTTTTTGGCGCAGTTCTTCCTGCATTTAAAAATATTCAAGAAATTCCAATATACAAAAATAAGACAGATGAAAACTATGGAAGCACACTACTCTCTCATTCTAGACAACCTTTTGAATTGTTTGTACTTCTTCCTCCTCCAAATCAAATATAACATGTCAAAATTTTAGGATGTTCTTAGGTCATTAGGTATGACAGCTTTTGGAAAGATAAGATGCCCGTAACCGAAGCCATTATCCACATAATGACAACAAACTATTCATCAATCAAGATAAAAACCAAACAGCTTTCCAAACATAGGCATTTCACAGCTATGCCATCTCCAACACGCCTTCCAAATTTGAGTACAAGAATATGGGTTCTAAGATTACACCAAAAGTAGGTCCAAAGAGAAAGTCAGATAAATTCGCAGGTTAACATGTGTATTCAACACAAGATCACAATTTCCTATAGGCAAGACTTTAAGATAGAAAAAAAAGAATGTGAATTTGAGATTTGGTGGGATACCTTGCAAAGTCATTACAATTTCAGAGATTCTTGACTTCAGAATTCATAAAAGAAATGGAATAATGTTTTAAGGAAGATCAATTGGGGTTATAAAACCCAAGCATGAAATTGAGGAATAGGACAAAGAATGAAATGTCATTAGTTTATCAATCTAATTTCGTGTTCATGTTTTCTGCTCACCATAACCTTCCCAAAATGGTAATAAGTACTTAGTTGTATCCCCAAAACAAGCACCATGCCTGAAAACAAACAAGACTTTTAAACACCTGTTTGTTGACAAGAAGCCTTAAATCGTCAATCATTTATGAAATGTTAATCACTCAGGCTTTATGAAATGTTAAGCTTTTAGACCATCACGACAGCTAATGCAGATAAAACATATATTTCCCACCCAAAGATTTATCAAAGAAAACTGCTGAAACTTAAGCACAAACGAAATCCCCTTAAGCAGGGCATGCAAATCTCACAAGCTGTGTAAACCAGATAAAGAAGACTCCAAATGCAATTTTGGAATGCTTTACAAATACCTGAATTTCCCAATGACCAGGAATAGATTGAGAATCATAAGAATAAAAAATCCCATCATTAGGGATATAAAATCATGTTTATATGACCTGTTAGAGGTCATCCCTTCTAAATTGCTTGTCGCTAATAGTTAAGACAGAAGAAGAAATCTCTTCCAAGCAAAGTGGAGGAAAGAAAAAAAATAGGGATCCCTTCATATTTGATTAAGTCAAATTTGAGATAGGGTTAATCCTTCAAATGACAGCCGATCAACCAGTTAAAGAGGCCATCTTATCTTACACTAGACATGAGCAGTTATCGAATGCAATTGAATAATCTTTTATTAAATGCAATAAATCATTGCCAAAGAAATGAGTTTAAGTCTCAATAATAGTTTTATGGAGGATTCCTAGAATCAAATCTCAAAATGACACCCACTTCTGAATGTCGCATACCTTAACGTATACCAAAAGATTCTTGATATAAAGAACAATGCTAGAGGAGTCTTATACAAATCTTGTGGAAAAAGTTAACTAGCAGTTAGGGATGTATGTGTGGATGACAAGATAAGTCTCAACTACATGACTAACTCAAGGGCTGCAAGACTTCATAATAAGAGATAATTATCTCATAATAAAGTCAGATACTTTTGGAAGGTATGAGCAATTGTTATCCGATTTGTCTAATGTCTAGGATGCACCAATATACAATTAACTTTTATACACCAAATTTATATGTTGGGTGCTTCCTATTTCAATAAATGACCCACTCTTCCTACCCATCTCAAATATTATAATGTGAGCAAATGTTGAAAACTCACCTTGGTTGAGCGAGTTGTCCACCCTTTTGATTCCCTCCACTATTGAAAGAACTAAAATGTATCAACAAATTAAGTGTTAGTTAAACTACTTGAACAAATGAAATGGAAAAGTTAACAAATTTTGTACAATCTAAGGGATTTATTGTGAATTAAGTAGACTTCAAGATCATTTGATTTCTAACATATGATAATAGATCACACTATTGAAACATTGATATAACAAGCATACAATATATTGAAAAATAACAACAAAAAGCATTACATATTGTAAAAACAATAATATGTACTAGAGATGCAAGGGGTGAGGATGCCATCTCCTATAACCATACAAGTCCCCACAAGGGCTAGTATTAACAAACATCTCTTGGCAAAGTTACTTTGTTCAAGAGCTTCCTTTATCCTAGTGGCTCTATTGGGCTATCTACCTGCAACTTCAAGTGTATATGAGGAGAGTTTCATGTCTTCTTCCTGGTGATTGGGTATCATGCTGACATTTGCATGGCAAAAAATCAAAGAATAAAGAGAAAACGTTCCACCTACAAAAGAAAATGTCCCTTTAAACTTAGAACACATGTTTTCACATCAAAAAGATCAAACTTTGACCTAAAAACAAAGTGAAACTAGAGCTGTTATAATCTTACCATCTCCATTATCATTGGCCCACAATACAATGAAGACATATTTGATGAGGGGCAAAAGAGTGGGAGAATATATGATCAAAGACAAAGCCCCAAGAACGTCATCAGGATGTTTGATGCCATCAGGAAAAGTACTCGCATACACATAAAGTGGTGATGTTCTTATGTCCCCATAAACCACACCAATACTCTAAAATGCCAATTGCACAATTGCAGCCATGCTCAACATCTGAGAAACAGGATTTGTCATAAAGCGATGTTAGAATAGTTACTAAAATGTTCATAAATTATGTTGTTATAGTAAAAGAATACTTTAACTTAAGAGAAAAAAACTATACAATATTAAAACATGATATCGTGCTTTAAAAACTAAAAAGGTACCTCTAACGAAGACCTTCATTTCAACTTGCTAATTGGTTGTCACTATTAACTATAAGCTTATCTTTAAAGTTTGAGCTTCACTTGGTTTCGAGAATAGTTAAATATTCTCTACTTAACAGGGCCAACCACGTGAAGGTGGAAGCTCATTTGGCCCCTCCCCCCCCCCCCCCCCCCTAACATCACTCTAAATTCCCCATTAACATTTAATAACATTCAATTCATCCATTTTTGAAATAGAACATTCAATCATTATAATCACATGATAACATTCATTAACACATAAAATTCATAAACACACAACATTCATGAATAATTCATTAACACGCAACATTCAAGAGTAAGTCATTCATGAATAATTCATTAACACAATATTCATTAACAATATTCAAGAGTAAGTCATTCATGAATAATCATATCTTTTTTTCTTTCTTGCCGTTTCTTTTTTTCATAAAATGTCTAAGAGGAATATCAATGTCCTCGTCATCTCCATTAACATTTAATAACATTCAATTCATCCATTTTTGAAATATAACATTCAATCATTATAATCACATGATAACATTCATTAACACATAAAATTCATAAACACACAACATTCACAAATAATTCATTAACACGCAACATTCAAGAGTAAGTCATTCATGAATAATTTATTAACACAATATTCATTAACAATATTCAAGAGTAAGTCATTCATGAATAATCATGTCTTTTTTGCTTTCTTGCCGTTTCTTTTTTTCATAAAATTTCTAAGAGGAATATCAATGTCCTCGACAGGATCCCCCTCCTCTACTGGTTCTAACACATGTCTCCTCCTCATCCGTTCAGGAACACCATGAGGCTGTTGCACCAAAGGGGGGTCCGCTGCAATAACAAGTACTTCATGATGTTAAATTCCCACCATTTTATATTAGTGAATTATGAGTTTTTATTTAAGTAAAAGAACTATAAATCAAAAAATTAATTTAAAAGAACAAAACATAGATTTTCTATACTTGAATGTGCCACATGATCTACCTGCTGATCAGTTTGAACATCCTCTGGCACTCGTTCAGCACGACATGATTCTATATCCTCAACACAAAAATGTTATACCAAGTTCAATTAAAGATGTTAAATTTTATTAATAATTACATAATTAGTTTTAAATAACAAATGAGCACATTCATCGATGGTACGATGCACATTAGGGGCTTCATGATGCTGCGTATGATCTGTGTCAGGATTAACAGGCTGCATTGCAATGTCATGCACATTATTATCAAATAAATTGTTGCTCAACTATTCAATTTCTAATATATTTTTTGGCATATTTACCTGTGCACATGATGTAGGAGACTGTTCAATTGGGGCAATGTAAGCTTGCCGTAGGCATTCAGCCACTACTGCATAGCCTCACTTGAAGGCAATTTTT
Organism: Cupressus sempervirens; assembly: GCA_028749045.1. Lineage (NCBI taxonomy): Eukaryota > Viridiplantae > Streptophyta > Pinopsida > Cupressales > Cupressaceae > Cupressus > Cupressus sempervirens. The sequence continues at coordinate 635,961,386 of CM053783.1, read as the reverse complement.
TTGTGTTCTTCTGTGGCCTCCAGATTAAAATCAATGCCCTACATTTTTTTTATTAATTAACAAAATTATTTTCATTTTATAAATAATTTTATTTTCAATTCATTTATTGCTACTTACAACGTGTGCTTTGATTTTCAAATATCCCCCAGAGCCAAGTTTGTGCTGCCCAACCTTTTCCAGCCTCGCCTTTGTTGCCTTTGATGTGTCCTACAACCTATGAAAAGTTTGAAATATACTAGATGATATAAAGAGAATACTAGAATCATTTTGGAAACATTTACTTCACTTGGTTTTGATGTCTTTGGAGGAAAAAATGCGCCATATGTATGGGTTCGATTTCCTGGTCAAAATTCATGGGATATTTTTACTGAGATCCTTGAGAAAGCACATATAGCTACAACTCCAGGAATTGGGTTTGGACCCGTAGGTGAAGGTTTTATAAGGGTGAGTGCCTTTGGTCATAGAGATAACATATTAGAAGCTTCATTTGTCAATATATCTTATGTAGGATTTATGCCCAGATTGATATTGAGATTTATAAGCAATTGTGTCAGCATATGAATTACATACCTTTCATCAATAGATAGATTAAATTGAAGGTGAAGGTTTTATAAGGGTGAGTGCCTTTGGTCATAGAGAGAACATATTAGAAGCTTCATTTGTCAATATATCTTATGTAGGATTTATGCCCAGATTGAGATTGAGATTTATAAGCAATTGTGTCAGCATATGAATTACATACCTTTCATATTTACAATAACAAAATTTAAATAGAAAAATTGAGGATTATGTGTGGTAGTATGTTGGAGAAATAACTCCTATTTTAGGGATTTTGACAAAATAGCATAGCAAGAAATATTGAATTCAAAAGGATGAGAATGTGAAGGAACAAGAGGTGCAGGTGAAGGTTCAAATCACATGAAAAGTCATTTGTGCACACTCTAAATTTTGTTGTACATTATGTTGTATTTTAAGAGTGCTCCCCCAAGGTAGATGTGTTAGGCTTGATACTTTGTCTCTTTACTTCACTGATATATGTGTTTGAATTAGTCTACACACAAATAATTAACATGTTACCAAAGCTGATACGCCTTTTGTGAGCTTGCAAAGAGCTAAGGAATGGAAGAGAAAGATTGGAAGCAGGGTGATATCAGGAAAAATATCTTAATGAGTTTCCATCTTTAGAGTTTCCATAAGAGAAAAAGCAGGGATTCCCTAAAAATGATAATCTATTGGTTGGGTATAGACACATAATCCATGTGATCAAAGCTTCAGCAGCAACGGAAAATACTAAAAAAGAAGAATGGATTTTAGATGTGGTGGAAATGCTCAGCTTTAAATTCTTTAGGATTCTCATACTACATTGTTATCTGAAGATAGAGATTAGATTTTGTGATGCTTCACACTTAAATCTGATGTATAGTGTATATGCACTTCTTTTTTGATATGCAACAAAGCACAAAATGGAATTGATGACAATATAAAATAACAATCACTAATGACAACATTATATACTATTATCATAGTTAACAGAATACTACAGAATATGGGATTTGATATCTTCAATGATGGATTTCATCAGGATTTACATGCACATTAAGTGCAGATTTGATGCACACATGACCCAAAAGAAAACAGGGGATAGGAAACTCAAGATAGCGAGCAATTATTGTAAAAGAAAGGGAAAGTCAACAAGTATAGTGGTCAAGGCGTTGCCTATTTTTATGACTCAAAATCTAACATGGTACATCATATCACAAGATTTGGTTGTCACAACTTTGAGTAGGAATTTCTTAGTTGAATTCGAGTTTGAGTTCAACGAAGATAAAATTTGAGAAAAGAACCCATAGGAGACATAGGCTCTCAAGTAAAGGTACATCAAACTCTGCATCATCATCACCATCATCATCATCATCATCATTATCATCTTGATCATCATGATCATTTTGATCATCGTGATCTTCATCATCCTGATCTTCTTCCATGGTATCATTACCTTCTACTTCAATATTCACACCTCCATGTTCCTTCATTTGGAAAATCGCATTCTCTGAATTGTCATGGTCCATAACATGAAACTCAGGGATGTTGACCTATATGAAAATGATGACCTTATATTAACCATGACCATGATTGCATCATCAAATCATGTCTCATGTAATTTATAAACTATTAAAATACATACCAATGGGCGATACTCATTTCCCCCTTCAATTTGACCATGTTGCCTACAATGTTACTCAGTTGTTGTGATTAGATATCTTCGAGTCTCTAAGCCCTTACACATTTTGCAAGGAAAATAACATTTTCCATCACCTTTTCTTTTTAAGTTAGACCGTAGTCTAGAAATTGCCTCCCTATTTTTTTGTGCATTGATATCGTCAGACATGGTCTTTCTTGAATGGAATGACTCGTTGGTAGAAGAAGGATGATTTGTTTGCAACCTGCAGATGGAGTAGTAAGAGGAAGACACATATAAAAAGGAGTTAGGTCTCTGAACCAAGTAGGAGTTAGGACATGCTAGAGTGGGGTCAACCCAAGATATTTTGGAATCTTGAAGAACCTAGTAAAGGGTATCTGGAAAGGTGAAAATAAACAAGTATTTTTACAGCTACAAAGGAGGAATCAAGAGCATTATAAATAATGAAGAAGAAACTTAAATCCATACAACTTCACCTCTATTTACAATTTGACCTTTCTGCAAGTGAAATATGACAATATACAAAATTTCCAATCACATTTTCACTTTAAAAAGAACACCAAATATACCTTTGCTACAATATCTTCTTCAAATTCTTTGCTATCAAATTCTTCAGAACTACAAGCTCCTGTGCAGAAAAAAGATGAGATGTACTAAGTAATTTTTGATGGGCAATATTTAAACAAATCAACTATCAAAAAAACAATTTATGAAATTTAGTTGCTCTATTATGTACTGAAGACTTGGCAAGATGTTCCCAAGCCTATCCATAGAATGCCTATCTGCATGGTTGTTTGCAAATAGTCTAGTATGGTGCCGCTTTTGAACAACAACAAATCTCACTGGGACTGGTAATTTGGCTCAAGAGATGCACAAGCCTGTTGACACCACAGAACTTTTAGTTCATCATATAGCATTCAACTGTCTTCTTTAACAAAATCCAAAGAGAATACAAACAAACTAATGAGTCGTGTCTATCTCAATTGAATAGCAAGTACTATAGTGAGTATTAGGAAACCGCCCTTGCGAATAGCATCCAGTTCATAAAGTATTAGGAAAGTGACCTTGCTAATTAGTTTAACATAGATTGGTGAATAGAAAATTCATAATAAAAATCTAATTTTTTTCCACACTTGTTCAAACCATATAATGAAATGACAAAAAATGAATTGTATACAAAGACCATATTGTAGGCTGTCCAAGTTGAAAGTGAATAGATGACCTTTATGGGGTGTTGTACCAAGTGGAGCAAGTATGTGAGAGCTTGAAGATGAAGGGCTCCTATTTTGGGGCCAATATTTGGTGGTTTCGAGTTGCCTAGGGAGAACCTTTGATGCTAAGTCTTAGCTATGTAGACTTTGGTGAATCTAGTGAGCTTTCTATGAGTTTGTACCTACTGTATTAGTAGCCACTATGCCCTATTCCATACCTTCAGTATTCTGATTGACATCAATTATAAGTGTGCATCCAGATGTTAGCTACAATTGATTGGGGTGGCTTTTAGTGTGTATCAGTCTAATTTGACATGTGTGATGGCAGTATCAATGTGTTATCAACATCTTACATTATTTAGAAGAGGTGTAGTTCAGTGGGTAAATGTTCAGTCATTGTGGGAATGGTATTCTATGCTTTCTGTTAGGCTAATTTGTGTTGTTGCAGCAGTCTGATTTTATAATCTAAATGTTGTATCAGTTTGTTTCAATAATGTTCTTGTTATTTTGCTATATTGTAATGCATCTCACTATAATGTCCCCTTTTTGACATGACATTCAATAATAAAAATAAAAAGTAAAAATATAAAAAATTAAAATAACATGTAATATAATTATAATTTAATTAAGTTTAGTGAATGATCAAAATGAATGCAATAAAGAGTTATGAGTATTTAAGGATTAAGATATAAATGAGAGACTATTTAAATTTATATTGGAAAAGGTAGAAATGAATACTTATTGATTTAACTCAATTTATAGTCGATATTTAAATATTTCTTAAAATAACATAATCCTTAATCTTTTTTTAATTCTCTTCCAACTATCTCTATTTAGTGCCTACCATGTTTATGTGCATGTTTTTTATGTGTTTTGGATAATAAGTCTAATTTAATTTGTCTATGGACTAAGACCTTAAATTATTGAGCTTCTCTTTGTTTTGTGAAAACAAAAGCAGCTAGGAATGATCGCTTGCCAATATCTGTTAAATAGATTTGTTGGAGGACCTTGTATTCATGAGCTAGGAATGATCGCTTGCCAACAGTTGTTGAAGACATTTGTTGGAGGACCTTGTATTCATGAGCTACAGATGTATTCAGCAATTTTTGGCAAGCGATCATTCTTATAGATGAATTCGACTTGGAATCGAAGGTGTGGAAGTTGCTTTGCATTTCTTGGGTACACAACCCAATTACGTTTCCAAAAAAATGTGACCATGATGCCTACAATTGTGTTTCTTAGCTATTGTGAAATTTACATATTTGATAGGAGAAGCATTTGAATTTTATGTTGTGAATCCACTAAATAGGGTCAAGATTTGATTTGGGAATGTTGGTCAGATGATCTGAGAGAAAGAATGGATAGACAGATGGAGAGAGAGATAATACAAGTGGTAGAAAGAGCCATGCCATTTGTAGGATGCCACCATCCTTTTGGTAGATCAAAGGAAAACATGGTAAGGACTATAATACACATTGTCCTCAAGAATATTATCTAGGAGTCTTTCTATCACTTGTATTATCTCTCTCTCCATCTGTCTCACAACTCTTTCTCTCAAATCATTAGACCATCATTCTCAAATCAAATATATTAAATCAAAAAAAATAAGTTTGACCCTATTTAGTGAATTCACAGTTTCTTTTGCATTCAAGACCAGGATTAATGCATACGCAATAGCCTAACACCAATCACCCATTACATGTCAACTATTAAAGCTTGTCAAACAGTTGCTGAGTTGTACTTCATAAGAGTTAGGTGCTCCTGCACCATAGACGGAGATGCTGATGCAAGGTATGATGTTACTGACTTCCCTCTTAGTGCCCTAGTCCACCAACTCATACATGAAACCATGGGACAAAAAATAAAAAATGTTGGATTTAAAAGCTTTTTTGATCGGTTATTAGGAGTATGAATGAGGTTTGCATGTCAGATTCGAATGAAACCCTAAGATTCATTCAAAGCCCCCACACCAATATTGGCATGGAGGCTTCGAGTGAAGCCCCTTGGGACCTTCATTCAAATATTTTGCTTCATTTGAAGCCCCTAAAATTTAGCTTCCCCACTTTCCATGATAGAAGCCAGTTGTTTTACAAGAGTCAAAAACAGTTTGTCCTCCATTATAGAAGCCACTTATAATACGCAGTTGTTTCATGCAAATCAGAGTCCACAGAATTTACCATCAATCTCTTTCAATAGCTTAGTCCATCTTATCCACTACACAATAATTCAGAGGAATGTGCCAAGGCATTCCAAATCTTTGCCAATGTATAGACATGTGTCTTAAAATGGACCCACATATAAGATAAGATTCAATGTATATCTGCACGAAATGAAGCTGAATTCTGAAACCATTTAGCTTTCATTTATTTCAGTATGGCCCATTTAATTTTCTATATAAATGTCAAAATGCAAGAGATCTTGAATTGAGTATAATAAAGTAGAGGAGCAACCAATGTCTTTGGTAAATGCAGTGAAATTGAAGTGTGTAGCATTTGCTGCACTGCCATTATTACCAACACAAGTATCTCAGTGTGAAAGGGAGAGAAGGAAATCAAGAGGTCAGGTGAGGTATGCATTCAATGTGAGTTCAAGTAAAAGTGTGGAAGTGGAAAGAGAGGAGAGGATTGAGATTGTGGAAGAGATTCTGTTTGGAGAGTGGCCTAAAAGTCTTTCTATACTCAATTTTGAGGATTTGTCAGTTTACTATGAACCACTTGTCTTCAAAGCTCAGGCAGATTTTGTTATAAATGTTTTTGTTATTATGTATTAAGTTTCAGTAGATTCAAATCTAAGATTTCCAAGATGAAAAATTTACAATTTAATTTGATTGTCTCAAATTGCTTTTATCAATGTTTGAAATCACACCCATCATTAGAATTATATAGATCTCAGAAAGTAGAAAAAAATTATGAACTATAATTAATTTTCATGATTCTTAATTCAGATATATAAATCAGAATTGAGGTGTCTGTAAGTGTAAGGAAGCCAAAACTTATGGACAAGAGATTTTTCTATAGAATGTTTATGGCAAAAATGATCAAAGGCCCTGTATTTGATAGTCACAAGTTTTTGAAAATTTGTATAAAGTTTTCCCTTTTATCTAATACAAGCTTATGAATTTTGAATCTATTTTAGTAAAAAGAACAGCAATACGGGCATCCACTTTAGCTTCCAATAGAATCCTAGGTGGATCCATTTACCACTCAAATTTATGTTTGCTCACTCCTTAGCTTTTTCCTTGGAGTCGAGATAAATTTTAAAGAAAATATTAATAGATTATATAAATAAATCTTTTAAATTCACATATGTGCTAGTTTTAACATCTAAAAAATTTAGTTAATTTTTTTTACATTTACGCTAGCCTATATCTTTTTCATAAGAAATATTTGGTATTAATTTTTTTTTATAAAGATTTAATTTTTTCTTATAAATATTAGTATAATAAAAATATATTAAAGTAAATATTAATTGACATTGTGGTGATCTATTTAGAGCTGGGTCAAAATAGATAGGTGAGGCTGTCATCAAGGTTCAAATTTTCACTGGTCCATTGTACTTATAGGATTGTGTCTATGTTGGGTGGCTATACTGAGGAACTTGAATGACTGAAGTGTTTGGTAGTCTTAAATTGAAAAAACAAATGAGTAGTCTAAAGTCTTAAAATTAAAAATAAACACAATTGAATTTATAAAATTGGCATTGAAAAATGTTACCATAGTGACCTTACTTTCTATTAAGAATTTTGTTTTTTCCTGATTGGCATGCAGTTATAAATTTTGAATAGGTGGTGGAATTAAAGATTTCTCCAAATAAAATGACAAGAATTAGATGGCAGATTTCAAGGATTAATATAGGCCGCCCACGTTGCAGCCCTATATGATTGCTTTCACAACCTGCCATCTCCGTGCATTTTTTCTATATGTATGCTAATTTGATTTAAGGAACTGTCAGGCTATGTAATTGTATGATTTGATCATGAGAAAAACTTTGTGGAATAATGAAATATGATACAAGAAAAAGGGAATATGCACTATGTTTCAATGAATTTTTAAAAATGTCAAGGTTGATTTTGCAAGATGAGCATCATAGAACTTTACAAAATTATGAAGACAAGGCAAATTTTGTGTTGCTAAACAAGAAAGCATATTTCTAACTGAAGTATTGACATAAAAATTTTAGTAACTATCCTAGAAAGTAATCTTGACAAAAGAGAGCATATTCTTAAAGTAGTGACTTGGTAGAAATCCATTAAAAGTGTCCATTAAAAAACACAATACAGCTTGAATATGTCAGTATATGGCAGAGAGTTTTACATGGCATTCCTGGGATAAATAGAATAGTAGTCAAGCCCTATTCAAGAATGAAAAAGCTTGTTATTTTCCAAGGAGAGGACTTCTATCAAGACGAATCATTAAATGTGGAGTGCACTTTGTAACAGACACAAAAGATTGCATAAAAGTTGTGAAAGGGGTGCAGAAGATGCTCACTTTTTCCTTGCAGAGTAACAAGTAGTTGGTGTTGTTGTTTCTATTAGTGTGAATTATGCAAAGTAGCCAATTGCATTTGATAAGAAACTTAGTGTCAATTCAGAGGACATCCATTTCAAAGGAAGAAGACCTGATAAAGATAAGGCTCTTCAAGCCGTAAGGAGATCAAAAGTGTTCAAAATTCTAGAACCCTACATAGTCGAGAGAAGACAGAGTGTGTAGAGTTTCCACTAATAGTTGAGATCATGAACATAATCCAAATAGGTAGTTCGTGGAAAGTCGCATAGTATGAGTGAAGAATCTAATGAGATGATACACTGCATATCATAAAAAGGATGCCCCAAAAAAGAGTTACAGACTACAATCCTTATCCCTAATTATGTAATCTAATCTGTGTTGGAAGCTAATCATGTCACTAAACATCTCTTTGACTCCCTAAAATCTCTACCCTTAGTTTCACCATTTTAAGATTTATGTATTCACCCATGTTTTATACAATTTTTTACATTTTTCTGTGCAATTTTCCAATCATTCCCTCAATAGACATACCCATAGTATATGGTAATAAGTTGAAAGATTGACCACATGATGACCATTTTGACTGTGATGTTAAACGATGTCTTGCATGGGCTATATAATTGAGATATTGAATAAGTTTCAGGAAGGTCCATTTTTATTATGGTGTGTGATATGGTCTTGTTGAATAAAAGATTTGGAAAAAGATGTGCGGTGTAAATGGCATTCAACTATGAGTGTTGTGGCCTGCCACCCAACTCATTTTTTCCCCAATACTATGAGAAGCAATCTCTTCAAATATTTATGTAATGTTGTTTGGCTTCCTATAAATGCCTATGCAACCATCTAATTCAAGTAAAATATCAAAAATTCAGAGATAAAAGTTGTTTCTTTGAAAAGCCGATGTTTTGAATGACCCACTGACCTTTTTTATCACTATTTGATATAAATGGTTAGTGATAAAAATGGTGTTGTGATCGGTTGGAGTTCCTTCACAAATGAGAATAAGTGGAATGTTATGCCTATACAAATCAAAACATTGAGCCAACTTTAATTTTATACAATAACCAATTAATATGAATGCAAACTATCATAAACCCATCAACTAATGTCAAAGCATAATGTAGTAGACTGTTTGAAAGCAATTTCAAATGGAAATAGAAATGAAATGCACCCAAACAGATACTCCTAATCAAAAATTAGGAATCCATTAACCACTGCTCCAAACCACAAACATGGTAATATAAATAGAAAACCAAAGTAAATGAAAACACTCATTAGCCTTTTAGTTATTGAAATACAAGAAATAGTAAGATTGTAGACCCACCAAAAATCATTTCATTTAGCTAAATTCAATAATAATAAATATAATGACTTTTGTCCTTGAGTAAGCAGCATGGTAAAATGAATAGTATAAAAAAATGCACCTAATCTAATATATAAGTATATGTGCGATTGAATTTAACCATTTTACGATCATGCAACGGTACCCAATACATTATTTTAAAGGCACATTGCAATGGTTTTCATAAATTAGTTAAAGATCCAACTTTCTCCTAAAACATATTAGTTCTTGCCGTAGGCAAGATACTAATGGAATCACATGGAACTCCTCAAAATTTTAGACGTGCCCTCAAAATTTCTACAATCAAACGCACCAGATCAAACGTGCCCTCACGCCAAGACGTGCCCTTGCACCAATGTTGATGGAGACCCTCGCGCCAATGTTGATGACCCTCGCACCACTATTGATGGAGACCCTCGTGCCAAAGCCAGATGAAAATGATCTATAGTAGAGCCAATGTTGATGGAGACCCTCGCTCGCGCCAAAGCCAAATGAACCTCGCGCAAAAGCCAAATGAAATGTTTTGCCCTTTTTTTTTGTTTTATGCTTTCCTGTGTGTCATAATTTTGACAAAACTAATTGGTCACAATTGCGACCAACACGGGATAGTTATTAAAAAAAAAACAAAAATTTGCCCATTTAAAAAACTTGGTTGCAATTTTTGGTCACAAAATGACCTCAAATGCTTAAGTGACATCATGGATGTGTGACAGTCTAGGTGGCAAGGCTAGACAATACGCAACTGGTCCTATCCTCTTTAGGATCTTAAATGGTCCAACAAACTGAGTTGCCAACATAGAACCCTTTATGAATCAAAGAAAACTCTTATGTGGTCATACTCTCAAGAAGACTCTATCTCCAACATTATATTCTCAATTAGTCCTCTCTGCATTAGCATACTTCTTTTGCCTATCTTGTGCCCCTCTAAGGCACTATCTAATTAGGGTCACCTATTGCTCCATCTCTTTGACTATATGAGGACCAATAGATACTATGCCTTTGATTTTGTCCCAACTCAAGGGTGATTTGCAAGGTCTTCCATACAAGGCCTCATAATGTGGCATACCCTTAGAGGAATGGTGCCCATTATTATAGGAAAACTTGACAAGATGCAAGTATTCCTCCCATTTGACCTAATGGTCCATCACATACATATGCAACATGTCCTCCAATACCTGGTTCACTCTCTCACTCTGACCATCAGTCTAAGGATGGTAGTCTATACTAAAATTGAGCCTAGTTCTCAATGTTACATGTAACTCTCTCCAAAAAGATGAAGTAAATAGTGAGTCTCTATCTGAGATGGTCTTATAGGGAATACCATGAAGTCTAACAATATCCCACAAAAACACCTGAGTTATTTCTCATGTTTTGTACGTAGTACACATGGGTAAGAAGTGGGCAACCTTTGTCAATGTGTCAACTATCACCAAAATGGCATCATGGTGGTGAGAAGACATGGAAGACCAATAATAAAATCCATAGATATAGCATCCCACTTCCACTATGAAATCTAATGAGGCTAGAAAAGCCCACTAGGATGATGATGCTATACCTTCACCCTCTGACACTCTAGGCATCTCAGAACAATGCTAGCAATCTGCGCTCTCATGCCTGGCAAATGATATAATTGCCTCAAATTTGCATGTAGCTTCTTAACATGAGGGTGCACTACATAAGGTGCTCTATGAGCCTTAAGTACAATGAGCTCACATAACCCCCTAATAGAAAGTACATAAATACATACTTTATGATGCAAAATTCCATCAAACTCTAATGAAGACTCTAAGTACTTCCCTTCTAAGGGTCTCTGAGAATGCACCAACTAACTAACTGCTGCATAAAGCTCATCTTCTAGCAAATGATGTAGGATCCACTCTCTCAAATTGGTACAAGTAGTCATAGATGAAAGCTCATGGTGCCTTCTACTTAAGGCATTTGAAACCACATTAACATTTCCCTTGATGTGATGAACATCAAAATCATACTCATAAAGGAACTCCATCCACCTTCTTTTTCTATCATTAAGGTTCGACTATGTAAATATGTACTATAAACTCTGATGGTCAGAATGAAGCTCGAATCTATGACCTAGAAGAAAGTGTTGCCACCTCACTAAAGTATGAACAACTATTACAAGCCCTAGGTTATGAGTAGGGTAATTGAGTTCATGAATCTTTAACTTCCTAGACTTGTAGGAAATAGGTCATCCATCTTACATAAGGGTAACCCCTATACCATCCAAAGATGCATTGATGCACACCACAAAATCTATAAAAGAATTTGGCACTACAAGGATTGGTGCACTCGTGAGGGCTCTCTTGAGATCTTAGAAAGCTCTCTCACACTTCTTTTTCCACTCATACTTCTTCCCCTTTCTTTGAAGAGATGTGATTGGGTGCACCAATCTAGAGAATCCTGCAATAAAGCGTCAGTAATATCCTACTACTCTCATAAAAATCCTTACTTCATTGGAACTGGTAAGTGCTAGCCAATCCATGATGGCTCTAATCTTTGATAGATCTACTAAGACTCCATTTCTTGATATAACATGATCTAAATAATTTATCTCACATCTATAGAATACACACTTTGACAAGCTACCATAGAATTGGTTCTTTCTCAACTACTGCAACACTTGTCTCAGGTGCTCTTCATGCTCCTCATTATGAGAGTATATTAGAATATCATCAAGGAATACAATCACAAAATTATCCAAAAAGGTACAAAATAATCCATTCATGAGGCTCATGAATACAATTAGAGCATTCATGAGGCCAAATGGTAGCACGTTGAACTTGTAGTGACCATATCCCATACAGAACATAGTCTTGTGGATATCACTCTTCACAATCCTAAGCTGATGATGACCCAATTTTAGATCTATCTTTAAAAATACTCGAGCAACCTATAACTAATCAAAGAGATCATCAATCTTGGGAAGTGGGTGTTAGTTCTTAATGGTTACTTTGTTCAACTATCGATAATCAATGCACAACCTAAGTGATCCATCCTTCTTCTTTATGAAGATCACTGTGCAGCCCAAGGTGAAACACTAGGTTGAATATATCCTTTCTCTAAGAGTTCCTCCAATTAAATCTTTATCTCACCAAGCTCATGAGAAGTCATCTTTAAGGTGCTCTTGATACTGGCTTAGATCCTAGCACAAGATCTATGTGAAAATCCACTACTCTAGGTGGAGGCATACTAGGGAGCTCTGAAGGAAATACATCTACAAACTCCTATAGAATTAGAAAATCATTGAGGGATGGCTCTCTCTCTGAATCTTCCTCTCTATAACTAATGGTGATAGCAAACAACTAACATCCCTTTCGTATGCATCATATAAGTTTTATAGGGAAAATCATACAAAGATATAGTCATCTCTTCACTCTAAAGATCACTCTAGAGATCCCATATTCATCCACACATTCTACCCTCTTTTTTTGACAGTCCATCTTGGCACTGTGGGCATAAAGCTAGTCCATGCCAAGGATAACATCATAAGAACCTAGAGGGGTAACATGTAGATCAGACATCATGGTCATGTCTCCAATATGAATTTGGCAATTATGCACCATGGAACTAACTAACACTCTAGCTCCCAAGGCTATCTCTACTTCCCAACTAACATCTTGTCTAACTACCACTAGCTCGCAATGCTCCATTGCATGTGGAGATGTAAAAGAGTTAGTAGCTCTAGAATAAAATAAAACAACAACCATACTACCTTGTATTATACCTTTGGCCTCAATAACTATGGCATGATGCTCAGCCTGGTGGTTGTCAACTACTACAAATACTCTATGGGATGTACCCATGTCACCAATTATAGGCTTTGAGATAGCCCCTCTTTGACCACTAGATGGTTGTCTCTATGGACACTCTCTAGCTAGATGACCCATACCACCACAAGTATAGCATGGTTCTCAAGTATAAGCCTATATGCCCTATGATCTAGATTGTTGTGGACCCCTAGACCTACTAGATCCATTGCATCCATCCCTAGAAGACTATTGAGTCTTTGTTGGTTGTGACTATGGACCCTATTCCTTTTGATCCTATTTAGGACCCTATGATTGCAACTACTTGGGCTTAGAGAAATAATAACCCTATGATGGTTTTTTTTGCTATTGTGGCTTCTACTATGAGATTGTTAGCTCTTAGAGGACCCTACTATTGACATTATAGTTTACAGTGTTAACCAAGTACTTTAGGCTGTACTGAGTTCTATAGTTACTACCAAGTTTTAGGAACAATATTTAGTTCATACTGAGCAGTATCTACCAAGTTGGTGATTATTAGTACAAATTGAGCTTCATAGTGTTTATTGAGTTTCTCAATGCAAACCAAGTTCTCTAGTGTTTACTGAGTTCACAACTTCAATATTGTGAATCTAGTGTTGACCAATGCTTGCAATGTCAACCAAGTGATTTAGTTTATACCAAGCTCATAGAGAATCTAGTGTTGACCGAGCTATGTAGTGTCAACCAAGTGATTTAGTTTATACGCCAAGTTTCATAGTGTTCACCAAGTCACCAAAGTAGACTAAGTTTAGACTACTTGGAAGTGATTAATATGAGCCAAGCTTCTATGTCTATAGAGTGCATGATAATGTTGAGTGTTGATAATGGATGCTGATTGTTAGAACCTCACCGAGGTTGTCTTTAGAACCTAAGTACCTATAGTTGGGCTGACTTTGTGTATTTTGTTGAAACATGTATTGTAGCCAACTTTGATGAATTATAATTTGGATTGGTATATATGTAGTGTATTATATCTCATCCAAATGTAAGGAAGAAATAAAATATATATATGTGAAAGTAGAAGTGTGAAGCAAGAAGGCTACAAGATATATAACGATCAACAAAGTTTTATCTATCAGAGTAAGGTGATTGTTACAAAGGAATCTCATTCAACAAATCAAAGTTGTAGATCATAGATCAACCACTGGTTCATCCTAATAGGTGGAATAGTTAAATCCTTTCACAAGGTAGACTTTATAGTCTTTTGTAAATCTCTTTACCAAGTACATACTTCACCGTATGTTTGTAAATCCTTTTGCAAGGAAAACCTAGTCATCCTTATTGCTCCTAATAGGGAAGATCATCAGAAGTGATCATTGTGAGCCTTAACAAGCCAACTTTATATTGCAATACTAAAGCTTGTGGGTATCATCCCCACCTCAATTTTACTTTCTATTTGGAAGGTTTCTTGGTTACCATATTGTGTGTCAAAGTGTTATGAATTTTTTAATGCTTTTAGTTTTTCATGCATGCAATTAGATCATAATACATATGAAGGATTAATCGATAAATTAAGATTAAGTTTTATTGGTTACTTATTCACCCCTCCCCTCTCAATAACTTAGCCTATCTTATATTTCTAACAATTGGTATCAGAGCTTTGTGGTTCTCAAAGAAGAAGTTTAACATCTTGAGTAAAGATTAGAGGAAATGGAGGAATTTAGACTTGATAAGGCTATTGATAATGAAAAGATATATTTGGAATCAGCTATTGGGAAACTTAAGAAAGCAAAGGAGCAACTCACTCAATCCCTAAAAAGAAGAAAAGATCTTGCAGTACAGATGAATGACAAACTCTACACTAAAGAAAGAATTGAAGATATCCATTTAGAAAATAATTTAGATAAAGCTAATGAAGCAATAAAAGAACTATTGGAAAATAATGGTAAACTTCAAGAAGAAGTAAGAAATCTAAAAAGAGAACAACAAATTCAGTCAATAAAATAGTGTGAAGTCATGGAAGAGGAAAACAAGATAAAATAAGATATGGAAGGAAAGAACAATGAAATTTAGTATCTATCCCTTCAAAAGGTAGATTTGATTGATCAACTTACTAATGTAAATAAAGAAATCATGAATCTAAGATTAGAAAATAAAAGATTGCAAAATGATCTAAACACTAAAAAGAAAACCAATGAGATGATGGAATCTCAAGAAGACATGAATCAATTAAATGAGAAAAACTAATATAGACAAAAAGGCAAAACAGGAATTGGATATACAAAAGAAGTTGGATCATCCAAGAAATGAGCTCAAAAGAATTAAAGACCTACTTGCAATCACTATTGTAAGTTAGGTCATACATTAAAAAAATGTTGGAGTAATGGTAAAGCTAAATTCAATGGAAAATGCTACAATTTTAATAAGCATGGTCATAGAGCTAATGAATGCAAAGAGGAACCTAGAAATTTTAAAGTAAATGTCATAAATGCAAGAAGCATGGGCACAAATATTCTAAATGAAAACCCAAGATACTGAACCCAACATAACAGATTGTAAAAGCTATATTTGGTTGGGACTACAACACATGGTGTAGATGTCACTACTATGGAGAATTCAGACACATTGGAGTAAACTATGTGAAACATCACATGTGGAAAAGAGACACCACTAGAAGATGTTTTATTTGTATAGAAATTGGACACCTTTCCAAAAATTATATGAACATTGGAAGATTTGAAGATGAAAAGAAATCCAAGGTTGACAACATCAAAAAGTAGATGAGACAATAATGGATTCTGAAATATTCTAAGAATGCAAGTTCGAACAATGAAGCACATGTCACTCAAGAATTGGGTGACTCAAGTATTTCTACTTGATCCCCCAGAAGGATAACTAGAACTAAGATTGTAAAGAAAGACATCTTACATAATTTCCAATCAACTTGAAGGAAAAACCAATATTAGCATTTAAGATGCAAAGGTATCATCGAGTTTCTAAGGAAATTCTAGACCCTACTGAGCTAGATTGGGTTGCAAGACCCTACCAAGAAAGGTTAGGAGTAACTAAGTCATTGTGTGGATACCAAGTCATGGATGACTCTACCAAGAAATTAGATCAAACTGAGTGGAAGATAGTATGTTACCAAGTAAGTGAACATACCAAACATTTATGGCAATTGGAAAGTGAAATTTGTTAAAAAGGATGAAATCAAATTCATTATTCACTGTGAAATTTCAAAGAGCTATATGTGAAGAGCGAATTCTATGCATCCAAGAAATTTGTGCAATTTATTGTTTAAGTTTTCCATGTTTTTGTAAACCCTACCAAGCATGGCATCCTCCAGTAGCAAAGCCAAGAAGGGATCCAAGATGTTGGTTCGAGGAGTTGAGTGGAAAGCATCAGACTTCAAGTTAAGTCTGGCAACTGTGGAAACACTTGATCCAACCAGAGCTCAATCATAGATTCCACCAAAGGTACTACTAGTTAATGATATTTGCTCACTTTTTTTTGTTCAATTGAAAACATTAGAATTCTAGAAATGGATGAAACTCTAGAAAAGTTGTGTGTGAATGGTGCATTGAAACCCAAGCATCAACACTTGGAAACCAAGGGTTTAACCCACATTCCACATATGTGCCAAGACTTTCAAATAAAATGGATAAGGTTTATCCTTAGTAGTGTACACAATGTGTAGCTATGGTTGGAGCAGCCTATTCTCATAATGAAGAAAATGATTTATCAAATCACAGGCTCCCAATGTTGACCAAGGCAAAGACTACCAAAACCCTAAGTTGGGTAGAACTGGAAAGGAAAAATCTTGCCAAAGGGGATGGAAAAGGTATGAAGATTAGCTATATAGCTGACATGGAGCTAAATTTTGGAATTTATGTAATAGCACATAAAATATATATCTCTAGTCATCTCAATAGTGTATCATGTGAGGCAGTTGATCTCACTCTCAAGGTGGTGAAAAACAATATGCCCTTGGACCTTGCCTAGCTAATATTGAACCAATTTAACAAGAACATGGAAATTATCAAAACTTTGATGAATAATCCATGTAAGTTTGGTTCAATATTAACCTATTTATTCTTCTTTATACAAAGACTTTTCCCTTCAAAAGGTACAATTGTATGGAGAAAAGATGTGTCTGTACTATACCAAATCAATGAGTATATAGCAAAAATGGGTGAGAACTATGTTAGTATTATGGATAATTATTTGATTCATTCAAATAAAAGATGAATAAAAGATTTAGAATTCCCAAGAAACTTGTAGAAGATTACAAGGATGATGTTTTTTTTATGGTAGACTATGACAAGGTATACATACAAGCAGTAAAACCTAGAGTGGTGTGGGTTAAGCCTCTAGGCTATGAGGTTAATATTGATGACACCAACAATATCATTGAGGCATTGTTTAATGAACATGTAGATCCAAAGACTAAATATTTTGGTACATATGATGAAGCCAAAGCTAGAATTGAACTAGAAGTAAAGCTTACTCAAGCTATTAGCAAAGGAAACAAGAAGATAGCAAAACTAAGACAAACTAGTTCTACTCTCCTATTGAAAAAAGGTAAAATAGATGATGTTGTAGGAGATTATACAAAAGATGAGGTAGATGAAACTAAATAAGAAGAAGAAGAGCCAATCAAGAAAAAAAAGTTAAGGTTATCATAACCAAACCTACTAAGTCATCTACTACAGTATTCACTAGAAGCATATCTAGAAAGAAATTAAAATTAGGTGAAAAAGTAGAGGATATTTTTTTCAAACAACCTCCACCTACATTTCAAGATAAACTAAAAGAGATTGATTCTAGAGCTGGCATGGAAAATTTTAAATCATCGAGATATGAGACCAGAAATGCAAAGGAAAAGAAGCAAGTTGAGGACATGATTATGTCTAAGCTAGGTAAATGGAAATATTCACCTGATCAAATTGCAAAGAAAATTCCCAAAGAAATAATGGAAAGAATCAAGCCAAGATGGGAACATGCCAAGAAAAATGAAAAGGATATATATGAGAAAAATCTAAGGCAACTCATGTCGAGTCTCAATGATAGAGAAGTAAAAGAGTCCATGAAGAAGAATGAAGAAAAAATCACTGTGAAATTTAACATTTTCTTGATGTTGATTAATAACATTAAACATGTGGTGAAGATTACCACTACTACATGGAAGAATATCTACAATCTTCATTAGAAGAGAGATTTTATCGTTCATGTCTGTGATAAAGATGATGATGAATATGGAAAGGAAGAAAAGGACAATGATGATGAAGAATAAACAAATGATGATAATAAAGATGATGAGGAGCAAGAACATGAAGCTACCAAGGAGAATCTCCTTGAGATTTAGAGCATTGAGGAAACTAACCTTGAGAATATTGCAACAATGGTTATGGCCTCATTTTCTCACTCATTCAACAAATATTTAAAGCCATCAAGCTCAGATAAAGCTTCTGTCAAGTTGGTTGTGGAAAAAACTACAAATCCAACCACTCAACCAATCTTTGTGCTTGCTTAGCTAAGTACTTCATTGACTGAAGTGATCAACACTTCATCTACTGAGTAGTCAGTGCTTCCTCCTTTATCAGATTTGGCTGCTCAGCAACTAGATACTTCTATAATCAATACAATATCTACTTTTTTTGCTAGTCCTTCTATTTCCACTATTGTTATTATTCCCAATGCACAAGTAGTTAGTACAAAGATAGTTGAGAGCATGCCTCAACTGAGTACTAAGGTTTCTAGTAAAGGCAAAGCTAAAGAAGAGGACAATTATCTTGAAGAAGATATAGTTATCTTGATATGGGATATCTCTACTTTTAATCCTAATCAAATTCATATAGTAGGTGAGATTTTGTAGAAGAAAGCTAAGCAATAGAGGCTTAGAGAGGAGAGAAATAGAGGAAATCAAGTTCTAGAAGATGCAAAGAACATACTTGCATATGCACTCAGCACCAAGGTTGATACTTCACAACCTATTTTGGCTCAATTAGTAGAAGTTGTTCATAAATTTCAATGAAGATCTAAATGGGCAAATAAAATTGTTGCAAAGAGTAGAGAAGAAATTTGAAAACAAAGTATTGGAGCTAGTTGCATAGAAGATTACAATATATCAAGTAGACTTGTCTACTATTCTCAACTCACTTAAAACCTCTACCAATGATATCACTTCTCTATTTAGTAAACTATGTGATACATCTATCTTTACTTAGGAAATCAAAGATAAAATATCCAAGATAGATGGAGACCTAAAGGAAAGTGCACACTAGTTGTCACTTGACCTAAGCTATAGTTCTACTCATTACACAAAGATCAAATTTTTGACTAATATGCAAGAAGAATTAATAAGGGAAGAAGCCAAGATGAGGGCCACACTTGTAGACATACAAGGCACAATTCTTCTAAAAATAGATGCATTGTAGAAACACATTACACATGCCAAAACTCTGATCCATGACAAAAACTTCTCCATAGATGATCAAATGATGGAGTTATCAGCATAAGTTCAAATTGCATTGCATGCAAGCAAGGTGTTACAAGAAAATTGAGATAAGACAATGTCACTAATTTTAAAGGTACATTCTAACTTCTTGTCACATTTTGGCATTACCATGTAGCATAAACCTTTAGTATTTATTTCAAAAGGGGGGAGAATATGTAAAAGGGGAGCATATGTGATGATGTAATAAAAGGGGATAAGATAAGAAGAGAAGATGTAATATAAAGACATGAGACATATGTATATAACATGTAAATTATGTTGAAAAGTATGTTGAATACATATGTATGGGGGAGCATCATAATATTATACATAAACATTTACAAATATTCAAATAAACATCTCTTATAAAAGCAATTTTGAAAAATCTCAAAAATAGAGTATGTTACCAAGTTGACGACACATGATGGAGACTAAAGATTTTTTTCAAATTTTTGAGAATTTAGTTTTGATTGATAAGTTTTTTTGTCACTAATGCCAAAGGGGGTGATTTTTGACATTACATTCAAAATTTTTTATTAGTGACACACACACTTAATCAGATGGTTAGCAACTATCAACCTTATCTTGTAGTTATAGTGTTAACCAAGTAATTTAGGCTCTACTCAGTTCTACAATTACTACCATATTCCAAGAACCATATTTAGTTTGCACCTAGAAGTATCTACCAAGTTGGTGATTATTAGTGTAAACCGAGCTTCATAGTGTTTATTGAGTTTCTCAGTGTAAACTAAGTTCTCCAATATTTATTGAGTTTGTAGCTTCAGTGATATGAATATCGTGTTGACCAAGCCATGTAGTGTCAACCAAGTGATTCATTTTATACTAAGCTTGTAGAGAATCTAGTGTTGACCAAGCTATGTAGTGTCAACCAAGTGATTCAATTTATATGCCAAGTCTCAAAGTGTTCACTGAGTCACCAATGCAGATCAAGTTGAGACTACTTGGAAGTGATTAGTATGAGCTAAGCTTCTACATCTACTGAGTGCATGACAATGTTGAGTGTTGACAATGATTGTTGAGTGTCAAAACCTCATCAAGTTTGTCTTTAAAACCTGAGTACCTACAATTGCGCTGACTTTGTGTATTTTGGTGAAATTTTTATTGTAGCTGACTTTGATGAATTATAATTTGGATTGGTATATATGTAATGTATTATATCTCATCCAAATGTAAGGAAGAAATATAAAAGATATATGTGAAAGAAAAAGTGTGAAGTAAGAAGGCTACAAGTAGTATAAGGAGCAACAAATTTTTATCTATCATAGTAAGGTGATCATTACAAAGGAATCTCATTTAGAAAATCAAAGTTGTTAACTAAATATTAGTTGGCCATTCATCCTAATAGGTGAAACAGTTAAATCCTTTCACAAGGTAGACTTAACAGTCTTTTTTAAATTTCTTTATCGAGTACATACTTCATAGTACGTTTGTAAATCCTTTTGCAAGGCAAACCTAGTAGTCCTTATTGCTCCTAACAAAGAAAATCATCAGAAGTGATAATTGTAAGCCTTAATAGGCCAAATTTATACTATATTACTAAAGTTTGTGGGTATGTTGGATACAATTGTTAATTGAATGTTGTCTTTGATGTTACACAAATGTCATATCAGTCATTAGTTAGCTTCTACCGAGCTCACAAGGCTAGCAAAGGAAAGTTAGCTTCTACTGAGCTCACTCGGTTAGCAAAGGAAAGTTAGCTTCTACCAAGCTCACTCGATCAGCAGAGGAAAGTTAGCTTCTACCAAGTTCACTCGGTTAGCAAAGGAAAGCTAGTGTCTACCGAGCTCACTCGATCATCGAAGGAAATATGGTGAGAAGTTAATTTCCACTGAGTTCACTAGGACAACAAAGGAAAGTCAATGCTCACTGAGTTCACTCAGTCTCCAAAGGACTTTTACAAGATTTTGCAGTGTTTACCAAGCTTCACTTGGTTAACACTAGAAAACATTCTGAAGCAGTGTTTACCATGCTTCACTTGGTTAACACTAGATTACCGAGCTAAGTCGGCCAATGAGGGATTTTATTATTTTGATTGTTTCATAGAATTAATGTAGCCGAATGATGTTTTTAGTTATTGTAACTTATATTTGAGTCGACTTGATAAATCTGAAAGGTATATATATAGATATTCAAGTTGTGGAATTGTGTGTGTGTGTGTGTGAAAAAGTGAATGGAAGAGCAAATTTTGATGAAGGATTAGATATACTGGAGGTGCTGCAAAGTCATATTTGATCAGTAAGGATTCAAAAAAGCAGAACATGGATTTGTAATCAGCAAAAGACAAGTTGCATATCATTCAGGTCATTTCATTGTTGCTTTCTTATCATTGTAACAGTGAATTCAGAATCTCTTTATAGAGTTGGTTTAACAGCCATTTTGTAAATCCTCTAACAAGGTGAAAGTTTAGTTGAATTGTTCTAAAGACCTCTAACCAGGCCACTCCTAATAGGGTGATTAAATCCTCTTTCTACAATTCAAGAAAGAAGATGTGAAGCAAATCATAAGATAAATCTAGAGGCCATAGTTGGAAGATTAACTGCATTTGAACTAGACAACTTTGACAACTATGTTCCATCTTCGAAAAACATTGAATTTGCATTTGAAGCCAAGCTTTCACTCAAGGAGAAAAGAAAAAAGAAAAAGGAATCCCAATCAGAAAGTGAAGATGAATCAGACCAAAGTTTAGACAGTGATCTTGAAGTAATTAAAGCTCTACTAGCAAAGAAATATTCTAGAGGCAGAGGAAAATATAAAGGTAAAGTTCCTCTAATTTGTTTTTCATGTGAAGAAATCAGTCATATTGCTGCCAGGTGCCCAAACAAATAGAACAAAGATGAGAAAAAAAATTACAAGTACAATGGCAAGAAAGACTTCAAATCCTTCAGAGACAAAGGTAAGAAAACATGTTTTATGGCTAAATATTTTAATAATTCTAATGATGAAGAAGAAGATGAAATTGTCTACGTTGCTGTAAAAGATGAGTCTAATAATGATGAGGAAATGGCACTCATTTCTCATATGAGAAAAAATGATACATGGATCATAGATAGTGGTTGTTCTCATCACATGACTGGTGATAAAACTAAGTTTGAATATTTTGAAGAATATGAAGGTGGCAGTGTAAGATTTGGTAACAATGAACCTTGTTGTATAAAAGGAAGAGAAAGAATCTCTCTAACCAAAGAACTTGTATGTGATAATGCCTATTGGGTAAAATGACTAAAGCATAATTTGTTGAGTGTGGCTAATAAGTCTAAAAAATGCCTTTATTTTGTTATGTTTAAGATACTTTGTGATACTCCGTTTATCCTTGTTTTAACACTTATAAGCCTATGTTTGTTAAACCTTTGATGATTTATGGGGTAGAAAAACTATGTCATCTTTTACCTAAATTATATCTAATATGCAGTATTTCATATAAATATCCAAATGTGCATTCTTATGCTTGAATTTAGTTTGATGGATGTTTATTTACAAATATGTCTTATATCATAACTAACCTGATGATAAGGATTAAAGGATGAGCAAAAGAATCCAAAAGTTGGTTGCCGACAACATTCAAGGAGAAACAAGCATCAAGGAACAACCATGAAAAGGAAGTTATAACCACTCCAAGAAACATGGCAGCGAATAAAGAGGAGCTTTTACGAGCCATTGCCTTCTTTACATTTACACTGTAACAAGCGAATGCTAAGACTTCATTGCTCCCTCCTCAATTCCATTATCCTTCCTTACTGCTTTCAGTTGTTCTCCTATATTCTCTCCTGCAGACTTAACTTAGGACAGTTACTTTTCTGTTATGTAATAAAGAGTAGATTCCCTATATATGTCGGGATCGACTCCTGTGTGTAAAGTTTTTGGTTTTTGATAAGTTTTATCGAGTAAGAGAGAACGTTGATTCACAGTTTGTTGCAATTGTGTTTTACAATTCTGAATCATGTAATGACTGATTAATGAAATGAATTAGTTCTCTTTAGCTTCTATCCTACGTTGGTAGACTAGAGAAGCCAACCAAGGGGGCCCACTTGGAAGTGGATTAAATTAGGATAGAATGGATTCATTTTACTAGCATTAGCAGTATTTTAAGTAAGACGTAGCTAGTTAATTCCTTCCTATAGCATCACACTTCATGAACGTTCTTGCAACATCTGCGAGAAAAGTCTAGTGGATGAGTCAAGATGGAATCTCTGTTATCTTGTCATTATGTTTTCAACATTCATAGATTCAGTATTTTCCTTTTCACAGTAGTAGTGTAGTTTCCTTCCTTTGCATTTTTACTTTCCTACAGCACAAGCATAATGACTCATCAAAGTACCTAGTGCACATATTGTGTTGACCATTTCAAGTATACATGCTTGGGTTGACAATCTAAATGCACCTCATGGTAGGAGAAAAGTAGTCCTTAGCTTGAATAGATTATTCCTAAGCTAGGCCTAGTGCATGACTATGGAACACCTATTATGAGGTGGTTCATTTTTGGCGCCGTTGCCAGGGATGGTGTCAAGCTAGGAGCATTTTTGAGTCATAGTTTTTAGATTAAGTTCTTTTTACCAGTGTGAAAATTTTAGTTGCATGCATCGAAGAGGAAGACGACGAGATGAATATGGAAGATTTCTTCCACAAGGATCTGTTAATTTGAATGAAGAAGTTGAAGAAGAATTTGAGTTGTCATTTGAAGACGCAAGTCTTGTTTTCCCCACAGTATCATCATCAAGAGCTGAATCCCTAGATATATCTGGTCTCCAACCTTTCACTAAAATATTGACCAGTCTTCTTGATAACACTACCTCAAATCCACTAGTTGTTAATCATCTAGTGCCTAACATTCCTTTTTAGTAGCAACCTCATAATCCAGTCCCACCAATCATGGCACAACCCACTTTTCCATTTCCACTTCCAAGTCTCATAACCAATGCCAATCTCAAGAATATACCTCCCACTGCTCTTCTGAAGTTCTATGGCCTTGCAACTAAAGACCCTGATACCTTCTTGTTTGATTTTGACATCCTTTATCATAGTTTTGACTACAACACTAATGCCCATAAGCTTAAATTATTTCCATCCACATTGAAATAATCAGCTTTATGATGGTTCATGGGCTTAGGAGCCAATGCAACTGCGAATTGGGATGAAATGCAAGCCTTGTTTTTGGAAAAATATAAAGAATATTGCAAAGCATCTGGCACAAGAGGAGATGATATCTTTAGGATATCACAGAAGGAGGAAGAGACATTAGAAGACTATGTTTCTCAATTTTTATATACACTACAAAAGAATCCTCAGCACACATTGTCTGAAGATTCCCAAAAACTAGTCTTTCTAAGAGGAGTGAATGAAGACTATTTGGAAGCATTGGACCTGATGGCCAGTGGAGATGTATATCAAGCTCAATGGGATGACCTCAAAAAGATATGTCAGAACTACTCAAGGTCAACCATGAAGAAAGGTCGAGGACCCCGTTCTACGGTTACAGGAGGAATTAGTCAAGGCATTTCAAAACTTGAAATATCCAATTTGTTGTTAGATTTCAAACAAGACATCATTAATGATGTCGCTACACAGTTGGATACAATGAATGCAAAGAAGAAGCAAGCATAGGTTGAGTTACAACTAGTTGAGTACTATCCTCATTGCCAAAAGCAAAAGAAGGATTGCCACTGTAAATTGGTTGCAAGCATGGAGAACCAGCATCTTCCAACTGGATATGTAAAGATAGATGGGGATGATGAGCAAGTATTCTTTGTTGCTCAATGCCGACCATGGGCTCAACATCAAGGTATGCCTCAAGACCCCTTGCAAAATTCAAATTCATATGGTAATCAATGGCAAAACTAAAATACCCAAGGTCCTCCACAAAACCAACCCAATTGGAATAATGCTAGGCAAAATAACCCACAACAGTCTCAATGGTCTCAAAATTCCCAACAACCTTGGCCTAACCAGTAGAATAACCAATGGCCCCAAAACTAGCAGAACCAATGGCAACCACCCCAAGGGAATTGGCCATCTCCAAACCAATGGAATTGGCCATCTCCAAACCAATGGAAGGGATCTCAACAATGGCCTAACCAAAATACTGGTGCTCCACAATTACCCCCTCCAGCTCAACAACCTGCTTTAATGCCACCACCTGCAAATAGTGGACCTCAAAAGAAAACACAGCTACCTACACAGCATCAGCCAAATCCAAATAGTCAACCACAATAGCCCATGTATAGTGCTGATGCCCAGTAGTACTTTGCTTATGCCCTAGATGTTGCAGATATACATTTGAGATCTGGAACAACCTTACCAGCACCAAAGCCACCTCTTATAACTGAAGTATCAGACTCTCCTGCAGCATCAGAACCTTTGGTTGATGAACCTGTTGACCCAACTAATATTACCATACCAATACCAGTTCAAACAACAGTAGAATCTCCTTTTTCGGACCAACTAATACAAAAGGAACCTAAACAAAGCAAGGAACAAACCTTTGACATTATTAATCAGTTGAAGAATATGCATGTCCAAATACCTTTGTTTCAAGCTATTAAGGACATTCCTTCTTATGGAAAAGCTATAAGGGAAGCTTGTCTAAAGAAACCTGGAAGGAAGAAGAAGGATCCTACCACAGTTCATGTTGTTGGACACTTAGCTGATATCATGTTAGGAAGAGTGATTTCACCAAAATATTTTGACCCAGGGAGTTCAGTAGTAAGTGTCAGCATAAATGGTCAATTTTTTAAAAATGCCTTAATAGATTTGGGAGTTGCTATAAATGTGATGACTAAAGAAACCATGAAGAAGTTACAAATAGAAGGATTAAGGCCCACACCAACTATTTTGCAGCTTGCAGATAATTCACTGTCATTCTTGATGGAATGATAGAAAATATTTTTGTGACCTTAGATTCCCTAGAATATCTTGTGGACTTCATGATTTTGTCCCCTAAAGTAAACCTATATAGCTATCCTATCATTCTAGGTAGACCATGGTTGGCCACAACTGATGCAAACATAAATTGCAGATCAGGGAATATGACCATATCAAATGGCCAAGCAACCAAGCAATTTGATCTATATCCTCCTGCACAACCATTACTAGATTTGAGTACATCTTTTTGGCCAGATTTAGGAGATGAAGAAGAAGAGATAAATTCCATAGTACAACTTATGATGTTACATAGGCAATCTTTTCTAAAGTTGCAAGAAGAAGATTCAGTAATCTAGAGCATCCTTACCAACACTTGTGTGGTAGGAAAAGATGTGTCTGAAAGCTCTATATTAGAATTGATTACATATGAGTGTGATACAAGTTGTACTTTACTTAAGGAACCTAAAAATCTTTTTTCACTACTTCCCTATGAATTAGAAGGAAGCCCAATCTCTGAAATTGCTATGGTAGAATCCATTATTCCTGTTGAACTGAGTAAAGGCCATAAACTGCATGTTAACCCCAAATTGACATCTGTACAGATGGAACAATTAAAAGAATTGTTTTAGAATGATGAGAAGACTTTTTCTTGGGATTATGGTGATATGAAAGGATTAAGCCCTACACTGTGTACCCATAGGATATACATTAATGAAGGTTGTCTACCACTTCGTCAACCTTAGAGGAGGATAAATCCAAGTCTCAGAGAAATAGTCAAAATAGAATTGCAGAAACTGCTTGATATTGGCTTTATCTATCCTATATCTGATAGTAAATGGGTATCACCACTGGTTATAGTACCTAAGAAAGGAGGAAAATGGAGAATTTGTGTAGATTATAGGGAGTTGAATAAGGCTACTAAAAAGGATCATTTTCCTTTACCCTTCATAGATCAAGTTTTGGATACACTAGCTGGAAAGAAGTACTCCTTTTTAGATGGATACAGTGGCTATAATCAAATCAGTATTGCTCTTGAAGACCAAGACAAAACTACATTTACCTTTCCATGGGGTACTTTTGCATACTCTATTTTACCATTTGGTCTTTGTAACACTCTTGCAATGTTTCAACGAGCTGTAATTAGTATTTTTGTTGATATATCACATGATTGTATGGAAATATATATGGATGAATTTACAACATTTGGAGTTACTTTTGAAGAAGCAATGATAAATATTGAAAAAAATTTGGTAAGATGTCAAGAACATAATTTGGCACTAAATAGTGAAAAGTGTTTCATGCTCATGCAAGAGGGTGTGGTACTCGGTCATTTCATATCTACTACAGGTATACAAGCAGACCCAGCTAAAATTGAGGCAATTCAAAAATTACCCATACCCACTAAATTAAAAGATATCATATCTTTTATGGGACATGTTGGATATTACAGGTATTTTATAAAAGACTTTAGTAAAATATCCAGTCCCTTGTACAATTTGCTCACCAAAGAAGTTGAATTTGATTGGACACCTGAGTGTGATAAAGCTTTCCTACAGCTTAAGCAACTTTTGACCATAGCCCCAATTTTACAAGGCCCTGATTGGAACCTACCTTTTCACATATATACAGATGCTTTTGATTATGCCATAGGTGCAGTTTTAGCACAGAAACACTCAAATCTTGAGAATTCCATTTATTATATCAGTAAGAGTCTTCATGGCCCAGAACTGAATTACACAGTGACTAAAAAAGAATTGTTAGCAGTAGTCTATGCTCTAAATAAATTTTGGCATTACATCACAGGTTATTCTATCTATGTTCATACTGATCATGCAGCAATCAAATATCTCATGAACAAACCTGCTATAACTAGTAGGTTAGCAAGATGGTTACTATTGCTACAAGAATTTGACATAACCATAGTGGATAAGCCTAGAAAAACAAATTTTGTAGCTGATTATTTGTCAAGAATCAATCATCATGATACTGATACTACTCTGGTAGATGATGCATTTCCAGATGAACATTTGTTTCATATTGCTGTTAAAGTTCCATGGTATGCAGATATTGCTAACTACATTGCAGCTAATAAGACACCAGCGCATTTTTCTTATAAGGAGAGAAAGTTGCTCATACAGAAAAGCTTTCATTTCTCATGGATAGACATTTTTTTGTTCTATACTAGACCTGATCAAGTTATGCGCAGATGTGTAAGAGAAGATGAGACATATGATATTTTGTATGCATCTCATAATGAGCCCTATGAAGGACATTTTGCAGTCAAAAGAACAACTTTCAAAATCTTAGCCACTGGTTACTATTGGCCTACCCTTCATAAATATGTAATCAATTATACAAGAAAGTGTGACCAATGTCAAAGAATGGGTTGCCCAACCAAAAGAGATGAAATGCCTTTGAATCCTCAAGTGGTGTTAACACCATTTGATAAATGGGGAATGGACTTCATCGGTCCTATTGATCCTCCATCCAATGGAAAGTCTTATATTCTGGTTTGTACTAACTACCTAACCAAATGGGTTGAGGTTAAGGCTATGAAGCATTCCCGTGATGAAAAAGTTGCCGAATTCTTGTATGAAGAGATTTTTACACGCTATGGAGTTCCTAAAGAATTGGTTACTAATCAAGGCACACAGTTTACTTCCAACCTAATTTCAGAGTCGATGAAATAGTATAACATCAGGCATCGCAAATCTAGTCCTTATCATCCACAAGCCAATGGACAAGCAGAAGTTACCAACCATGAGCTGGAAAATATTCTAACTAAAACAGTCCATTTGCATCATCGGGATTGGACCAGCCGGTTACAAGAAGCTGTTTGGGCTTATAGAACAACTTGGAAAACCACTACCGGATTCACACCGTTTGAGCTTTTGTATGGGAAAGTGGCAATGCTTCCAATTCAATTTGAACACAAGACTTTAAGAACAACCTTGACCTTAGATATTGATCTTCCTGCAGCACAAAGAGAATGCTTCCTGCATCTTAATTCTTTGGATGAAATGTGCAAGACTGCTTTAGAACACACTGAACTGGTGCAAAAATAGAGAAAACACTGGCATGATTCTCATATCCTCAACAAATAGTTCAAAGCTGGTGACTAGGCATTATTGTATGATTCCCACTTTAAGGATATGCCAGGGAAGCTGCAGACACAATGGTTAGGACCATACCAAATCATCCATGTCTTTGACAATGGAATAGTTCAACTAACCACAATTGATGATGTGCCTTTCAAAATTTTGATCAATGGTCATCGACTTAAACTTTACAAATAGCCTCAAACAAAAGTCAAATTTATGCAACAGTTCAAACAACCAGATCCAACAACTCAAGTATCTCTTCCTGCAGCAGAAGGTAAAAACCTTCCACCTGCTCCTCTTCAACATTAATTCTAATTTGCATGTCCATAATAATAACTTTATGTTCACATAAAGTCCATTTTCTTTTCATGATATTTCTTTCCATTCATATCTTAATCTTTCATCCACCCACCCCACTCCATTTCTTAATCTTCCATCCACTCACTTTCTACATAATTAAGTTTTTGTGTTTTCAATCAAATCTGCACATGTTGATGGATGTTGTCGTTTACATTATTTCTGCCACCTTTTTTTGGAGCATGTGACAATCCACTTGGTAGGTATAAATGTTTTCAAACTATTATTCATTTATAAGTTTGCAAATTTTGTTAATTATATATAATACTACATAGTCTCTATAATTACGACGTATTCCAATCCCTCACCCATACTAGTCTGACAAGTGAAGACACTTGTCATAAAATTAGTAGGGGGCAGGGGAGTGTCATACTATCCAATGACATGCCTGATTAACTGTGATGATTTTCTAAAATCTTGGTATTACCCTTTATTAATGAGAACTTTTGCCATAAGTATGCCATGTCAAGTGTTGTACTCCCACTTTCTGAATGAATTTTTTTTTTTTTTTTGTGCTAAGCCATGATGTGGCCCATTTTAAAAATTTTGGCATTTGAACCATGTTTTCAGATGATTTCCACATGAATTCATGATTTACTTTTACCTAAAGTTTAATTATGGCACATAGCAATTGGTTATGGAAATTAATGTTTCCAAAAAGAAGTGGTGAAGCATCTGAGAAATAACGCAGAGTCTTGAAGTTTGTATTCAGAAAGGGAGAGAGAAATGGAGTAGCAAAAGAAGTATCAAGAAATGGGAGGAGGTTTACAAAGAATAGAGCCGGTTGAGCATATTTTGTTGCTCTCTGACGTAGAATCAGTAAGAAGATTCAATGCATGTGGGTGGTTAGGTTATTGTTTGAATTTAACAACATATGATGAAGAAGCAGCTATAGAATTCACCAGGACATTTGATGAAGGTGAAGCTTCTATGTGGGGTTTGATAGTAATTGCAACAGAAGAATGAATTGCAGAATTAATAGGGTTACCTTCTGTTGGAGAGCATTATTCAAGCTCGCATGATGCTAGGTCAACAAGGGCCTAGTTCACTACCCCACATGACCCTCAATTGGATGTTACAAAGTAGGGGTGCAACAGATTGTCTTTGTTGCCTCCATACCTTGAGCTAGCAATGCATTTAATCAGGTATTTTACTTGTGAAGGCAGATTTTCTCGCTTACATGCACACCATTTTAAGTTGCTTAGTTGTATAAGGCACAATATTGCTGTGAATCTTCCAAATTTTCTGTATAATATGCTCTGTATTAGTGCGGAAGAGACTCAAAAAGGGAAAGATAATTTTTTCACTCACCATGCCTTGATTAAGTTGTTAATAGAAAGGTCTCTTAAGGATGTATCCCCTTTGATATGAGATGACTTTGTGAAATTTAAAACCCTACAAATCCAAGTTGACCTTAGTGGACGGTAGGGTGAGGAAAACGTAGTTCCCAGTAGTGAGCTTGCAGAACAAAATATTGAGGGAGCTGAAATAGAAAATGCACAAGGGATTGAACCAAAATTTGCTTCCATTCAAAAGAATGTGCCTCCACCTGAACAGGACATCCCTAAACCCACTACTAGTAAAGCTAAAAGGAAATGGAAGTCACCAGAAGAAATCACTGCTCAACAAAAACCTAGTCCTGCAATTAAGCAATAGAAGAAAACAAAAAAGGTTCCTGCAGCAACTAATCCTATAGCAGTGACACCAAAACAGTAGTACAAGAAGAGACTCCTTTGCGAAGAAGCCCTAGAATGAGAGGGCAAATTTTTTAAGATCCTATATTGTCTAAAGCACCCGTTCCAGAGTCTCCTGTGCTGATAATTTCTAACCATTCTCCCCTTCACACTGAGATGACAAAAGCTTCTGGTAATCCTCCTACAGCATGTGAGCAAGAAATTAATGAAACCTTAATGGATTTACCAAGTGTTTCAAGCCATGAGAATGAAGTAGTTCCTGAATGTCATGATTTGAATACTACCTTAGTCCCATATAAGTCAACATGGATCAATAGTTTGGCAGAACATCTATGGCGGGAATAGAAAAAGAAAAAGGATTATGAAGAGGATAATAGTGTCGTCACCTTGCAAAAACTCCTTTTCTAATTATATGGACAACATTTATTTGCTAAAGCACTATGGAAAGAGGAGAAGAAAAGAATGAGCAAGATCATAAGATCACAAAATGAGGAGATTGAAGAATTGAAAGAACAGCTAGAAAGACAGAAATAGCGCATGGAACATACACTTAAATTAGCTGATCAAGCTCTTGCTTGCAGACCACCTCCTTGAGTATATGCTTTTTGTTTGGAAGAAAAATATCTTTTTTTTCAGTTGACGTTAACCCTCAGAAATGTAAATGTAGAATTCAAAACTGCACAAGAGTTTTATGGGTTGTATCAAACCTTACCACCATGACAGCAAAATCTATTGTGTGAGTTGTATATTCATAATTTTGTCATTCCTGCAGAAACTGAGTGGAGTCCTTTGCTCTATATAGGAGATGTGCATTTGAAATCTTTTATGTCATGGATGTCTAATGAGGTGAATTATGACAGACAACTGGTTAATTACAGAGATGAGGAGAGAACAAAACCTTTATCCTTGAGGGCAGAAAGAAAACAACCAGAAGAAATGCTTCGAGACTAGTTTACATTAACCTATGGGAAGAGTAATCCAGAAGTTAGAAAGAAGGTATTTCCTGCTAGAGCCAAAGTGTATGCCGAATATGAAAACTTTCCCTACTTTGCATTCCAAAGAGCTATGACCAAAGTAAGAAGTAGATGGGCACGGTTACCTGATTCTCTCAAGAAATCAGAGCCGCACAGTCCTATTAATTTGGAAGCAGCACTATATAGAGTTCCAAAATATTTAGAACTGGGAAAGAAACTAAGGCTAAAGCTATGGTGTCCTTTGACCATGCAACCTCCAATCCTTTTATGGCCCTTGTATGATATTGATGTTGACAAACTTGATAAGTTGTAGGAAGACCACAGGCGAGAAGTATGGGAAAGGACCAGAAGATTCTATTACACCTTCAAGAGTAGCAGAAAGGGAAAGATAAAAGTTGGGGAGCTCAGATCTTTGACAAAGAAGTGTAATGCTTGAGGACAAGCATTAGTTTAGCAGGAGGTAGATGATGAGTCTAAAAAATGCCTTTATTTTGTTATGCTTAAGATACTTTGTGATACTCCGTTTATCCTTGTTTTAACACTTATAAGCCTATGTTTGATAAACCTTTGATGATTTATGGGGTAGAAAAACTATGTCATCTTTTGCCTAAATTATATCTAATATGCAGTATTTCATATAAATATCCAAATGTGCATTCTTATGCTTGAATTTAGTTTGATGGATGTTTATTTGCAAATATATCTTATATCATAACTAACCTGATGATAAGGATTAAAGGATGAGCGGAAGAATCCAGAAGTTGGTTGCCGACAGCATTCAAGGAGAAACAAGCATCAAAGAACAACCACAAAAAGGAAGTTATAACCACTCCAAGAAACATGGCAGTGAATAAGGAGGAGCTTTTACAAGCCATTGCCTTCTCTGCATTTACGTTGTAACAAGCGGATGCTAAGACTTCATTGCTCTCTCCTCAATTTTGTTATCGTTCCTTTTTGCTTTCAATTGTTCTCCTATATTCTCTCCTACAGACTTAACTTAGGATAGTTACTTTTCTATTATGTAATAAAGAGTAGATTCCCTATATATGTCATGATCGATCTTGTGTGTAAAGCTTTTGATTTTTGATAAGTTTTATCGAGTAAGAGAGAACACTGATTCACAGTTTGTTGCAGTTGTGTTTTACAATTCTGAATCATGTAATGACTGATTAATGAAATGAATTAGTTCTCTTTAGCTTCTATCCTGTGTTGGTAGATTAGAGAAGCCAACCAAGGGGGCCCACTTGGAAGGTGGATTAGATTAGGATAGAATAGATTCATTTTACTAGCATTAGCAGTATTTTAAGTAAGACGTAGCTAGTTAATTCCTTCCTGTAGCATCACACTTCATGAATGTTCCTGCAGCATCTGCGAGAACACTCTAGTGGATGAGTCAAAATGGAATCTCTGTTATCTTGTCATTGTGTTTTCAACATTCATAGATTCAGTATTTTCCTTTTCATAGTAGTAGTGTAGTTTCCTTCCTTTGCATTTTTACTTTCCTGCAGCACAAGCATGATTACTCATCAAGGTACCTAGTGCACATACTGTGCCAACCATTTTAAGTATACATCCTTGGGTTGACAATCTAAATGCACCTCATGGTAGGGGAAAAGTAGTCCTTAGCTTGAATAGATTATTCCTAAGCCAAGCCTAGTGCATGACTATGGAACACCTATTGTGAGGCGATTCAGTGGCACAACTACTCAATAATGGACTCAAAGTGGAATTCATGCATGGAAAAGAAAGACTACTGGATGACAAAGGAAAACTAATTAGATCAGGCACTCAAACAAAAGGTAACTTATTTTATCTTACTTGGTGAAGGTTCATGTTTTATTGCTCAAGTTGAAGAAAGTTGGTTATGGCATAAAAGGTTGTGTCATGTCAATTTTGATAATTTGGTAAAGATAAGAAAATTCAAGAAAGTAAGAGGCATTCCTAATATAAAGAAACCTAAAGTCGGTCTATGCAAGAATTGTCAAATAGGTAAAATGGGAAAGACTAGCTTTAAAAGTAAAAACTATTAGTCTGAAGATATATTAGAAATTGTGCATACTGATTTATGTGGACCCATTGGAATTGAAAGCTATACTGGAGAAAAGTTCTTCATTCTTTTTGTTGATGACTACTCAAGAATGATGATTGTCATGTATCTAAGGAACAAATCAGAAGCATTTGAGAAATTCAAATGGTATTTGGCCAGAGTAGAAAATGAAAATTAGCTTCTACTGAGCTCACAAGGCTAGCAAAGGAAACCTAGCTTCTACCGAGCTCACTCAGTCAGCAAAGGAAAGTTAGCTTCTACCGAGTTCACTCGGTTAGCAAAGGAAAGCTAGTGTCTACCGAGCTCACTCGGTCATCGAAGGAAATATGGCAGGAAGTTAACTTCCACCAAGTTCACTAAGACAACAAAGGAAAGTCAGTACTCACCGAGTTCACTCAGTCTCCAAAGGACTTTTGCAAGATTTTGCAATGTTTACCGAGCTTCACTTGGTTAACACTAGAAAACATTCTGAAGCAATGTTTACCGAGCTTCACTTGGTTAACACTAGATTACTGAGCTAAGTCGGCTAGCAAAAGATTTTATTATTTTGATTGTTTCATGGAATTAATGTAGCCAACTGATGTTTTTAGTTATTTTAACTTATATTTGAGCCAACTTGATAAATCTAAAAGGTATAAATATAGATATTCAAGTTGTGGAATAGTGTGTGTGTGCGTGTGTGTGTGTGTGTGTGTGAAAAAGTGAATGGAAGAGTGAATTCTGATGAAGGATTAGATATCTTGGAGGTGCTGCAAAGTCGTATTTGATTAGTAAGGATTCAAAAAAGTAGAACATGGATCTGTAATCAGAAAAAGATAAGTTGCATATCATTTAGGTCATTTCATTGTTGCTTTCTTATCATTGTAATAGTGAATTCAGAATCTCTTTACAGAGTTGGTTTAATAGCCATTTTGTAAATCCTCTAACAAGGTGACAGTTTAGTTGAATTTTTCTAAAGACCTCTAACTAGGCCACTCCTAACAGGGTGATTAAATCCTCTAACAAGGTGACACCTAACAGTGTGTGTTGTAACCTTTAACACAGTTGGCTCCTAACAAGGCTCACTTCAGAAGAGTGAAAATTGGTGACTAGTTACTTGGTGATTTTTTCCATATTGGGTTTCCACGTTAAATCTGGTGTCTCTTGTGTTCATTTAGTTAATCTTTGCATGCATATTAATAACTTTGAATGATATATGAACAGTAACTAGTTAACTTACCGAGTTAAAGTATTTCTGCACTATTTATCGAGTATCAACAGTAAATAAACATTTTAGACATCTAAGGGATTTTTGGACTTGTTTTTGTAGTAACTGATTCACCCCTCCCCTCTTAGTTACTTCATCTATATTTCCAAAAATTGGTATCAAAGCTTTTGGTGCTTTCAGGAAAAGATTTCAAGGATCTAAGCTAAAGATCAAGATGTCTTACAAAAGAGAAATTCCTACACTCACCAGGAACAACTTCTCTGCATGGCAAGGACTGATGAGACTTCATCTAGCATCCATTGGTGATACAAGACTGAAGTACCTTGATGAAAAATATGAAGAACCTGTTGGTACACTATCTGTCAATGATATTGCTGAAAAGAAGACTTACAACATTATGATGATAGATATAGCATCTGCTCTGAGTTATGAAGAATTTGATGACATCAAGGATTGAAAAACTGCCTTTGAAATGTGGGACAAGCTAAAAGAAATCTATGGAGGAGATGATAATGTGAGAAGAGCCAAAGTAGAAAGTCTGAGAGGACAATTTGACCAAATGAAAATGAGAGAGGATGAAAACATTGCCAAATATGTTGAAAGAGTTAAAGCATGTGTCAGTACAATCAAAGCTTCCAAAAACATTGAATCTGCATTTGAAGCCAATCTTTCACTCAAGGAGAAAAGCAAAAATAAAAAGGAATCCCAGTCAGAAAGTGAAGATGAATCAGATCAAAGTTCAGACCGTGATCTTGAAGTAAATGAAGCTCTACTAGCAAGAAAATATTCTAGAGGTAGAGGAAAATATAAAGGTAAAGTTCCTCTAATTTTTTTTTCATGTGAAGAAATTGGTCATATTGCTGCCAGGTGCCCAAACAAACAAAACAAAGATGAGAAAAAAAATTACAAGTACAATGGCAAGAAAGACTTCAAATCCTTCAGAGACAAAGGTAAGAAAACATGTTTTATGGCTAAAGATTTTAATGATTCTAATGATGAAGAAGAAGATGAAATTGTCTACATTACTGTGAAAGATGAGTCTAATAATGATGAGGAAATGGCACTCATTTCTCATATGAGAAAAAATGATACATGGATCATAGAT
Source organism: Cupressus sempervirens (assembly GCA_028749045.1). Lineage (NCBI taxonomy): Eukaryota > Viridiplantae > Streptophyta > Pinopsida > Cupressales > Cupressaceae > Cupressus > Cupressus sempervirens. Next base: position 635,924,525 of record CM053783.1, on the reverse strand, counting down.
AGTGGTTGTTCTCATCACATGACTAGTGATAAAACTAAGTTTGAATATTTCGAAGAATATGATGGTGGCAATGTAAGATTTGGTAACAATGAACCTTGTTGTATAAAAGGAAGAGGATGAATCTCTCTAACCAAAGAACTTATATGTGATCATGCCTATTGGGTAAAAGGACTAAAGCATAATTTGTTGAGTGTGGTACAACTACTCAATAATGGACTCAAAGTGGAATTCATGCATGGAAAAGTAAGACTACTAGATGACAAAGGAAAACTGATTGGATCAGGCACTCAAACAAAAGGTAACTTATTTTATCTTGAACTTGGTGAAGGTTCATGTTTTATTGCTCAAGTTGAAGAAAGTTGGTTATGGAATAAAAGGTTGTGTCATGTCAATTTTGATAATTTGATAAAGATAAGAAAATTCAAGAATGTAAGAGGCATTTTTTATATAAAGAAACCTGAGGTCGGTCTATGCAAGAATTGTCAGATTGGTAAAATAGGAAAGACTAGCTTTAAAAGTAAAAACTATTAGTCTGAAGATATATTAGAAATTGTGCATACTAATTTATGTGGACCCATTAGAATTGAAAGCTATATTGGAGAAAATTTCTTCATTCTTTTTGTTGATGACTACTCAAGAATGATGACTGTCATGTATCTAAGGAACAAATCAGAAGCATTTGAGAAATTCAAATGGTATTTGGCCAGAGTAGAAAAGGAAACAAGGAAAAGATTGAAATGCTTAAGGTTAGACAGAGATGGAGAATTCATTTCACATGAGTTCAATAACTTTTGTATTGAAATAGGAATCAAAAGACAGGTGTCGGCTCCTGGAACTCCTCAGCAAAATGGAATAGCTAAAAGAAGGAACAGATCTATCATGGATTGTGCAAGAACCTTAATCATTGAAAAATACATTGCTATCAAATACTAGAAGGAAGCTATCAACACTATAGTTCATACCCTGAACCGAGTACAGCTAAGAAGGGACTCATTCAAAACTCCCTATGAGCTATGGTATGCCTATAAACCTAATGGTATGGATAATAATCACAAGAACTTCTATTCTTTCACTTTTTATCTCTCCAAACAAAAAATGGTTTGTATTGATGAGTAGGGGCCCATATCATCCTACTCTCTCTCTCTCTCCTCATCATGAAGAGATAATCTACACCTGTAGCCCAACTAAGGCTCTCCTCTTGTACATGGCCACTTCTTCCCTATCTGAGAGTGAGTAATACCAACATAACCCTTGCAATTTCTCTTACAAAATAAAATATAAAACATGAAAGGAAAACAATTAAGAAATCCATAATAACCCATCCCTCATATGTTTCATCATACATATGAATACACACACATGCAATAGGCCTACTTAACAAAATGAAAACACAGCATGAAAAACAAGGCCATGAAGGATTCCTACCTTCATAAATAGTTATGGAAAATGGAATTTTTGAGAGGAACTAATCTTTCTTCTTCTTGCAATCTAAGCTTAACTTTATCTAAATGTAGAGATTGGGTGAACACTCTTCAACCCTCAAATTTGCAACTACATAGGCTTCTAAACTCACCCACTTAAAATTGTAATAACTCCAGACTTCATGAATGCCTTCTAGGGTCTTCCAGCTTGATCCTACCATTAAGACAACCTTTTTGGTGGAGTGTAAACTTGGAAAACTCATGGAAAAGTTTAATTTTTGCACTAAAGAAAAAATGAGATATTTAGGAGTTCATAAAAGTCAAAAAAAGGGTCTAGAGGGGTGGAAAATGCTCCTAACCCATTAATATACCCCCTAGGCACTTGGTTTGCATTAATTTTGGCCTTTAAGATCATTTTAGGACCTATTAATTTGGCTTGAAATATTTGAACTTTCTAAAAACTCTAGGAAAGCAAACTTACCACTAAACCCTAATTAGGGTAATTAATCTAAGTTACTAACTTAATCCATCTCAGATTATCAAGTTGCTTGACTAACCCTAATTATCATGTTGATACACATATACAAATAATGAGTGTCAAGTGATAGCATAAGATTTACTATTACATAATATTAATCACTTTACAATTACATAATGATACAAATATTTAGATTAGGATACAAATAACATATGAAACAACGGGGTCTACATCTTTCATTAGACTCAACTCTAGGTTTAACAGATTGTATATAGGGTCGATTATCGATTCTCCATTAGTTTTGCTGGCTAATAATCCTGCACACTCAATTTGCAAATCAGTAGTTTGAGAAAAATCACATGTATATATAAAACTCATTTGGATAATCACATTAATCAATAGATCAATCTTTCATTTAAATAATTGTTATCTCATTTCTACTCACATATTTAACCATTAAAAATTACATACTTAAAGTATTAATCATATTCCTAATCCTAAATTCATGTATTGCAATACACCATCATTATGCATGCTTATAGAACATCAAATAACATGATTAAGCATTTAAAAGTAAAGCATCACATGACATAAAAATAATATAATATTGTCTAGTCCATCAGACAATGTCTCAGTATATCAAGTCATAATATATCAAAATAAAAATGTATCAGACATGCTACGATAGATCGGGGCAAGGCCTCGCAACATGTCACACACCCAACATGACCATACACCATTTAGAGATGATACACTTTGGTTGTATTTTTATACAAGTGTTCCTCATGAAAACACTAACACACAAGATATTCCCCATGGAGAGATACCTCAAGTAGGTTATCATTTTTGCTAGAAGTATACATGGTCATATTCCTACTCATACTTAACCAACCAAGTATCCATGGGTGCCCCTCTATAAGAATTAAAGTGTCTCTATATTTCTCTGCATCAAGTAAGAACACATAATTTAATAAATATATTACACATTCGTGTATCCAACTACATGGCATTGTGTCCTTGATCTTGACTCACTACCATCAATAATACAACATCATCACCTCAAATTGTGTCATTAATTAGAAAGGTGTGGTATTGTGCCAATTGCATTATGTCAAAATATCTATAAACACAATATGTATCACAACATGATCAAATATATCCTACCATGTTTTATACCGCATAGAAATTATGTATCCATAAATCATATATTTTTCCATAGGATCTCTTATTCAGTTTTAACATTATACTCAATAATTATGGGGACTGAGTGAAGAATTTGTGGACCACATAAATGGGTCCATCATAAGAGAAAATTTTGATTAACCTTCCCACTTTAGTATTAGAAGCTAAGGTTAGTTTGTGCCACTATTACTCACACACTGTCCATTCTTTTTAAATAAGTGATAATGCCACTAGTATAAAACTCCCTCACATATAGAGTTATATGAGAGAATATTAATTAATTCATTGATTGTGTAAGAAAATATAAGGTCTCTTGATACTATCATCACTTGTGTGTCATCCATTCTATCCAAGGAAGTGATAATGCTACTATTATACTACCCATTCACATACTAAGCTATAGGGAAATGTATTGATTAATTCTTCATCCAAGTAATCAAGCCAAATTCTCTTTGTGTCATTACTATTTGTACATTGGTAAAATTTACTAAAGAAATGGTAACTCTACTATCCATTTGAATTTTAACCAACCTATTAGTTGGTACTTAGTAGGGTAACAAGAAAGAAACAACACAGATGGGTATGGCTCTCTCCTACCCAAATACCATCTATGACTTTCATGGATGGTTTCTGGATTACACCACCCCATTGCACACAAAGGAATTATTTATTTCACAAAATATCCAACATAAACATTGATGTTAGTTTTATTGTATTCATAAGGAAGCACATACTACCATAATACATTATCCATATCCTCACATTCTACCCTTTTACAGCTCTCATCATTTCTAGATAGAACAAAATATCCACCACATAAATATTTCTACTTTTTCCTTCATATGTCCATATTATTAGAAACAATAGTCCACCAAGATAATTGGGGGGAGGGGGAGGGTGAATCACTTATCCAACAATTCAAACAATTATCTTCCTTAAATAAACTTATCCATTCAAACAAAGTAAAAAATAACCATAATAAGATGCACACAAATAATTACACAAAATATGTTAACTAAGGAAATCCTGGTGGGAATTATGCCCATAATATGATGTACTAATATAAATATTCCTTATTAGAGGATGGACCCTATTAGGAGTCTATTACAATATTTAGCACATAGATTCCTTTTTAGGAGACTTTGAATCCCTATTAGGAGATTCCAACCTTGTTAGGAGTTGTAGTACAATGTATGCTAGAAGAACCCACTACCCCAACAAGCAATTTCAACTACAAGAAGAGCTCACTGCCTAAACATGCAATTTATGGTTATGTTCCTCTTTCCTCTATCTTGTTAACTGGATCAATTACTATCATACCTTGTAGACTAGATTACAAACCTCAGATCCAGATATCAAACCTCAGATCACATAATAGATCCTTGGCAATGATATTTCCTTCACTTCTGCTCTACTTTTCTCAACTTCACATTCTTCTCTTTGTACTACTTACAATCACTTCTCCATATCATATCCTCTCTACATGATAAAGGAAAATGTCCTTCCTTTATATCAACTCCATAAAACAATTCCTTGAGGCGATTGTTAGACCTTCTCAATTAATCATTATAGGATCACATTAAGAACCCATTAAACTTAGTGTTAACATTAATCTTTCATCTTGCAACTTGAATATCTTTCCATACACATAATATTATGATGAGTGAGCTTAACCATTTCATCACCAACATGTCTTCTTTACATCCTCAACCTCAATTCTCAGAATAACAATTCTACTAAGAGATATAAAAAGTTTACCAAAACATGCCTTTGTAAACTCTATCTCACAACAAACATCACCAAAACTTAATTAACTTCTTCTAGACTTAAGATTTCTTCATCCAATTTTAATTACATATACTAGATACTCAAAAGTATCTCCCATAACCTCAGATAGTGAGAACACTCAACTAGTCATTCATACTAACTTGATAGTCCTATTTTTCTTCTATTAGATACCACAGAAAAAAGTTATGTTGACATCAATAAAAAACTTAGTCATGAATGTAACATATCATCATAGTAACATATCTACTATACTCCCCCATAGGAATATCATCAACATTCATATTTCCAACAATTTCCCCCTTTGGCATTGATGGCAACATAGATGAAAATCATCTAGTCCCATTCATCAATCATTCTTCCCCATTTATATACTTCAATGTGCTTTCTATTAAACTATCATTCCATGTTGTACTTGTTCTTTCTTTTCTCTGATTCTCACCATGATGTTTGTCCTCATGATATTCTCCCTCATGATGTTTATGCTTCTCCCCCATGATGTTTTTCATGTTGTACTTCTCCCGCATTGACATCAACGTCAAAGGTTTTAGCAACCATCAAACTCTACAACAACTGAATCTTACTAGCTTAAGTGTCCAAAGACACTATTCAAAACAACATCCAAAAAGAGTCATAGATGTCTCTGTCCATCACAAATACTCCCCCATATAGGAATAATCTACATTTAGTCCAAAAAAACAATGGTGCTTTGTTACACTGGACTGAAGAATCCTTGCATCTTCTATTCTAATGTAGGAAGGGGCATAACCCCTAGCATACCTCAAAAATACTCAAAAGTCTCTTTGGGAAGATGTTTTGTGAATATATCTGCAATCTACTCTTTAGTGCACACATACTCTAATCAAATTTTCTTTTCAGAAACTTTCTCTCTCAACATGTAATACTTAATAGAAATGTGAATTCAACACTGGATTCTTAGACATATTTGTTGTGCTTGTATTATTGCAATGTATGACAACAATTTCACTAATTTCTATCCTTATATCCTTCAGTGTCTACTTTATCCAAAAAACTTAATTACAATTGTTTACTGCTACAACATATTTTGCTTCTACTATACTTTGTGAGGTACAATCTTGCTTCTTTCTCAGCCAAGAAACCAATCTTCCTCCAAGAAATAAGGCTCCACCATTGATGTTCTTTCTGTCATCCATACGGCCTATCCAATCAACATCAGTAAAATCACTTAGAGTAAAATCATATTAGACCTTTCATACCACAATCCAAACTCTAGTGTTCCTTTTAGATATCTAAATATCCCTTTGACTGCTACATAATGTGCTTCTTTGGGATCATCTTGGAATCTTGCAATAATTCCAACTACATTTGCTACATCTAGACTTGTGTGAGTTAGATATTGCAAACCTCCAATCATAGATCTGTACTTCTTTTGCTCAATAGTAGGAGTCTAATCCTTTGTAGATAACTTGTGTCTAGTTACCATAGATGTTCCAATGAGTTTACATATTTCCAAACTAAACCTTTTTAGTAAATCCTTCAAGTACTTAGTCTGAGAAATAAAGATTCATTCTTTATCTTGTACAATTTGCAATCATAGAAAATATTTCATTTCTCTTATCATACTCATTTCAAATTCCTTCTTCATTTCTTCTGCAAACTTGTCACTTTCATCATCATTTCCTCCAAATATGATATCATCAAGAAATATTACCAAAATCATTATTCCATCTTTAATTTCTTTCCAATACAAATTTTTTTTAGCCATACCTTTGCTATATCCAAGCTTTGTCAAATGCTTATCCAGCCTTGCATACCAAGTTTTGGGTGCTTTCTTCAAGCCATATAATGCTTTCTTCAATTTTCATACTATGTCCTTATCATCTATCAAAGGAAAACCTTCAAATTGCTCTATGTAAACTTCTTCTTCAAGTTTTCCATTCAAAAATACTGACTTGACATCCATCTAATACACTTTGAATTTCTTGTATGCTGCATATGCTAAGAATAACCTTATTTCTTCTATTCTAGCCACTAGAGCATATGTTTGATCATAGTCTATTCCTTCTTGTGGTGAGTAACCTTTACATAACAATCTTTTTTTATTCCTTACAACTTTTCCTTTTTCATTCATCTTGTTCTTGAATACCCATTTCTCATTCTTTACCATTTGATCCAATTCCTCTTTCATAGCTTGTTTCCAATAGTCATCTTTACATGCTTCATCTATATTCTTAGGTTCAACTTGAGATATCAAACATAGTTCTTCATTGACTCTGCTTCTTTTCATCACATTGTTATCTATTCTTTTGATGATCTACTTGGATGGATGATTCTTTATCATATTATTTCCCAAAGTAGGAGTTGTTATCTCAACTCCTGGCTTTGTTGAAGGTTCCAAGATTTGTTCCTACCTTAACTCTCATTCATTCTGTAAATCATTGTCAGTCTCAAATAATACTTCATCATTCCTTGGTTTAGTAAAAACATCATCATTTGAATCGTAATCAACTTCTTCTTTTTTTGTATCCTAAATTTCTCATTAACTCTTACATTTTCACTTTCCATAGTAGTCTTAGTTCTTTGATTATAACATCTATAAGCCTTTATTTTCAATGAATAACCAAAAAACATACCTTCTAGCATCAAACTTACCAATATCATCATCTCTTTTGATATAACACTTATTGCCAAAAATTTTGAAATACTTAACTATGGGTGAGTGACCAAACCATAGTTCATAAGGGGTCTTGTTTGTATCTTTCCTGACCTATACTATGTTTAGAGTGTATACTGGTGTATTCACAACTTCTCTCCAAAACATCTTGGATACTTCATTCTCAGCTAGAATAGCTCTTGCAGCTTCTATTAGTAATCTATTTCTTCTCTCTATTATATCATTTTTTTAAGGGGTTCTCAAAGTTGATAACTATCTTTTGATTCCATTTTCTTTACAAAAAATTTTAAACTCATTTGAAGTAAATTCTCCTCCTCTATCTAATCTCAATTTCTTAATCTTCATGCCTAATTCATTCTCAACTGTATTCTTGAATATCTTGAACTTATCAAATGCCTTAGATTTTTCTTTAAGAAATGCAACCCACATCATTCTACAATATTCATCAACTAAAATCATGAATTACCTTTCACCATAGAATCATTTATTCTTTGTAGTATTGTTGAGATTTTTGTGTACAATCTCCAATTTTTTTGTAGTAGTAAACTTCTTGTAGGGAAAAGAAGTTTTTTTATGCTTCGCCAAAACACACTCCTTGAAAATTGTGTTAGAAGGTTTTACAATCTTAGGCAAATCTCTAACTCAAAACATACTAATAGTCTTCACAATGTTGTAAAAGTTTATATGAAAAATTCTCTTATACCATAACCAACTATCATCTACTTTTGCAACCAAACATGTCATTTCAGTAGGATTCAACTAAAATACATTACCTCTAGATCTGGTTCTTGTTCCAATTACCTTCCCATCTTTGTCTCTGATCATGCATGTCTTTTCTATAAGTTGTAACCAATAACCTTTATGCACTAGTTGTCTAACACTCAAAAGGTTGTGCTTCAAACCATTAACCAAATATATAGCCTTAGTGTTAGTTTTACCATCAAGAGTTATAGATCCAATACCTTTAACTTGGCATGTTGCATTGTTTCCAACTCTAACAATGCCTCCATCGCAAATTTTGAAGTTAACAAACTTGTTCATATCACATGTCATATGATGTGAACAACCACTATAAATTATACAATCAGATTTCTTTTTAACCTATGATACCAAAACTAATTTCTTGAGGCTTTCTTCTTTAATAGCTACAAATCCTATTCCATCATCACTAGCACTTACTACTTGTTCATCATAATCATTTTCTTCATTTACATACAAAAACTATCTTTCTCTTCTAGGTTTGTAATTTCCTTTATACTTTTTCTCTCTTTTAGGACACTTAGATGCATTATGACCAAATTCATTCAACTCTAACATTTAAATATTTTCTTACCATCTTTTTCTCTTCTTACAAGAAGGATGACTCCTTATTCACTCTTTCTGTCCTCGCCAAATCTACTACTAATAAAAACGTCTCCTTTAGCACTTGTGCTCCTTAATAAACTAGGTCAAATATTCAAGGCACTAAAAGTTGTTTCTATTTTGGTCAATTCTCTAGACTATCTATGCATTTTTAATCATTTCAAGTCTTTTGAGAAATGTCTCCTTTGTGAAATATTTGGTACAAAATATCAACAATTGTATCATTTGAACTATTGCCTTAAATGGTGGTGTTAAAGTCTTCAATCTCTTCCATATAACTGCATCATCTTCTTTGGTTCCTTCTTGAGATTTAACACTTGTAGTAATTTCTGATATCCTTCTTACATGTTCAACTTCCATCATTTTAGCATCTTGAAATGCACAAATCCAACTTCATAACTTCAACTTATTAGAATGTGCATCACCTTCAATACTAGTTTCCAAAGCTTTCCAAATCAAATGTGAAGTAATAAGTGATTTTACCTGATTGTATTCAATTTCAAGAAGTGTAGCTAATAGTGCTTCTCTAGCTATCATGTCGCACATAAAAGGATCTCTTTCATCCTTGATACAAGTTTCCAAATCTTTTCAGCAATGATCATTTTTGCTGATTTTGTCAAGATCCAATATACTGGACCCATTCACAATAGATGTGTCTTCATATTTTCCTTCGAATTGTCATAATTTGTTCCATTGAATTTCAAACAATATTTCCTAAACATTCTCACCATGGATCTCCAAAAGTAATTAAACTTTATCTTCAAGGATGTAATGCTTTGATACTAATTGTTAGAAACAATAGTCCACTAGGATAACTGGCCGGGGGGGGGGGGGGGGCGGCGCACAGGGCAGTGAATCAGTTATCCAACAATTTAAACATTTGTCTTCCCTAAATAAACTTATCCATTCAACCAAAGTAAATATCAACCATAATAAGATGCACATAAACAATTACACTAGATATGTTAACTAGGGAAATCTTTGATCAGAGGGAAAACCTTAGTGGGAATGATGCCCACAAGATGATGTACTAATATAAATATTCCTTGTTAGAGGATAGACCCTATTAGGAGTCTATTACAACATTCAATACATAGAATCCCTGTTAGGAGACTTTGAATCTTTGTAAGGAGTTGTGCCAACCTTGTTAGGATTTGTAGTACAATGTATGTAAGAAGAGCCCACTATCCAAACATGCAATTTCAACTATAAGAAGAGATCATTACCCAAACATGTAATTTACTATTATGTTCCTCTTTCCTCTATCCTACCAACCAGACCAATCACTATTAGACCTTTTAGATTAGATCATGAACCTTGGATCTAGATATCAAACCTCAAATCACACAATAGAACCTTAGCAATGAAGTTTCCTTCACTTCCACTCTACTCTGCTCAACTTTGCATTCTACTCTCTTTGCTACTTACAATTACTTTTCTATGTCATATCCTCTCTACATGATAAAGAAAAATGTCCTTCATTTATATTGAGTCCATAAAACAATTCCTTGAGTCGGCTGTTAGACCTTCTCAATTAATCATTATATGACCACATTAAGAACATGTTACACTTAGTGATAACATTAATCTTTTTCCTTGCAACTTGAATTTTTTTTGTACATGTAATATTATGACGAGTGAGCTTAGCCACATCATCATCAACATGTCTTCTCCACATCCTCAACCTTGATTCTCAGAATAACAATTTTTCTAAGAGATATAACAAGTTTACCAAAATATGTCTTTGTAAACTCTATCTCAGAACAGATAACACCAAAACTTACATAACTTCTTCCAGACTTAACATTTCTTCATCCAATGTTAACTACATATACCAGATACTCAAAAGTATCTCCCATAACCTCAAATAATGAAAATACTCAACTAGTTGTCTGTACTAACTTGATCTTTCTATTGTTCTTCTGTCAAATACGGTAGAAAATTGCTATGTTGACATCAATGACAAACTCAGTCATGAATGTAACATATCATCATAGTAACATATCTACAATACTCCCCCATAGGAATATCATTAGCATTCATGTTTCTAGCACATATGTCATCATGCAATACATTCATGTCAATGTTATCTATTCACATTACATGAGATAATAAAATCAATTAGCAAGATGACTCAAATCGATAGAAAATACTGAAAATTAATGATAGATTATATGATCTTTTTTTCTTCAAACTTATTGAACAATTACACATTTTTTTCTAATTAAAGGAAAGAGATAAAATTTTACCTTAAAAGTTCACTTAATCACATGATGCATTCATATCTAATCATCATAAATCATTAAGGGTGTCCAATTTTTACCCAACAAGGACATGCAAGATGCATAAAAGAATTGTCTTTTCAAATTATAATAAATTAGCTAGATGCTTCTCATTGTATACAAGAGATTCCTTCAAATAAAAATCCATAATCATTGCATTAGAATTCATTTCCATATTCTAATTATAGAAAATGATCAATTTCTACTTCATATATTTTTCATTGTTCAAGACACTCATTTTTATGAATATGATCATTTCAATAACTCATATGAGAGTTCCTTCAAGTAAAGAAGTAAGTGTTCAACCAATATTCATCAACCAAAAATGTAATTTCTAATTCTTTATTATGGAGGATAGATACATCACTACACTCATCTTGATTAAATTTACCATCACTACTCTCTACTCTTACCAAGTCAAGGACAAATAATTTCCCAAATAGCCAAGAAAATGAAAATATTGTAAAAAATGCATCAATCCTAACATTCTTTCTATATTTACATCAAACAAAAATAAATTCATTTAATCATTAATGAGATCATCTAATTTTATTAATGCAACTAACTCATACTTATGCCTTCATATAATAAATTAACTTTAGGGACTTAAACCCTTACCCAAGGACTTATCTAATTAGACATGTACCATAAGTTCAAAATAGATGGTTAAAATCATACATTCTAAAATCTTAAAAGACTCTAATTTGCATCATCTTCCAATTTATAATGATTTAGCAGCAATATGTATTTAAAAGTGATATTGGAATGTACATTTAAATTTATTTTTCAAGTGAGAAAGTGTAACACACTATTGTGGTTTCACCCATGCTATTCATTCAAAATTGATAGTAAAAATCATACATTCTAACACCATTTGATACTCATTAATAAAGAAAAGAGAAGAGAGAAAAATACAAATATTTTCATTTCAAATGATCTTTATAAAATAAAACTTTTTATAATTTATTTGAATATAAACATGTAATAAACTCTTAAATATATTCAATCATATATCATTTACATTAGGAAAATAGTTATTGTAGAGTCACATGATGTCAGGTTAATGATTCCTTATAACAATCAATGCATAGTGAAAAAGGTAAATATGAATTAAATTAAATCTTTGATTACATAGATGAGAGAGAATCTAGAACAAAGAAAGACTAGACACCTGGGTGCTCTTGAATCAGAAAACTAATGTAGAAAAAATGTTGTGTATCAATTCATAAATTAGAGTTGAGAAATAATATCTCTAAAATTGTTACTATCGGTATATTTTTGTTTCTCCTCTTTTAAGTCCTAGTTTGATCAAGTATCATTTTTTGAAAATGTTATTATACACTCAACCTACTAAACTTGAAATAGATTTTACTATAAAATAATTGCCACATTCATTTGTACATCTCGCTCTCCTTCAATCTTGTGGAATTCAAACTATTGTATTCCAACCATCACTACTAAAATGCACCTAGATTGAACTCTACATTACCATACTAATATTTATTTTCATATCAACCATCACTAGAAAAATATTATTGAACTAACTCACCCATAGCATGCAACATATCATCATTCTCTTTCACATTATCTATTAAAGTTTTCCTCTTTTGTTGCAATACCTCATTTACCAACATTCACTATGACTATAACTTCCTTAGGGAAGTCATCTTCTTTCTAATTCCCTTCACGCAAATAAATCTTCTTTTCAAGGATAGGGTTATCCTCACTAGGTCCTTGCTCAACCTCTACTATACCCTAAACTTTATTTTCTTCATCCATGCCTTCAAAAAGACACATAACTACTTAATTTCTTCAACCTCCAACCAAAGAATTCCATTTCCTCTACTTCTACAATATTTGTTAACAAGTCATCATCTTCACTTTCTTTTACATTTTCTAAAAGAATATCTTTTGCTACAACCTTATTATGTTCATATTCATCTTGATAACAATACACAAATAAATCAAATTTAAACTCATTTTCATCCACTACTACAACTTTTTATTCACTTTCCTCTTTTTCTATCAATAATTTAAAGCCTTTGTAAAGAATTTTTTCTGCTACAAAATCTTTAATATCATTCATTCTTTCAATCAATATTCATCAACTTGAAGTTCATCAATATTTATTTATTCATCATCTTTATTTTTTATTGTACCACACGCATAACACTCCACTACATCTTCTTTATGTCTTACATTAAAAATCTAATTAGAAACATAAAAATAATTGTCATCATCTCATTTACGATATATTCTTCTTGTTTGCAACTTCATTTCTATTTTTTTACATGTTTCCTTGACTCTCTCATTCCAACTATTTATTCTTCTTTCTCTTTCTCTTTAATTCTTCAAAGCATCTCCTTGATTTTCTCAAGTCTAAGAATCTTGAGAATTCATCCAATGAAAAATATCATTTTCTTCTTCCTTTTTTTCATATCCAACTTCTATTTTTTTTTTACATAATTAGGTCCTAGTGCAAGCTACCTCACATTTGACACTTTATCTATTGCATCCTAAACAAGTCTATCTCTACAATTTTAGTATGTAGCTCTTGCAATTTATTCAAAACTTTGCAAAAAACTCACATACATATGTTCTCTACCCAACAAAGATTTGTGGAAACATGCCTCTCACTTCCTCTACCCACATTGACTTAATGGTGGAGTTATGTGAAACACCTACCTAGTTTTTTAATCTCTATTGGATGATGACCAAAATGATCTCATAAAATTTTACCCAACTCATTGTCTTGGTGTATATTATCTCTTATTAAGTAATCTATCCACACACACTAGATCTATAACTATGATACCACTGATAAAAGCTACTCCCCTTACACATTCAACACATACTTTGATACTACTTGACCCTTAAAAGCTCATAACTAAATGAAAGCAACATAGAAACAAAGAGATAATAAAAATGTGTCACAAGCCAAAATATTAATAATATTTGAAGATGCTTACTTCTATATGCTTCAAAATGTTGAAGCATATTTGCAATGCTCTCAAACACTTGAATGAGATTCTTTCATATTCTTGAGAATGAGATCTTTACAACCTTATACAAGATAAGACCATTACAACCTTGTATTGTGCACAAATAAATGTGCACTTCTCTAAGTCCTATTTTTGTGAGATCTCATAGATTAAGAGCTTCAAATTTTTACCTAGAGCTCCCTAGTCATGGAGTGCAAAGGAATGCAAATAACAATAAGATGGCTCTTAGCTAAACCTAAGAAATGCATCCCCTTGCAAGTACACCATGAAATGGGAGATTGTAAGACAAGAGAAAGAATGATAGTGTCCAAGAACTACCATGGAATGCCATGTAAAATGTGGCTAAACTATATGAAATGCAAAGAATACAAACTAAGATAAAAATATGAGAGTGTTACAAGCCTCCTAATTAAGCTAAATGTGTTATTATAATGCATAAAGGAATCTATGCTAATATAAATATGAGACTAAAATAATATGTTATGCAAGTATGAGAGTGTAGCCACAAGATCTTCCAAATATCCAAGAGTACCTATAGAAAAACCTACAGCATAACACTAATGCAAATAAGATTGATCCTTAGATGAGGAGAGAGCTCTCCATTTTAAAGAAGTATGGATGGTGGAGATCATGAGACAATAATATCTAAACAAGGGTGGGGAGTTTACTTTTGCATGATCTATGTGCAAGATCATTTCCACCAATCAAAAAGAGTTGACTTTTGTATCTCCATGGTAGAAAAAAAGTACTTTCCTTTTTTTTAAATGGAAAAATGACTTTATGTGTGCAACTTATGATAAAGGATGAAAGCAATCATTTATTTAATTAAAGGGGAGACATGTTCCTTTTAATCAAATATTAACTTAGGATATAGTGGTCAAACTATAGGATGAAATCAAATTAATTAATTTTTTAAAAGACTTGATCTAGATAAATGATTTAATAATTTTAGCAAAATGTTGAGAAGGGGGGTTAATAGTCTAAGTTACCATTTTTAGGTGATTAATTTTTCCCCTTTTTGACTAGTGTGTTATCGGTCTAGGAATGCATTACATCAAAGAATTAAGAATCCAAGCAAGCAGCAATAGATAGAGAGGTTTGAATCCAAAGAACGAAGTGCAGAGCAAGATAGAAAATCATAAATGCACAACCTTGTGGCAATAGTACTAGACATTGTATGTGTGAGAGAGAGAAAGAGACAAAGAGAGAGCATTAGAACCTTATACGAGGACTAATATGTCAAGAAAAGAAGATAGATCGAGATAAAATGGACAGATAAAGCATATGCTCTTGAGAAATGCATAGCCATAGTAAGCAAGCAATTTATAGAGGTGATAGAATATTAATGCCCCATCAGGATCAAAATTGAAATGAGCTAGAGAAGATGTATAAATACATTAAATATGATCAAATCAAGATAAATAAACATCTATGATGATAGATAAGAGATTAAAACCCAAAAGTGACCACTAAGAAGTGAGAGAATGCCCCAGTTTGACTAAGTCTGACCAAGGAAGATAAAACATTAGAATAAGGTCAAATCAAGGAGAAAGATGAAATAAAAGTGAAATGAAATGTACTAAAGTGAGTAAGAAGTATGGAAGAGAGTAGAAATGATGAAGGAATGAAGAAATGATGATGTCCTGGTGAGATTCAAAGATTAGGCCTCAAAAGATCAACTAATTGCATAGAATAAGGAAGAAATTTTAAGATAAAATTTTGACCAATAAGATGAACTCAAATTTTGATTTTGATCCCAAAAAAAAGGATCCAGGATGTCCAAATTAGCTGGGGTGCAATTTTTGTAAGGAAACTTGGCAACAAAGAATATAATCATTTCCACATAACTCATCATAGATCCGAAATAAACACAGAATTAAAATCCACATGCAAGAGAATAGACAACATACCCAAAAAATGTGACACAAGATATACCCTGGGAAACCCTCATTGAGGGAAAAACCCAGCCTCCAAAAGCATCCATCACCATGTATTATTCAGTAAAAATACCATTGTCATACAACCATGGAAGCCTTCATGGCCATAGCCATAACCGAGCAAACTATGTGAACAAGCATGAATTCACACATCCCATGCCATGCTTTCAACCTTCACAAATGCTCCCTTGGCTAACCTATCAAGCCTTGTCCCGCTCGACTCTTGCCTTTTGTCTTCTCCTTATCACTCTTACTCTCTACAACAACTACCCTTGTGGTTGCTTATATAGTAGCAAGTCCCACAAAACCACCAAGTGGTATTACATAAACCTTGTGCTAAAACCATGTGCTACCTAACCCACTGACCCCACATTTAATATTGGGCATTTAATTCTTTTCCCCCAATATTAAATAATTACATAAAATATTTTCACAATGTTACAATACAACTCAGCAAGAATATTTCATGGGAATCTTTACATGTTGCACGTCCATCTAGGTACAACATTACATAATAAAAATAAAATAATAAAATAACAATATTATGCAATGTGTGCAACACCCATTATCTCAACAATCTCCCACTTGTTGTATACATTGCATAGGGTCAATCCGTAGCCACATAAATGAACAAGGGAACAATCCCTCCCAACACATCCACCATCATGGATCAAAATACACCAAGTGCTCCATCCTGGTACTTGCGACAAAATCAAAGTATCCAGCATCTCAAACATGAATGATCTCACCTCCTATTATGCCACTGCCACTGGACATACATAGAAGCCATCCAAAGAGAAAACCACCCAACCTGTCACATTAGAAGATCATAAAATCCTGTACCAACTAAAATTCCAAGCACAAATAACTTGATCCAAAGGTAATCACATGTATCCGTAGTTGTCAAAATATCCATAGCTAAAATAGCACCCATAGCAAGTGCCAAACCCATCCAACTATCCATACCTCAAAGGTATAACAAGTGAATCTCATATCACTAACCTATCCAATCTATAACTTGCAATCACAAGCCTCAAGAGCAATACCTGCCACATATATACCAAGAAGCTCCCACTGCAAAAGATAATGTCAAATCTATAACCAATCCACTCAACACATCTCAAAGAAGTGAATCCATGTAGTATCAAGGACATCCACAATACATAAACTGATATCCTGCAAGAACAACTCTCATAACAAGTCTCCAATGCTCTCCCAAGTTCACCACAACCAACAGAGGAAAGAGATAAAGGAATAACCATGTCATCTCTCACATGACATACATGAGCACAAACTAGTGATCACAATCTCTAACCAATCTCAAATCCAATGTAAGAAAAACTGAACATCCAGGAAGATAACCAAGACCAGAGAAACCATGCAAATCAAAACCTATATCATGTCCTTCTACACACACCTCTAGATGTAAACTGTGCAAGTATGATCTCCTC
The DNA here is from genome assembly GCA_028749045.1 of Cupressus sempervirens. NCBI lineage: Eukaryota > Viridiplantae > Streptophyta > Pinopsida > Cupressales > Cupressaceae > Cupressus > Cupressus sempervirens. Next base: position 635,906,969 of record CM053783.1, on the reverse strand, counting down.
CATAAAACTCCAACAAGAAGCCTCAACAACACCCAAACCATACCATATAGCTAATCATGGATGTAAGCCTCTCACAAGAAGATCAAACTCAATAAAACCATTCCTAAACCAAAGAATACACATTCATAATCCAAGGAATATGCCCAATATAAAACCATCTCCCAAACTCAACTAGCATAACAACATATGCACATGGAGATAACCAATGCTAAACCATCTCTCAAATGAACCCTCCAGAACTAACTCATGTACCATAGCTCAAGATCCATATCCATGAAAGACAAGCATAAATATAATGCAACTGAGAGAAACAATGGGCTATACCTCTCAAGTAGCAAACCACCGAGTAGACCAAGAGTGGGGAATGAGAATGCTCATCAAGATACCCAAGTCTCCAACCAAGACTAATCTAAGAACAATCTCCTCTCAAGTCCATATCAGGTGACTACCCCTCAGACTTCCTGCTGAAACCATCAACCATCCCAACAAATACTTCTCTAATCCAAGAGATATCAGCATCACCACCGTCTCTAAGTATCCATGAGCACCTGTAACCAATCAATCCATGCCAACTCCAAATGCAACATAGCAATATCATGAAGTATCCAGCTTATGATCAGTGTACTCAATACAAAGAAACTAAACCAAGATCAATGTCAAAAGTTCCAACCATGGCCTCAGGAACATAAACATGACAACATGATCTTACCATCTCAAATAAAGAGATAACATGCTCCATATGAACATACCATAACATGTCACAACTCTAAACGCGTATCAAGAGTATACCATGACATAATAATGAAACCATCCTCACACCAAGGATAACATGCCAAATAAAAGCATAAACCACACCTTTGCCAAGAACCCTGTGAGTCCTCAAGATGCAACCATCTCCACACACCATGAAGAAAACCATCTCCACATACCATGAAGAACCATCTCCACATACCATGAAGATAACTAAGAACTCCATGAGTCCTCAAGATATAACCATCTTCATACACCATGAAGATAACAAGTGCACCATGCAAATGTCAAAGACGCTTTTGCAGCAACAAGATCTAAGACAAACCTCCAACATCTGCAAACACTCAATAAATATATCAATGCCAAAAACTCCCACTCAATCGTGGTACCAAGTCACCTATGGCATCATAAAATCCATCCTCTCCAAACCAAGAAGATATAAACCAAACTAGGAACTAATCATGCACTGTCACCCCATCACTGTCACAAGCTCCCACTAAATCGTGTATCCAAGCTATCCATGACATCATGATGAAAATACCATCCTCTAACCATGAGAATCAACCAAGGCATCAAACCATCAAAGAACTCAAAGTGCACATCATGAGCTCCTCAAAAGAAACCAAATAACCATGATCCTCTACCAAGAAGATATACCACCATAACTGAATCAGAAATCCAAGCTAATGAACATCAAGGATGTACCTATATAACCAATCATGTCATGCCAAAATCTATGACACCATGATCACATCCATGAACCAAGCATCAGGCTCTCAATATGTCCAACGTGTCAGCATAAAATAGTCAACCACAATCCTCCACCATGACTATCCCTGGTAACAACATCTCATCCCTTCTACATGAAGAAAATAGTAAATCATGTGACTTAGGGCATAGACAACCCAAATCCAAGCCACCAATCTGAATATGCATCAATAATGAAAGATCAATGGGCAAAGACAACCCATAACCAAGCTATAAATGCAACTTGTAAGTATAGACCGCTTACAACACTGCACAACTTGTAGACCCAACAAGTCATCATGCATATCCAAACCAAAAACTGATAACCATATCATCATGAGACCAATATGAACTGAGTATACAATGACATCAAATCTTAAATCTCCAATGCCATAAACTCACAATGTTACCATAGTTAAAATATCCCTATAAACTGTTCAGATCAATATATCAACAAATAAATCATGCCAAACTTGCACCAAATCTAAACCAATGTGTAGAGCTCTTCAAGAGCTTTCCGTTGACTACTCAAAGTCCAAAATCCGACTCCGTATGCCCAAGTTATGCCCTAATTCATGCTCAAAATAAACAACATCTGACTTTAGGGCTCTTAAAACCTAAAAAAATTTCAAAATCATAGAACCAAACCTACACCATCTTGTAGTGCTCTAAATTAGCTTTCCAACGCCTATAAGAACTCTGAAATTTGATATTCTGAGAGAAAGTTATGGTCATTTTACTAAGACAATCTTTTTACCATTTTCAGTACGATTTTTTATTTTTTATTTTTCAGTGACGAAAATTTCAACGGGATTAAATTTGACGGCCATCATGGGCTGAAACCAAAAAACTCTTTCATTTCCTGTAAACATGGCCAAACTAGGGCATATTATATATCAAATTTTATGGAAATGTCGACCCGGATCCAATGGTGAGGTCTGTTTTTACCCAGGAGGTCATTTCTGCAAGCTACCCCCCAAAACCTTCATTTTAAATGAAACATCCGAAAAAATATTTTTGTCCAACAATTTCCCATGCCCAAATATTTTAACATCCTATCATAACAGCAAATCCAAAACCCTCAGATCTGCAATAAATCATTCATATATCTTGCCCTTTTCTTTTATCCTCTCATGCATTCCCATGGATTCAATCTAGGGTTACAATAATAAAACCATAGCTCTGATACCACTTGTAAGGAAATTTGGCAACAAAGAATATAACCGTTTTCACATAACCCATAATAGATCCGAAATAAATACAGAATTAAAATCCACATGCAAGAGAATAGACAACATACCCACAAAATGTGACACAAGATATACCCTGGGAAACCCTCATTGAGGGAAAAACCCAGCCTCCAAAAGCATCCATCACCATGTATTATTCAGCAAAAATACCATTGTCATACAACCATGGAAGCCTTCATGGCCATAGAACTGAGCAAACTATGTGAACAAGCATGAATCCACACATCCCATGCCATGCTTTCAACCTTCACAAATGCTCCCTTGGCTAACCTATCAAGCCTTGTCCTGCTTGACTCTTGCCTTTTGTCTTCTCCTTGTCACTCTTACTCTCTACAACAACTACTCTTGTGGTTGCTTATATAGTAGCAAGTCCCACAAAACCACCAAGTGGTATTACATAAACCATGCGCTAAAACCATGTTCTACCTAACCCACTGACCCCACATTTAATATTGGGCATTTAATTCTTTCCCCCAATATTAAATAATTACATAAAATATTTTCACAATGTTACAATACAACTCAGCAAGAATATTTCATGGGAATCTTTACATGTTGCACATCCATCTAGGCACAACATTACATAATAAAAATAAAATAATAAAATAACAATATTATGCAATGTGTGCAACACCCATTATCTCAACAATTTTTACACAATTTCAAGGAGTTCAAAAATTGGGTCCAAATAAGGTCAAAAGGCATAAATGGGGCCCAAGGGGTCATTTTTCTTCTTGTGATTTTGAGACATTTGAGCCTTTTGATAGAGATATGATGGAATAAGGAGGTATTCTAATTGCATCACACCATTTTGAACATAGCCAATTGCATAACTGGCCTCCATAGTATGGTGCCCCAGTAAGTTTTTCAATTTTTGAGCTTTATAGGTCATTTTGTTGAGCTTTTTAGCCATTTTTGTAGGGTTTCATAGGTTTCTCACAAAATATCATGTGATACTTTATAAAGTATCACATCATAGTTATATGTACTATCATACAATATTATGGTTTTTGAAAATAATCACACGAGCATTGAACTAAGCATCATGTGAGACCCACACAATAGTTGTAAGATATTGTACAAAGTATCACACAACTATTGGAGAAAGTATCATACGATACTTAGTCTACTAGCTTTGCATTTTTTGAGCTAGATTTTAATTATTTCTCATTATGAAAGTTAGTTTTTGCCACCTCAATAATAGGGGATAGATGTGTTCAGTCAAGTTTTGGTTTTCATTATGACATTACTAAAATATGGGCTCTTGTTTGCAGGTGGTATTTATGATGTTACATATTAGGGCCCAAGAGGTAGTGGTATTGAGATTAGTGCACCATCTAGATGAGGACTAGATGAGGACACTAAGGACCATGGTTTTTGAGTGGCTATTACATTTGCCCCATATCTAGGAAAATCATGGCCTCCTTATCGCACTAGTAGAGAGGTGGCACAATGAGCATAACACCTTCCATCTTCCCACTTGAGAGGACACTATCACACTTGAGGATATATATCACATCCTATAAGTACCCTATCACCATGACATGGTAAGTATAACAAGTATGTCTATGTTTTCTCTGTATCATTGTGTGATTATAGGTGTTGCCATGAGCTTTGTGTGTCACATGTGTATTATGACCAGGCCCTAGAAAAGTGTAGGGAAACACTTTAGATATTATCTGAGGATATGACCATCCTTGATAGACATATGACATAAGAATGATTAATAGAAAAGTATAGGGATTAGTACGCAGTTATATGCATCGTGTGTTCCTTGGTTGCATATGTACTAGTTAGGAATAGGAGCTAGAAGGGATTCTCATGTAGATGGGGGAGATTGGTCATGGACTTGGTAGGGAGGCCATGGAAGATGGCCTAAGGACTAACTATTCTAGACAATATGTATCACAAGTTACATGAGATTGTCTACTGAGAGGGGAAGACATGGGCACATGGTGTAATATTGGCATGGGTCTAGGCTTCAGACCACATAGAAGTTATTTGGCCTTAAGTATAGCCTCAATAGAGATCTTACCCCTTTATCTATAGATTCTACAACTTTGTCTCCCAATCACATAGAGAAGTTGTAACATATTATCACCATTTATTTGATGATTTTTCATCCTTTGAGTGGCAAACCTACATGGGGTGAGAGGGGTGGTAGGAGGCAGTGGACAATTTAGGCTATATGTTGAGGAATCGGTCATTGGTAGGCCACCATACATGCATTGTGGAGCAGTTTGGGTGGAGGTAGAGGGTCCCAACCCAAACCACCACATATGCTCAATTCCAAGGAGAGGATGATTTGGGGTGACTACCTATGCTTGATTATGCTAAAATGTTACAGGAAACACAAGATCTATGATGGGAGATGTGTAGTTATCTCCCAGGGATCTCGGATGGGGGATTGTTACCTAATCATGCCCAAAGCATGAGGAGGCATCTATTCCCACAATTCATGATTCCTAATGCATAGCCTAAGTATGTAGGATTAGGAGGAGATGACATGGGTGATGATGGAGGGGATGGTGGAGTTGGAGGGAGTGCAGGGATAAAAGGGAGAGGAGGAAGAGGGAGGGAGTGGGGGAGCAGTTCTGGGGGTGTGTCTGGTAGTTTGACATGCTTGAGGAGTCATGCAGAAATGGAGGAGCAATGGATGAGAATGGTGTGATGGCTTGGAGTGAAGAGGTAGAGGTTGAGATAGGAGGAGAGGAAGGTACCACCTTACCTAGTTAGAGGAGGGGATGATCTGAGTGACTAGTGGATCAAGGCACTAGAGGAAGTATTGAGATTATGGGTGTTGCACACATTACACAATATTGTTATATTGTATTATTTTATTTTATTATGTTATATTTCATTTAGATAGATGTCCAACATGTAAATATTCCCATGGGATATACTTGATGAGTTGTATTGTAACATTTTGATAATATTTGATGTAATTATTTAAAATTGGGGAAAATAATTAAATGTCCAATATTACATGTGGGGTCAATGGGTTAGGTAGCACATGGTTTATGTAATACCACTTGGTGGTTTTGTGGGACTTGCTACTATATAAGTAGTCACAAGGGTAGTTGTAGAGATAAGACAAAAGAGAAAAAGGAAAAAAGGAAAGTCGAGCAACACAAGGCTTGACAGGTTAGCCAAAGGGAGCATTTGTGATGGTTTGAAGCATGGCATGAGATGTATGGATTCATGCTTTTTCACATGGATTGATTGGTTGTGGCTATGGTTTTGAAGGCTTCCATGGTTGTATTGTAATGTTTTTTTTGTTAAATAATACATGGTGATGGATACTTTTGGAGGTTGAGTTTTTTTTAATCTCAATGAGGGTTTCCCAAGCTATATCTTGCATCACATTTTTGTGGCTATGTTGTTTATTCACTTGCATGTGGATTTCAATTACATATATCTTTGGATCTATTATGGGTAATGTGGAAACAATAATATTTTATGTTGTAAGTTTCCTTACGAGTAGTATCAGAGCTATGGTTTTGTTGTTGTAACCCTAGATTGAATCTATGGGAATGCATGAAAGGATAAAAGAGAGGGAAAGAAATATGGGTTTCATAGGTTTTTCATTGCCTAAGGGTTTTGGATTGTAATAGGTTTTTTATAGGGTTTCTTGAAACCCACCAGTTAAATACTACTAAAATTTTAGGTCTAGCAATCAAGCAATAGAAAAATCAATAGGCCATACCTGACCATAAGACAAAAACAAAAAATATGTAGCCAAAAGCCACAGTACAAACAAAAAACTAGGAGCAATGATTGGGGTACCAATTCTTTAGCCAGCTTTTCTTTCTTGAGCTCCAACTCTCCCATGGCCTCAACTTTGTTGGTCTTTGATTGGCTATTGTTTGGAGAAACCTCATCTTCCCTCTTCCTCTTTTTTTCTCTCCTCCTTTTGCTCAATCCCTCACCCTATAAAGAATCATCCTCATCATCCACCTTAGTTTCCTCTTTGTCCTTTTCCTCCTTCCCCTTTTTTCTTTCCTCCATCACCGTGTGTAGCTAAATGATGTTATCATTAAGACCTTTTATTATGTTGAGGCTCTAGTTAGCTGAGCTATGGAGAGAGTTCTCCATCCTTTCCACTCTTTTTTCAATCTCAAAAACCCTTACATCCAGCTTGTTAATCTTGACATTCCCATCCCCCCTTCTAGCCTTTCCTACCCCTACATCCTAAACTTAATCTCTTCAATTTCATGGAAAATCCATTTAATCAACCATAAATTGTCCACCAAATTATTTTGGGCATTATTAAGGAGTTCCATCCCCATTTCCCACGCATTGTCATTAAGAATCACCAAAGATGGGTCAATGAGATCTTCCAAATGAATTTTTCCATCCCTTCCCTCCAAAACCTTTGGGTGGATATGTTCTCTAACTAGACCCATTTTTTTAGTGCTGGTATGAAAGTTCCTCCATGCATTTTTTCTTCCTTTTGCATCAAGAGTAACAGTGATTTTAGCCAAGCCCTCTTCCTCTTTTCTCTCTTCCAGAGCAACAATAATGCTCTCTTTACCCTTACCAAGTGCCTTCTTAACATCCTTCTCACCACCCCTTTTTCTTTTGACTGAGTTGTCATCCTTCCTACATACTTGAGCCTTACTAGTGCCCTCCTCTCTCACATTTCCCTCCTTATTCATGGCCATCCTCTCTTCCTCATCATTATAATCCTCCTCTGAGTTTTCCTCCTACTTTATCCTTCTCCATGTTCCTTTCCTTGGCTTCTTTTTCTTCTTCTACCCATATCCTTCATGATTTTAGCCACCTCCTCTTCATCATCTGAGTATAGACCAGCACTATCCTCCATATCTGAAGAGAGATAAGAGCTCTTTGTCTCCTCAAAAGAATTTTCCTTCTGGGCAATAGCCCTCTCATGAGTTTGAGCATTAAAATACTCATATATGAGTAATAAAAAACCCTCATGGAATGTAGGATTAGTGCCTGCTTTCTTCTGAAAATCGATAATACTCTTATTTGCAGAGAAAAATAGGTAGAAGGGGATGAAATTTTTTGTTCCATAACAAAAATGGTTTAGGATAACAGAATGGTGGGTTCAAATCTTGTCAAACCTTGTGTCGATCATAATGTAGGATATAATTTCCCTTAAGACAAACCTCCATAGTTTCTTAATAGATGCAGGCTCATAGTAGGCACCAGTCTTCACTAGATCCTTCATCTCCTTCACATCCTCTAAAAAGTCTTTCACTGCATTCAAGGATATTTTCTTATCCCTATAGAATTTTATGCCTTGATTGGGAGAGTTAATGAACCTTATTATGACCCCTTCATTGACTTAGAGGTCAATCCCATCAATCTTCACCTTCCCATCTCTCCATGACTACACCATAATGTCAATTATCTTTAGATCCTAGCCATGAATTTTCTCAATTAAGGACAAGATGCCACCTTCCCTCAACTTTTTCCACACCTTTGATTGCCTCTTCCACTTCTCTACTTCTTCCTCTAGCTCTCTACAATACCTCTTCCCAACCATTATGTTGCAAAAAGAAAAATAAAACCTTTGTGTTCTCCAAGCACCATGAGTCAAACACTAGTTTTTCTCACAAAATATATACTTTCCTCCAACCTTAGTAAAGAAATGGTAATATTAGTTACCAATTGCCCATAAAATGTGCCACAAAGCCCCCCAATTATGATGCCTCTGAATCGGCCTGTACTAAGGTTTCATCACTTTATAAGTTTGATTGATAGCATTGACTACCATAATTAGACTTTATTTTTTCCATCCTACTCTGGATTCTCTCCAGCTTAATTAAACTTTTAGCAGCTACCAAAAATCCCTCTCCACTAGGCCATCTGTGTGACATGTCCCTCCTTACTACCTCATTAGCCATCCAATCAATGACCACATTTCCCTCATTGTAAACATGTGACACAAATACCCTTTTGAAGGAAAGTAAGATATTTTTCATTTCCTCCATCATATTCTTAATACTCCATAATGGAGGGTGTTCTCCTCTAGGTACTTAATAATATTATTTGAATTCCCCTCCAACCATAGGAATTTGACCCTTGCCTCTTTAGCCAATTTAGTTGTTTGAAGGGTTGCACAAGCCTCCGCATAATGATTTGTTTGGTGTCCTAGGGGGAAAGTAACCGCCACAATTCCATACCCATGTTTGTTTTTGATCACCCCTCTGCATCTCACCACTCACAAGTTGTCTTTAGCTGCTCCATAAAAGTTGGGTTTGTGCCAACCTTCTGGGGGTAAATACCAGTAACACTCCTTTCTTCTTGTCTGAGTATCAATATTGCTTCTAGTTTCACCTGTGAAAGGGTTAGATCCTTTAATAAACATATAGTTTTCCATTAGGACATTTTGAATTTTACCAAACACAATTCTAGTAGGAAAGCAAGCATTCCTAAAGATACAGTTATTGCACTCCTTCTAAATACCCCATCAAAAATGAGGCAACGCCCATTTACTTATAATTTGAAGCCTAGATCCTTGCCAAGAGTTATCCCAATTCCTAAAGAATTCAATAGTTGAGTTAGGAGAACACCATCTCAACTGAAAAGCTTGACTGAAAAAAGACCAAACCTCTCCAATAATGGGGCAATGTATAAACAAGTGATCCATAGTCTCATCCTAGTTTTTTCAAAGGACACATCTATTAGGAATAGGAAGACCCCTTTTACTTAGGTTGTCTATTGTTAGGATCTTATTCTGGAGTAAAACTAGAAGAAAATATTGATTTTAGGGATAAGACCAAGGAACTGGGCCTTTGTCCAGTCTAGTCTCGAATCCTACCTCATAATAGCTTGGTATCTCAAGGCCACCAAATAGGTACCATCTAAAGTATTCTACCAAACAAGGTGGTCTTGATCCTCATTCAAAGCCACTAAGTGAAGAATTTCCATTAGAGGTTTTAGGTCCTCTTATATTGAAGTAAGATCCCTCCAACCCTGGCCTTGTCTGTAATCACTAACAAAACTACCAAACCTCTGGATACAAATGCAGGCCCATCTTTCAAAATTAGGAATAAAGATAAGAGGCCTCTAAATCAGGCAATTGTCCTACCAGGAAAGGGTGTCCTCTCCATTCCCAAGACTCTATTTTTCCCTATTATTAGCTACATCTCTAACATTAAGAATATTGTTCCATATATTAGATCCTTTGGGAATTGACTCCCTAAAGAGAAAGTTTCTAATTGAAGGTATTTGAAGGTATTTTTCTTCCAAGATGTCCCTCCAGTCCCCCTTGCTAGAAAAGATTCTCCAAATATGTTTCGCTTGGAGTACTTTGTTAAAATGTCATAGTTTCCTTATCTCAAATCCTTCATTTTATTTTGGGAGGCACACATTATCTCATGCCACCAAGGGAAACTTCTTGTTGTCTTTTGATCTTGACCAAAGAAAGTTATGTTGGATCTTCTCCAAGAGATCCACATACTTTCTTGGAATCCCAAAGAGACTCAACAAATAAGTTGGAAGATTCTAAATGGTTGATTTGACCAACTAAATCTTAACAACTTGGCTAAGAGTGAATCCTTTCCAGCCAACCATTTTTTTATTAAACTTGTCTATTAGGTCAGTCTAGAAAGATTCAAGGGGTCTTAGTCCCATGGGGAGGCTCAGATATATAGAAGGTAGTCTTCCCAATTCATAGCCTAGAATAGTAGCAATCTTCTTCTAATGCTCAATTGGAGTATTCATAAAGAAAATAGAGCTCTTGTTCCACTTGATAATCTACCTCGAACACCTAGAGTAAGAGCTCAAGATATTTTTCACCACCCTAGCCTCACCAGTAGTGGATTTCCCTCCCATTATAGTATCATCAATAAATTATTGGTGGGAGAAAAATAGGGAGTAGAAAAAGGTTTGATTCTAGATGGAGCACCTAAAATTTTGCTAGCAGAAACCATTCTTCCAAGACATTCAACCAAAATAATGAATAGAATGGGTGATATGAGTTCTCCTTGCCTTAGACCTCTGGAAGGTTTGAAAAAAGTTGGGGCGGTCATTTTTTAATGCCCCGCTAAGGGATCCAAAGAATAAACCTAAAGTTTTACTAAGTTTGGTAGCATTTTTTTTTTTTTACATGAAAGTAATATCATTTACAACTAATCCAATTACAACTAACACATAAATAAGGAAGCAATAGCAATAACCATCTAAAAGTAAACATAATAAGTTACTTTCTTTAAGGATCCCTTAATGTTGAATTACATCTAAATCAACTAACATTATTAAATCCATCTAATACAACAACCACATGAAATAATAATGATAAGTCCAATGTTTATACATTACATTTCTAAATGCTCAATCATCCACTATACATGTCACAGGGTATGAAAAGCTTTAAAGAATATACATATGTGAAATAAGGTACATCATCCTATTCTAATCCACGATGCAACAAAGTAAAGATAATCACATGTCATACATGATACATCATCATAGAAGATATAGACATCCACCATAAAAGATCAAACATAATAAACTAAGTGCACGGTTCCTCCCAACCGTAAATAGCATCATTAGACCATCGCGGATCCTAGCCATCCCTCTGTGCATAACATTCCAAACTATCGAAGAGATCATCAGTATACACATAATAGGAATGTCACACCTATACATAATACATCATATGCAGAAAGTAATCTAACATGAAAATAAAAGCATAAGATAACATCATCTAACATATGCTAATCATCAATGAAAGAATGCATATCCACCATCATAAAGGACGCATCAGCCACGATGTCTCAAACGGATCTCAAATGATAAGAGTGTAAAAACACTACCACCCGACCACGTGGAACCTAAGTGGTCCACACCCACCATGCTGAGGAGATAATCTCAAGTCCCAAATAGGCTATCCAAATCACAAAGTATAAATTCTCTCTAAGTACAAGAATCCTAAAAGTATACTAACTCAAGGTTCCAACACATAAATTGACATCTAATCCCAGAGGCACATAATGACATGTAGGAAACCTACTATGCAAGCAGGAAAGTGTCATCACATGTATCATGTAGAAGTTACCCTGGCAGTTAGCTTACAACTCCATGGGTCCCTATTGATCCTCATGCGGAAACTAGTATCCTCTCATACTGACAAGGCATACTATGGAATGCAAGGTCACAACCAAGCATTCTCTCTACTCCCATCCTAGTCTGTACCAGCACTCGAGGCATGGGTGAGAACAAAACAATTATCTTTTTAGGTTCATTTAGTTAGTATTAGGTGTGAATGTTTTCACTTATTAAAACAACTTATAATGAGTTACCCTGGCAGCCTCTTAGGGCCCTCGCCCCCAGTGCAAGCCACTTCCCAACACTACAAGTAGATAACCTACCCTAAGCTCATGGAATCATAAATCTCAAAATCATAAAAGATAATCCACAATATAAACATCAATTATCCATGAGTCAACTGAAAAGCATAATAGATAATCATGACCACAACAGTTCTCTATTGGCAACTGAAGGTATCCCTGATAATCAAAAGTATCCATTGGTTCTCAATAACCAAAATATATCTCAAATCATACTGATCGAAGGCTCCAAAATGGTTGAGTCAGACATGTCACAACATGACATCATAAATCAATGTTTCAGTCCCATCATGGCGACTAAAAAATAACCCAAGGGTAACTGATCGATGACTCAAAAATGATTAAGTCAAATGTCTCATACATAAGAATTTCAGCTTCCCACAAGAAGACTAGAAAACAATAACAATCAGTAATTACAAACATTTCTTAAAGCATACCATCACATAACCATGGTTGGGTTTATAAAGATCAAAAATAAAACATCATCATGACATCACAATCATAACCCTCAAGCCTCTCGTAGACGTCCTATAATTGGTCAACACTAGTCAACCCAAAACCCAAAACAGAAGCATAAAGAATACGCAACGCAAGCACATGTTTTGCTTTTGCTAAAATTACATAATTGTATTAAGTGTAGAAGTTTCAATTTCCATTTCCAATTTAAGATATTGAGTGGAGGAATGTTTTGTATGTTTTCCCTAAATAAAGGTTTCCTCTTATAGCTCTAAAAATCGATCTTCCAATTTTTAAAATGATATTTTGTTTAAATAAACATTATTTGCAAACGTCCTCCATTAATAGTAAATTCTAACATGAGAATTTACCAAATTAACCCCATACACATCTTTTCTTCATAATCCAATTAAATCCATTTATTAATTCATTATTATAAAAGATCACCCCTTAATTCTAATCATTTATCAAATTATGATAGTTATTATTTACTAATAACTTATATACATACTTACACACACACACACACGCACGCGCACGTACACGCACAAGCACACGCACGCGCACGCACACGCACACGCACACGCACACGCACACGCACACGCACACACACACACACACACACACACACACACACACACACACACACACACACACACACACACACACACACACACACAAATACATACATATATAAATATATATAATTATTAATTTTAACATTTTTATTAAAACGAAATATAAAATCAAATTTCATATAACTTAACATACGTTCTTTCTTTCTTTTAAAAAGAAAAACCAAATTTTAAAAGAAACCACTGTCATATCAACGACTGTCACCAATGTGACTTCTGTCATGGGTACCTTGCGACTGTTGCCTTAATGGCACTGTCGCGGGTATGCTACGTAAGCAGGTACCCAGCGACCATTTAAAGGCACGGGTATGGGGGGTGCAATCCGCCCCACCCAAAATATATATAAACTTTTTTTCTTTTTAACATTATCAAAATTGCATGAAACGAAATTCGGATTTTTTAATAAAGATTATCGACTGCAATTCTATATTCGATTTTTCCAATTTTATATATATATATACATATGTATGTATATATATATATATATATACATATGTATGTGTGTGTGTATATATATATATATATATATATATATATATAGATATATATATATATATATATATATATATATATATAAATGTATATAAAAGTATATGTGTGTGTGTGTGTGTGCGCGCGTGCAAATTTGAATAAATGTGTCTATATCTACACAATTTAAAGGCTTTCAATTTTAAGAAAATTCATAAAATATTTGTTCTCCAAATTTACTCAATTAATTTTCTAATGGATTTGGCTATAAATTTAAACCCTAGCCCTATAATCTCTTCAGATCTACGCACATAAGGTTTTCTCAAATAAATTTTAACTACCCATATTGAGAATTCATACAACCAAAATAGGAAAAACCCTCAGAAAGTATATGGAAGACACGAAGAAGATAGGAAGTGCAAGATGCAAAAATAACATAAGAAAAATCACAAGAGTCTACCCAGATTCTAATGCTAATTCACTTTTCCTTAGAAAACCCGCAGAGCAAGCTCCTCCCTTCTCCAAAGTTTCTGAGTATTCCAATGCTTCCAAAAACACTCTCCCAAAATGCTCTCCCTAAGCCTCTAGAAGTGCTTGAATATAAAGGACTCTCAAGAAGCACCTAGAATGTCTCTAGAAACAACTAGAAGGTGTTGACAACTAAGCATGAGTCTATTCCAACCTTCTAGATGAGTCATAAGGTTGTAGACACCATGTGCTTAATTGGTGCACTAACCCCCGTGTTGTTGACATATGAGAAATAAAAAGGTGCATTTACTCCTAGGCAAGCTGATAACTTTTATTTAATTTTTTTATAACTTTCATTTTAATTTTTATAAATTTTATTATTATTTATTTATTACTTTATTATTATTTTATAATTATTATTAATTTTAATTTCTAATTTTCTTTGATTTAATTCTTTTTCTCAATTAATTCTCATTTAATTAATTATAGTCAAAATATCAAAGATCATGATATTATATTAATTTTCTCCAAATAATTAATTTATTAATTAAATCTATTTATTAAGACTTAATTAATAGAAAATTCACCATAGATCTCCAAGATAAAATATGAAAACCCATTATAGAACAATTCATACAAAATCAGTCTAAAGGGTTAAAAATCATGAATTATGTCATCCGACACATTCAGTGGGTGAAATATCCAGATAATTGTCCTATCTTTCTAGGACAATGGTTTAAGGGTTTGGGATTTGGACTTGAGAATTTATCTCCCTTCTCTTATAATTGAGATAGTGTAATAGGGTATGCTCATCCTGGCAATTCAGGGAAGTTGATACCCAGTACCTGCAACCTGCATAAAAACCATACATGTACATACAATATATATAATGCTAAGCTAAACAGGCAATGGCAGGAAGTGGTGCATCATGTAGATCTCGACTAGCAGGTGACTACGACTCCCTTCCTTAACCATATCAGAAATGCCATACAATAAGAGCAAACACGCACACCATACACATGCAAGTATGGGGTAAGTATCCATAATAAACACATGAGATAATAAACCATCTAACTAATCATCATCAATAACTAAAAGAAATGTAATGATCATCATGCATACATGAAATGTAAAGTCTAAATGATCTCATCATATATCAACTGAATCCATAACATAATGTCTGAAAGTCTCAAAACAATACCACTAATCCATCAACATAAAACTAGTCTAACATAGTCTAATAATAATAGCAACAATGTGTCTAGAAAAATGTGAATGAGGGCAAGCACTACACATTGACCAACCCAGTGAGGGAGGTAGTAGTCACCAACTAGATAATAAGTTTGATGACCCTAGAATTAAACCCAAAGGCCCTAAGAACTTTGAATAGGGAGACTCAATCAAAATGATCATAAGCCTTTGACATGTCAAGCTTGAGAAGGAAACCTTCTCTCTTACCTTCTTCCAAAGAGTAGATAACTTTGTTGACAGTCAAAATAGAATTTAGGATTTATCACCTTAGGATAAATCCAAATTTCTAAGGCACTATAATAGAAGGGAGAACCTTGATGATGGTTGAAGCTAGCACTTTAGAGATAATCTTATAAAAAGAGTTACACAAGCTGATAGGTATGAATTGGTCCATAGAATCCACCCCAACCACTTTCAAGATAAACGCTACAAAACTAACATTAACCTCCTTGAGAAGACTTCTAGCACCAAAGAACTCTTGCACCACTTTGGTGACATCCTATTGAACCACATTCAAAAACATTTGAAAGAAAAATAGATGAGAAACCATCTAGACCCAAGGACTTGTCAGTTGCAAGAGAAAAGACAACCTTCTCAACTTCCTGAGGGGAGGGAATAACTCTAATCATCACATTCTCCTCAAGTTGGATCAAAGCCAGAATATTTGATAAGATTTCCAACTGATCTTGATCCACCAAATTTGGATCTTTTGAAAGAAAATTAGTCAAGAAAGAAATATCCTCAACACCTATTTCATTTTCATCTTCCAGAATAAATTCCCCCTTCTTGATATTACTAATTCTATTATGAACTCTATGTTTCAAAGTAGAGGTATGGAAGAACATAGTAATCTAGTCCCCCTCTTTCAACTAGATAGCCCTCTGTCTCTATTTCCAATAGGCATTTCTTGACTAATAACATTGTGAAGCTCAAAAAGGAGAGATTTTTCCACCTCTAGCCTCTCTTCATTATACCCCTCCTTCTGAATAACATCCTAAATGATGTCAAGGTCCTCTGAGATCTAAGCTTTGGAGTGAAAGATATTACAAAAATTAGACTTGTTCCACATTCTAATATTCAACCTAATATCTTTCAATTTCGTAGCGACCCTAAACATAACAAAGCCCTCTATGTGCATATTCCACCAATCCAAGATATGGAGAGAAATATCTAGGTGGGAGGTCCATATTTTCTCAAATCTAAAGGGGAAGTTTTGTTTGATATCAATGGGGTCTAAAGTGAGAGAAATGGGTGAATGATCTGATCCAATCTTGGCCATCAAAGAAAGATTACAATTGTATGAATTTATCTAGTCTAAAGAGATGAGAGCCCTGCCCAAATGAACCTGAATACAGTCTCTACCCACTCTTCTATTAGACCAAGTGAAGAGACCTCCCTAAAGGTCAACATTTAGAAAAGCCAAATCGTTGATAAAGTCCGAAAGGTCTAGCCTATTGTCTAGATCAAGAGGTAGACCTTCCTATTTTTCATCATCCCTTTAAGGGGTATTGAAGTCCCCCATGATAATACACATTCCCGCTTGGAGTTGAGACAAAACATTCTTAATCTTTACCTAGTAGTTCCTCCTACCATTCTTAGTGTTGGGAGCATACACATTCAAATGAAACTAGGATTATTTATTTTAATATTATCAACTTGAATGAGGAGAATATTACCTTCACCAAATAAAACTTGCGACTTGAAAATATTTGACCTACAGAGAGTAATAAAACCTCCCAAAACCCCATCCAAATTGGTAAAAAAGTCCTCCAAACTTGTACTAAAAGAGATTGTTTCCACCATCTCCTTCTCATTTTTGTGTCTTGTATAAGGATCAAGTCTAGCCTATGATCCCTAATCATATTTCTTATTACCTCTTATTTTTGGGCTCCATTTAGCCCACAAATATTCTAGGATATGACCTTCATTTCTTCTTTGATAGGTAGGCCTCTTGGATGGTTGTTTGGCTCCTATCTGCTAGATTCCTTCTAACCTCCTCTTTCCAATTCTGACTATGGCTATTTGTTCCAAGAGTCTTAGGTTTTCCTCCAACATCAGCCTTCACTTTGCTTCTCATTATAACTATGGAGACTAGGAAAAGGTCCTAGCTCTTCTTTTTCTTTGTTAAAGATGTACATTTCCCCTAGCATTCATCAATACAGGTTACAAATAGAGCCTCAATACAAGTAAGTTGCCTTAGTGAAAAGGATCTTACCATATCCATCATTCTTGAGATCTTCCTGGTAGAGGCAATCCCCATACTAAGATTACCACCTCCCTTGAGGATTGACCCACCTAAGAGAGTTGTCTCCTCACTCTCACCTCGAACGTGGGTACTAGGGACATAAGATATATCCTTGCCTATTTTTGGGTCAAGTCTTGCTTTCCCAGGAAGATCCTCTTGGATTAATTCCCTTGTAGGGCATGATTGGTTCAAGTTTTTTAGAGCATCTAGCTCAGACACTATCCTTTCCTCCTCAATCACAAGCCTTTTTTATTCCTCACAATAAATTTTAGTTTCTATAGGTTCTACTCCTAGGACTCCCTTAACTACCAAAGGAGGAGCAACCTTCATTTTCTGCTATTACTACTCCAGAGTTGGTTCCTTTTTAGTTATTTTCTTTAGTTTCCAAAATTTCTCTCACTCTTTGGAGCTATTGATTTTGTCCTTTGTTATTCTCTTGGCCTTACTTTTATTTTGATTGTATTTCTTGGCTTTCTCCTCCAAGATGATAGGGAAAATCTTAGCCACATGATCCATCTTCTTGCAATGAAAACATGCAAAGGAGACACTTTCAAAATCCATCTTTTGTATATGGGTACCTAGCTTAGAGTGGAGGTACACCAACTCTAACATATCTCTTCCCTTACTAACTCTAATGCATATTCTATCATAAGTTAATCAGATCCTTGAGATTGTGACAGGGTCTATCGATAAGAGCTCCCCAAATGATTTAGCTATGCCATCAAAAATATCCTCATACCAAAACTCCATTGGATGTTTAAGTAGATGGAACCATATAGGTACTTGAATAAAGAAATAATCATTGAGATCTAGCTTTGAAGACCATTTTTGCAAGGCTAGTGTTGAATGACCAAAGGACTAGGATCTAGCACACAGAACCCTCGTGAGATCATCCATATAAGAGAACTCAAAGGAGAGGAAGCCCTTTGCTATAGCCGCTATCTCTGCATGCCCTCTCAAGTCCCATTTTTTTCTCATATGGGTCCTCACAATATCTATATTCATCCTAGGGCCAATGAATTTCCCAGCCAGAGAGGAGGCAATAGATGCAATGTTATGATTGACAAGCTCATTAGGGATTTCAATAGCAAACATACCTTTTTCTTTTTTTGAGATGTCTTTTATCTCTGGGAAGGAGGACTTACTTATGGTCTTTATCCCAAAGAGAGATGACCATCGACCTTTCAAACTCAAGTTAGGGACCTTTTGAGTAGTTTATAGGCCCAACACTGTCCGACCAGATTTCAAAGCTTCCTTCCCTAGGGCCTTTCTTGATTCCCATGGACTCTGATTCCTTGAGGGAACAATATTCCCCTAGTCTTCCTCCTCCTAGCAATCCCCTGATCCATTCTCTACTCCATCATGGACAAAGTGACTCAAGGCTGAATTTAAATTTCCTATCTCTCCAATTCCCACTCTGACACTCGCTCCCTTGCCGCACACCATTATTGTTCTTCTACTTGTTTAGACTTCTACTAGGGTTTTGTATTGTTTGTTATGATGAGATGCTAGCATATTTTGGGCATGTGAAATTTTTAGTCAAAAGTATTTTTTGGATGTTTCATTTAAATGAGGGTTTTAGGGGGGAGCTTGCAAAAATGATCTCTTGGAACATACCTCACCATTGGATCCGGGTCAATGTTTTCATAAATTTTGATATATAATATGACCTAGTTTGGCCATGTTGAGAGAAAAATACAAAGGTTTTTAGTTTTAGCTTGTAACAACTATCAAATTTAATCCTGTCAAAATTTTTGTCACCAAAAAAGTGAAAAAAATCACCATGAAAATGTTAAAAAAAGATCATCTTAGTAAAACAGTCATAACTTTCACTCATAATATCAAATTTTAGACTTCCTATAGTTGTTGGAAAGATAATTTACTGAACTACAACTTGGTGAAGGTTTTATTCTATGATTTTGACATTTTTCTAGGTCTTAAGAGCCTAAAAGTTGGATTTTTTTATTTATAACATAGATTTGAGTGTAACTTGGGCATACAGAGTCAGATTTTGGACTTGGAGTAGTCAATAGAAAGCTCTTGGAGAGATCTATACATTGGTTTAGATTTGGTGCAGTTTTGGCATGGTTAATTTGGTGATATATTGATTTGAATAGTTTATGATATATATTGATTGTGGTAATATTGTGAGTTTATGACATTGTATATTTTAGAGATTTGGATATGATGTCATTGTATTCTCAGTTCATATTGGTCTCATGATAATATGATTATCAATGTTTGGTTTGGATATGTATGATGACTTGTTGGGTCCATAAGTTGTGTAGTGTCGCAAGAGGTCTATAATTACATGTTGCATTTATGGCTTGGTTATGGGTTGTCTTTGTCCATTGATAAATCATTATTGATGCATATTCATATTAGTGGCTCAAAATTTGGGTTTTCTATGTTCTAAGTCATATGATTTTCTTATTTTTTCTTCATTAAGAAGTGATGAGATGTTGTTACTAGGTACAATCATGGTGGAGGATTTTAGTTGACTGTTTTATTCTGGCAAGTTGGACACATTCGAAGTTAGTTTCTCAGTTAATGGATTTAATCATGTTGCCATGTATTTTGGAATGAAATTTTATATATGTATATATATATATATATATAGGTGCATTCTTGATGTTCATTGGTTTGGATTCCTAATTTGGTTATGGTGATATATATCTTCTTGGTTGAGGATCATGTTTATTTGGTTTCTTTTGAGGAGCTCATGATGTACACTCTGAGTTCTTTAATAACTTGATTCCTTGGTTGATTCTCATGGTTAGAGGATGGTTTTTCATAATAATTTTATGGTTATCTTGGATACATTGTTTAGTGGGATTTTGTAATAGTGATGAGGTAGCAGAGCAAGATTAGATCCTACTTTGGTTTGTATCTTCTTGGTTTGCAAATCATGGTTTCACTTGGTACTAACACTTAAGTTGTGTGAGTGTAGACCTAGAGGACCTTCATGTAGGAGATGGATTTTATGATTTTATGGGTGACTCGGTACCATGGTTGAGTGGGATTTTTTAGAATTGATATAATTATTAAGTGTTTGTAGATGTTGGAGGTTTATCCTAGATCTTCTTACTACAGAAGTGTCTTTGACATTCACATAGTGCACTTGTTATCTTCATGGTGTGTGGAGATAGTTTTATCTTGAGGACTCATGGGGTTCTTGGTAAAGGTGTGTATTATGCTTTCATTTGACATGTTATTTTTGGAGTTAGGATAGCTTCATTATTATGTCATGGTATCCTCTTGAGACATGTTTAGAGTTGTGATATGTTATGGTAAGTTTATATGGATAACTTTATCTCTTTGGTTGAGATAATTAGATAATGTTGTCATGTTTATGTTCTTGAGGCCATGGTTGGAACTTTGACATTGATCTTGGTTTATTTTCTTGGTATTGAGTACATTTATCATTTTATAGATACTTTAGATACTTCATGATATTGGTATGTTGTATTTAGAGTTGGCATGGATTGATTGGTTATAGGCACTCTTAGATACTTAGAGATAGTGGTGATGTTGATTTCTCTTATGAATGGAGAAGTATTTATTGGGATAGTTAATGGTTTCAGAAAGAATTATAAGGGGCATTCACTTGATATGGACTTGTAAGGATATTTTTCTTATATGATTCTTGGTTGGACACTTGGATATCTTGATGAACATTTTCATTCCCCACTCTTTTTCTACTTAGCATTTTACTACTTGAGAGGCATAGCCCAATGTTTCTCTTAGGTGCATTATGTTTATGCTTGTCTTTCATGGATATTGATCTTGGGCAATGGTACATGTGAGTTAGTTCTAGAGGGTTCATTTGAGAGATGGTTTAGCATTGGTTATCTCCTTGTGCATTTTTTTTTATGTTGATTGAATGTGGGAGATGGTTTTATATTAGGCACATTACTTGGATTAGGAATGGTTATTACTTGGTTTAGGATGGTTTATGTGTTTGATCTTCTTGTGAGAGGCTTACATCCATGATTAGTTATATAGTATTGTTTTCATATTTTTGTGTCTTATTGGTTGAGGTCTTATGGAGGAGATCCTACTTGGCACAATTTATATCTACAAGTCTATATAGAAGCACATGATATATGTTATTATTTGAATGGTTTCTCTTTGGTCTTGGTTATCTTCCTAGATGTTGGTTTCACTTAAATTGGAATTGAGATTGGTTGGAGATTGTGATCATTGGTTCATGTTCATGTACGTCATGTGAAAGATGGCATGGTTATTTCTTTATCTCTCTCCTTTGTTGGTTATGGAGAACTTGGAAAAGTGTTGGAAACGTGTTATGTGAGTTATTCTTACAGATTATTGTTTTATGTATTGTGGATGTCCATACTCCATGGATTCACTTCTTTGAGATGTTTTGAGTGGATTGGTTACCGATTTGACATTATCTTTTTACAGTGGGATCTTCTTGGTATATATCTGTTAGGTGTTTCTCTTGATGTCTGTGATTGTAGGTTACAGATTAGATATGTTGATGATGTGATTCACTTGGTATACCTTTGGAGGTATGGATAGTTGAATGATCGACACTTGTTGTGGGTGTTATTTCATCTATGGATATTTTACCAACTATAAATACATATGATTACCTTTGGATCAGGTTTTGTACTTGACATTTCAATTAGTGCAAGATTTTATGATTATTAAGTGATAAGTTGGGTGGATTTCTCTTTGGATGGCTTCTATGTGTATTTGGTGCTAGTGGCATAATAGGAGGTAGGCTCATTCATGTTTGAGAAGCTAGATACTTTGATTTTGTTGTGGGTACTGGGATGGATCACTTGGTGTACTTTGATCCATGATGGTGGATGTGCTAGGAGGGATTGTTTCCTTATTCATTTATGTGGCTACAGATTCTATGCAATGTATACAATAAATGGGAGATTGTTGAGATTATGGGTGTTGCACACATTGCATAATATTGTTATATTGTATTATTTTATATTATTATGTAATGTTGCATCTAGATGGATGTGCAACATGTAAATATGCCCATAGGATATACTTGATGAGTTGTGTTGTAACATTGTGATAATATTTGTTGTAATTATTTAATATTGATGAAAATAATTGAATGTCCAATATTAAATGTGGGGTCAATTGGTTAGGTACTACATAGTTTTAGCACATTATTTATGTAATACCACTTGGTGGTTTTGTAAGACTTTCTACTATATTAGAAGCCACAAGGGTAGTTGGTAGTTGTAGAGATAAGACAAAAGGGGAAAAAGGGAGAAAAAAAAAAGTTGAGAAAGACAAGAGTTGACGGGTTAGCCAAAGGGAGCATTTGTGAAGGTTGGAAGCATGGCATGGGATGTGTGGATTCATGCTTGCTCACATGGATTGCTTGGTTGTGTCTATGGCATTGAAGGCTTCCATGGTTGTATTTCAATGGTGTTTTTTGTTGAATAATACATGGTGATGGATGCTTTTGGAGGCCGGGTTTTTGCTCTCAATGAGGGTTTCCTAGGGTATATTTTGTGTCAAATTTTTGTGGTTATGTTGTTTATTCTCTTGCATGTGGATTTTAATTACATATATATTTTAGAGCTGTTATGGGTTATATAGAAATGGTAATATTTTGGTTGCAAGTTTCCTTACAAGGAGAGCTACAATAGGACAGATCACAATAGTGGTCTGAGATCAGCATCTCATAGATGAGTGGGTACAAAGTGAGGAGTTAAGGTGAGAGTGAGATATAGGCAGATAAGAGTTTGAGTGACATAGTGTGAGGGTTTCCTAAAATTATGTAGTCTATAGAGGCGTAATGCCTCTAGGACAGGGATTACTAGACTACTCTAAGAGAGTCGAGAGATTAGAGTGGGTGGCTCAGCCACCAGACAAGACACATGAATCACCACCATAGCCTCCTCCTATACATGAGAGAGGCAGTCAATCATAGGTCCAGGATTAGGCCTAGATTTTTAATACCCTTGTGGCACTTGATGTATATTTGAGACAACTATCCATATTTTGGATCCCATATTGTACTTGATTGATCATTATATATATATATATATATATATATATATATATATATATATATATATATATATATATATATATATATATATATATATATATGAGATATTGGATTTGGTTTATGCCATTGTGTACTTGTCCCTTTTCTTGCTTATTTTATGGATTTTTTATGTGTATTTCAGCACTTATCTTTATGTATGTTTCCATGTGATGTTGTTATGTATGCCTATGTTTATATATACTCATGTCTACTTTCTTATGCGCATGGATGTATCTCTCTCATATATGTTGTAGCTTTCATGTTTATCATGTAGACTCATGATTTTAAAATTTAGCACTTGGATAGATGTGATGATGATATTAACCTCGTGTGATGATAGGAATAGAAGCATTAAGTTAATATGACTAATAAGAAGTGAAAGATGTGATCAAGAGGAAGTGAGAGAAGGTGAATGCAGTTAGTTCACTTGTTTGCAAAGGATAAAGAGAGAATTATCTCAACATGCATGTTGAAAAGAAAAACAAAAATGAACCCTAAAATGCAAACTAGTATGCAAATTTGTGATTGCAAGGGACACATATTAAGAATCTAATTTTTCATCATCGATCTCTATTAGGGACATCAAAAGATCATACAATTATCACTAGTATAACTATAAAGATATGTATATGATCTATATCAGATAGGTATGTGGGAACCTGACCTAAGCATCAAAGACATATAGGTCAACATGACTAATGCAATAAAGTTCCCTCAGTCTAATATAGCAAGATTGTGCTTGTATCAAGGCATAAGTGTTAGGATAACCCCCAAGAGTGGTCTTGTGAAAATAGACAAGGATGATATGTTGTAGATCCAAAATGTCAAGTAGGACAAGCATAAATGCTCATGACACTTTAGATCAACAAAGTATACCCATAAATAGGAAACACGTAAAATATGCCCCATGCCCCTAGTCTTTTAGACCATGACATCCTCGAGAGACGATTAGGGAGGGAAAACTTAGTAAAGAAAGAGACCCTAATAAGATAAATTGTTTGTGCCCCCTAGACCAAGATGAGAGTCGATTTCAAGCTAGGCAAGGCAAATTACGAATGAATTGAATGAGCACAAAGTAAGACTTATAGACATAGGTGCGAGGGTCTCAAGTAACACTTGTTTCCAAGTTTTTACCACTTGACATTTTTCTTTCAGGACTTTTTATGATTTATTGTATTTTTAAATTTTTTGATTTTTTTTTGTGATACATCAAAGTGCCTATTGCTATGCTTTTGCTAAGATGATCATTCTTTCAGGACATTTTATATTTTTAAGGATTTTTTCAACATCATATATGATTTTTAGGATCATGGAATATGTACAAGTAGCTTAACAATAAGAGTGTTATGCATTGAACTTCTTCAAATGGAGAATGTTGATAGTCTTAGGGAGTTGTTTCACCTTAGGTGTAGAAAGCTAATAGGCACATGATCCAAATGTAGCTGTGACAATATAGGGACCAAACCAATTAGGCTCGAACTTGCCTTTCTACTCTCTATTTTTTTTATTCTTTGGGTTCTCTCTAAAAACAAGCTTACCTAATTGGCATTTACAAGGATTGACTTTCTTGTTATAATTGGTAGACATCCTCTTTTGGTAAGCTTGCATGTGATTAAAAGTAACCTTCCAACACTCATCTAGAGTCTCAAACTCATGAATCCTCATAGCTCTATACTCCTCATCAGTGATTAATTTGTGCAAAGAGACTCATAAAGAGGGAATCCCAACTTCTAATGGAAGGGTAGCCTTGGAACCATAGACCAATCCAAAGGGCGTAGCCCCATTGGGAGTGCATATAGTGGTTCTATAGGCCCATAATGTCAAATCAATCTAAGTCCTATCCTCACATGTGAAATATTCTATGCAAAATTTTTATTAGTGTCTAGTTTGATATCCCAACTTGGCCATTCCCTTAGGGATAGTGTATGAAGAACCAATGTTGCTTGATTTTAAACTTCTTGCAAATTTGTCTTAGGTCCTTATTGTTAAACTATCCTCTATTTTCAGTGACTATGGAAGAAGGAATACCATATTGGAAAATGATGTCTAGTATAAACAAGGCAACATGTTTTCCTGTAGTAGTAGAAAGTGGAACGACTTCAACCCATTTAGTGAAATACTTAGTAGTTGTGATAATGAACTTGTGTCTGCTAGATGAACTTGGGTGAATCTTGCCAACCAGGTCAAAGGCCCATTTCTAGACAAGCTAGTGTATTATAGAAGGGATGAGTTCATTCCCTAAAGTATGAATCAAGTTACCATGTAGTTGACACATCTTATAGGATTTAGCATATTAGAAGGAATCATCTTGCATAGTTGGCCACTAATATCCCACCCTAAGAAAATTCTAAGAAAGTGTAATGTAATTAGAATATGACCCATTAATATCATTGTGAACTTTGGCTAATGCCTTTTCATATCATCTATCTCAAGACCATAAGGAGTGTTCTGTCTAATCTCTTTCTATATAGGTCACCAGAGATGAGAGTGTAGTGGGAAGCATTACTGATAAGCTGACATTTTTCATTGTGTGTAAGGTTTTCAAGAATGATTTGATCTTGAAAATCAGAGAAAATGGTGGAATAGCAAGAGGAATCATGACTATAAATAGTGTAAATTACTTGGTCATCTAAGAAGTCATAAGAGGGATGATGCAATTCTTCCACCAGGAACTTGAAGTGAGATTCATGCTCTTGTAGTTGTGAGATAGATGCCAAAGTTTCCAAGGCATCGATAACCTTATTTTCTTCCCTAGGAATTTGTTGGAAGGTAACAAATGTGAAGTTATTCCTTAAGGAATCAACCAATTTCTTGTAAGGTGTTATCTTGTCATCCTTATTTTGTTACTCATTGTTCACTTGATTGATGACAAGTTGGGAATCTCCATAGATATGTAGCGTTGTTATTATCCATTCAAGGGATAGCTTACTTCTATTAGTCAGAGCCTTATATTCATCTATATTATTTATGCATGGGAATAATAGCTTGTAAGATTTTGGAATGGTGTATCCATGAGATGTGAAAAACATAATTCCAACACCAATTCCCTTTTGAGTATAAGACCCAACAAAGAACATCTTCCAAGTTCATTCTATAACATACATGATAGATTTATCTAGGAAGTCAATCTACATAAGAGTGTTATCTGTGATTGGAAAATCAAAAATAGTTTGTCCTTTAATGGTCTTATAGTTGACATATTGAATCTCAAATTCAAATAGAATCATCATCCATTTTTCTATTCTACCCATAAGCATAGCCTTAATCAAGAGATATTTCAAAGGATCAATTTTTGTAACTAGTTTTGTGGTATGTTAGAGCATGTAGTGGAAAAGTTTTTGTGATGCAAAAACTACAACAAAACAAGACTTTTTTAAAAAAATTATAATTGATATCATAATGACTAATGTATGGCTGATGTAGTATATAACTCTTTCTTTACCATTCTCATCATGTTGTATTAACAAAGATCCTAGGGAATTTTTAATAGTTGAGATGTGGAGAATAATGACTTCCCCTGAATTGGAGGCATTGGGATAGGTGGTCATGATAGATACTCTTTGATTTGAGAAAGGCTCTTCTCACACTCCTCATTCCATATACATGTTGTCTCTTTATGTAGATTTTTGTTAAATAGTTGTGGTATATTAGCTAATTGAGAGATGAACCTCCTAATAGATTGAAGGAATCCTTTCAAACTTCATAGTTGACTAATGTTCTTGGAAAGCAGCATCTCCATAATGACTTGTACCTTTTTTAGATCAACCTCTATACCCTTCATTAAGATTATGTATCCTAATAGTTTTCCAATGTGACACCAAAAGCACACTTTTTGGGGTTAATCCTGAGTTGAAATTGTTCCATGTATTCTAGTATCAAACTCAGGGTAGACAAGTGAGTGCTTCATTGTTTTGATTTTGTGGGAGTATCATTAATGTTATCCTCCATGTTTTTATACATAATATCATGAAATATTGTGGTCATAGATCTCTAGTATGTGGAACTTTCTTTTTTTAGCCCAAAGAGCATGATGTTCCAATAGAAAGTACCCTATGTGTAAGTGAAAGTTGTTTTCTTCTGATCTTTGGGAGCTATCTTGATCTAATTGTACCCTGAGAAGCCATCCATTAGAAAATATATCTCATATCTTGTAGTCATGTCTACTATCATATCTATGTTTAGTAGTAGAAAATCATCTTTTGGGCATGCCTTATTCAAGTCCCTAAAATCAATGCAAACACAAATGAATTTTTCATGTTTGAAGACAGGTACTATATTAGATATCATTTTTTCATAGTCAATAGCTCTAATAAACTTGGCACTTAGTAGCTTCTCTAGTTCATCTTTGACTAACAAGGCAATATGAGGATGTATCTTTTTCAACTTGTGTTTAACAGGTTTAACATTAGGAGCTATAGAGAGGTGATGCATAATAAGCTCTTTATCTAAGCTAGGAATATCAGCATAGATCCATGCGAAGTTAATCTTTTTCTCCTTGATGAACTATGTGAATTAGTCTTTTTCCTTTTCTGATAAATATTAAGCCACATGTATGATCATGTGAAATTCTTCAATACCCAAGTTGATAGGTTGTGTCAATTAAATATAAAACTGATGATCTATCCTAAAAATAGCTTGGGAGACTACCCAGTACCTCATCCTTACGTGCATCAAAGAGTTTATCACCTTCAAATATGTCTTTACTTTTACTTTTATTTGGTTTATATACTGCCACAAGGTGGTTTTCAACATCAAAACTCTAATTTTCATTTTTCTCATTAATTTGTGACTGAGATATTGGATGTCTATTTTGGTCATATTGATTTTTGGTTCACTAGTGGATGATACCATGGGTTCAATTGCATTTAGGTAATACATGATCTCATGATCATTTTGGAATGAGGGTAGCTTAGGTCTTTGATTTTGAATAGACCAATCTATGAGATCAGTTTACATGAGCGAAAGTGAGGTGGAAGCTTCAAGGTTGTTGATGTGAGAGGAATTGTCTTTGTTGATGATAGAGGTCAAGCCTATAGGGAAGGATCCAAAGGAATCCAAATCAAGATACATCCTATATGAATCAGTGTGGTCCACTAAGGCAGGTTATGAATCCAATTCATCTAACTCTACATTAGACTCATCAACTACATTTGGTTGGGTAACATAGGCATGTATCACATCCACACACAATTCAAAAGAGCCATCACAAAGGGATTCCCACTCATAATCCTAAGGTTAAGTGCTTTGATTATGGGCTACAAGTCTAGCAATGTTTATCTTGATTATCTCTGCATTAGGATTTTCAACATCTAATTCATCAAATTTGGGTTTCCTAGATGTGCATGCTTCAGTGGTGTTTTTTAGTAAAATAATATATCTTATCCCCAAAGAAGGGAGGTAGAAGGGGTCAAGTCCTCTTCATGAGTCAAAGCAATAATAGTAGATTGCATATCATCTTTAGATTCACTAGTTGTAGGGACCTCTCTATCAAATCATGGTAAGTTATCTTCAACATTGTACCCTAAGCTTGTAGTATATTTTACTTTTCATCCCTTGGTATGACTTAGGGGTTCTAAAAGAGCATTCTTATTGTGATTCAAAGGTCCTTGACTAGGGTAACCCATTTTTGTCAAAAATTGGTATCCTTTCCCTTATCTTTTAAGAGAGATAGGGGTAGTTAGGATGACTTCATTATTATCCTCTTCCTCTCTATAGATCTAATCTCTAATAGCTTGGTCTTCCTTTTCATCTTCTAAAGGAAAATAAGATTGAACAAAAGTACCAAAGACGAACATAGTAGAAGTTGAAGGCTTCATTTTCTTAGAAGGTTTTTTGTAGGAGCATGGAGAAATAGGTAACGATGCAATGGAATCCAATATATGCTCCCCCATCCCAATACTCATCAATTTTAGCTTCTTTTTATGTTCTGTAAGAGATAGTCTAGTGTTGCTAGAGGGTTAATTATGTGGCACTAGTGACTCTGCAGTAGTAAGCATGTTGATATATATAGAATTGTCTCCTATGATCATTATTTCTGCACCATTGAACAAAAAATTGATACATTGGTGATATGTTGATGGTACAAGTTGCATTTGATTGATTCATGGTCAACCTAATAAAATATTTTAAGCAAGTGGGAAGTCTAACACTTGGAAGACTATGTGTTTCTCCATGGAACCCACACAAATAGGAAGCAGAATTAGGCCTTTGGAAGACCATTCAACCTCATCATAGTTGATAATTATCTTGTTTCTAGGGTCAGTTGAAAATTATGATATTCCCAATTGTTGAATTATACTGAAGGAAACAGTATTTAACCCAACACCATTGTTTATCAATACTTATCACACTCAGGTGCAGTAGATCTGACCTTCGATATGGAGGGCAAGATTGTGGGGATGACTAAGAGATTTTTCATCTTCTTCAAAAATGTAAGATAATGAAGCAAGGAAATGTGGTTTACCATAGCTTGGAACTATTCAACATCAATATATGTAAGTAGGTTGGTTGTGCATAAAGCGTTCTCTAGGATCTCCTTGTATAAAGGAAACAACTCTAGCAATTTGAAAATGAAGATTGTTAGAAACATGTTCAATGCTCCCCTCAGGATTTGTGACAAGCTTTTAACTACCTCCTATGTACTATAATTTTAGTGGTTGTATCAAGCATTGACAGATCAGTCTTTTGGTGCAACATCAACCCCACTCTAACAAGTGGTATTAGAGCTTGGTCACAAGTTTGAATCCTTAGACCATCGAGTAACACTAAGGAGGAGATTTTTGGAAACATGTTCAAAACTCCCCTTTATATTTGTGACAAGGGCTTAAGCACCTCCTATGTACTATAAGTTAAGTTATTGTATCAGGTATTCACAGATTGGTCTTTCAGTGCGATGACAACCCCCCTCTAACAAAGATTTGTGTGGGAGTCCACTATAATTGACTCACAAGGTCATAACTAAATATAGCTAGTGGAAACACGTATTTGGAAGATGACGCATGCTTAGTATCATCATCCACTTTGAGAAAAACCTTAGATTTCCCCCTAGTGATAGTGTTTAAGGTCTCACCATTTGAAAATGAGGAATTTTCCATCCTAAGTGACACCATGCACCTAGTGTCTTTGAAGTGTTGATTAGAATTGTGTGTTCTCAAGACCACCTTAGGTTTCTCATAGTCAATTTCATAATTGGGTTCCTTATCTAATTTTGGGCCCATCATGTACATGATTTCACTTATGGGCTCAATCATGTTGGTCACATTATCCATGTTGGCATACGCATAGCTAATCTTGGTGTAATTGTCCCTTTTGTTATCTTTTGATGTCTCTTCTTTTTCATATTCAAGCAACGGTTATTTAAAAACCTTATGGTCAATTTTTTTTACTAAGTCATCCATGAAAATTTTTCTCTCATTGATAAGATCTTGAATGGCATCCCTGATCTTGTAGTAAATATTAGTTTTATGACCTTTATTCCTATGGTAATTGCAATATTGGTCATCTCTCCACCAATCAAGTTTTACAGGTGGATCATAGGGTCATAAATGTTGGAATTCTTTAGAATAAATGAGAGGGGGGATGAATCAGTTATCTAAGGTCCAAATATAAAAATAAAACTTTTTAGTTCTTAACAAATTCATATCCATAAAACCATGGCATGCATGCATCCATTAGATCATACATGATGAAGGGTGCATCATTCAATTTCTCACTAAAATAAGAAATAGACCTTCCTTCTTGGCTCATAACAGCTTCTATTGTAGTACCACTAGCATCACAATCTCCTTGAAACACCTTGTTAAAATAAGGAAGTGCTAAAACAGGTTGCTCATTAACTTTTTGTTTCAAAAAATGAAAACTCTTATCTACTCCTATAGTCCAGTTAAATCCTTTCCTATCCCCTCTCATTGTTTTAGTCAAGGGTGCACAAATATTGCTAAAACCTCTTATGAACTTTTTGTAAAACTCTTCACTTTCTATTTGTGTCACTCTATGTACTTCCTTGTTTAGAAAATTGGCTTCTGAAACCAAATCCATATGGTGATTGATCTTCCTCATTGGGGGCGGTCCATTAGGTACATTATCTGATACAATATAAAAAATATCTCCCAACACGTCTGCAAATTTTGCAAGTACCTCCTCTACTTCTTTACTATCTTTTGGAATTATAGAAAAAAACATATTCTCATGCTTCATACCTTTGAGAAACTCTTTTCCATCAACAAAACATATTTTGGCAGCACTACATACCTTTTCTTATTTATCCTTCAACAGTTTCAACTTACGTTTCACTCCATCCTTCGTCAAAGTGTAGGTATTTTCTCACCCATCGTGTACAACATGCTTGCCAAACTATCATGGCCTACCCAAAAACATATGGCCTATGTCCATAGGTATAATATCACATAGTACCTCATCCTAGTAGCTTCCAATCTTGAACTTCATTGAGC
This sequence comes from Cupressus sempervirens, assembly GCA_028749045.1. Classification (NCBI taxonomy): domain Eukaryota; kingdom Viridiplantae; phylum Streptophyta; class Pinopsida; order Cupressales; family Cupressaceae; genus Cupressus; species Cupressus sempervirens. Next base: position 635,874,877 of record CM053783.1, on the reverse strand, counting down.
ACTGCTCATTGACCATGACCATGTGGTCATCTTGCACCCAAGCAATATGGTATGGATGCGGGTGTTTCTATCTCTTTAGCTTCAACTTGGTGACCATAATTTCTAACACTATATTTTCAGTACTCTCACCATCAATTATTACATCACAACACTTATCTTCACATCTACACCTTGTGCAAAACAAGCTCCTTCTTTGATCAAGTTCATTCTCACCACTCAACAACACTCTTTTGTTAACTAGGACTTCTCCTCTTTTAGCATTTTCAGGATATGATGATCTGGCATCTTCATCAACATGTGCAACTCTAGCCTGTCCTTCTGTTCTCCGATCTATCCTTCCTTGGTGTTGGGTACAATCAAATGTTCTATGCCCTTCTTCTCTGCAGTGAAAAAATTTCCCATAGAAGCATCCTCTTCCAAATCTTTGTCCTCTGCCTCTTCCTCTCTGATCTCTATTATTCTGATCATGAAAATGATTGGAATTGTTTCCCCTATGGTTCTAAATACTACACCCATCCTCATAATTGTTCTTCTAATCATCATTACAACCTCCATAAGATAGTCTGCTAGATCTTCTACTGTGACCTCTTTCACTATTCTTGTTGTCAAAATTATTGCTCGATTGTTCCTCAACTTTTAGGGGAAATTGTTATGCCTCCTTAATATTATTAATTTGAACAAAAATTATCTTGTCCTAAATACTTGGCCTTAACCCATTAAGATGATGCACCACTTTTCCCTTATCAGCTTCTACATGGCCAATTCTAATGAGAACTCAGTAGAACTCTTCAATATACTCTTGAACAAATTTTTTTTCTTGCTTCATCCCTTGCATTTTCTTCAATAGATCAAGCTCATAATCCACAAAAATGATCTATCACTTCATTTTAGCTACCATCTGATCCCATCTAGTGATTATGTCATTTCCTCTTTTATTTTGATCCAACTAGATGTCTTGCTACCAAATCTTTGCATGACCCTTCAGTTTGGCCTTCGCAAACTTGACCATATCCAAATCCTCAATATCTTCATATTCAAAGTTCTCTTTCAATTCATTGATCCAATCAATCAATTGCTCTAGGTTGAGATTTCTTGAAAATGTGGGAACATCAAACTTAGGTGTTTTTCCAATACTAGAAATGACCCTAAAAAGCTTCGCTTCCTCTAGGTTAAGAACTTCCTCTACTTTGACATTTTCTTCTACTTTTTTCCTCATCCTTGCTTTCATTTCTTATGGGAAGATTTATTCCTCTATGTAGTTTTTTTTCCAATTCTTGTATTTGTTTTTGGAGGGCTCAGAAACCCTCAGGTGTAACACCTATAGCTCTTCCACCAGGCTCTCTTCATTGAGGCATTTTTTGCACTTCCACTGAAACCCTAGTTCAAGCTGTCTCACAGTCAATGATCTGTCTACACACTTAGCCCAAACCACGATCCTAGTACGAAATGCCTCATAGTTGGTGATCTATCCACACACTAAAGAACTCTAGCTCTAATACCACTTGATGAAGGGTGGTCCCCTTAATACCACAAACCATAATAGAAAATAAAGAAACAACAACAAATTTGAGAACAAAATAAGGACTTCTTATTTGCACCACAAATACAAAATTACAAAACTCACAAGTACAATATGTTAACCCACATGGGTGTCTTCATTACAATCATCTGCAAAACAAGCTGCAAACTATCACCCAAAGCTACCTAAGACAATGTTTAGGTCTTTATTAAATAGGCAATTGTCTACCACCTAGGAAGGTTCTAGACAATGAAACTTAATACCTAGGGCCAAAAAAACCTAACAATACACATACAGTTGGCCAAATACATCTTTGACAATTATTTTAGATATTTTGGGTAACCCAACTTTGTAACACCATAACTCCCGAATTGTTTCTTTGATTGGCTATTATAACCACTTTTCAAAAATGCTAGCTCCTGACCTATAGGCTCGAAACTACACAAGTGCCCTTCCATTGAGTTTTCAAACCTCATTTAGGCACTCTAAGGCCTTTAATGGTGAGCTTGAAGATTTTTCCACAAATTATTCCATCGAACATCCATAATAACTTCTTTGATACTTAAGCTGGAGCAATGAAATTTTTATAGTAGGCTTATAAATCTATAATGAACCTTCATATAGAAAATGAGAACATTTTGAGCTTGTATGAGAAACTTACTAAAAATAGCAAGTTCCTATAAACACTAACCACCCTATCTACTAGTCCTTATTAAAATAGAAAAGACTGAAAAGACAATATTTTTGGGTGATGTAAGATTGCTCTTACACCCATGTTGCTCCTACATCAATATAATATCTTAACTTAGTAGGTCAATGTCCTAGGTCAAAATAAGTTTGCAAAAATGTAAACATGAAATACTACAAACTCATTCACACAATTTGACACAAGGATTTTATGCGAAAACCCAATTTGGGAAAAATCACTAGTAACATGCTTCCCAATTTCCCTCTTCTGAAGTGATACCCTGTTAAGGACCAACCCTATTAAAGGTTACAATACACACTATTAAATGTGACCTAGTTAAAGGATTTCAATCACCCTATTAGGAATGAGCCTTATTAAAGGACTTTAGAACATTCCATTAAAAAGTCACCTAGTTAAAGGATTTGCAAATGACTATTAGGTCAACCTTAATCTAAAGGATTTATCAACACTAATATAGTTGTTAGAAAGTAACAACAGGACTTGATCTTGTTAAATCTGTAACTTCTATTTCATACTGATCTAATTGTACTGATCATACAGATCTAATCATGCATGAAATGCCTTACTAATGAAGGCCTATATATAATTGTTCCTTGTTTAGGCATGATCAATGTCTCCTTTGGGATAAGGGTATTTGAGTATGAACTTAACTAATCTTAGTTAGTTTGATTACAAAAGCTCTTCCTCCTTTGATGTTGATTATGAGAAAATAATTTAGGGTCGACCTAGATAGGGTCATGTCCCTTCAAGGGAAATTCCCTTTGCTTTCCTTATTTATATAGGGTATATTTGTAGATAATGAACACACAAATAACACACGGTATGTTTCTTTACCAATAATCCCCTATTAGAATACTTGCAGAGATAAAATATTTTCCATAATAATATTTATATTATTGGTAGCACTTCATACAATTTCAATTATAGAAGATCATCTTCAACAAAAGCAAAAAGGCATTGTATATTTGGAAGTTCATAATGTGTAGAAACTTTAGAGATCTAATAATAAAATACAACTCACTTATAGATTATAGATCTCTAGTTCAGTCCTCCATTTTGCTTGGCATTCATACTCTTCATCTCTAACAACTGATTCACCCTTCAAGCATTCAACTTCTTAATCCTTCTTGCTTTGTATGCCAATTGTAATCTCTTCTATCTAGCCACCAAATGAAGCAACACTCTAGACTTAATGTCTTCCTTATATTCTTGCACATGAAAACCTTTTCTTCTAGCCTGCTATCTCTATAAATATCAAATTTAGATCTTTTATCGCTTAACCACAATCGTCCATTTTAGGGTTAGATAAGATTTAATGAATCTACCCACTTTTTTATTTTAGTTCCTTTAGAAACTTCTACAATCTTCCTTGAATTTGCTTCAAACTAGTTCATCTTGAATCTTGTGCCACCACCTCATTATACTTATCTTCCACATGCTTCACATAATTCAATAAATTAAATTAGTCAGCTTAGATTTGTCAAATATTTGATTTAACATTTTTTACTATCACTCGACATCTACACTATTCACTTGGCAATAACAGTCTTCTGATGCTCAACCAACACTAGGTTACTCAGAACCAACTATGTCTTCTCAACTCAGTCACTGGTATTATTTCCCTGATGCTTGGCACTTACTAAATTTTACTGATGCTCGACATATACTAACTTTCTTCTCAGCCTGAACTAGAATTTTCTCGACTTACACTATTTTCTTGGCTAGGCTTGGCAGATACTTTTTATGAAAACATTTTTTTAGGAAGCTCCTAAAGTAAGATCTATTACACCAAATTTTTAAAATATGACATTCAACTCAATTGATGTATGGCACTACTCTTGCTTCTTAAGTAGCTTTAGATAGGAGTATCACCCCTAGTTTACTTCTAAGATATTCATGGGCATCCTTAGGTAAAGTTTTTATGAAAATATTAGTTATTTGTTCTTTTGTATTCACATATTATATTCTCACTTCTTTGTCTTGAACCAACTCTCTCAAGTAATGATACTTGACTGCAATGTGCTTTGTCTTTGTGTGCATCATAGGGTTCTTTGATATGTTTATAGCAGTTGTGTTATCACAATCAAGTACCACCAATTCAGTAATATTTTCCTCCATTCCTTTGAGTAGTTTTTTGATCCATACCACATTTATACAATTCACTATAGCAGCGACATATTTAGCTTCAGCAATAGATTGACATATATAATTTTGTTTCTTACTGGTCTAGGTGACCAATCTCTTTCATAAGAAAAATGCTCCACCACTTGTACTCTTTATGTCATCAATGTTTCCAGCCCAATCAAGATTTGTATAGGCTCTTAATTCAAACTTATCATTTTTCTTGTAGTATAGACCATAATCTTCTATTCCTTTCCAATATCTCACGATCCTTTTAACAACCATCAAATGATTCTCCTTAGAATTTTCAAAAAACTATGCAACAGTCCCAACATCTAATGCAATGACAGGTCTTCTATGTACTACATATTGCAACTTGTCAATCATAGACCTTTACAATGTTTGATTTACTTCAGCAAAATCATTAGTTTTTGATAGTTTGCATCTTGTCACCATAGGAGTGCTAATATGTTTTGAATCCTCCATACCAAAAGTTTTCAATATTTCCTTTACATACATTGACTAAGTGATGTAAATACCATATTTCATCTGATATACTTGTAAATCAAAAAAGAACTTTATCTCTCCAAACATAGACATCTCAAATTCTTTCTTCATTTTATTTGTAAATGTCTTACACAATTCATTTTGTCCTCCAAATATGATATCACCAACAAAAATTTCAGCTAGTAAAATCCCTTTACTTACTATCTTCAAATACATATTTTCATTATCACTAGTCTTCTCAAAACCAATATTCACAAGATAATTATGAAGCGTTTCATACCATGCTCTTGGGTCCTGCTTTAACCATATAAATATTTTTGTAATCTACATACCATGTTCTTAATTTTTGGATCAACAAATCCTTCTAGTTGTTCAATGTAAACCTCATCTTCTAGTATACCATTCAAAAATGTTGACTTCACATCCATTTGATAAACTTTGAAACCTTTGTATGCAAAGTAAGCAAGCAAAGTTCTTACTCCTTTCAATCTTGCAACTAGGGAAAATGTCCCTCCATAGTCAACTCCCTCTTCTTATGCATATCCCTTGCAAACTAATCTTTCCTTATTCCTTGTGACTTCACCATTTTCATCCAATTTCTTTTTTGTACACCCACTTGGTTCCAATTACATTCTTGTTTTCTAGTCTAGGTACTAGAGTCCATGTTTTGTTCTTCTCAAGCTAATAAATCTCTTCTTTCATGACTCTACTCCAGTCTTCATTCTCTAATGCATCCTTCACTGCATTAGGTTCATGCATGCTCAAAAAACATGTATCACTTTTATACTTATTCCTTGTCATTGGTCTAACTTCTTTATCTCCAATAGTTTGTTCAGCAGGGTGATGTCTCCTGACATACTTTGAGAATCTCGATTCTACTCTTCTTTCTTTAATGGGTCTATCAACTTAAAAATAACTATGTACTCTTCTATTAGGTAAATCAACATTTCTTTCATGTACATTGATGTCAAAATCAGAATGTACCTTAGCTTTTATCTACAAATCATCTCATGATGCAACTCGGCATTGATTGCATATGACTCGACAATCACTGATACTTGTTGTTGTTGATTTACACCTTGGTTCACAGCTCTATTAGCATTCATGTCTTCATAGTAGTATATGAAGGTTTTGTACTCTTTAGGTTCCTTCTTAAGTTCAACTTTATGTACATCTGTATATTCATCAAACTTCACATTTGCACTTTCCACAACTTTGTTAGCATTAGTATTTAAACACTTATAAGCTTTACTTCTTGTGTAATAGCCTAGGAATATACCCTCTTCACTTTTAGCATCAATTTTATCATTCTTGTTGTCCTTAAGAATGTAAAACTTGCTTCCAAAGACCTTAAAATATTTTACATTGGGCAAGTATCCATACCATAGTTCAAAAGGTGTGGAATGTGTACCTTTCTTGACTTGTACTCGGTTCAAGGTATAAACAATTGTACTTACAACTTCTCTCCAGTATTTCAAAGAAATATTCTTCTCCATCATCACTGTTCTAGCACTGTCCATTACAGATATGTTCCTCCTTTCAGCAATCTCATTTTGTGGAGGGATCCTAGATGCAAAATTTTGTCTTTTGATTCCTCTATTATTACAGAATATCTTAAACTCATTTGATGTAAATTTTCCACCTTTGTTAGATCTCAGACATTTCAAGATTTTTCCAATCTCCTTTTCAACTCTTGCCAAATACCACTTAAACATTTGAAATGCATCAAAAATTTGTTTCAAAAGCATAACTGTCATCATCCTAGAATAATCCTCAACAAATAGGATAATGTACATGTCATCTTTGTAGCTTTGCACATCAATTGGTCAACTAAAATCAGTATGAACTAATTCCAAAATTTATTTTGAGCAGTGAGTCTTACTTTTAAAACTAGATTTTGTCATCTTGCCTAATTGACATTGTTTGCAAATCACGCTATCAAGTTTCTTTAGTTTTGGCAAACCTTTGAATCTTTTCATATTATTGATACTAACTAAGTTATCAAAGTTAACATGACATAACCTTGTGTTCCATACCCACACATCATTAAAATCTACAAGAAAAATAGCATCATTCATGTTAAGATAAAATAGATTATGGCTAGTCTAATCTCCATCTCCAATTAGTTTTCCATCGGTGTCATAGATCTTTTCTTTCTTGTTATCAAATTCAACTTTCCAACCTGAAATATTCAGTTGTGACACACTCAACAAGTTATAGTTAAGTCCTCCTACATTTTCACACATGATCTTTTCTATCAATTTGATTGATCCTTTACCTTTTATCAAATAGGGTGCATCATTACCAAATCTAACACTATTTCCATTATAGTAATTGAGTGTAATGAACTTACTTTTATCTCCAGTCATGTGATGTGAACATCCACTATCAATGATTCATCTATCATTTTTTTTCCCATAAGATATCAATGCAATTTCTCCGTCTTCATTATAATCATCTTTCATAGAAACAAACACAACTTCATCACATGGTCATCAAATCCATATTTTGGTTCCTCTTCAGCAATGTATCAATACTTCTTTCCTTTGTCTTTATTATCTTTGTTGTTCATGTCTCTTTTAGCTCTGAATTTATCTCCACTTCTATTGTTCTGCTTCTCTTGACACCTAGCAGTAACATGACCAACCTCATTATAATTAAAACATATGATAGGTAGCTTACCTTTTTATTTCCCTTTGCCTCTATGAAATATCCTTGCTAGCATTGCTTCAAGCTCTTCTACATCATCTTCATCTGTATCATTGTCACTAGAAACATGCTTGACCTTTTATTTTTCTCTTTAGGTTCTTTCAATGTTAGTTTAGCTTTGAAAGAAAATTAAACATTTTCAGTTTTGAAATTATCAAAATTAGAGAATTCAAAAGCAATAAGTCTACCCATTAGTCCTTCAAGGATTAGATTACTATCATGAACACACCTTTGTTCTTATATGGTAGAGACTCTAATACCATAGATAGGAAGTAGGGTTCACAATACATTTTTTATCATAGTCTCATCTTCAATAACACCATTTTCTCCTCTAATGGCATTCACAACATCTTTGATTCTTCTACATAATTGGGCTATAGTCTCACCTTCTTGCATTCTCATGTCATTGAAATTTCCTCTTAGACTTTCAGCTTTGGCTCTTAGAACTTTCTTATCTCCTTCATAGATTGTCTCTATAGCATCCCACATATTCTTAAGAGAATTACATCCTTTGGTGTCATTGAACTTTGAGTAGCTTAGGGCAGAGGCAAGCTCTAACATTTCCTAATTGTGTTCTTTTTTCTTTTTCAGATCATTAGTAGTAAGGGCTCCAGTAGGATCAACATGCTCAGTGGTGATAGTAGATTGTGCATAGTCTCCAAGATCTCCTAGATGTAGCTTCATCAAACTTTTCCATGCAAGAAATTTACCCTTGTTCACTTTGGGCACCTCCTTTCTATACATCTTGATTTTTAGCTTTTGGTACCTTCAAACTATTTCCTCACAAGCACTAATGCTCTGATACCAATTGTTGGAATTCTTTAGAATAACTAAGAGGGGGGTTGAATTAGTTATCCAAAGTCCAAATGTACAAATAAAATTTTTCTTTGCTTAACATATTCATATCCATAAAACCATGACATGCATGCATCCATTAGATCATACAATATCTTAACTTAGTAGGTCACTGTCTTAGGTCAAAATAACTTTGCAGAAATGTAAATATGAAATACTACAAAATCTTTCACACAATTTGACACAAGGACTTTATGTGGAAACCCATTTTGGGAGAAACCACCAGTAACATGCTACCCAATTTCACTCTTATGAAGTAATGTCATGTTAAAGGCCAACCCTGTTAAAGGTTACAATACACACTATTAAATGTGACCCAAATAAAGGATTTCAATCACCCTGTTATGAGTGAGCCTTGTTAGAGTACTTTAAACCATTTCATGTTAAAGGATTTACAACTGACTATTAGGTCAACCTTAGTCCAAAGAATTTATCCACACTGATACAGTTGTTAGAAAGTAACAGCAGGACTTGTTCTGATAATAAAAGACAACTGACTTGTAGATTATAGATCTTTGTTTCAGTCCTCTATTCTTCTTGGCATTCATACTCTTAATCTCTAACATCTTGTTCACCCTTTAAGCATTCAACCGCTTAAGTCTTCTTGCTTTTTATGCTAATTACAGTCTCTTCTATTTGGCCACCAAATGAAGCAACACCCTAGCTTCTTATCTTCCTTAGGTTCTCACACATGACACCCTTTGTTTCTATCCTTCTATCCCTATAAATAAAGAATTTAGGTATTTTTCCACTTAACCACAACCATCCATTTTAGAGTTAGGTAAGATTCAATGAATCTACCCACATTTCCATTTTAGTTTCTCTAGAAACTTCTAAAATATTCCTTAAATTTTCCTTAAAAATGGTTCATCTTGAATTTTGTGCCACCAACTCATCATACTTATCTTCCATACTTTTCATATAATTTAAGAAATCAAAATAGTCATCTCATATCTGTCAAATCTTTGATTTAACACCTTTTACTGGCACTCGGCATCTACATTGTTCACTCGGCAATAACAGTCTTCTAATGCTCGTTCAAAACTAGGTTACTCAGCACCAACTATGTCTTCTCAGCTCAGTCACTACTGTTATTTCCCTGATACTCGGCACTTACTAAATTTAACTAATGCTTAGCATATACTAACTTTATGCTTGGCCCAAACTAAAATTTTCTTAGCTTACATTGTTTTATCAGCCAAGGTTGGCAGACACATTTTATGAAAACACTTCTTCTTGGCTTAGCTAAAGTAACTATTCACTTTAACCTTAAGTAGATCAACAATACATAATATCATCAACATCTTACTAACTTGGTCTTAGTGCTCCTCTTATACACCAAATAACTCAACCTTTCTCTAGGTTCTCTTGTTATTTTCTCTTTTCAAATCCTCTTCATCAATCAAACAAATGATAGCATCTAGACCAAAAAGCAATTGTCTCACTAACAAGTAGCAAGTTTGACACCATTAATAAAATAATGATTATTCCATGATAGGTTCTACACTTCAAACAATCTCTCTTCATCAATAAATTTTTGGGTAGTGTGACGAGCTTATTGGCAAGAAAAGTTTTCAAGACCACTTCATATGAATCAACTATTAGTGTGTAAGTATGTCTTAGTTTAGAGGATCTCTTAGTCTTGTCAAAAGATTGTGGCTTTGCAGTCTCTTGTTGTTTGGTATCATATATATGGCATTGGATAAGTTAAAGGTTGATTCCTTATTCTTAGGAGAGTCTACAACTCCATCGTTGACTACATACTTGTTCTTGTTCCAAAGTTTACCCTTATCCTTCCCATTTCCATTATCATTTTTATCCTTGTTGAGAATGATGTCAACCTTTTTGACAGACACATCCTCAATATGATAGGCACTTTCAACCATGTCATTGAATGAGGCAAACAATTTCTTCCTAAAATCATAATATAACTTGGGCACAAGTGTGTTGATGTATGAAGGTGTCAATTTTATCAATCTCAGGAATTTTTTGGGGATACCTAGAATGTAATGATCTCCGACATTGTTAGTATGTAGAAAATGGTTCCCCTTGTTTTTGTTTTATGTTGCACAAATTCAACATAGTAATAGGATGTTGTATGTTGTATGGTATTATGGGATAAATCTTTGTGCAAGTTCATCAAATGTTTTAAGGGGAGGCAACAATTTGGTGAACCATTCCATGGCTTGTCCCCTTAAGCTTCTAGGAAATAATCTCATGAGGTATTTGTCCTCATGCATGAATTCCATGCAAAGAGAATAGAAATGACATACATGGTCATATGGGTCCCCATTTCCTTCATATTTTTCATACTTAAGAACCTTTATATCCTAAGGAAATGGCACCATGTAGAGACTTCTACCAAATGGTAGAGCACATATAGATTCCACAAAAGATGTTTTGGGTTTCTCTTTTTCCATTTGTATATGAGCAAGTTGACTTCTTAACTCTTTCATTTCTTTTCTTAGGATCTTAGCTTCAATTGGTTCTCTTTTTTGTACGATCCTTTGAAGATCATAGTCATGAGGGAGTTTCCACCCCCAAGAAGTCATGTATTGAAAGTATTGGTCTCCATTTTGTTATGTAATTTTTTAGAAGAGTTCATCTTGTTGAAATATCATGAGATCCTCGCTAGTAACCTCATTATCTACCTCGCTCTCATGATGCGATTGTGAGGGTCTAGGTGGTAAGGAACATCCCACAATGTCCATCCTTGGAGATATTGGTGGCATGTTATTCACATCGTTGCCACAAGATGGGTTATTCATAAATAGGTTGTTGTAGTTGCCATGAGCATGTCAATTCTCAAATTTATGTAAATGAGTACTAGTCAAAGCGTGTGGGTGATATATTTATGTACCATCTATATGCCTAGCTTCTTCTAGTCTTTCTCTATCCAATCAAGATATTTATGTACCATTTTTTTGTATTTTCCTAATTGTGTCTCCTCAATTTTTCTTTCTTTTTTTCTTCTTTCTACTTTGTTTACCTTTTTTTATTTCCTTTTTTCTCTTTAAAAAGAAAAATATTCCTTTTTTCTTTTCTTTCTTTTTTTGGATGATGTGTAATTGTTCTTACACCCTAAATGATCTTGCATCAGATCGTTTGAACAATAGTAATAAACCAAAATAAGAACGTATTGATTTTAAAATTGTCAAAAAGAATCCAATTATAATGCAATGTTCTTCTTTAGACTGCCAAAATATCCTTACTATAATCTAATTTAAAAATCGTCACAACAAAGTCCATAATCTCCTCTAAAAAATTGCCACAATATTTTCATGTACTTCACCTCAAATTTGAAATGATCTTCATTTAACCCTCTATCAAAGTTGATTTATCTTCTTTTCATTTGCACACTTTTCTCTTCTCCGTTTCCAACCTTAAAATATATCTTCATATTTATTTCAAAGAGTATGATTGTTTAATAGATGTTCTTTTAAACATATTTACAATTTAAATGATGAATTGCATTCCTCCAAAACATAATGATTGTTGGAAAAGTCCATAGAATAGTAGATTTTTGAAGCCTATTAATTTATAACTCTTTCATTTGTTAACTTTCCTTTACGTGATTTTAAAACAAATCACAGTTCTTTAACCGTTGTATTCCTTATCATATCAGGCTTGTTCTTTATTGTTCCAATAGATGAATTTTTTTTCTATAAACTAATATCACTGCATAATAATACATAAGCCAATCATTAGGAAATGAGTATTGCTTCCACAAAATATATAAATCTTAATCATGAAGATAGTTGCATACTAAAGTTGCTATTTTGTTCATTCTTATCACCATCTATTGTCAAATAATATAGATTAATGCAATATGTTGATTGATAACTAAGATGACATATATATTATTTTTCCTTGCTCTTGGTCTAGAATGGCCATGTCGCTTCTCATTCTCTTGTTCTTCAAACATTCAAAGTTTCTTTTTTGGCATTTAAAAAAGGCATTCCTTTCATTTCTTCAAAAAGTAGAGAATCAATAACATCCTCCATATTTAAGGTGTTTAAAATATTTCCCATGATTATGCCCAAACTATCTTATGATTCTAGTAAGGAGTATAATAAATTTTGACACCTTCCTTTTTCATTCATCTTTAGCCCAACAAATTTTGACATCTTGTAATGTCCTGCTTAGGAACCCAAAATAAATAAATCTAATATGTTACAAAGTTTATTGAACTATTATTCTTTAAAATTTAAACACCATCAAAGTAACAATGTGGAAGCAATATACACAAATGCAATTACAATATAGATTTCATTCCTGAAGGGTTCTTTCATGTTGTGTCATGCTTAAGATAGTTTTATTAATAAGTTTAAGTCTCAATTACAATGTCCATAATCATAAAATGAATAAACACATACATAATCTCGTATACACATACATTAAAAAAAATTAATATGATAAAGTACATTCAGATAACATCATCCATTGTACATGTCGCAGGTTATGCAATAATAATTATAAGTACATCAATATACAATACGATATCTTGTAGTATCTCAAAATACAAGATACATAATATGTAGATACATCAAATGAATAGAAGTCCCCCAAGACAAGAACAAAAATGATAAAAGTATAATTGTATCCACAAACATCCGATAATTGTCAATCTGTGGGGGAACCCAATGGTAAGAAGTCACTACCTCCCGATCATGTGGTCACCTAATCAGGCTTCCACTCTCACCATGCATGAGAGATGATGTATGATCCACACATAGATAATCAAATCATAAAATAATCCCAGGCGAGGAATCTTGGTAGAAAAATCTACCTCAAAGGTACACAAACTACTGATAAAGAGAGATAACCAAAGTCAAACAAGATGTTCAACCAATTGTACACCACATATTGAGATCAACACCAAACACCAAATATAAATCAAGTCTCAAAATAAAGAGATATTGCACTGAAAGAATATTTGTTACCAAACCAAGTGTCAAAAGGAAAAAGCACATTAACCAATTGTATTATCTTAAAATGGAAGCACTTCCATGTTAAGAGCATTTAGCCCTCCGAGTAAGTGGTAAGGGGTCATGTCAAGCACCTTGAATAGGTCTTTGCATGGATCTAGCTATTTTTCCCTTGTTCTGCTTCTCCCTTTATTTCCAACCACTATGAAACTGAGGACTTTGACTTTCTAGGTCAAGGACAACCTAAAGGGTCAAGGTCAACCTCAACCTTGACCTAAGTCAAGGATGACCTTGACCGTGACCCTGACCCAGGTCTAATTTTCAAGTTTTTGGAGTTTCAAGATATCGGGCTTCGAAAAGTTTCATTTTCACGCTTCCAAGTCAGTTATTTCGGGTTTTGGAATGGTACTCTTAAATTACATTTAATCTAGGTCCATTTCTAGGGGTTACAGCTAATTGAGATTTAATGCTCCCATGTCGGCCTTCTCTAGAAGTTTGTTCCCTAGATCTCTCTATAAGGAAGCCTCCTCTCATTTTCTATAATGCATAAGAAGACAATATATCAGACTATCCATTATTTCAAGCAAGATCAAGCAAGAATTTTCAAGGAAGCATCCAAGCTATTGTCTATATTCAAGTTTTCCATTGAAGATCAAAGATTGAAGCATTCAATCCTTTGTAGAGAATTGGTTCAAGTTGCATTCAAGATTTATCAATCAAACCCTAGATCTAGCCATCATGATGGTGTAATCTTCCTTCAAGATCCTTTGTCCATCTTCAAGATCTATTCATTCTTTTCTCGAGGTGGATTCCAAGCATACAATCATGGAGGTTTTGATTTACATTTTTGAGTCCAAGCTTTCATATCAACATACTTGTTTACATTTCAAATACAATTGCATATCTATTGAATACCATAGCTTCATTGTTAGATTTACTTCTACTCCTTGCTACCATTCTCTATTTCAATTCCATTATTAAGGTTGATTCCAAACCAGGGTTTGACCAAGCCAAACCCCTCATCCAAACAAAAAAATATTTTTCTTGTAGGTACAGGTGTGGAATAGCGAATTGAAGTGCAGATTTGGATACCGCTTTTGCCGAAATTGTGGGCTCTACAAATAGAAATTTCATCAGAGCAGTGCAAGTCAAGGTCGACTTTTTGGGGTACAATTTTGCCCCAAGGTAATATTGTGCCCACTCTCTGGATCTAGGTTGACCTATCTTCAAAAGGACAATATTTATGGGTTTTCATCGTCTCAACATTTTCAGTCCAAAATAGGTTGCGAAATTCTCTGAAACTGTGCACAGACATCAGAAATCAACATTTTCCATATTCGCCCTATTTTAAGGTTAGTATTTGTCTTCTATTCATTCTAGATTTCAAGCACACACTTTCTATTGTGGATTATGGGATTTCCTCCTTTCTTCATATTCTCCATTGATTGATTCATTTGTATATTGATCACATCCTTGTGATTGATCAATTTGGATCTTTCCTTTTGGAAATTTGGGTTAAGGATGGGTCCTATATTCCCCCTCATATCATCCTTTCAATCCATTCCCTTTTTCTTTCTATTCAACAATAGATAATCACTTGTCACTATTGAAAGTAAATCACCATAAATATATAACATCCAAAAATAGAACACCACCAATGAATAAGTGATACTCATCAATAAAATTCAATTGTCAATAGTAAATGACATATAATCAATAAGTAACAACTCACAATAAATAGACCATCAAAAAAAACATCCAACAAGTACACCACAAGAGGTAAATATAAAGAAAACATGAAGGAGACTCAAGCTACATACTATGGAGTGTCATCACATGAGCCAAATTTGAGGTTATTTTGGCAATCTCTCAAGACCCTAGCCCATTAGTGACTCTATGCAAAACCAAAATACCCTCTCATGAAGACGAGGAAACTAGTCATATCTCTCAGAGTATCATCACAATCTCATCCTTAGCCTATACAAGAATTCAAGGCATGGATGAGGTAAAATCTCTAACTTATCTTTTTAATTTATCTCAAGGCATGGTGAGGTAAGATTTGTAATTATTATGTTATCACTTATTACACAAATTACAATGAGTTACCCTAACAGCCACTTTGGGTCTCGGCCCCCATCACAAGCCACTCTCATAGACATGCACCTAAAATACCACAAACCACAAACCACAAACCACAATTATGTCCCATACTACAAAAGTAATATTGATTGAATTTTGTTTCTTAAAAGAAAACTCGAAAATAACATTAGTTATCAAAATCCAAGTTCTCATCAATGCTCATCATAAGAAATATCATAAAATAAATCTCAATTTGAATTATAAAATACGTCATGACATCCAATCAAATAACCATCATAAAAGGACATGAAGAATATAGATTTTTTTAAACAAATTTACTACCATGGTTTTCAAACCCTGCCTTAATATGTTGCTACTAATCCGAAAGATTTGGTGAAAATCCAAAACCCTCAAACCTTCCAATAATTCTTTTGCTTCCATTCCAAAATTTGCTCCCCAAAACCTGTCTCCCCCAAATGAATTACAAACCCTCTAATAAAGAACCATAACCCTAACTAGGGTTTATGTTCTCCAATATTTTAAAAGCCACTAACTTTATTAAAAACATTAATTGTTTAATCCTTTTCATGCACACTCAAAGAATTATTTAATTAAAATATTATTTTAATTCTTTTTTTCTAATTTATTAAATTGTTCAAGTGTAATAAAAAGCATAATTTTATTATTTGAATTAATAATAATAATTAAAGTTGATTATTTAAATGTAACTCTAATTTAATTATTAACTAAAGAATTACAATAACACTATATGAACTCTAATAATTAAATCCCTTTTTATCCAATATCTTAATTTAGACTTTTATATTAAATCTTTTAAACTAAAACACATTTAATTAATTTCTAATTAATTAAATTGTTAATCTAACGGCAAGACATATTGTCAACTAGTGTCAAAATACTTAGTCATTATGGGAAGTTAGTAGTGACTGAGCTACTAGATAACAATGTTAACTGAGTTCATGAATGAATCAAGCTAACAATGTTAACCAAGTATGAATGAAACTGAGTCAATCGAGTTGCAATGTCAACTGAGTTGACAGTTCCCACTGAGTTGTAGTGTCAACCAAGTTGATAGTATCCATTGAGCTCCAGTGTAAACCAAGTCAATAGAGTATTCTTATTTCAAGATGATAACCAAGCAGACAAAGCAATGTGAACCAAGCCAACAGTGTTTGTCAAGTGATCAATATGAACCAAGCATTCGGTATCAACCGAGTGTCAGAGTTAGCCAAGGTGACAATGTTTCCTGAGTATCTACAGTATCACTTGAGTGAGCCATTAGGCCCGAGTTATAGCACTAAGCCGACTTGATTCTTATTTTGGAACTATTTATGTTATAGCCAACCTATAATGAAATTATTTGGATGGATATAAGATATTTTGTTTATCTAAATGATATATAGAAGAAATACTATGAGTTGAAGAACATTGTTTACAAGCGAATATGGAAAAGCAAAATATTTAAAAGGCTACAAGCAACATAAGGTAGAGACTCGTCTATCACAATCAGGTGATCAGTTTACTTTGAAGGACCTTCAACAACAATCATAGTTGCATATCAGAGATCAATTCACTAATTCATCCTAACAGGTGCATCAATCCTAAATCCTTTAATAGGGTGTCCTTTGCAGAAACTCCTAATAGAGTACATACTTAATTATATTGTATAAATCCTTTCACAAGGTGGACCTAGCAGTCCTTATTACTCTTAACTGAGTAGATCACCAGAAGTGATCAATTGTAAGCCTTAACAGGCCAACTTTATTACTACAGTAGTAAAGCATTGTGAGTGTCATCCTCACCCTAGTTTTAGCTTCTAATTGGAGGGTTCTAGGTTACCAAATATTGTGTTATGGTGTTGCTACTTTCTTGTTTTATGTTTCATGCGTGCAAGTAGATTAATTAACTTTAAAAAGTGGATTAAGTGAATGAATTTTTAAGTGGTTCCTAATTCACCCCCTCCCCCTTCTCAGTCACCTAGCTTGCATTACATTTCTAACAATTAGTATCGAAACAAGGTTCTCTTATTAGAAGTTTTAGCATAGAAGCTAGAGAAAGCCATTGAAAATGAAAAGTTGGATCTACATGTGGCCATAGAACAAATCAAGAAAATGAAGAATCAACTCTCTCAATCCCTGAAAAGAAGAAAAGAATTAGCAACACAAATGAATGACAATCTATACATGGAAGAAAGAATTGAAGATATTTGTGGAGAGAGAAGCTCAGATGAAGCAAATGCAGCTATAAAAAATCCACTTGGAAGGAACCTTATTCTACAAGAAGTTAGAAAATTGAAAAAAGAACATGAGATTCATTCAATCAGGATATGTGAAGTCATGGAATAGAAGAATCAAGCTGAAAATGATAAAAATATGGTAGAAGAAGGCAGAAAATTACTCACACTAGGTTAGAAGAAAAGGACAATGAAATCCACCATCTCTCACTACAACAGGCAGATATGGTAAATCAGTTGAATAGTACAAATCAAGAAGTCATCAATCTAAGGACAAAAAAAGAAAGACTCATAAATGATCTTAGAACAAAAAAAGAAATCAATGAAAGAATGATGAGATCACACGATAGCATGGATCAGTTAGTTGAGCTATCTCAAAATAGACAAAAGGGAAAGACAGTATTAGGCTACACTGAACAAGGAGAATCATCATAGCAAAGAGCTCAAAACAGTAAAAGACCTACATGTAATCATTGTGGAAAGACAGGGCATACATCAAAAAAATGTTGGAGCAATGGAATTTCAAAGTTTAATGGTAAATGGTACAGTTGTAACAAACATGGACATAGGCTAGTAAATGCATGTAGAAAACTAAGTTTGAAGGGAAATGTTTCACATGCATCAAACAAGGTCACAAATCCTCAAAGTGTATAACCAAGAATTAGAATCTTACTAAACAACTTGCTAAAGCAATCTTTGGTTAGGATTACAACACTTGGTGCAAATGTTATCTATGTGAAGAATATGGACACATTGGAGCTAACTGCATGAGGACTCAGTTTAGAAAAAAGAATCCTACCAAAAGATGTTATATATGCAAGGAACTTGGTCATCTGGAAAAGAACTATGTGAATAGAGCTATAGTTGAAGATGAAAATAAATCAAAGGCTAATAACATCAGGGCTCAAATGAAGCAGCAATGGGTGAGGAAATCTCCAGAGAATTCAAGTGAAAACAATGAGGTTATTAATACCCAAGGCATTGAATTGGGTGACTCAATCATCTCTGCATAAGCATGCAAGGAGACGACTGGAGCTGTAAACAAATTCATATTCTACATCAGTTCCAGTCATCCAAGCAAGATAGTCCAAATCAACATATCAGATGCACTTGGACAGAGGAAAGTCTCAAACTTGATCGAATTGTTAGTTCTAATCAAGTCACTCCTTAGGCCTAACCAACTGTTAATCCTAACCACGTTACTCCTTAGATCTAACCGAGCAAGGACAGACTCAACCGAGTCATTGACTCAATCAAGTATGGTCAATTAGTATTAGTCAAGCTTCAAGATGCATTCAAGGTTTGAAGACCAAATTGAGCCTCTTTCACCTACCCAAGTATGGAGCATTAATGGGGCCCTAAAATTAAGAATCTGATATAAGGAAGTTTGAGAATGAAGTGTTGAAGAATATAGCACAGAAAATAGCCATAGATCAAGTAGAATTGTTTACTTTGATTTATGCTTTAGAAAATATTGTGAATAATGTTGTCTCTATTTGTAAAGTTGAGTGAGACCACCAATTTCACCAAGCAAATAAAAGATAAACTGGTCAAGATTGATATGGACTTGTAGGATAGTACAAATCAGTTGGCAGTAAACCCAAGCTCTAGTTCAAATCATTTTGCAAAAACCAGATTTTTGACAGATATTCAAGCAAATCTACTAAGAGAAGAAGCCAGAATAAGGGAAACATTAGTAGATATACAAAGTATGATGCTTTCCCACATGGATATTATGTAGAAAAGAATAGATCATACAAAGACATTAGTTCAGGACACAAACCTTTCAGTGGCAGATCACACGTTGGAGTTATCAACAGAGCTTCAAATTGATCTACACATACTAAAGGTGCTTCAAGATAACTAGGATAAGACACTGTCTTTGATTTAGAAAGTACATCATGATTTTCTTTCTCATTTTGGCATAACCTTGAATTTTTTTTGGCATTTGTAACAAAAACAAGGGGTAAAGTGTGTAAGGGAAAAATAATATGCATATAAAGGGGTAAAGTATGTATAGAATAAATGAAATATGTACAGCAACATGATATGTAAAAGTAGACATACAAAAACAATTTTGAAAAATCAAAAATAAAATTTTCAGTTCAAACCGAGTTGCAAAGTCTTCACTGCTACAAAACAGGGCATACTCAAAGGGGGAATTTGACTAAAGAATTTAGATTTTAGATTTTGAGAATGATAAGTGTTTTTTCACTAATGCCAAAGGCAGAGATTGTTAATCTAATGGCAAAACATATTGTCAATTAGTGTCAAAACACTTAGTCATTATGTGAAGTCAATAGTGATCGAGCTATCAGACAACGGTGTTAACCAAGCTCGTGAATGAATCAAGCTAACATTGTTAACGTAGTATGAATGAAGTTGAGTCAAACAAGTTGACAATTCCCACCGAGTTGTAGTGTCAACCGAGTTGACAATATCTACCGAGCTCTAGTGTAAACCAAGTCAGCAGAGTATTCTTGTTTCAAGATGATAACCAAGCAGACAGAGTTGTGTGAACTGAGCCAACAGTGCTTTCCAAGTGATCAATATGAACCGAGCATCCAGTATCAACTGGGTGCCAGAGTTAGCCAAGGTGATAGTGTTGCCCGAGATTCTGCAATATCGCCCAAGTAAGCCATTGGACCCAAGTTACAGCATTGAGCCGACTTGATTATTGTTTTGAATCTATTTATGTTGTAGCCAACCTATAATGGAATTATTAGGATGGATATAAGGCATTTGTTTATCCAAATGATATATAGAAGAAATACTATGACTTGAAGAACATTGTCTACAAGCGAATACGGAAGAGTAGAATATTTAGAAGGCTAGAAGCAGCATAAGGAAAAGCAAAGACGTATCTATCACAATCAAGTGATTAGCTTACTTCAAAGGATCTTCATCAACAATTAGAGTTGAATATCAAAGATCAATTCACTGATTCACCATAACAGATGCATCAATCATAAATCCTTCAATAAAGTGGACCTAACAGTCCTTTGTAGAAACTCCTAACAAAGTACACACTTAATTGTATTGTATAAATCCTTTCACAAGGTGGATCTAGTAATTCTTATTACTCTTAGCCAAGTAGATCATCGTATTTCTAATTTCTCTTTAACCAATTTTCCAAATTACACTCCCAAATTAAGTCTTTAAAATTAAAACACATTTAATTAGTTTTCAATTAATATTCTCATATTTAATTTTTTTAATCGAATAATATTTAATAATTCTCAATATTATATGATTAACCCATATATTATAATTAAATCATTTACCAAATAAATCACATAGTCAGATCCACATAAAAGCAACATTACAAAACATTGACCAAAACTCAAAAATCAAACAACACAAGCAAAGATAAACTCATGGATTTGAAAAGGGTAGACAATCAGATACAAGTCCACCTTAGAACAAGTAATTAGGCTATGGTTGAGATTGAACCTGAACATTATCTCTCAATGCTTACCACTGAGTTATTGCATTAGGGTGCACTCATCTTGGCAATTCAAGAAGTTGATGTTCGGTACCTATAAACTAGTATAAAAGACGAGCATGTACATGTGCATATATATCTAAGCTAAATAGACAATGACGAGGAGTGGTATATCGTGTAGATCCTAGCTAGCAAGTGACTACAACTCCCTCCCTATCAGACATGTTAAACATAAATATAAAACGGACACACACACACACACACACACACACACCATACTAATGCAAGTATCGGATAAGTATAATACTAAATCTTAAATATAAATAACATCATATTCTAATGTGAACATCTCATCAAAATGAGGATATAATAAACATCTTTCTGAGACACATCATATGACATCATCCTAAAAGTAATTTCATTAACTAACTATGAGCAATTAAACCATCATCACCGTAAGTATTAAATTGTTACAACTTGACATAATCAATTACTAAACATACCAAAGTATTACATTTCACATATCAAATAAGAGTTAACACATTTATAGAAGAGTCATATAGAACTTTAACTAGGGTAAGTCTACAATGATAGCAAAGGATGAGTATTACACACCTTCCTTCTAACAACTAGGGTAAGTCTACAATGATAGCAAAGGAGGGGTATTACACACCTTCCTTCTTCATTCGTCTTCACCCCGAACTATTGTGAAGTAAATCACCAACATATTGAACATTTCTATATGTTCAAAGATTTCTCCAACCATTCTCAAAGAATATTTCCTAAAAAGAAGTCTTATTCATTAGATATTTAATTTCATATTTATCATCCAATTTCTTCCTTAACTTCTCCAAAATTTCTTCTTCATATTTATCATCCATTTTAGAAATAAACTAATAAAAAATATGGCATGCATCATAATTATAACTAAAAACAATGACACACATAATAATATTATACTTATATCAAACACCACCTTAGCTTACTCTATTTCCATGCAATGTCTTTTTCAAATAACTGCTTTGTTTTGTCAAAAATAAATTAGTTAAATAATTAATAGCTATGAAGCAAAGTTCATATATATATGCTGTCTTTTCTGCATGGCTAACATAAGGATGTATATAGAGTAATATATTGATGGGAAGAAAGTAATTGAACAAGAACTATAAATACAAATTCAAACATTCAACTCTTGAAATTCCTTCTAATGTAAATTCTCACTTATGATACATAAGCTTGTAAGCAACCTGAGATGGGATCACAAATAAACATTAATGGAAAAAAGCCAACATTTGTAAGAAAACAACTTAAAACAGTTGCTTTATCTTATATACACTACGTCAATCACAGACAATAGCCAATAAATCGCTTTATCTAAAAAGACTAATAGACCTCACTTAATATCTTATCATGGAGTAGTTTACCGGTAACCACCCTTGTTTGCTTTGTACCAGTCGTCGCGTTTGAAATAGGACTAGTGGTCTCTTACGAAATTGTACCCTAAAATAAATTGACATTATCACTACTCTTATTTGATAAGTAAACTATTTGCATATAGTACTATCCTCAGATGTGGTAATACAAAATTCACAAATAGATGTATGCATTCATGCAGATGAGGTTGTCTGCACAGATGTTTACGCCTTCTTGTTTGTAGCGAAGTGTAATTCTAAATTTGATACAGATAAATCAAGTCTACATGTGGTGGTGAAGAGTATATTGAACCATCTCAGAGTATAAACGTAAAGAACCCCTAATGCTAAGATTTATGCAATTGGAAATCGTCTTCAAGTTGTTCAAGACTGCGAGTGTTGTATTTGAGATGGTGATGAAGAACCCCAGTTAAAGAAATTAACTAGCACACAGGCATCACTTTGTTTTTTATAGAATAAACGAAAGAACAATCTGTTTTTGAGGTGGATTCCCAGAAACTGAAAAAGTCAAATCAAACATCATTAGAAATCTGCAATCAGTCATTTCGATCATGAACACAACTAGAACTCTTTTACATGCATGCATATTGCAAACCATGTTTAGCAACAGTATTACAGGGTTAACTCTTCAACCGCAAGTAGTAATATAGATAAGCTGCCCTGTGTTTCCAACTAAATTGCATTTGGGTTGATAAAATGATTTACCAACTTTAACTGGTGAATACATTCTACATTACCTATATTTCAATAAACATTAGGCAGTGTGATCCAGTAACTTCTTGGAAAACTCATACATAGATTAAGCACTGTAAAAGATAATTTACACTGGGATCCTCCGAGCCCTGGGATATTGCAAGTCAACCTCAATCTGTCAAAAGTCATGCATGATTTGCAGTTACCTGAAGAGGATTTATGTAGTGAGATCAATCTTCATTTGCTACATACTAGGCCGCCTCTCTGTGTACAATCCTCTCCCTGTAGAAGATCTACCCACGGCCGCCTCTCTCTCAACATTCAGTACATCTCCTTTGTATTCAACATTAGAACTCAGACTCCTCCCATTTTCAATATCAAAAAATTGTTCATTTTCCCTGGTTGACATGTTTATACTTCCTTCTCTCTGTTCTCCATTCATTGTAAAATATGGATTCTGGATGCCCTGTTGTGCATTAAGATGCCTACCACTACATTCCACGTCCTGTGCAGGTGTATCAGTGACAATTTGGAACTGAATGTAATCATAGGGGTCAATGCCTGCAAACAGTGTTTTAGATTTTAGAAATGAGCTAGACCATATTCATAATTAGTCAGATCAATATCCAGCTAGAATTGAACTATTATATCAAAACACTTTAAGACCTGTGGCTGACTATTGTAAAGCGTGTCACATTTTCAATACCATGATCATCACTAGCACATGCATTGACAAATGTCTGAAAATCTACGACTTCTTAAAGTTTCTTACCTGAAAGAAATTTGTATTATTTTGTAGGAACCTACACTGTAACATATTTGCTATAGAAGAATTTAATCTCAAGGAATATATCGCATTTAGTTCAAACTCAGCTATTAATTACCTAAGTGTCCAACTGACAATATATTCTAGCAATATTTTAGGTGTTTATGTGCATTAATGAATCTTCAGCAAGAAAGCCAAAGGGAAAAAAAATATTAGGCTAAAGCATGAAGTTAATTCAAAATTTCTAGTTTCAGCAGTTTGCTACAAATCAATATAACATGCAAGCAAATAATGGAAGGTCCCTATTAGAAACTTCAGAGCCTGCAATAAATTAATTTATATTATAATGCAATTTGTTTTATCCAACAAAAATTGTTTAACATAGTTTTAGCTACAAGATCACTTTTAGCACGTACTTTGTTTTGTATCACCAATTGTTATAGAGAAAATTCTTGATTAACATGTCTAAGCTACAGAATTAACTGAAAATCTAAATGATATCAGGCACAATTTGTTTCAGAATTGAAATGGGAACCCATTCATCTATAATTTCAGATTGCGTGGACTATTTTTCATTCCAATTCAAATGGAATCATTCCTGTGCATATCAAAACGATTCAATTGGAAGCATTCCTGTGTCAAGGTGACTCCAAGGAAATTCCAAACAAGAGAAACCCTGATTTTTAGAAATTCAACATAAACCAGAAAGAATGGGCAAATTGAAGATGAGATTATGTTTTTAGTTTTCCTTCTTGTATTGTAAAGAAGTCCACATGTCTTCTTTGCTGGTAGCATAAGCATGTCAAGGAAGATAATCCACGTTTAATTTTCTCATTAATTGTACTTACCTATCTTTTTTTTTCTTTTTTTTTTTTCAATTTTCATTGTTTGAATTTACAATGTTTCCTGTTCTGTGACAACAGAACACATGGCTTACCATTGTTTTTTTAAAAGAAAAAATAGTTTTGGTTTTACTTGGTCATGCACAAGGCAAGTCATTTACCGTAGAAACTTATTAAAAGGTGGCAAAGGTAAAGGCCAATATGGTACTGAATAGTAATTGTATTTTTTTAATATTAAACAAAGGATATAAACAATTCCTGAAATTCAAGTTTGATATTGAATTAGGAAACTGTATTGCTAATATTTGTTGTAATGATGTGTCAATGGACCCTTGGTCCACTGGTGAGGTTAAAACGTTCTTAATGAGCCAACCATGGATCAAGTCTTGCTGAGTATAAGACTCAAACATCAAAATAAGGGATGAGGCAGAGATCGTGCCCTGGGAAAATTTAGTGGAGTGGATACCCCTCAATCCTTGGCCCTTACCTGAAGAGGTTCAGCCGAAGGTTCCAGCTCCCGTTCGGGTAGCTAAAACAGTTTCATGGACCACCCCCATCAAAACAAAATATTTGTGGTTATTTTCTTTAGCATACACATAATATGTGGCATTTTGAACTCAAATATTCTTTTTTAGACTACAACATATTTTATGATATTTAAATGCTTTTAATATGGATATACCAAAACATACCCAGCCCTCAAAAAAAAATTCACCTTACTGACATAACATACCCATGTAGTCCTAACAACTTGGACATTGATCCAAATAAAACATGTAAGATTGAGAGACAATGGCTCTCTAGACATCGCAGCATAGAATTATTTGCATTTAGTGACGAGTGTTCTCTAGTGGCCATGCATGATGAGCATGGTGTCTAGCAAAATTGCATAAATATGTTGTGTTGGCTAGGATACTTCCAGTTAATGAAAGTACCTCTGGAGCAAGGATGTCTGAGACTCAGCTGCCACATCTGGTGGATTCCCCCAGCCACAGAGTCTAGGCGAGTCTCAACCCAGAGACATTGCCTTTTTCGTTAATTGTTTATAATGTAACAATTTCAATGCTTGTTTGGTTTATGACACGCCCATCTAGGATTTTAAAAAAATACATAAAACTGTTATCCATCATGAAAGGTCTGTGTGCTTCATCTAGATCCCTGCAAGGAGTGCTATCCCTTGACCCTACAACCCCCACACGGGGTGCTACCCCTCAGCACCATTTTGATGTTCCCCCAAACCCACGTCAAACTATAAGTCTAAGCAAGTAATAGGTCAAGGATAAATCTGATCATTAGAAAATTCAAAATAACCCGAGTTGCAAATCTCTGCATCTTACCAGTCAAAGCCACAATCAAGGATCATCTTGTTTCACAAATTGAACGGCTTGTTTATCATAAAGGGACCACCATAGGTGAAGTTGGCATGCTACAGCCCTCCAACTGTTAAATCCAAGTTAAGTCAATAGTTGGCAAAAATGGCATTTTATAATGCAAAATGTACAAACGTGTGTTGCAAAGTGAAATATTCTTGAGATTTTTGTCAATAGCAGGCAAAAATCACAGTTAAAACCAAAAAGGCAATTTTTTCATGAGTTTTCCATGAGACTGAATGCAAATTTATTTCATACAATAAGAGCACCAAAATAATCAAACTAGTATATGATTCTCAACCAGAGATTCCAATTAATGTTTTTATTTCAAATGATGGATGCAAAGCATAACCATTTTACTGCATGAGCCCGGGCCTACAGATTTGATAACTTCTGTTATAGATCAGACCCAAAAATACTTCTGCGGTATAATCTGCTCCTGGAGCTGATGCTTGATCTGAATATGTAGTAAACACTTGCTGCAAGATATTTCCTTGCCAGTCTCAAATCGTGAATCCCAGATGATAACTACGCTACCTTCTGAAATGAGTCAACAGATTACTGTAGACATGGAGCTACGTCCAGACTGCTGCTTACAGGGTTTGTGTGCCGTAAGACTATTGCCGTGATGTTGGGATGAATAATGTGACCTCATTTGAGCCATAATATATTCATGCTCGCATGCATGTTTACATTTATTGCATATCATAATCCACACTCCCCCATTCTTCTCAAATGTGTTTTTCTTGTACTCCACAGGCTAAATGCCTTGTCTAACTTGACCTTGAGGTCTCATGTCCAACCTTTCCAGACAGTTTCTAGCGTTGTCCTTATGCTGGTTCATGAACTGATTTTAGTTCATTAGTTGTCTTTCATCAATTAGAAATTGAATGCATTCATCTTGAGCCATCATAATATCATCTATAATTTGTCTCTTCTTCCTAAACCTCTAGAAATGGTTCGCTTTCAATCTAAAGGGGTAAAGAGGTGGGACTTAATGGTTGCTTAGACCTCATATAGACTGTCCTCACTACAATGGGAATTGCTCTGTCTTGGTTCCTATGTCCAGCTTCACTTCTATTGTGTTGACTACTACACCTTCTTGATTGTGTACCATGAAGTCTCAGTTGTCCCGTAGCTGTGATTATTTTGTCCTAGAATTGTTGCAACATTTGCTGCTGTTGTTGGGCAAAAATTGGTGGGAAATCATTATGTTGGTCGTTCATGTCCCTAGGCAGGCTTCACATTCTTTCTCCCATCTCTGCTTCAACTAGGTTGTTTCCAATTCCTTCCACTTGCTGTCCAAATTGACTTCTTGTATTGTACCTGTGTGGTTCAATACCAGCATTTTCGTCTTTCCAGTATTCTGGGAAAGCTATTCAATACACTACAGCTAGGAGAAATATCATACAGCTTGAGCCAAGGTCAATCCATTCAACAGGTAGTGAGTTCTGGAAATCCATCAAAAACATACAATACTATTGTTGATAGAAAAGGGTTCGATATTCTGGTATGTTTTAAACTGGAGACAAAAGCTTGCATATTCAGATTATGATAAAGATTCCACTGACTAATTGTCATCAATGTGTGAGCTATTTGAACGTTTGAAATTTACAAATTCTTCGGTTAGAAATGAGCCAAGAGTATCACATAGATATCCAGATAGTATTGGATAAGCATAGTGCAGTTTGGAGATATTCCTCCTGGTCGTCCACCTGATCATGGATTTTAGCATGTTAGTAAGCTTGAGGAGGGTGCGAAGCCAGTTATTACCATGGAGGAAATTGAAAAGACAATCTAAGGAGTTACTGAAAATGGGACACATACATCATAGCTCCAGCCATTTTTCTTTTTCAGTTGTATTGGTGAAGAAGGATGGGACATTGTGCATGTGCATAGACTACAGGGCCTTGAATGAAAAGCCCATTAAAAATGGGTACCCATTCCTAGGATCAATGAGCTTTGGATGAGCTACACGGGGCTGTATATTTTTCTAAAGTCGATCTTCGCTCATGCTATCATCAGATAAATGTCTCGGAAAAAGATATGCAGAAGAGTGCTTTCAATTGTCACTACAAGGCACTTTGAGTTCCTTGTCATGCCATTTGGACTCACAATTGCACCAGCAACATTTCAGTCTTGCATGAATCACATTTTTCATGAGCAATTGCATAAGTTTGTTCTGGTTTTTTAATGATATCTTGTATACAGCGTTTTGATGTAGTCTTGGGTATCATGGAGACAGTCTTGCCTCCAAATCTGAATTCGGGATGACAGAGATTCTCTACCTTGGGCATGTGACTGGAGTTGATGATGATAAAATACACCAAAAGAAAATTCAAGCAATTCTAGATTAGCCCCCTCCAAAGAAAATATCTGAATTGAGAGGGTCCTTGGATTTGTGTTGTTACTACAAGAGGTGTGTGCAAGGGTTCTCACAGTTGGCATCGCCCTTCACTAATCTTACTAAGAAGGAGCTGTACTCTGGTGGACTAATGATGCACATATCCAATATTGGCACTACCCAACTTCACATAGCCATTTGTTGTCAAGTGTGATGCATTGGGACAGGGTATTGGTGCAGTTATGATGCGAAACAAGCACCCTATTGCATTTGAAAGCAAGAAACTCAGAGATCCACAGATATTGTCTTCCACATATAATAAGGAGATGCTAGTGATTATGCATCCACTAGTCAGGTTTAGTCAATATCTAGTGGGATCCAAATTTGTGGTCCAAACCAATCACAACAGTCTCAAGTACTTTCTGGAATGAAAGGACCTAAACGACCGGCATCAGAAGTGGGTAAGCAAGCTCCAAGTTTACAACTTTGATGTTGAGTATGTAAAGGGCAAGAAAAAATGTAGTTGCCAATGCTTTATCTAGGAAACGAGCACTCTGTTCTTACTGACCCAGCTGGTCAATACCTAAATCCCAAACATAGAACCTACTATATGAGATGTAGTAGTCTAATACAAAGGAATCATGACCAATCATCCAACCATACATGTAGACCAACCAAAGGATGTGATAAGCAACTCTCAACATATTCAAAAATGAACAAATGAGACCACCACATATTGTTGATATATCTGAAAACAGCAACAAATAGGATGGTAATGATGTCATCATACCAAGGCAAAAGTAGAAGACTCATCTCATGAGGATTTCCCGTCACGTAATCGTGTCCCTGCTCATTCCAATGCATAAATCTGATGTAGACTCGAACAATTCTGAAAATGTAGTGAACAGCTGTGTAGGACAGTCACTTGTCACTAAACAACCCATGTCATTTGACTCAAACTTCAACCAATATGCAGTTGTACCATCACAAGAACTAGGTGCCAATATCAAATTTGGAATGTAGATTCCATCACCAACACCCAAAGTCAATTCATGAGTGGCTGATCCCCTAAAAATAACTCCCATAGAATCATTATGTCCACCAATAAGAGTAGTTTGTTGCAGGGGAAAATTGACCTGTTGGCCTATCAAATCAGCTTCCTTTGCCTTCTCAATCCAACTGTCGAACATAATTTGGGACTGATTTAGTTTTATTGTTCCAAGGTGAACAAATTCTATCCTCTTGGAGGATGCATCATCAACCAACAACTCATGATCATCTTTCAAAACTTAAATGCCAGCATTACTTGACTCAATCACATTGTTTTCTCCATGATCATGGGCTAGTACAACTTGAGAATGAAGAGATATATCATTTTTTTATAACAATCAGCACAGTTGTTGTGCATCTGTGTCATGTCGTTAAGTTTTAGAAGCACCTCTTTATTGGAAACTTCATTCTTAACACTTGCACTTTGGATGCCATGTTCTGATTTCTTTCATGTGTAAGAATTGTGTCATCATTGGAAGCAACTAACAAACTAGAAAATGCATTGTGTTCATCTAAAGAATCCATATCAATCTGATGCTTAACATCAAGATAAGTCATGTTTATCTCTCTTCTACAATCCTCTTTGCTTAAACCCTCATATGGCTGAAGTGAACATTTGGCTTCTACTTCAAATGAATTCTCAGCATTGGGATGATCTATAAACTCATCACCAGTGACTTCAACGTGTTTGTCATTATTGCTGCAGGAGCGGACCAAACAGATTATGCTACAGGAACTAACATGGTGAAATATGTCCTGCAGACCAAACAGATTATGCTACAGGAACTAACATGGTGAAATATACTACAGGAACAAACAAAGATGAAACAATACTTCAGAATTGTGCGATAGGAAGATATAACAAAGATGACACTACAGGAAATTGCAAAAACTATGAGGGAGGTTGATGTAATGTTTTAGCATTGTTTGTTAGTAGGATTAAAATTTCTGTGTTTCTAATGAAGTCCTACGGTGTGGTGGCATAAATGGAGCAGTGTTTGTATAAGCTCTCCAATTATAGCCACTTAGGATAGAGTTAATTTCATTTTCAGTTGAGTCAGTTTTCTTTTCTAAGTGTTTGTGTGTTTGAAATAATAAAGCCAGCTAAGTAATCGATGGCTACAGGAAGCTCCTAACAGCTGGAAGAGTTGGCCGCAGATTCTGATTTCTGACCGATCCTTCATGATTTGAAAAACAGTTTTATGAAATCAAACAAATTGAGTATATGGTGAATGTCTTGCATCTCAACTTCTGGGAGGCCAATACTCTTGATATCAGATGTGATATCAAGATTCAAAACCTTTTGAGTACTTGGTGAATATCATTGATATTCTAAGAGGCCAATACTCTTGATATCAGATATGATATCAAAACTTATTTGGGTACTTGGTGAAAATCATATGTTGATAATCTGGGAGACCAATACTCATGATATCGAATGCAGTATCAAATGGTGAAAACAGTCTAAGATATCAAATGAGATATCTTTAAAATTGTTATTTGTAATATTACGTTGAAGTAATATTTATCCTTATTTGTTTATCCTTCTAAGCTAAGATGAAGTGTTGATGTTTGATAGCTTCAGTCGAATAAACCTATATATAATTATATATGAGATATAATTTATGTGTGTGTGTGCGCGCATGTGTGTGTTCTTTATATTGAGATATAAGGTCATTGTTAAAAACTTAAATGAGAAAAATTTAATATAATATACATACATACATACATGTGTGTGTGTGTGTGCGCGATTAAATTTGTTATTATTATTAATTATCTGATTAATGAATAGACATGTCCCATGAAGGGACATGTCTATTCATGGCCTATTCTCTCTATATATAAATCTAAAAGGATGTTGCATTTGGAACACACGTACCTAATAAGGCAATGCTTAATACATTTGCAGCAAATTTGCGAAATTTAACACTTCCAAAAGCAATTTCTCTAACAATAAAATGACATATGCAATTGATATTTTTGAGCTGCTTAAAAGAAGTCATTAATACCATTCACAACTTTTTTTCATATGTTGATCACTTCTTTGTGGACTTTCACTATTTTTCTCTCTTTCTTTAGCTAGTGAGGCAAGAAGCAATTTAGGTAACAAATGGGTTTTCTCCATATGTTGATCACTTCTTTGTGGACTTTCACCATTTTTCTATCCCTTTCTTTAGCTGGTGAGGCAAGAAGCAATTTAGGTAACAATTTCCCATTTGTAATTTTAGTCATTTATGTAACCATTTATACCCTTGTTGTAGATGTTCAAAATAAATACTGAATCTGTTTCCTCTATTCCTAGCAATATACCTCTGAGTTCATTCACTAACACACATGAATAAAATACTAACATGCAAAGAACACTTGCCTTTCAGATCTGATTAGAACTATCATGTAATCAAATTCAAAAATTTGCATAATTGAAAATGGCATATAAAACAAAGCCGCTTCATTAAACTGTGATTTAAGTAACATTCAACCATCTGGGTATCCACCAAACTATCATGCAACACAAATCCACTAACCAGACCTTCTTGAAAAAAACATGCAATGGTAACCCTCTTTACAAACTTCTCCTAAACTAACATGCAATCATCTGGGTATTCACCAAACTGCCATGCAATTACATCTGACACACATGCAAGTACAAAATCTGACATGCAACTGAAAAACCTGGCAAGCAACTGAATATCTTGACATGCAACTAAAAATCCTTACAAGCTAGCAGGGTCATTGTGCTCTGATACCACTGAAATATCTTGAACTATGATATTGTTTCAAATCTGATTTGGATTTTCAATTTTTGCTGCGTATTGCTTCATTTCATTGCAAAATAACATGCAGACTAAACATGCAAAGGAAATAAGTGATTACAAACACAAATCTATTGATAATGATTTGATACAATACATGCATGGTTGTTACATCAAATATACTGTTGTAATGATTTGTTGGGTTTCTGTCCAACCTACGAATATCCAAGGGTTTTCGCCCTCAAATATGGCTGCTACTGTCAAACAGTGAAAAAATTATCAAGTAGCAAATCAACCTATCATAATACTTCAAGAAGGAAACCCCTTAAAAATATTTCTAAACCACCTTTCGACCTCAAATCACAATATGTGATTCTTAATAAACAATTTCTTCCTCCAAAAAGTTCATCCTAGTACTAGAAGGCTTAATAGATAAAATACAGCTAAGTTGCCAGTTCGGGTTCAGTTCCAAGTTCAAAATTCGAGGACTGATTTGCAAGTTCGTCAAAATTTCGGAAGGGGTTTGGGTTCGTTTGGGTTCGTTCGTGCAAAAATATATAAAAATTATATATATACACATATTTATGAAGCATAAGTTAAAATTAGAATGTAGCATAGTAGCATAAACACATTTTAACAACAAAAAACACCATAGGCATAAACAGTTAAACTTGTAATCATAGTGATCATACCATCATATACTTCAATCAACTTCAACATCAAAGATTCAAAACATTATAAATATCAAGTGCAAGTACCATTGTTTCACATTCATTGTTCAACTAATGGAATGAAAATCAGAAAAACTATTAATATTCAAACTTTCCTAGCACAACCGGATGCTTACTCAAAAACTTATGTGCTCTTCCTTGAGACGAAATAACTTGTTTGGAAACATTAAATGACAATGAGAGGCCACCAAAAGCAATTCATAACAACTTTTAGGGTTGTCGACGCCAAAAAAAATTTCGTTGCTGCCCAAAAAAGCACTTTTTTACTGTCCACGAGGCCAGCCCAGTTTGCTGCAGGTTTGAACTGTCCGAACTTTTTGGTGTTGGTTCGCCCGGGTTCAAATCCGATTGAACCCACAGGGAAAAAATCGTACCCTACCCAAACCAAGTCCGAACCAGACTAGAACCACAAACCGGTTCGAACTTTTCCTAGTGTGGAGGGAAGGTACCATGGTAACTTAGAAATACAGTCATTTTTAATTTTGCCTTCCTAGTGAAGTCGCTTAATATTTTAATACCTTTTTAATTAAGTCACTTTATTACTTTATTTCATGACTTAAGAAACTTCATTTTTTATAGGCTAATTTTATAACCCAAAGTGACTTTTCCCTTATAATATTACTTTATGGGCTTAAAAAAATATTATTTATTTCCCCATCAATTAATTATTGATAGTGTTAGCCTCTCTCATTCCTTATATCTACGAAGTAGCCTACCAAGATCACAAGAGAATAGACTAATCAACACCTGAATGATCACTGAGTAGAAGAGGACATTATACAAGAGACTCATACCTTGATCCTTGGTTGTCATCTCCAAGATACTTGCCTCCTTGGAGACACCACAGATTGGAGTGTCGACCAATGTCAAGTGACTCAAAATAAAGTGTCTTTACATCTCCTAGAAATTTCCATTGAAACTGAAAATTTCTTATGGAATTTTCCTAGAAAAATAATATAAAAATTAATTAATATAGTTTATTTTCCTCGTATTCTAATAATTGGTTGACTAAAATTAAGAAAATTGAAAAATATATTAGGACTTACATTTTACTAATTTTACTAAAAAATGATTTTTATTTTACCAAATAATTTTCTTGCCATATCCCAATAAGTTACTGGCAAGAAAACGAACACTAGCCATCTTCCTATGTACAAAGTGTATAATTTTGTTCTTTGAGGCATGTGAAGCATGTCAAAGGAATAAAAAACCTCTACTTTCTCAAAAGGGCAAGTAAGGAATGACAAATTATTCTTCCATCTAGTGTAGGAGTGAGGAGGCATTATCATATAACTAGTTAGGAAGACTTGAGGCAGCTTTGACCAAAAATATATGCTCCAAATGATGATAAGAAATGCCTATTTATAATGCATGGCAATCAAAAATTATTAAAAATCAATCTAACACCAATACTAGGGTACATTGGGACAGGGGGACATTGGGGTGAGTTTGTGGGATGGGGTGAAAGATGGGGCAAAAGGGGCCCTCACTTTCAGGATGGCCAGTGGATGGCCAAGGGACGAGGCAGGGAGAGTGTTGTATAGCATACATATAGAACTTGAAATACTTGTTATAAAATGATGTTTCAGTAGAACATACCAAATTAAAATACTTGAACATAGCAAAATTATAGCATGAACTAGAACCAATGAACATTCAACATAGTAACATTCAAAAATCAAAAGTCAAATAGAAATCCAAGTTCCCATTCTAGCGACAACATGATTGCAAAATGCCCGAAGGTGAGGGTACTTGGGTACGTGAGTACCCGGTGTGGGGATGTCTTGGGGACGAGTATTCTGAGGTTTGTGAGGGGGTGTGAGTCCTCGTGTAACACTGTTAAAAATATAGCCATTGTTGTATTGTAATTATAGCCCCGAATAATCTCAAACTCCTTTTGGACTCTTGCTTTAGTGTACCCTCTCCTATGAGTTCAAGCTTATTTGGATCCTATTCTATTTTACATTTCAAGACATCATATTCTACATTTAATCATTGTCAATCTAAAATTAGGACCAGATTTGACACCAAGACTCTAATATCTCGATTCCTACAAAAGAAGGGCCTATTTTATTATGTTTGTAGAGCACGACTCCAATGATCAACATTGTTCCATCACAATTTTGAGGGGATCAACTTGGCAGCCTTGACATTGTGGAATTCGGTCTCAACTTTTGCACTTGACCATTGCAAGTCGACCTAAAGGTCAAAAAACCTAAGAACCCTATACAAAGGTATCATCTCCAATTCATTTGATCATCTTTTATCTTCTGAAATCCACAAGTTTCATTCAAGCACTCAATTCCTTCATTCAAGAGCACATTTGAGTAAAAGGAGCATTAAGCTACAAGTTGTCTTCAAGTATATTTTCATGATTTATCATGTTATTGCACCAACACTTGTATTGCTTAATTGAAGAGCATTGCGTAAACATCTTTGCCAATCCAACTGTATAATCCATTATTCTGAGAATCGCGGTGATTCACGCAATTCACACGATTCAGCGATTCGATTCAAGCCAAATGATTTTTTGTGAATCGGTGAATCGAAACAGCAATAAAGGGTTTATGAAATAAGTAACACACTAAATTTCAAGGGTTTTTTTAATTTGCCGATTCATGGCCAATTCGATTCCGATTCATGGTTGATTCACGATTCCATTCAGCCTTGCCAATTCCGATCCCATTCTGATTCTTGTTAGTTTGGTATAATCTTTCAATTCAGATTTTTATTTCAGATTTGGCCTCTACCCGACCAGGAGTAAGCTCTCTTTTCTAATCAATCATAGATATAGTGGAGGTTAACACTTATCTGAGGTTTGGTATAGGCAAGCCCCAATACATCAAAACCATTTTCCTCTTTTGTGCATTTCCAGATTCAAATACAACTTCAAGACCAAGTTTGAAGGCATAGAAGAATAGAGTAGAATGAGAAATAGATTACCAAAAAACATTTAGCAGGAAAATCCTAGATTGTGGCATCTAGCTACATAGGCTTATTTTGACCTAAAATTTGGATGGAAGACAACTTGAAGGCTTCTAAAACTAGATCAAACACCTATTTGCACCAATACACTTGTCTAGACCAGTATTACAGGACTCTAAAAGTCCTATCAAAGTCATGTAGAACAAAACTCTCAGAGTCCATCAACTCTCCTGCTTAGAGAATCTTGTAGCCAGGACTCTTCCATGGCCAAGCCATAAAGTTAAAAATTAACATTACTTAATTTTTTAATGTTTTTTTTGGCATTTATAATTGCAGTGCAATATCGAGTTCCAGAAATTTGTAACAGTGATTCCCAATAAGGCAATCAATATGGAGTAGTAAAAGGTGTCTTCCATGTAGCAGGTATAAAACACAACAATTTTCCTATAAAGCAGATTAAAAAAAGGATTTCACCAAAAAAAATGCAAAAAAAACAATGTCATATCATAGACTGTAATCACAATGTCCTAGAACCGGGTATTTAAATTTTTAAACAGCACTATGAAATTTGAAAGCAATGCATTAAGGACAATATTTCTGAAATAACTTGCATAGTAGAAGAATATAATATGAATTTTTTTGTAAACACTTGATAACATTATGCCTTCGAGGGAGCAACCCTATAGTCCACTTCAAGGGAGGTAACACGAACAATCTTGAACATGAACACAATGCTCAACATGATGATAATAAATAAACTATACCATCTACAATTTTAGTTTAACTTATTTCCTCCAGAAATTCCCATTGATACTTTTGTGATCGATGTAAACTTGTGCAAGTGTACAAAGTAGCTTTTGTTTATCTCAATTATTGTACCGTTGATGTTAATTGACTAAATTATGCATGAAAAAAGCTTTAAATCCTTAAAAATCTTTGAATTTCTTAGGTTTTTTTATTTGTCAAGTCTGAGGCTTCTAACACTAGTCTAGACTATGGCACCTAACTTCACAGTCTTATTTTGGGCCCAAATTTCAAACACAAATTCCTCTTTGCACCTCATTTCTAGATATGTACTTCTAAGTCAACTTTTGTTTTGTATCTCATTGTTTATGCCACTTATTGTTTATTTTACATCCCTTTTACCTTGTTCTTTCACATTAAATCATTAGCTAGTCAACATTCAAAAGGAAATAATCAACCATAGAACCCAGCTCTACTAACGGGTTGAGGTTGGGCCTAATTGATTGTTACCCAATGAAAGAGTTTGGAAAGGATTCCTAGTTTACATTTTTTGGCTTGACCCTATTTTTCTACATTTCATCCATCTAAAGTTTTTTTTTTTTTAAATTAAAAAGAAACAGTTTCAAAGACATAAACACGAATCACCATCATTAAAAGCATTTTGAAACAAATAATTTAGAAGGACCAATTGTAAAGATATAATCAACAATCACAAAACTATCAAGCATCTGAAAACAATTAGCTAGAGAGTAAAGAAACCAATTGAGGTTCAAAGATGAGAAGCAACAACAATAAAATTGACAAAAGAAGCAATCCCTATCTCTTGATCCATCCTATATAGGGTTCTTCTTTTCTTTGACACACAATTTGGCTCATACAGTTCCACAGAAAACATTCTATATTTAATGCGGAAAACAATTATTACAAAATTTGAATAAGATCTTTAACATTAGTAAACAAAATTTGCTGAAGTTCTGATATTAATCACATCAAATTAAATTAGCCCTCAAGATTTCTTCCACTCAAGATACTTTTATATCCAATTGCTGATAACGACCCCTGATCGATTAATTACTCTCTATATAGTGATAAATCATATTTTAAACATAAAACAATGTCGATAAGTAGGAGATGGATTCATGGATTCATATTTATTATTATGAAGATGGATTCATGTTGAATCTACTCATGAAACATGAGTCAATGAGTTTGACTCAAAATCACACAGTTAAATCCGGATAGCAATATCACAATAAAACAATGTCTTCAATAGGTGAAGGGAGTTGCAAGCTACTTCTATAAAAACTTTCAAGTAGGATGTCAATTACAAACTTCTTGTCCAGTAAAAAGTAATAAGCATTAGAGGACTTAAAAAGCAAGAATGTTGCTGGTGCAGCTGATCCCATTGGCATTGGCACTGTATGAATCAACTAATGCCTTTTATGAAGAAGAAGAAGATCATCATGAAGATTTAGATAATTCATTAGATGATTGGAGCTTATGATAAAGTTTCAATTCTTGAAAGTCAAAACAATGATACTTGAACTCAATATTATTATTTTAATATGTTGATGTTGATATCATGCTAATTTTAGAAGTTTATAGTGTCTTTTGTTGATTCTGTCATACTATGTGGCATTCTAATCTTAATTCATAATTCTAGGCTACATACATATGTATCTATATACATGCATACGTATATATAATTTTTACATACTTTTGTAATATCGAACCCAAACCCCATTCCAGAATTTTGCCATGCTAGCAAACCAGTCTTCGAACCTGAACTTCAACCTGAACCCAAACTAGCAACTTAGTTATATAGCAATCACAAAGTTCAAAATTTACCAAATTGATTGCAGCATGCAATTATAACTCGGCATTTTCATCTTTAAGTTTCATTTATGAACCTTCACATAATGACAAAGGCATCCATTGTTAAATGTTTGTCCTTGATGCAAATTTGTGTTAAAATATTAGAGTCAGTTTATTAATGTCAAGGTGGCAATATGCAGTGGCAGTTTGAAAGAGTCAATGGACTTGTTTAATTTTATTGACATCTTTGACACCAGACATAATATTGTGATCTTTGACAACTGAGATAATGTTGTGGTTATTTGTTTCATTTAATACTTCTACCTCACAATAACTGTGAGTTTGAACTTGGGTTAGAACGATGCTTTTGAAACATGGCTATCATAAAGCCACTTGGCAAAGATGTATGGTGGATGTCAAATATCATTAAAATTGGTTAAGGGCATTCTTGAAAAGAATGCACATTTTTGGAGTATCCTAATTTTGAAAGATAACTGTCTATTCTTTTGTACAATGCCCTGAGGGCTTGTTTTAGACCATATGGTGCTTTCTTCAATTTACATAAATAGGAATTTTTGTCATGGATGACAAATCCTTCTGGTTATTGTATCTATACTTCTTCAATTACACCGTTTAGAAATGTAGTTTTACTGTCCATTTGGTGTATCTTCCACCCTTTGGATGCTGCAATGGCTATGATAGTTCTAACAGATGTGTAACGAGCAACTGGAGCAAAGGTTTCTTCATAATCTAGTCCTTCCTTTTGTGAAAATCCACAAGCTATAAATCTGGGTTGGAATTTTTCAATACTACCATCTGGTGCATGTTTGATTTTGAATAACCACTTGGAGGAGACCACCAATTTATCTTTAGGTCTGGGTACAACATCCCATACATCATTTATTTATATGGATTGATATTCTTCAATCATTGCATCTTACCAAGGTTGACATGATAATGCTTCTTCAACACTTCAAGGTTATGTTTTTATGAGTTCAAATACTAGTGCAACATAGCATGTGTGGCTTCTTATTCTTTTGTTTTCTCTAAAGACTTCATCAAGTTCTACTTGATTTTCCTCGATCATCTTTCTTGCCCAAAGTGGACTCTTTTTATTGTTAGGATTTTCAATGTTTCCTCTAATAGGGCAAGGTGGTCCATTTCCTTCAGAACTATTCTCCCTTTGATTCTCATCTATGGGATACTCATCTAATTCGCTAGTTGATTCTGTGTTTGATTCGTCAATGTTTTTAGAGAGGTTAAAGACAATGTCTTTTCAAATTTTACATCTCTACTAATTTCAATGGTTCTCTACCCAAGGACATAAACTCTATAGCCTTTGGAAGATTCATTGTATCTACAAATATACCTTTCTTTCCAGATGCTTCTAGTTTAGTTCTCTTTTCTTTGGGAATGTGAATACATACAGGACATCCAAATGTTCTTAAATGACTTAAGTCTAGTTTATTTACAGTAAACTTCTTCAAGAGTTATGTTCTCTAAGATTGAGTGAGGACATCTATTTTGAATGTAAACTGCGATGTTGGAAGCTTCAGCCCAAAATGATATGTAAATATTTTGGTCATGCATCATGGTTTTGGCTGATTCTATTATAGATCTATTGTTCCTTTCTACAACTTCAATTTGTTGAGGATTATATGACATAGAAAACTCCCTATTAATCCCAACAGAGGTGCAAAATTCTTTGAAGTTTCATAAATGAATTCACCCCCATTATCAGATCTTAGGGTTCTGATTTTCTTCCCAAATTGATTTTCAACTAGAGCCTTGAATTCTTTGAATTTAGATAATACTTCACTTGACTCCTTAATTTTTAAAAAGTAAATCCAAGTTTTCTAGAGAAATCATCTATAAAATTGCATAGTAAAGACACCCATTTAGAGAAGGGACTGACATAGGACCACACATGTTAGTATGAATAAGTTCAAGTATTGTTTTGGATTTATGTTCACTTTTGAGAAAAGATCCTTTGGTGTTTCCTCCTAAGGCGCATCCTTTACTTATTCCAGCATGATCAGCTTTGAGGCTAGGTAAGCCTATTACAATTTTTTCTATAGATGGCAAGGCATGAAAATGAAGATGGCCTAGCCTTCTATCCCTGATTTCATTAGATTTTGTAATTTCATGATTCAAGACTAGATTTTGATGGTTACAAAGATTACACAAGCTTCCATCTCTAAGTCCAATGGTGATAGCATTCTTGATGTTGCAGTTCTTGGGCTAGGATAAAACTTTATCTTCTTGAAATGCAATGTGATACCCTTGATTTACAAAGCCAGATATTGAAACTAAGTTTCTTTTTATGTCAAGTACAAATAATTTTTATGTCAGGTACAAATAATACATTCTTTAGCTGAATAGTGATTCTTATTTTTAGTTCTATAGAGCGAGATCCAATTCCTTTTACTGGATATGTAGAATTATCCACAATAGTTACTTTTTTAGAGGAGTAATCTTCAAATATTTTGAATTTGTCTAAAAATCCTGTTATATGACGAGATGCCCCACTGTCTATTATCCATGTATTTTTGTTGGAGTTTAGTTCACTTGAGAGGGCTAAATAGAATGCTAAATTTTCATCCTTGACTTCTGCTAGTGCAGCTTGAATTTTCTTTCGTTCTGCGCAGACTTTGTAAGTGTGACCAAATTTATCACATTTGTAACAATGTACTTTGGACCAATCTCTTTTCTTGTATGATTGGTTTCATTTTCCTCTTTTCCACTTGAATTGACCCTTCTTTCCCTTGTTGTTCGAATTAGTTTGCAGAGCTTGAATTTCTCCCTCTTGATATGTACTGATTCCTCTTGAGATTAGTCTCAACTCCTCGAGTGCATTCATTTTTTACTTGCTCAAAATTTGGTAGTTCAGGTTGAGAGCTCAATCCACCGATAAAGGTAAACCTTTTAGAGCAATTAAGTACAGTTCTTTATTATCTACTTGATTTCCAATGATGGCAAGTTGATCTTTTAATTCTGCAATTCTTAAAAAATATGATGTAATAGACTCTCCATTGTTCATTTTGATGTATAGAAGTTGTTGCTTCAATGTTAGCAGTCTATTGGTATTATTAATTTCGAATGTATTTTTAATAGTGGTGAACATCTCATATGCTGTTTTGAGACTTGATAATGATGGGAGTATATGATCTTTGATGCAATCTATAATAATCTTCATAGCTTTATTATTATGTCTTCTCCAAGTCGTTTTGTCAGGATCACTTTCAGGTGTTGACTTATTTTCTTCTATGTATCCTTCTAATTCCATTTCTCGAAGGATAATCATTATTCGTGTTTTCCATGATGCAAAGTTGGAGGCACCTTAAGTCTATCTTCTAGTCTTACAAGATTCACCATAGTTGCCAATTTGAGATAATTTAATGAATCTGAGATGTAATTGAACTGAATGTTTTAGTCTATCAGTTAGGCTCTGATACCATGTGAAAGTAATTAGGACCTCTGATAGAATAAAATATGTATATCAGATTTACTATCAATACTTAGTAGTATGTCAGATATGATCAGAATAAGAAATGTCTGATTTAATATCAGACTTAAATCTGTATATAGACTGATAACAACAAACTTAGAAATCTTCCAAATTAAGGTCTGATTGCTGCTGCGGATACTTGAGATTGTGTTTTTGTTATATCACTTTCTCCCAGAAGCGTCAGCCTTTTTATATGAGAGAATAAGTTAAGTTCTCGTAAAGACATAACTCTACGTGGCCTATGGCCACGCTATGACCACGTAGGGTCATGTCCCTATGTGGATGTAATCCATATTTCTTATAACTAAACACACGTAGGTAATGCTTAGTTAGTGGTTGCAGACTACATACTGCTACTTGATCGCAGATAACATGCTGCCCGATAACTTTAAGGAAATATGATTTGATTATTATTATGAATATATATATATATATATATATATATATATAATGATGATAATAGGTAATAGATATATATAAACATTTGATTGTGTGTATATATATATATATATTACCAATTTGCTTCAATTCGACTGAAGCTATACTTTAACACTTGGTACAATATGAAAGGCAATATTTTATATGAGCAAGCTACAAGTTACAGTATTATCACATTGACATATCCAAATGGTGGTTATACAAGATATGGAAGTCTTCCGATGTTATGTTGACTGATTCATTAATGGTTACACAGGTTCATTGATCTGTTAAAGATTTGATAATCATTGCTTATCATTAGCAAGTAGTCTTGTCTCACCATTTTGCCTGAAAAGTCACTATGGATAAAAATAGCTCATACTATTATATGGTTCAATCTTTGTCTCATTAATATATGACTATGAACAGTAGTGGCAAAATGAAACTTAATTATGTGAAGATAGTGTCAACTTTGAGACAAAGGATAAAGAGCATATTTAATGGAGATAGATCATATAATTGAAAATGATTGGCATTTCAGATCATCCATACATAAGGTCTAAGACTTTATATGAAATATTGCATTGCGAGTCTGATCTTGAACTATGTGTAAAACAATGTCCGTAGAATAACACAAACTAATGTGTGAAAGTATTAAAAAGCTCAAGCATGTGTAGCTGGCACAAATTATGCCAGAAGTTCTTCTTAGAAAAAGGAGTATAATGTGATTAGAAGATAATCAGAAGAAAATTCAGTTTAGCTCCAGTTCTGATTATGGTATGTATTCAACATTGATTTTCACCATTAGGACAACTCTGTGGCAGATGTATATAACATTTTTTTCCAAAACTTTATGATGTTATTGTTGACATATATTATCATATTGATCCAAAGGCATATGTGCATCGATTATTGTTGCTTTAGGTGTTGGTACACTGATTCCTGCTATCACATATATTGTTGATGGATTTGACTCTTAGTACATGATATTTGATGGGCAGACAGGTTTATGCTGACAATTATATGGTTCCATGTGCTTATGTACTTTACTTTTGATTGGCACTAGATGTTTTGGTGATAGGATTGACAGATATTCTTCTGGTTGATTCACTATTTTGTGGTTTTGATACTCATATGGTGCTTACATTTTTGCATGTGATCACATTGATCCATGTATCAATTATCACTTACTTGTGGTTGATGTTCATAATG
The DNA here is from genome assembly GCA_028749045.1 of Cupressus sempervirens. NCBI lineage: Eukaryota > Viridiplantae > Streptophyta > Pinopsida > Cupressales > Cupressaceae > Cupressus > Cupressus sempervirens. The sequence continues at coordinate 635,831,148 of CM053783.1, read as the reverse complement.
CTCTTCAAGCACTCAACTCACATTCTTTATGAGAGAGTCCTACTGGCTATTTTCTCTATCCTACAACATTGGTTCCAAAAGAGTGATTATCTTGGATATCATTGGGACACAGTGATTACTTTGGTTGTTCACAGATTATGGTTGCGGTAATCACCTTGACTTCAGACTTTGATATTCAGTCAACATTTTTTGTATAATTAGTTGGGAGTCATCTTTCTTGCCTGATTTGAAATTTCAGTATTCAAAATGGGGAAGCTAGATTTCATTGTCCTATCTAGGTTCTTAATCCTAGATTTAGATTCTCTTAAAGTGGTTATGTAGTGAACTTGGTTACATGTTGGTTATAACAGTGTGCATTATGATGATATTGCCCCTGTTCATCTCAGTTTTTTATTCTATGGTGCTATTTGTCAATGACGGTTCACAATCTGCTGCTGTTAAATCGTTTCTCACTAATCATTCTTGTTGATTTTCCTTGATGCAAAATAGGGGAGAAAAGAATTTGCATTGCTTTGCTATTTGAATCAGTTTCCAAATCAGATCAGTGATTCAGTTTCAGTTTCAGTTTCAGTTGTGTGTTCAGTGGTCTTAGTTGTTTCAGTGGATATCAGTGTGTTTAGTGATCAGTGGATTGACAATGCTATTCTTGGTTACAGGTTTTGACAGTGCATTGATGGTTTTTAACAGTGCTATATGGTTACATGTTATATCAAAATGTACAGGTACAGGTAGTAATGCACAGGTGTACTTGGCATTTCATAGTATTTCCGTTATAAATGGTTGGCAATTCATTTATACATCATAATCACTATTTTCAATGTAAATGAATGTTTATGTTTATCATGTATGCAAATACATATATGTTCAAATTATTTTTATATACTTACTTGGATGTGTGATTATCAGTTCTGAAACATCCATTTATATTTGCTCATTTTGTGATGTATGAATTAAAGCAAATGATTTTGCCGTCAAGGACAATGGGGGAGTTTGTTAAATGTTTGTCCTTGATGCAAATTTGTGTTAAAATAATACACAATCAGTTTATTAATGTCAAGGTGGCAACATGCAGTGGAAGTTTGAAAAAGTCAACTGACTTGTTTTATTTTATTGACATCTTTTACACCAGACATAATATTGTGATCTTTGACAACTGAAATAATGTTGTGGTTATTTGTTTCATTTAATACTTCTACCTCATAATAACTGTGAGTTTGAACTTGGGTTAGAAGTTTAAACTTGGGATAGAACAATGCTTTTGAAACATGACCATCACAAAGCCACCTGGCAAAGATGTATGGTGGATGTCAAATATCATTAAAATTGGTTAAGGGCATTCTTGAAAAGAATGCGTAAAAGATGTTTTTGATGTTTTTATTCTGTTTCTTCAAATCCATACTGATGCCACCATGAATATGAGCTTGTAAATCTTTGAAGTTTTCTGATGCAGAACATATTATGGGTTTTTCGTATGTATATCAATAAGACGGTCTGATTCTAATGATGCCATTTTTGCAGCAGTTTGGTTAAGTTTTTCTTGTGACAAATTTTCACAGAAGTTTTGTTTGTTTCTCATATTCTACGGCTGCTTCATATCACAGTCCTAATGCAAGATAAATTTTCTTGTGTTTGTGAAATTTGTGTTGGCTTGAGTAAAACTTCTGAAGAAAGTGAAAAGCTTCATCAAAGAGAGGGTTCTTCTTTTAATCTACTAAATGACAACATTAACAGAGGTATTTGTGTTTCTTCATACATATCAGGTATGCACAAGGTTTCTTTTCTAATACAAGCTGCAGGAAAAATATGTCTTTTCGTATTTTTGGACAAAAAGGAATTTCACCTGTGAGTTTGAAAGAAGGTTTGAGAAAAGTGAAAAGTTCTTTACAATCTTTAAAATGAATTAGAAAGAAAATTCCTTTTTGTTCTCAACCAAAATGTGAAGATGTCTTCATCGTCTCTATTGAAAGATTTGAAAGAGTTTTCAGTTTTGGATTTATGACACAGTCATTCTTATTGAAACAGAGCATAAAGTTTGTTTTAAAATGTGATAAAAACATGAAACAAATTTGACAGTTTAAAAAGATCGTTTTATAACTAGTAAAAGAAAGTTTTCTTTTATAACTGTCAATACTTATGAAGAAAGGAAATTGATGAAAAAGTTGAAGGCATAAAAGTTTGTTTTTTAAGAGCTGAAATTATGCAAAGATACATTGCGAAATCTTGTGTCAATTTATATGAAAAACAGGTGCTTGGTTTACCTAAAACTGTATGGACAAAATGAACAGTTGCAGTTGACAGGTTCTTGACATTCAGTTTCTCAATCTGAAATATGCAAAATCATTGCAGAATTGATAATGGCTTATGTTTTGTTCATTACCTGAACAGAGGTTTGTTTCTACGGTTCAGTTTTTTTATAACAACCGTACTTGACATTTTTCTGGACTTACAGTTGAACTGATCAATTATTCAAACCTATAACAGTTACAAGTTGATGTAACTGTACATGAGCAGTGATTGTAATAACCTAAAATACATCACTATATGAGGGAGCATGAGTGTGTGTCAAATAGAGAAGAGATGAAATAGTGAAAGGCACATTTGTACTTTCTGGTATACAGAGTATGTGTTCTGATTTGAAAGGAAAATAACAAGGTTATCTATTTGTAGGTGTATGAATTCTTAAGCATGCATTTATGTATATGTAATCTGTGAAAGATACATTGTAAAAAGGAAGAGGAGTTGTAGCTCCTTTGCGGTTGTAGCTGCAGAATGATGTAAAGGGTTGAAGCCCTAAGCAGTTGAAGCTGCTATTGTAAAGTGAAAAGTTGTTGCTCAATAAAGATGACAGGTTTCAACAGAGTGGTTTTTTCCCTATGAGAAAACCATATGGTTTTGAGGGTTTCCCACTCAGCACAAGATTTATGTGTTATGTGATTCTTCCTTTTGACTCATGTGCCATCATATCATGATGTTCTACTTATTTATGTGCCTCTAATACTTTCAGATAGTTCTAAAATTACACGTTCAAACAGATTGTCATGTTGTATCAGCACATGTTTTGCATCATCATCTTCCTATATTGTATTTCAAGTACATTCACTATTCAAAATTGCTTAGCGTAAGTTGTTCTAAGTTTGGTCATGATTGATTGGATGATTACCTTCATTTTTAGTCAAGTAGTATATATGCGTAAACAATTCATCATTCCTTGTTTGTGGAACACAGCAGTTTCTAAAGTTGTAAAGTCTTATGTTTGAAATTAATTTACTCGCTCTGATTCACCCCCAAACCCCCCAACACACACACCCCCCCCCCCCCCCCCAAAGTAAATCCACTTACAACATCCATGACATCACATTTGATTGACTGTCATCAGCACATAAGAAAATTTTAAAGGTCCATAATGACAATGGTTTCTGGATATGCCAGTGACTGTCCGTCAAATTTCTAAGCCCCATAAACTATTAAACTTTGACAGAGTTGGGGCCTGGACTTATGGTAATATTCATTGAAAAAGATTAAAAAATTGCAAGTGTATCTACTATCAAGCTATCACATTCTGTTTCAGAAGGCTTGTATATTTATTCTATTTATCGACTGTAGTTTTTAAGCATTTGCTGCTCCGTCCTACGTTGTACTAATCATCTCATAAGCAGTTGAGCAAGTCTTACATACTGATGTGCATTAATATCATAATGAACATTTTTCTTACAAGCAATAACAGTAAAGAAAATCCTGGATTACATTTTTAATTCCCTTAAAGTAAGCATGTGCTTTGACATGCTAACGACAATCAATTGATAAAACGAAAAAATAGATAATGAGAATGTGTACCCAAATAAAAATAGACAGAAAGGAACCTCACCATTTGATTCATATGGTGCTGGAAAGAACTGCCGATAACATAGTGTTGCAACAACCATGCCTGAGAAGCAAGTGATTTCAAAGAATATATATTATATAATGCAAGGTTTGGAAAAAAAATGTCTAAGAATACATGACAAATAAATTATATGATGGCCAAGACAAAGAATGCCAACCTAAAAGACCTCCTGCAAACACATCTTGCCAGTGATGCCAGTAATCATCTACTCTTGACACACCAACCAGGGCAGCTGCTAATAGTGGAAGGAAAATGATGCAGAGTTTGGAGGCATGACCTTTTCTGTCAAACAAATTAATTTTTCCAGCAAGGTACCATGATAAAAATCCTAAACCTGCAAATGACCCTGCAATATGAAATAAAATGCCAAGAAATATTAAATTGGTGTATTTAACAAGAAATCCAAAAGCAGAACCAAATTTTAAAAAGAAATCACCCAGTTAACTCCAGGAAAGTATCCCATGTTTTCACAATGAATCTATTAAGCAAGAACGCACTTTAAGTAGTACTTTCAAACTAAACACCATGAGAAAACAGCAAATGTAAAAAAAACAAATTAATTAATTACAAAATCAGTAGCCGAAGCATGATAAAATTTCAAATAATGATTCCAAAAGCAAGACATAATTTGAAGTAGCAGTTTCAAACTACAATAATTCATACAGAAAAAATGGAATGTGTTATATTTATATTCTTCTAATTAGAACAATTCAATTTATGTGTTTAAATTGAGGAAACTGTTTCAACATCAAGATATTGAATAACAGAATAGTTCTCACAGAATTTAAATGCGAATATTATTCGTCCAGTAGCTTCAATGTGTTTTCACAGTCTACCAGTAAAATTAGATTAAACAGTATAGCAAGCCCCTTGTAAACACAAGCGAAACAAACTAAATAACAATATCAGAACTTAATACACTTTTCGTTTCTGTGTTCATGATTTTGGGGTGGTCCTCTGGGGGTCATTTTGCTTTGTCCAATCCTTGATAGATTTTGTTACAATGGACTCAGAGCGAATCCTAAGATACTGGATGCATGCTAATGTATTGAATTTTCTGGGAAAGATTAAGAAAGCGCAAACTCAACAACATAAAATGTAACAATTATGCGACACAGAAGGAACACAATATTTACATGGAAACCCTTGCGGGAAAAAACATGACAAAATAATGCCTATATATAAAATCTTCTTACAACTTAGTGGGCACCAATCCATACGAGACACCAATTACCTCAGTATGTTGGCACCAACACCCACAGCTACGCACCAACTTACCAAGAGATACCAATCTCTACTAGAAATAATAGGTACCAGCCACTCAAAATTCTGCAAGAAGTCTATTTACAAATCTACTACAATATCACCCATAAATCTGCTATAATGTTTTCCTTTAAATTCAATCAAACACTTCTCACAATCCTTCACAAAATCTGCAAATATACTCCTTAAGATCTGTTCTTCATATACTTGTATCTGCCGGTGTATTAATGATATAACTCTTGTTCAAAGCATGCAGTTTATCTCTCAAGCAATGCTCTTTTTATATCTTCGAAAAATATACAGTTTCATTTAGCAACATATTTTTCCACATTTAAAAATAGACAACCTTGTTGTAAACTTCTAACCAACCCAATCTAATCAAATATCTTCATTGGGATATATCATTCAAGCTTGTGTGTTGTTCAAGTGGGATCTATCATTAGCTCATCAAATCACACCATCCTCACTTTTTTCTGAACATATTTCATTTCTCATATCGAGAATGTTATGTTCACTATGAATCAATTAATCATTGTATGGTTCATTCCACATGCTACTGACATCTGCTAATGAATAAATCTGATTTATACATGGCACGTCTGTTAAATTCTCTCTCTCTCTCTCTCTCTCTGTACCCTCAAGTGTTGTCTCTCTTTGAGTAATTCCTAACTCTCTCTCTGTCTCTTTCTACCCTCAAGTGTTGTCTCTCTTTGAGTAATTCCTCTCTCTCTCTCTCTCTCTCTCTCTCTCTCTCTCTCTCTCTCTCTCTCTCTCTCTTCCATATGATATAATATAATCTTCTCCCATTTTATTAACACCCTCTATATCTACCTATCTTCATGCCTCTTCATGAATAGAGACATCTCTTTGAGTACAGATGTGACCTTATCATAAGGCATCACTTTTTTTAACAAATTATTTATATTGATTGCCCTTTTTAAAAAATGCTTCTATTTTTTGTCAAATCAGTCTGATTATATATCTTCTTAAATTCAAATAATCTTCATTGCTAGACTCGTTTTATTTTCGATTCATCTTCTATAAATACCATTGCATGGTCTTACGAAGAGAGGTGTCTTATTCAAGGGAGACATCCTTTGTTAACTAATGCTGCCTTTAAAGTTAAAAGGTCACTCCATTAATAAGATTGCTCCTCTATATCACTGAAAGAACTCGGGCAATAATATCTATATTAACTTGGCCAATTGTGTGCCAAACAAAACGTGGTCCACCCAGAAATGGAATAAGCATCAAAATCATTAAACATTGTTCAACCTTCTATCTTATATAGTCCCAAGTTCATCATATCTTTCATTTTGTAATAAGTATTCTTATCATTTTTTGACTTTGCCGATATCACTAACATCCCCGTTTTGTATCCCTCTCTATTATTTACTTCAAACTGCCATCACTAACAGAAAGTCAGCTATAGCTACAACCACATTGTTCAACGATATATAACTTCCGAAGGATTAATAATATTGCCAAATGACTTGAATATTTTATGGCTATGTCTATCATGCACATTGGATGCAAATATACTTGTGCTTTTGATTTCTAGCATTACCATACAAGTTATCCAAAAGTATTCTCCAATAAGGATTGACTACAATTTCCCTCAAAGTATTTTGTTTAATATCAATGACAATCAATTTGAACATCGTGGACCAAAGAATGGACCAAAAGATATTCAAAAAGCTATTGCCCTTGTTGAAATACAAATTTCAATCACATTCTAAAAGATATCATCGATGCTCTCTAAGGAGAAGCTCTTCCTAAGGGTGTCTAATACATAGTTGAAAAACTAAACAACTTATCGCCAAGGTCCAAAAAAAGGGCAAAAAACCAGATACTACTCGACAACTTATTGGCAAAAAAATTAGCAACTTAAAAAAATGCTTAAATTTAACAAGAAATACATCTTTTGCAAAATTCAACAAGGAGATGAATCTAATTAGTCGGTAAATGAGTAAACAAAAGAAGAAAGCTAAGTCTTCATATATTTAAATACAGTTGGGATTCAGAATGGCACCCCCATGTGGAATGTTGATGGCTAGCAACCTGATAGTCTAAAGCATAATTAAAATAGCAAATTATCTTTCTAAAACTATAAGTAAATACAACATCAAAATAGTCTACATCTTCCTCTTCACCTTCCCTGCAGCTCTAGTAAAAACTACATGAGGGGTAGGAGATCTGGTCCTAGAACTCTGATGTTGTTGTGCCTCCTCCCTCTGCACAGCTGGTTGTGACTCGATCTCCATCCTAAATGTAGCTAGTGTTGGCTCTGGCATTGACTCCTCATTGTCCTCCACCTCCTCATCCTCCTCAATGTCATCCAATCTCATTGAGAATCCACCCTCCTTTGTAGCTGCCTCTTCAAATTGTAGATCTCATCCTCTATAAATAATGCAAGTTGCTTCTATGATGTCCAATCACAATAAGAATCAATGTCATCCAAACCAAGTGGACCAATTGGTGTTTTCTCTACCTTCATTGTGTGCAGCTAAAGGTTATATTGCACAAATAGAAAGTCATTGAGGTGTTTCCGCACAAATTAGTTCTCTTCTTCATGTAGATGGCCTTGAACAAGCTCCAATTGTACTCACAACCAAATGAACTACAAGGCTAGCATAAAAGTCAAAGGCCAAGTCTTTGCAAATTTGGGACATTTCCACCCCCCATTTTGTTGCCAAGCATCTACGAAATAAAATATCAAAGAATTAGAAAGCAATGTGAAAAATATTTTAATTTTCATCTACTTATCATGCATCTGAAAGACTCCAAAACTCCAAATATTATGCCAAGAGTTAATAGTGTTTCTTCCTCCTTTTGCCATGCCTAAAGAAATTAGTTTGCCTCTTGCATTCTCGTACATCTCAGAATAAATGAGGTCTCTCACCTCAACCTCAAGTATCATCCTTTGTATACATCTACTGAAGCCCTTCTTGACCTCTCGTTCAGAATCCGAGTAGGGTAATGCAAATACAAAACAACAGTTGAGGAAGTACCTGCAACATGAATGAGTTGGAAGAATAATATTTCCACCTCCTATTAATAATTTGTCATATGGGGTCGAATTTGAGGTTGTCCACCTTGTAAAATATTTCAATAGCCTCCTTGGCCCTATCCATAGCCTCATAGAGATATCCCACTGGGGTTTAATGCCCATCAATCAAGTGGAGAACTCTAAACAAGGGCTCTATCACCTACAATTGAGAAGTACAAAAAAATTGATCATTAAAGTTACAAATTATAAATGAAAGACTTGAATACACAAAAATCAAATATTCAATACTTTCACCATCATATGCAATACTTTCACCATCAAGCTTCTTCGAATAACTTGAGTGTAACCATGCTTAACTCCCAAAGATTAAAGAAGTAAGAATACCTTTGCAACATTAAGAAAATTAGTGCAAACCTTGTGACTCCTACTCTTACCAACTCCATCCCTTGGGTGCATTCTCTCATCGAGCGAAGAACCCAAGGGTGATTGTAGATGTATTTTTTTATTTTTCTTGCATCTTCTACAACCGGTCTCACCCAATATAGTTTTTTTTTGTCCTACAAAAGAAGGCCAAGGACATACGTTGCACAAGGAGTCTAAAAAAGTGTACTATCTTTGTCTTCGAGGATCCTATCCATTGCCTTATGTGACTGCATTATCAGTTATGATTTGCATCACATTCCCACCTCCATTATAACTTGCTCTAAATTTAGAGCCAAAGTTTCAATAGTTTGCACCTTGTTAGAGGCTCCACGGATTTCCTTGTGAGAAACCAAAAAATTAATGGTCTGATTTTTGGTATTCGTACATCCATCCACCACTTCTTTTGCCCTAGAAATTGCATGTGTGAGCAACCTACAAGTATGAAACAAAATTAACATTGTTTTAAGCACACAATTTTGATTTAAAAAATATCTTATATTAAACAAAAAATAAGTCACTGTCATAGATATAAAGGAACGTAAATTTAGTCTACACTCTAAAAATCAGCATTTAACATAAGCTATCGAGATTCAAAACTAACTTAAAACATTTTTAAACTAAAACAAGTGAACTAACCTCCCATCGAAGTTTGCACGAGGTGTCTTGTAGCCGTTCCATGCTAGTCATTTTGCTAACCAACTTTAGCCAATATGGACTTTCTCTAACATTGAAAGGAATGTTGTTTAAGTACAAAAAGTCGGCACAAGCAATGTCCACTTGCCAATGCACATCCCTCTTCCACCTAATTCATTCCAATGATGGTTGTACTCCAGGTGTATTTTTGTGCACAAAAAATCTATCTATAGAAGACAACTGTTGTGTTGATGGTGGTGTTGTATTAGAAGAAGCAAAAGTGGTGGCCCAAGGGATGTTAGATTTGTAGATAAGTGTACCCAAAGAGAACCCGCTATGCCCTCAAGTGTTGTTTCTTCTTCATCAAAGTTGAGTGAAATACTTTGTGATTCAATAATGCCCACCCTCATGACTAGTTTTACCTTTTCAATTCGCAATATTTTCTCTTCTTGGCCAGTAAACAAGGCATTCATTTCTCTTTTCATTTATTTTGTGATCTTCTCACAAAACCTCGTTGCATGCTTTGTGCTGCCGACAAGGTGGTAGTTCAAGCGGTAAATGCCTCTATTAATTAGTTTCTTATACTCAATACAAATTACCAAATTAGGTTTCCGTCCTTCAAAGGCATACTTCCAAGCTATATCTCTAGCCCCTTTAGGATGTGTCCCTGCATATCTAGAGGGGCATGCATCTATTGAGTGAAATATCCCAAACCGGATATTTACTCGTTCTTACCCAGCATACATTCAGAACTTAAAAATATGCAAATGTAATACGATACAACAAAAAAACCAAAAGATTCTCCACAAGATAATAACCCATTCTTTCCAAAATAATATTCAGAATACCAACGTATGAAAATAATTACATACGAACAAAATCAAACCAGTAAACTCTCATTAAATTCCTTCAAACATGTTATTGCATTATACAACAGCAATACAATAACCAGAGTTCAAAAATCCAATCCTAAATACAGCAGCTTTACAGTCAAATTGGAAAACTTAAGAAAAGACCTTGTAAGCACATGTGAGACACCTGATGTGACGTCTCCAAGGACAATGGGTTTGCGTCTATTATCTGCCGACACGAGGGGCTACGTCATCATACTAGCTGAAAGTTGAAGCTTTCCAAATACTCTTGCAAGAGAGAAATGGAAATCTGAATAATAAATCAAGCATATCCAAATGAAAAAGTCTCTTCTCCTTTTATCCCCATAACTGTGACTCTTGGACTTCCCTCTTGGCTGTTCGTCTTATCTCCCCTTGTCCTTTTTGCCCACTTTATAACATTAAATTGACCTTTTATATTTTGAGTCCACGCTCTCCAAGTCAATTTTAATAGTATATATAATACGCCTTTAACATTTCTAATGTCCCAGAAAGGGGGACATTACAAATCTCCCCTCCTTAAAATTGCTTGTCCTCAAGCAATCAGTACCAAGATCCCATACAAATCTGCAGGCAGCCCTGAAGCCCAATCTAAAAACAATTCCGGCCACACTACGAAGCAAGGTATCACTTTGCAACCCATCCATCAACCGGATTCCTAGATCCCATATAAATCTATAAGATTCCACTGTACCTGTAGACTGTACAACTTTGACTATCCTCGCATTTGGTCTCAAACTAAGTAGAATTATAACCAACCCCTCAATAAGCCATAGATGTATATTGTCAACGCCCAGATCCCAAACCCTGTTGTCATAACCAGCCAATATGATAAGGTAGAAATGTATTGATGAACTATGCATAACCCATAAATAGATGATGTAATAAACAAGCTTCTCAAAAACTGAAAGTAACACCCTGGGCGCATCAAATATCGTACTACCATCATCAAACTAGAGAACCTCTAGGTACATAGGTACTATGAATAAGAATGAAGCTGAAAACCCGTTCCTTGAGATTAAAACATAACTCGCATCAATACTCCACCAAAATCTATCCAAAGGCTGATGAATGTAATCCAACCAACTCCTGTATGGTGTGAAATCGGGAATCCTACTAGAAATGATCCAATAACGAACAACCGCAGTCAATTCACCACTTCCATCTTGTGACCCATATTCATTGCTAGGAATCGTACCAGGATTCCATATCCTAAAATCAAAATCATCTTCTTCATGATAATCAAAAGGAGAGTCCTCGTTTATCTCAAAAAAGGGATTATCGGAAATCCAATCAGCATCTACTTCAAACACGAGGTTGTCGATAAGTTGAATGTGATCTAAAACTTTAGTGCTTGGTCTTTTGGTACAACTGTCCAAGTCATAAGTTTGTTGAACACTATCAAGCTTAACAATGACTTCTTTGAAAAACTCTTGCCTCACCTTACCCTCATGTTCCTGAGAGTGATTCGTGACCCTGATCTGATTTTCTGCTTCTTGAAGAGAAAATCGAGTTTCATCCAATGCCTCCTGAGTATACTTAAGCTCCCTATTGAGCTCCATAATCCCATTCCTTTCCTTTTTCAACTGATCAACATGTATTTCAGCAACCTTAATAATGTTATCCCTGTCGAAAATCAAATATAAATAATCTGATTTCATAGTTTCAAGAGTTGTTTTGATCACTTACAAATCAGAAACAAGCCAATCTGCTTCCACTCCCTTTTGAACCTTTCTATAGAGATCTTCCACCATCTTGTGAGTGTTGTGATAACGTACCAACAATGCCACAACCATGTCATTACTAACCTTCAAATGATTCTTTAAGGTATGCATTTCATTATTGTCCTTTTGAAGCGGTTTATCGTCTTGTAGTGTCATCTTAGATTGTTCCTCTAAGTTCATGTCATGGGTATAGGAAATATATGGTTCATCATTCAGGGATTCCAATCTACAATTACCTTGTGGGCAACCGATCTCATCAACTTGCTTGTCAAAGCTAACCTCCAAATTGCCAACATAGAAACTTGCTCCCTGTGTAACATCTTCCACGTGATCACAAGGAGGCTGCAAATCAATAGTAGTTGATTGTTCTTCTTTTCCAAGACCCTCTATTAAATGATTTTGTCATGCTGGAAATTCTTCATACAAATTTTTGCACTGGTCTTTTTCAAGGAGATCTTGAACCAATTCAAAGTACTTTCTTTTTGCCATATCCGTCTTATTTTGCTGCTCTAGATGAAGCTCCATGTAATCACTACATGATAAATCATTCTGAATCTGAGTAGGAAGTCTTTGATACTCTTTGTAAATGTTGAGTATTTCAGTTCTTATATCTGCTGATTGGGGTACCCACTTGTCAAGAATTGAATTTGAACCATACCAAGGTCTAGCAATGTCATTAGCTCCCACAAGAGAGTGATAGAAACCTTCTAAAGTTATATTTTTGGTTCCTTCTAGATGAGCTAAGACATTAGGAACCACTCCATCTCTCCACAAGTTACCTTTACCACACACCTACTTGTAAAATTGACCAATAATTAATGCATGCAATCTTGAAGAATTAAACTAATTTAAGGAGCTTTTATCCATGTCATTATCAATTGCTTCAATAGTCCCTTCATTAGGTTTTACTATAAGATTACCATCAACACCTGCAACAGTGTCCATTGAGCTACTAGAAAGTTTGATACTTTGGTTTTTGAAGATATGTTCTCCTTTAATATACCTCCCTACAATACACACAACTTTCAACTGTGATGCATAACTGGAAACTGGGCAATATTTTCCACATAATCTAAGAGTCCCTTTGCCTAGTCAATAACCACTTATGCTCCTTTTGGAGGTGGCATGTACCTCTAGAACATTTGTTCTTTAAGCTTACTATTTCCTCCTCGGGTCCAATTTCAATAACAGGAATAAGATGCTCATCAAGGGCACCAACTTCGCGTAACCTTTTGCATGCCTCTAAGCATACGAATTGCTTTGTTTTCTATTTGACACTAGGTTGACTCACGACCTCATGAAATGGAGCACTTGGTCGCAATCTCAAAATACAAAAATGCAAATTATTCATCCGCTCAAGAGCCTTAGAAGTAAATTCTAGTCGTGGTGAATAGTACCTGTTGGTCACTAGGTAACTTAGCACAATATTTGTAAATTAAATCAATAATTGAGTCACAGTTAACAGTAGCTCGAGTTGATGAAACATTATAAGGAATTATCTTCTCAATGTCATCAATACTGAACTTTGGAGTATATTAAATATTGTTTCTACTCAAAGATGCATCTCTACATCACCAATACTCAGTAATTAAGACAGCCGTAACTTGGTCTTGTAAATGCTCCAAATTTGGTGTTCTTCTCCTCAGACTTCTATCGTAAACTCCATTGTGTTGTTTAGGAATGTCCCGATATGGCTTTGCAAGTATGTAGCTTACTACTTCTGCTACACACATCTTCACTCCTTGTCTATACTGGACTGCAAACCACTTGTCTCATCCTGACTACAACGTATCTGTTATACTACTGATTGGGCATATTTTCCTTTCTATGTGCTCCCCTCATGCATGCTTTATACGGCTTCTGTGTAGGTGTCGTTACTTTCAGATGTTTAACTGTTCTCATATAAATTTCTTTTGGTGTAGTTTTCAATGCTCCTGCTACTCTTAGAATATAAGATGTTGATTATCATATTATTCCTTTATTCATTTGACAAATACATCATCTTCATCTTGTCTATTAGAGAAACTACTCGATGCACACTCATGAAGCTTGTCGTTATAATTCAGAGGGTTAATACACGTTATTTTCTAAGGCTGGGGATAACAGCAATTTCTATCGTTTGACACCTAAACAAGTGTTTCTCTCCTTCCTCTCTTGGTCGTGCATACTTCAATACAACACTTCATGATCGAGTGCCTGCCAGATGTACCCAATAGTTCAAATGCTATTCGACTATCATACCAGCGGCCAAACTAACGATAATTTATCGAATTCAAGCCGCCATGTCTTGTCAATATTTCCCCCGTCCTTCAAGCTCCCATCGGTTACATCCCTGTGCATTATTTCAAGGCACTCCCATCTTTTCATTAATCCAAATCTATGAGATTCGAATAGCATAGAGGAGCTTCCGACAATTAAAAATATAAACTTATCCTAGTTATCGTGAATGGCCTAACTCCTCCCTAAAATTATGATTCCGCGTGGAGCACGAAGTCACCTGTTCGTTCCAATACTCCTAACGGCCAGAGCAATTACTCCCGATGTTTTGTGTGTTTTGATATATTCAACTGTCATACCCTTGATGCTACCTATAAACTGCCCAAAATTTCTCCTAATTGTCTTCCTACAATAGTTATGAGTGAAGAGGGAAACTTAGTTCAGTTTCAAAGCACGATTTTTTCTTGGGTTTCATGAGAACGAGTCGATCTTCATTTAGAGTAGAAAGACTAGCAAGAATAGGAAATTGTCCAATAAACTATGTCTGCTGGTGGATGACGTGGTTACATTTAGACTGATTTCTCACCAAAGACTGCCAACAGTTGGAGAGGAGTTGATCTGGAAGTTACCGTGAAAGACCACTGCTATCCTTTTGAACTTCCCTACTGCCACGCCAGTTCATATAAAACGTTCATGTTATTCTCTACTGCCCGTTACCTCTGCTCTGAGGGAAATTTGAACTGTGTGACTATTATGGGATGTGGGTTTGATGCCACTGCAGCTTCTAGTCTCCACGTCAATCTCTGCTATGAATAATGCTAGGGAAAACCCATCTGTGCTGAAATAACCCGTGAGAATGGAAAGCTAAGTTCACGCCAAGTTTACCTTGTTTCATCTATGAACTGATCATTCTCTTGTCCACCAAAAACTCACGTCTACTACTGCTATGACTTGTACAACTACTCTCTTCAATAACCAACTTCCTTCTTCCCGCTTAGTAACTCCAATGGTACCCCTCTCTGAAAAGAAATCTCTTCTTTCTCGAAATCGACACCGCATGTGAAGTTTCTCCAAATGATTAAAATTTCAACGCTATTCCATCAAATCCTTTGTAATCCTGATAAAACTTGCATTATAAAAAAATGTTGTCTCCCAAGATTAACTGATAATATTGATAATTTGATTAGTCCCTATTTTAGAATTTACTCCAAGCTCATAACCAACTTGAGCACCATTACTCCATTTGTAACTCCACAACTAAACTTTGATCAAGCCTCTAACTGTATGCAACAGGATGGCAGGTTCGAGGCTCTAATACCACTGAAATATCCCAAATCGGAGATTTACTCGTTCTTACCCAAAATACATTCAAAACTTAAAAATATGTAGGTGTAATACGATAGAACAAAAAAACCAGAAGATTCTCCACAACATAATAACCCGTTCTTTCCAAAATAATATTCAGAATACCAGCATATGAAAGTACATTACATACAAACAGAATCAAACCAGTAAACTCTCATTAAATTCTTTCAAACATGTTATTGCATTATACAACAGCAATACAATAACCAACGTTGAAAAATCCAATCCTAAATACAGCAGCTTTACAGTCAAATTGGAAAACTTAAGAAAAAAACTTGTTAACACATGCGAGACACCTGATGTGGTGTCTCCAAGGACAATGGGTTTGCGTCCACTGTCTGTCGGCTCATACTAGCTGAACGCTAAAGCTTTCCAAATACTCTTGCAAGAGAGAAACTAAAATCTGAATAATAAACCAAGCATATCCAAATGAAAGAGTCTCTTCTCCTTTTATTCCCACAGTTGTGACTCTTCGACTTCCCTCCTGGCTTTTCGTCTTATCTCCCCTTGTCCTTTTTGCCCACTCTATAACATTAAATTGACCTTTTATATTTCGAGTCCACGCTCTCCAAGTCAATTTTAATATTATATATAATACGCCTTTAACATTTCTAATGTCCCAAAAAAGGGGACATTACATTAAGGCACTCACAAGCCCAGAAGCTAACGCAATTGTGGAAGAATCTCTGTTTGTCATTTCAATCAAATTTCAACCTACACATAAAAATTGAAATCACAAATTAATACATTATATTTTAATTGAAAAAAAAGAGAACTAACTTAATTATTTTAAATAATTTTAAACATAGTTGAAAAACAACTTAAAAATAAGAAAAATGTGTTAGGGTCTCAATTTTTTTATGAAAAGACAAGATTCTTGAGAAAAATACTAGGTTACTGTATTCACTCGAAATTCTTGAAATTCAACATTTGATTCATCCACATTCAGATGTAGTTCGAAATCATTTCAAATTCGTCATTTGACTGGAAAATTCCCTATGGATTCACATATTTGAACCCTAGTCAACTTTAAATGAATTTTAACCGAATTTGGAAACCAAAAACTGGGCCCAGGAGGAATGTGTTCAACTTCAAAAAAAAATTGGAAAATGCCATATAAATGTTGACTTGTCAACAGTTTAATATAGTGTTTTTATGGCTTGGTTTCAACCTAAAAGGCTTCATTTTAATATTTATATCAATTTACGCCATTTTTATGTTGTATCATTTACGTTGGGCTTGTGCAACTACAACTTTGTTTTGGCGTGCAACTACAAAACAAAATCATTTCGGTTTGGATTGTTAGGCTTGAAGCGATTTCTTGCAACTTTGTTTTGGCTTTGAGCGATTGAGTCTTTCTTCTTGTAGGTGGCTTTGATTGTGTCCCTCATTTCGAGGGAGGTTGTTCAAACACCAGCACCATTCAAGCACCAACACCATTCGACCACCAACGTTCAAACACCATTCCTCTTTGCTAGCGTTCGAATGCCAGTATATTTGAGGTATTTTTGTTAATTTAATAGTTTTTAAGGATTTTTTATGTATTTCTATTAGTTTTTTGAATTTTTTTAAATTTATTATAATATTATCACATTTATTATTATATGAGATGGCAATATGAATATTAATATTAGTATTTAATATTTCAAAATCTAAACAACTACAAATGAAGCATATATATTAAAAATTAAAAATTTAATTTGTGATTGTGGATGCATTTTGATCTGCTATAGCTTGTGTATTACTGAAAGTTGTTTGTTTTGCATTTTTACAAAATCATATGATGATTTGTTTTGGTTTATTTTCTCAAATCTTTTTTCATTGTTGTAACTTGTTTTGTTTGTTTGTAGATTCTATCATGGTTATAAGTGTTTTTGTTGCCAATAATCTCCACTTCAAAATCAACAGATGTTCCCCACTTTGGAAACATGTGCAAATGATTTGACCAATGCTAGGTGGAGGAGGCTATGTGTGAATTTGTAGCCACTGCAAAGAGAAATTTAGTAGCTCTTATAGTAGAGTAAAAGCTCATTCGTGCTTTATTCCTCAAAAAGGCATCAAATTTTGCACTGGAAAGCCAACAGTAAACAGAGTGCTACCTACAACCTTCCTTCCAAATCACATTGTAAACAAATACATTCAAGAACAAAAGCAAGCAAAGGAAGTTGTTGGGAGGGCAAACTCTTCACATCCGTTGGAAAGTGGTAAGCCTCTAATGAAAGGAAAAACCTCATCTATGTCTTCAACTACCACTCCCAATGAGCAAGAGAGTAGTGAGACCCTTTGAATCATCATTCCAAAATGAAACTAGAGACACTGTTGATCAAGCCATAGCCAGATGCGTCTATACATGGTGAGGGCAGTATAATGAGGCTCCAAACGGGTTCAAGGGCCCTGCTTATGAGAAGATGTGCACCACTTTATTGGATGATGAGGTGGCCCGTGTAGAGAATGTCATACTGCCCATCAAGGAATCATAGGTCAAAACAGGTGTGACAATAGTATCGGATGGATGGAAAGATGCAAGGAACCGTCCTTTGGTGATTGTTATTGCAATGTCTACAAGAGGTGCAATGTTTCTGAAAGTTGTTGATTGTGAAGGAGAAGCAAAGGATGGTCCTTTCATTGCAAACATTCTCATCCAAGCTATCAAGCAAGTTGGCCCTCAGAATGTTGTTCAAGTAATGACCAACAGTGTGAAGAATTGTAGGGCTGCCGGCTTATTGGTTGAGGAGTGGTATGAACACATTTTTTGGACATCCTGTGTTGTGCACTCACTCAACCTTATGCTGCAAAAAGTTGGCACTAAGATTGAGCAGATAAAAAAATGTATGAACAGGCACAAGAGATCCAAATGTTTGTCGTGAACCACCATATGATGCAAGCCATATTCAGACACTTCTCGTAATTGGAGCTCTTGAAGGTAAGTTTAATTGTTTGAAATCTAAAGATGTTTTAGAAATCTAGTCACTTTAGTAAACTTTCTATTTTTTCAAATTTTTAATCTATTATTATTTTGATTTTAAAATAGGTTGTTGAGACCCGCTTTGCCTTCAACACTATTGTTTCGAGACACCTTGTCAAGGTTAAAGCTGCATTGACTAGAATGGTAACCAATGCTAATTGGAGCATATGGAGGCCATCTAATAGTGCCAAGGTAGCTGCCATAAGGGGATTGATACCAGATGAGTCTTGGTGGGATCGTGCTAAGTACCTTTCGAAGATCATTGAACCTATATTGAGCACGATCCGATACATTGACATGGATAGGCTCTGCTTTGGTGAGGTATATGATGGCATTGACTCAATGGTTGAGGACATTAGAAATATTATAAATGAGAAAGAGCAAAATCCTAATGAAATGTTCTTTAAGGAGCTATATTAATCATGGTAGAGAGATGGAACAAAATGACTGCCCCTTTGCATCTACTTGCCTTTGCAATGAGCCCCAAGTTCTATAGCCAATCAGTCCTCAAGGGGAGTACCACTAGGGTTGCCCCATACAAATATCCTGAAGTTGCTCAAGGGTACAAGGCAGCCCTTCGAAAACTCTTTCTTAAGCACCTACGACCTCCAGTGAGGTCTGAATTTATGAGTTTCGTGAGCACCGATGATTGTCGTTTTTGAAGCTCTTGAAGACAAAAACAATGTTGATGCTCATAAATGGTGGTACTTCTATGGACAAAGATACCAACACTTGCATCCCATTGCCATCAAAATTCTATCATAGGTAAGTTCTTTAATCTTAAGATTCTAATTTCTAGTTTCTTGTTGGTAAATAATCAAAACTCTAATTTCTAGTTTGTTGTTGGTAAATTTGCAAATTTTGATAGGTTGCTAGTTCATCATCACCTAAGAGGAACTAGAGCACATACTCCTCACTCAATAAAACGCAACCGACTAAACTCCAAGAAAGCAGATAACTTGGTGTTTGTGAATCCAAACTTGAGGCTCACAACTCACAAAGAGAATACCTTCAAAAAGGGGGAAGCAAAACAATGGGATGTCGAACAAGAGGCTCCAAAGTTGGAAGTTCACTTTGATGCACTTCCGATTGAAGATGGTGATCCTGAGATACATAGTCATGATGGAGCTGATCCTAAGGCTACGGCTGGCACTGCTGATGCTAGTGGCACTAATTGTGCTTCTAATCAGCAACTGCCTACTAATGAAGAATTATTTGATGATTTTTTATAATACATTGATATTTGATCACATATGAGTCTATGGCTGATTGCTGATTACTGATTAGTAATGTTGACATTGTTGTTTTAAAGTTTTTGAACTGAAACATTCATATGGTGGTGTATTTTGCTAAATTGTTTTATATTAGCATAGTGGTGTATGAACTTATTTGTTACAGCATATTTTTACATATATATATATATATATATATATATATGTTAAAAATAAAATTTTGTACGAACGAGCCCAAAACAAATCCGAACCCAACCCAAAACAAATTTGCGCGAATTCTGAACCCGAATGTCAACCCTGCATTCGAACCAGGATCCAAACCAGCAACTTAGGAAAAAAATGATAAAAATTGGTGTTAAATCTTGTTCATTACACTCAAGAATTTGAAGTGCTTATAAAATGTTATTATAGAATTTTTGTAAATCTAGACGTAACAAAGAGAAGATAAAATGATTTTTTTTAAATAGAAAAAGAAATTTGAAAACTTACCTACAAATGATTTTGCTTCAATAGCCACTTTAAATTTGCTTCAAATCCACTAAAAATTGATCTAAATCCTTGCAAATCCCCTTTCAAAACCTTTGAAGGTGTGTTTTTTGTTGGCTCAAACAACAATATATAATTCAAAAAATACAAAATGGGCTTTTGTTTGACATTTGATCTTATTATGTTGTCGTGTGTGATTTTTACTGCACTTGTCGTCAATTCATAGGCAATAAGTTTCAGCAATTAAGTGTTGTGTTTTATCACCGTGCAAAACTCATTGAGATAAGTTAAAATATTTTTGATAAGTCAAAAAAAATTGCATGTATGATCTAAATTACCATCTTGGAGAACTTATCAGCCACATCATAAACAGAGTCATGCCCACACTTTGGTGTGAATTGTTTTGATTATAGCTTGAAAAACCCGGATGTGGATTGTCTTGATTACAGATTTCAAGCTTAGACTCAGATTCAACTCGACAGCCCAAAATTTTGACTCAAGACTTCGGACTTGGCACGGGCTCAATGAAAAACTCAGCAAAATGAACTTCAAAAATACACAAAAAAATTAAAACACTAATTCATTTAGCAAACATAGAAGTCTATTTTGACTACCAAATTGTTATATTCAAAAATTGCATGTCATATGATCCATAAATTCTCAAAATTTGAAAGTATATATTTTCAAAGTCAAAATACATTGTAACATAACAAAATTATAAATAATATATGTATTACAGCATTATAACTGTTTAACTTTATATATGATAGTATGTCAAAATGGAAAAAAAAATACAACCTACATCTTCGTCTTTCCCCTTCCGACGTAACTTAAATTTCCAGGCCTTGAACTAGAAGGTAATTCAACTTCAAAATGATGATAAATTGTTTCTTCAAAAGTGTCTTTGTTTTACTCCATTGCATCCAACTTTGTTGCTTTTGTTTGATAAACTGATCAACTTTGAATTCATACAAATTATTTTCTCAAATCATACTCTTCCTATATTGATGCTTAATTGGTTGGAATGGGTGAATAACAGCAATAAAGGACCTAAATAATTCAAAATTTCACTCTTAAAAGAGTCCCTATTATGTCGAAGTGTCAGATAGAAGAGTCTCAGCTCAAGACTCGAGAGTTCGAGCCTAAAAGAGTCTTGGAATAGGAATCAGATGAGTACTCTCTAAGACTTGGCCAAGCTCAGCAAGGGAGTTTGACTGACTTGACTCAGCTAACTCAAAGAGTCAAGATTTTGCAAAGTTTTGTAAAGTTCTTGGAGAGCTTTTAAACTATGGTTTTGATATTAAGTGCATTCAAAGTAATTCATGGGGATTTTATTTGGCATTAACAATGGAATATAATCCTTTGTTGATGATTGACTTGGCAAGGAGCTATAGAAAATGCATTGGATATCCAAGAACTGTGTTGGATGAATTTTAACTATTACAGACAACTATATGCCTATTAATGAGGATATCACCATGTATGTAAACAAAAGCATCTACTCAATCTCAAACGGCTTTAAACTTTGAAGTATATGACAATTGCAATAAGCAAAACCGGTTCCCTTACTCAGTAAAGCATGTTATTATGCCCCAATCTAAATGAATTTTGCCTAAACACCTCCCTTGACACTTGCTTCAAGAATCATGCATTGTGGGAGATTCCTAGCTTGTGATAGAAAAGCACTCAACCAAGGAAGACGCAAATCTCTTTGACAATCCTAGCACACTCCATCCCTATCAATAATCTAACCTAGAAACTGGATTCCCTCCATGCCCAACAAAAACTTGTCAAGGTTACACTGTAATTTTTGTTCAAGTTGAGTGTGGTGAGCTTGTTAGGCATGATCCCATAAGCAATGGCCTCAGTGTTGTCTCAATAGAAACCTTGATCACACTAAACAACTCCTTATGAAATGATAAATACATGTCTATTCAAAAGGACAATCTTTTATTCAATGTTGTAAGTGTATATCTATTTAGTATCCTCAAGGGAGGGACTTTATCATTGTAATAAAAGAAAACAGATGTTCACTAGGATCTTTAAACAAATTAGGAAACTTATGCCTACCTATTTCCTTATAATAGAAAGAAGATGATCCACAAGGCTCAAAAAGGCTCAAACATTGAGTGAATGCAACATTCCTTCAATATAAATGGATGGTTGAATGTGTACAATGTGATTTAGAAATGCAAGATCTATGGGTGAATGAGGATAAAAGATGAGTTTCTCTATATGCGCAGGAATAATTGGGAATCAATAGGCTAATTCAAAAATCAACAACAGAAAAGAGAGAATGTACACACCTATAGACCAAATTTGAAGCTGAGATGGAGGACAATGGCATCTTGGTCACCATAGTCCCAAGAATGTGGCGATTCACTCACCATATTTCTTGCACTTTCCAACAAATTTAGTTGCAAACTATACCCAACCTCCTAATCAACCCAAATCTCTCTCCATATAGGCACCACTGTTACATCCCAAATTTTTGTCTCTTAAAATAATCATGTAACCGAATACATTTCATGTGACTGGTAGTTAGTCAATTAAAATCAGTTGAATGATACGATCATGGAAAATGGATAGTTTTGGTTGATTGTTTGATTCTCATAAAGATTGACTTGTTAATTGTTAGTTACAAGATAATTCAGAATAATTATTATTTTATTTTGAAGTTACAAAAATAAGTTGTCAATGGTATTGGTAGTTAGCCATTATGATAATTATGAAACACTTTTGGTTATATTTGAGAAATATGTTATTATCGTGGAAATATTGTTTGGATGCAAGAGCAACCAAAGGGGGGAAGCATTGCTAAACGGGATTTAAGGAATGGGGCACCAATTAAGTCCATTATCAAACCATCAAGTATGGATTCTAACTATCTTCGAGAAGGATTTAACGGCTAGGCAACAGAATATACCTTGGACAGTCATGAGCTGCCCGGTCAATTCTTAAAACAAGAGAAGCTATTACCTTCTTTTTATTTTGAGACCATGTAGTGGTCGCCAAATGTAACTATATATATATATATATATATATATATATATATATATATATATATATATATATATATATATATATATATATATATATATATATATATATATATATATATATATATATATATATATATATATATATATATATATATATATATATATATATATATATAATGACATCGTGTTATTTTGCTAACATCTATAATTTGCACCTACATATGTGTGTGTGTGTGTGTGTATACATATATGTGTGTGTGTGTGTGTGTGTGTGTGTGTGTGTGTGTACAATTATAGGTGAAATCAAATAGCATGATGCCAATATATATATATATATATATATATAATTTTGTTATTTAACCTTGAGAAATATAATCTTTAAGTCTTTATCTTGGCTCCATGTCTTTGAGCAAATGCCACCTTTATATCAGCCTTACTCTTTTTAAATTTTAAAATGATTTTAGGAGTTTCTTGTAACCGATGATTTAGCCTTGCTCGACACTTCTTCCTTGTAACCGATGGAGCGTGCGGGAGGTATTATTACACTCCCAGTTGCAAAGGAAAAGCTCTCGATGAATCCATTTTCTTCGCATATGATTGCTCTAAGCAAGAGTTCTTCCATATTTATTTTTACAACTCCTTTTGGAGACTTAATATCATTCCATTTGCATATCACGATACCACAATTGCAATATCAGTCGCGTCATTGTCAGCAGTATAAGAGGCTCATTCACATGTTGAAGTTGTGTGGTCAGTCTACAAAAATTGGTCTTAACCATCATTTGAATGAATGCTATGGTAATATGTATCCACGATCATTGATAAGCATACTAGTCATAACTATGGCTCAGGAGTAAATTGAATCCTGGAAAACATCAAAACTGTTTCCATCGTATTATAGTTCTTTTATTCATGCATATCGGGTGCTAGTATAGACCCATACAGTTAGGTTTGAAATGACTCCATTGTAATTGTTGAGCGAATACTTGTAAAATGCATAATCATGTATGTTATACATAGAGATGGTTCATTTATAATTCACAAGGCATATATCTAACTTATACAGTGGTATTATCCGTATCCCAGTTGAGATAAGAATTAGATTGGTGTAAATAAATTATGATTGATAAACTAAGTACATAGATACCAGAAAATCTCCCAAGATGCACCCAAGACCGGCAAAGTCAAGCATAAATGGGTGAAGAGGAGAGGTATCCCTGCAAGAACAAATTAAATATCGGTAACGAAAGTGTATGAACATTTAAAACTGCCTAGACCAAGTCAACTCATAGTTGTCCAAAGTATATTCAGTTGTCAAGTCAAGCGATGGTGATTAGGCTATTCATTTGCCCACCTAAATCCTTGGCCAAGGTAGATTAGAGGCATGCTTTCTGCAAGTGATCATTTGCCCATCTAAATCCCCAGCCTTGTCTGTTGCTTAGCCGACACTCTAACACCAAAATGCTCCAAGCATAACCCCAGGGTAGGGAGGGCCTTTCTCATATAAGATTGTGTGGGGATAAGTTAAGGTCTGTGGTTGGAAGGTTAAGCCTATGCTAATACTTCTCCTCTTCACCAACTGTCGAGGCTTGCACAACACATTATCAGCTACCAACACTTGTGTATGTTTTCTTATCTTACTTCCATGGTATCCCTTGAAGTGTATTTAGTTATCATCATTGCAGTATCAAATGATTATGCTAGAAGTAGCCTATGCTAATACTTCTCCTCTTCACCAAATGTCGAGGCTTGCACAACACATTATCAGCTACCAACACTTGTGTATGTTTTCTTATCTTACTTCCATGGTATCCCTTGAAGTGTATTTAGTTATCATCATTGCAATATCAAATGATTATGCTAGAAGTAATTATGGAAGTTTTCTTTTCATATAGCTAGAAAAGGATTGTTTCTTAACTGCTATTTACTTTCCTTGTACATTGAAATCAGTTGTAACGGATATAACTGCCTTATGTCATTTAGTTATGAATGATAGATTTATCTCTAGAATTACTTTCTTTTTCTAGTATATGAAAAATGGTATGTTACAACCACTTATTACTACACACAGAAAAGAGAGAAAATGTTGTATGGAAAGGGGTTTTCCTCAATCAAACCCCAGTTTAGTAATCAACCTTAAAATAGAAATGAAATATGCTTGAAAGGAAAATGTACTAATGTACATGAGAGGCTAGATCTGAAAATAGAAGTGTCTTATTCTTTGATGATGAAATGCTCCTTAAATGTGATCACAAGTGTTGATGCAATAGCATGAATCCCTTAAAATCTAAAAGGAAATATGCTTGCATGAAGGTTGTTGAAGCTAGCTACGATAAAGGATATGGTGGGCTGGAATGCCTTGAATGCTTGAAAAATTGAATGATTCTTCTTGCTCTTTGAAGACTTGAGATCATGAATGCTTGCCGAAATTGTTGAGTTTCAATCAGATTTAGATTGTAGGAAAATTTTAATTGTATTTCAAATTGTGTAGTGATCTCAATCCAATGATAGTGTAACTAGAATAATGGCTCAATATGATTTATTCTTGATTTACAAAGATTCTAATCTTCATATCAATACAATATTGCAAAGCTATGATGAGAGCAACAATTTGTCTGCGTAAGTATGATAATTTTCTGCTAACTTGGGGAGGTATAATTTATCTTGTCGTTGTACCTTGTAATTGCACTATTTGTTTTCTTGTACGTTTCGTGATGTCACTAATCAATATATAAATTGTTATAAGGAAACACGCCTCTCATAGAGGCATGTCCCTACATGAAGATAGTTCACGTAGGGACACGTCTCTACGTGAGACATGTCCCATATACAATTTGTGCTTTAACATTGACACTAATTCATAACACAATCTTATTGTTGTTATGTTTAATGAACAGTCAACAATTATTATCTACAGTGAATACCAAGTCAATGGCCATAATGCAGGTCGATAATTTTAATGAAGATGCACAGATCGATAATCACTATCGATTACATATAATTAATACACATAACAATGTATATACTCAATTTTGATATATCAATACTTAATATCAACACATCAAGTGACTAATAGTTATTAAGTTGAGCAATAGACATATATATATATATATATATATATACATGTGAACTTTATTATAAATAAATATATATATATATAAATACATACATACACGAGTGTTTAACTTTATAATTTTTAATCATGTAATATTTTTAACACTTATATTGATCAGAATATAGAAGAATGATAGATATCAATTTATCAAGACCAATAGCTCACCTACGCATTTGATTTTATCGACTGGACTAATCTGAGCGAAGCTACAATCATTATCACTCCATCTTAGCTAGAAAAGATGATTACTATCCAAATGTAAATATAATGGATTCACTCAAGAGTTTCAGAAATATCATTTGAATATGATATCAAGAGTTATGACTTATCCATAGATATCAGGTCTCATTATATCCACCATAAATAATGTTACTTTACAGTGTCGGAAGTAATGACATGTCCACGAATATCATGTCATGTGATATTCACCATACTCACAATATCCATTATGGTATGTTCACCAACATCATGCCTTATGATGCCTACCATAAGGATATCTACTCATGGCATATCCACGAATATTACATTACATAATATCCACCACAAAATATCTCAGTAAAATAGCTCATTGTGGTTATCCATAAATATCAATTCTCACTATATTCACCACTCAATTAACATAAGAGATATCAATTATCATGATATATCCATGAATATCAATTCATGTGATATCCATCATGATAGTAAGATTTGGTTATTGTAACTTTGTTACCTTAAAATAACAATCAAAATACAAGTGTTCATTATTGAACCGTTGTCAACTTTCACTGATGTTCACTAAGAGGCCCACTGAGTCATGAATTACACACATGACAAAAGACCTTACAAATTAACTAGCTTTAGAGTATATTAATATTGTTGTAACTCAATTTTAAATAATATTACATTTTTATCATACCAAGCTTACCTCTAAGGCCACCTTTGTTCTAAGAGAAGCTTGGTGAGAAAGTTTGTTTTTTGTTCATCTGTGGTAATGTAACTCAACTAGATAGCATTTCTCTCTGTGTCTCTAACATAATGGCAAGGAATTTCAATATGCTTTCATCTGTCATGGAATACTGGATTTAATGAAAACTTTATACAACTTTGGTTATCACAGTGAATCAGAGTGGGGGGCAAGGATTGTCCAAACAATACTACAAGAAGTTTTCTTAACCATACGACTTCTAGGGCTCCCATAGATACTGCAATATATTTGACTTCTGTGGAACTTTGTGTTACTAAAGATTGTTTCCTACTAAACCAAGAGATCATGGCTAACCCTAAACTAAAGCAACATCTTGAGGTGCTTTTACGATCAACTATGCTTCCTGGCCAATCTTAGTCATATCCATGTAGATTTAAGTCATTATTATCATATCTTAAGCCATATCCAATAATGCCACACAGATATCTCAGAATGTGTTTTACTGCAACTAGGTGTAATTGTCTTTATTTACATATGAACTAACTAGGTGTTGCATAATAAATGTCTAGTCTGGAGTTAACAAAGTACATCAAGGCCCCGATCATCTATTGGTAGAGAGTGAAATTTGTTAGTTTTGAGTTAACTAATACTACTTTTAACTTCTATAAATTTGTCTCCATGGATGTAGACATTGGTTTGCAATCCATCATTCTGAACCTTTTCAAAATATCAATAGTGTATTTTCCTTGATTTAGGTTAATACCATCATCTTGATGCCATGCTTCTAAACCAAGAAAACAGTGTAGAAGACCCAAGTCCTTCATGTCAAATTCAAATGCTAGATCTTGTTTACACTTGGTGATGAAGTGGTCTCCTCTCGTAATTAGTAATTCATCAACATAAAGCATGAGAATCAACATGTCACCATTATTACCTTGAAGGTTCAAATCTACACTATTTTTGGAGAACCCTAATCTTGAAAGATGGTTGTCTATCCTTTCATACCAAGCTTGAGGAGCATGTTTAAGACCATATAGAGCCTTCGTTAATTTGCAAGATGGCAACCATTATCATGGATCATAAGTCCTTCAGGTTGCACCAAGTAGACTTCCTCTTCTATTATACCATTAAGAAAAGTAGTCTTCACATCCATTTGATGAATCTTCCATCCCTTTGATGTAGCAATAGCAATCACAACCTTGACGAAGTTATATCGAGCAACTAGAGCAAAAGATTCTTCATTATCAATTCCTTCTTTTTGAGAAAAAACTATGGCAATAAATCTTGCTTTATATTTTTCAAAACTTTAGTCTGCATCATGTTTGATTTTGAGGAGCCATTTAGATATAACCATTGATTTATATTTTGGTCTAGGTACAATGTCCCAAACATAGTTCTTAAGAATAGATTTAGATTCTTTTATTATAGCATCTTTCCAAACTTGATGTTTAAGATCTTTCTTGACATTAG
Source organism: Cupressus sempervirens (assembly GCA_028749045.1). NCBI lineage: Eukaryota > Viridiplantae > Streptophyta > Pinopsida > Cupressales > Cupressaceae > Cupressus > Cupressus sempervirens. The sequence goes on along the minus strand of CM053783.1, from coordinate 635,802,563 downwards.
AAGGTTATGAATTGATAATTTCACTCATAAGGGCGACATAGATGGAGTATCTATGAGTTTTTTGCTTTCCCTAAAGGTTTCTTTTGGAGCTACATAACTTTCAGCCTCTTGAATCATCTTTCTTGCCCATAGAGATCTTTTGCAATTTACCGTAGTGTTTCTAGGCTTTTATCAATAGAGTCCACAAGTTCATTTTGATTATTGTCTTCCATCTATTCAAGTGTCTCCCTTTGAATCTCATAAGTGTGATCTTCTTCCATATTTTGAGGATATTCTTGATCTTTGATGTTCATTTCATGAGTGTCTTTGGATCTTTTGAATGCACCATTTTCTTCAAAGGTTACAAATTTGCTTAGTTCATTTAATTTTCATCCAGGGATGTAAATCCTATAGGCTTTAGATGTTTCAATATAGCCAACAAATATTCCCTTTTCCCTGAGAGTTCTAATTTGGATCTTTTTTCTTTGGGTACACGAAAGTAAACGTTACCAACCAAAGATTCTCAAGTGGCTCATATCAAGTTTTACTTTTGTGAATGCTTCTTCAGGGGTTCTGTTATCCAAATGTAAGTGAAGACATATATTTTGATTATAGACAGCAGTACTAGCAGCTTTTGTAATCACCCTAAAATGGATTGATCAACTAGGAACCTTATTTGCTATAAAATCAAGATATCCTTTCAATTATGTCGACCCTAATACTGACATAATTCATTCAAATCAATTGATGTTATGTTGACCTTATTACTGGCATAATTCATCAGAATCAACTTCAATTATGTTGATTCAATTACTGACATAATTCATCAAAAATCATCACTTATTCATTAATCAAATAATCAATTCTCATCAATTAATCCAAAAGCAAACATTAATTACTTAGCCAATTAAATTACACCAAAAGATTAAATACACTTGGCTAAGTTAATTAAATAAAGAGAATTAATAAATTCCTCTAAGATACATATCACAAAGGGGGCAAGGAGACAAGAAGTTAACTGGACCAATGAGCATACATCACATGAATCACTCCACATTGAATCTCAATCACTCATTAACTTTGAATCTTAACCACTCATTTGATCCGCATTTCTACGAATGGAATGGATTTGAAGCTCAAATGGCCCTTCATTCTTAGATGCATTGTTATATTGTTGAATTGTTAGCTCAATTTTGCGCATTTGCTTAATTGCTTCATAATTAGATAACATTTCAATTTCAATAATGGAATCAATGAATCATAGCATTGAATTAGCTCATTTATTATGAATCTCTCATTCTAGAAGTGCATTTTCCCTGATTAGGATCTTAATCTTGAGGGCAATTAAGATCATATTTACTCTTCCTTAGATAAAAAGCAATAGGGCAATTAGAGATTTTATGTTATTTCTTGATTGATTTTGCTGTACTAACCCTAATGATGTAATGTTCTATTGAAGTGTTGTTTTGCAAGTCACTGCATCTTACACACACAGCTTCAACCCAAAGAGAGGTATTAAGATTTTGGTCACACAACGTGGCTTTAGCTGCTTCTATGATTGTCCTATTGTTCCTTTTTGCTACCCCATTTTGTTAAGGGTTGTAAGGAAGAGTAAGCTCCCTCTTAATCCCACATTATTATAGAAGGCTTTGAAGTTATCAGAGATGTATTTCCCCCATTATCTAATCTTAGAATTTTGATTCTTTCACCTAACAAATTTCTACTAGAGCCTTGAATTCCTTAAACCTCATAATGACTTCATCAAACTCTTTACATTTCAAAAACATGTATCTACATTTTCCTAAAAAAGTCATCTACAATAACATATTACCCAAAACCTCCTAACGAGGTTACTATCATTGGTCCACATAAATCTGAATGAACAAGTTCTACTACATCTTTAGATCTATTTTCACTACTATGAAAGAAGCCTTTGGTGTTCTTTCCCAAAGCACACCCTTTGTGAGTTCCTTCATGTTCTTGTTTAAGTTTAGGTAAACTTGTTACCATTTTCTCCATCGAAGGTAGAACACAAAAGTGAAGATGCCCTAATCTTCTATGTCAATTCTCACATGTACTGGAGAATTCCTGAATTAATGCTTCAAAAGGAGAATTGCAATGTTTGTATAAACATTTGTGTTGAACCCCCTATAGTGTGAGCTTTCTTAATGTTTGAATTCTCGGGCCAAGCTAGAACTTCACCATCCATGAAGGTAATCCAATATCCTTTGTCTTCAAGGTCTGAAATGGATACCAGATTACATTTGATACTTGGTAGAAATAATACGTTTGTCAGTCGGAGAGAGATGCCTGATTCTAATTGTGTAGTGCAAATTCTGATTCCTTTTGCAAGATAGTTAGAATCATCCCCAATGGTGACTTCTCATTTGAATCTTCCACAAAACTATCCAAGTGTTCTCTGAATCATGTTATGTGACAAGATGTTCCACTGTGTATGACCCAAGTATTTAGGCTGGTAGTTACTTGAGTTGAAAGGGCTAAATAAAACACGTCTTTCAGAGTCCTTATCCGAGCTAACTCTATTAACTTCAGCTATGGAAGCTTGAGGTTTAGACCTATGTGGACACTTCATTGCAAGATGACCAAATTTGTCACATCTAAAGCATTGTACTTTAAATGAGTCCCTCTTTCTCTTGAATGAGTGCTTTCCACTTGAATCCTTTCCTTTCTTCCTCTTGAAGTTGCCTTTCTTCTCTTTCTTATGAGCATGGGAGTTTAGAACTTCAATATCTCCATTTTGAGAGTTTAACCCAATTCCTCTAGTAATAAGCCTCGACTCTTCTTGAATGCAATTGATTTTCATTAGATTGAACTTAGGAAGTTCAAATCAAGCATTTATTCCTTGTATAAATGATTCCCAAGCTGTAGGAAGTTTGGTGAGAGCCAGCATTGTTTATTCCTTATCGTCAATTGTGTGGCTGATAGTGGATAATTGATCTCTTAACTCTGTTATTCTCATGAAGTATAAGGTAGTAGTTTCTCCCTTGTTCACCTTGACATGATTGAGTTATTTCAAGGTAAGAACTCTACTTGTATTGTTTATCTTATACATATTTTCTAAGGTTGTAAAAATGTAGTGTACAATATCTAATTTTTATATTATTGGAACTATATGATCATTTACAGCATCAACTAATATCTTCATGGCTTTGTTACTGTTTTTCATCCATTGATGTTTCTTACTATCTTCACTGCGTATAGAAGTTTATTTTTCCAGAAATTATTCTTAATTGTGTTCTTTTAGGGCAAGCATTATTCTAAATTTCCAAGACACGAAGCTTGTTGCTCCTTCAAGTCAATCTTCAATTCTGACACCGTTCACTAAATTGTATATTTAATGAACTATAAAGCCAATTTAGATGACCTCTTATGAATATGTTATATATCTTTCGTAGGTTGGCTCTAATACCATGTTAAGTTTTAATCAGATTTAGATTGTAGGAAACTTATTTCAATTGTATATTGAGTGTAACTAGAATGATGGCTCAACATGATTTATTTTTTGTTAACAAAGATTGCAATACTGGTATCAATACAATATTGCAGAACTATGATGAGAGAACAGATTTCTCTAAGTAAGCATGATAATTTTGTGCCAACTTGAGGAGGTATGATTTATCTTGTTGTTGTATCTTGTAATTACACTATTTGTTTTATGTATGTTCCAAGATACACCGCTGATCAATATATATATATATGAGGAGACATGGCTCCTATAGAGGCATGTCCCTACATGAATTAGGGACATGTCTCTACATAAGACATGACCCATATACAGTGTGTGCATTAATATTGATACCGATTCATAACACAATCTTATTGTTGTTGTAATGTTTAATGAAGGGTCAACAATTATTATCGATGGTGAATGCCAAATCGATGACCATGATGCAAGTCGATACTTTTATTGAAGATGCGAAATGTCTCTACATAACGTGTGTCCCACATACAATCTATGCTTTAACATTGATATTGATTCATAACATGATCTTATTGTTTCTGTAATGTTTAATGAATAGTCAACAATTATTATCGACGATGAATGCCAGGTCGATGACCATAATGCAAGTCAATACTTTTAGGGTCCATTTGGTTCATGGAATTGTAAAAATCGAGATCTCTACAAACCTTGGTTTAACCAAATCAAGGTTTTGTAAATCTTCATTCCGATTTTTGGGGTTTTACTTGAACCATTTGTTTCACTCAGAAGATGCGTGTGAAGACACATTTTTATGCGTAAGCTTGGAGTTGAAAGAAAATTTCAAAAAGTAGTCGAATCTATTGTTTTTACACTCCTTAAAAATCATAACTAGGTTTTGATTTTCAATTCCTACTTGCTAGTAGGAAGTTGTAAAACCTAGTTTTGAGGCAAAATTGGAAGTCCAGTATGCTAATTCCATTTTGCCAATTTTGAAACAAACGCAAAAATTTTCAAATCCAGATTTTGAAAAAGCCAATTCCTATCATCTTCGAGGAACCAAACGGACCCTTGATGAAGATGTAAAGATCGATAATCACTATCAATTACATATAATTGATACACACAGCAATGTATATACTCAATTTTGATTAGTAAATACTCAATATCGACACATCACATGATTAATAGTTATTAAGTTGACCAATATACATACATATATACATATTTATATATATGTGTGTGTGTGTGTGTGTGTGTGAACATTATTATATTTACATATATACACGCGTGTTTAACTTAATCATTATTAATCATGTAATATGTTTAACATTTATTTTGATCAAAATACAAAAGAATGATAGATATCAATTTTTCATTTTAGACCAATATATCACATGCATTTGATTTCATTGATTGGACTAATTCAACCAAAGATATAGATCATTAACAAAAATGAGGGGGTTAACCTTGCTTATACATCTCTCCTAGCCATTTTGGGACGCAATACTTGAAAAAAGACAACACGAGCTTGAAATCCCCACTAAAATCAAATTACCATTAAGTGACTTCAATTTGGGTTCAAATATTGGGCAATGGGGTAACTTGGTCCCCCTATTCCATCCATTATGGTCCCAATTTGGGACCATAGGTCTTGTCTAGAAAGAAACTAACAATAAAATACAAAATTGAGTTGGGTTGCCAGAAATTAATGCAAAAGGGTGGACAAGCTAAAATAGGGCCTAGGTAAGCAAGAGCATAGGAATGCAATTTACAATGCTACAATCATGTATGTTATGAAACCACATTCTTCACCACTAGTCTCTATAGTAACCAATTTGTTGTTTACTTCAACTTGACATCTAACAAGTCCTTTGCTTTTAAACACAGTTCATTACAATGAACCTCATTGTTTGCAATTGAAGCACACAAAAAGCATCCTTCCAAAATCTAAAGAATGAGATCAAGAGGAAATAGTGTCCTCTCTCAAGTTAAAGGCATCACATCATATTAGTGATCGTATGCTAATGTTGAAAGTAGTTACATACTAAAAATTGATAAAAGTTACAACAAACTAGCTAAAAATGCTTATTACAATCAAGTTTGCCTATACAATTTATTATTATGTTAAACTAAACCACTAAGAACACCAAGCTTGTCCTAAATTTTGAAAAAATAAGACCAAAATGTTTTTTCATTGAATTAACAAATTGGTTTGGAGAGTGTAGAAATGAAGAGAAAAGCTTTCACAGTCCACCAATTGTTGAATATAGTGATGGTGAATCTTGGTGTGTTTGGTTCAAGCATGATACACTCAACTCTTCACAAACTTGAATACTACCTAATTATTACAAAAATTGGAGTATTGCTTTGGAAAAAGTGTCATACTCCCTCTTAATGTAGAAGAATCTCATAATCTCAATCATCAAGGATGTTTGCTTCAAGAGCCTCATTTTATCTATCTTGATCATCAGGTTGTTTTGAGCTACTATCATTGGATTGAGTCTGCAAGGTAGCATATGTAAAGTACCAACCTTCTTTTCATGTAAGAATATCCCCAAACATAAAGGAAAAGATCAAGACAAATAACCCTTATAGTATGCATAGAATTACAAATAAGAGAGAGACTACAAAGAGTAGATAAATGTAAAAGATAAGAATAATTACCTGCACATGAAGATTCAAAAACTGTCTTTTTAGATTATTTGAGAATGGAACATCTCCCCTCTAAATAAGGTTCAAGTCGGAATGGAACATTGACTATTATTCCCCCCACAATGTAAAATTTCCACTCATTCTTATATTATTGAACAATTTTGTATCAAATGACAACTCCTTTCTAAGTTCCAACTTGCTCCTTTTATCCATTGAAGGTCTAAACATTCATTTAGCTAAACAGTAGAAGCAAACATTTCCTTCCATTTTCTCAAACTCATCCACAATACGCCAATATCTTGATTGAGTATGATTGTGCCACATGAATGAATCTACAACTCATACGTCGAGTTTCATTCATCAAAGAGACACTCGTAGATGGTTCAAATGAATTCTTATTTGCTTCATTAATGTCTCACAACTCAAATTTCCTTTGTTCATGCAAAGGTATTTGTTAGATCTTTTGATTAATCCTATATTATGCATCACATAAGAACATCATCATATATCAGGGGGCAGACTCATTAAAATCACACAGTCACGAGGTATATTCATGAATCACAATCGTCTTGATTGCTACAATTTATTGATCACTGAAGACTCCATCTCAACATAGTTTATCTCAACATAGTTTACTCCCTTTGAATCAATATGACCTAGATCACAGAAGGTTGACTGAATCATATCCTCTATTTGCTCCCTCTCTTTCAAGGTTGCCTCTAATGAAATGTCACTCCCTCTTTTTTCTACACGAACATTCTCGAAGGAAAAGATCAAGGCAAATAACTCTTACAATATATATAAAGAATTTCAAATAAGAGATTGACAACAAAAGTAATAAGGACAATACTCTAGATATAGCAAAATACTTATCTCATTATTTGTATATCTATATCTTTCAGTATAACTTACCATTATCTTCTCATACTAAATTCTACTTAATATCCTTCAAAGATAGCATCTCTTTTAGATGCAAAACATAATTTTTCATTTATAATAATATAAAACAAACAAGACTTATTCTTTATCATATGAAAAATTCCTCTATTCCTAATAATCATTCAATTGTATCAATATCTTAGGGTTAACTCTATTGTAAGAATTATTTGTAATAATATTGAAAAGTACTCTTTAATCAATATTAAATATTGATTTTATGAGGACTTAGCTCCTTTTTCATTTTAAAATGTAGGTAATTATAATGGAAAAACTCGCTTACCTTTCGAAACTGACATCACTATATGATTACCTTTATAAATTCAATGTCATTGGGGGTCGCAACACTTTAGCAAACAGAGTCAGATTGTACCGCCTAGTTGATGGTATTCACATGGACCTCCCAATACCAAATTTATAATGCCACCTTTAATGATAACACAAATATACCCTCATTTTCCTCAATATTTCTAAGTCAAATTTATGAATTGGAGTATTCTTTTGTATATACTTGTATTCTCTACATGCGTCTAGTTATCTATCGTTCACCAGTTATCTTCTCTTAGGCTGATCAAACCACTACAATCTAGAGTACTTATATATGTATATGTATATATATATATATATATATATATATATATATATACATATATATATATATATATATATATATATATACATATATATATATATATATATATATATATATATATATATATATACATATATATATATATATGTATATATATATATATATATATATATATATATATATATTGCCACTATGGTGGGGTTCAATTACTTTTGATCGAGAACTATTCTCTGTCTATTAACCGTCCTTCTGGACTGTATCTATTGTGTTTGCCCGTAAAAGTCTTACTCTGTTACCCCCAATCTCCCACTAACTATCGGCCAGCAATATCGTGTAGATTGAACACGTAACTGGTTGTTATTTCAGATTCTTTTTCTATTAATTCACATCTTATCTCCTTCGGTAACGCGTGTGGAGGCTCCATATAAGTAATCCACATGAACAATACTATCATTTGGTTCGGTTGTTTTTCTTTCCATATCAATGCCCGCGTAATGATGTTTATGTTTATCACAGCATCAATATACCTCTGTTTTTTAAATAAAACAACTCATTCTTCTCAAAACACCCGGTCGAAACTTGAGAGGTTGTCATTATTAACGATAAGTAAGCCAGGTTTTCGAACACAAAAGTATTGTAGAACCAACAACATTGATCGCTTTTCCAACCCCAAACACACAACTCGCTCTCTATCCAGTCTTTGAACAGGGTGTAGAATGAATGCTTCTCAAAACTAAATCATTTCGTTGACTCATCAATTCGTGATATTCCACCGCCTCTTGTATGCTGCAAACTTTGCCCTTCAATAGTCATGCAAAGACTTGATTCTCATGCCTTCGTTGCCATTTATCAAGGATTTACCTCTATTTACAAAAAACATTGTTGAATATCATCGTTTGGTGATCAAATTTTATGTTTATAGTATCCAATCTGTTATGCACGTGATGACTGGCAATATTTAGATGAGTTTTTCATTTTTTGCAGGTTTACAAAAACATAGATGCCTGCTGTAGCGATTCAAAAATCAACAATTTTTAATTGTGCTGCAATCATCTCTCGAAATTGTTAATTATGGTGGAGGCTTTTTGTCGAAATGTTTCGAATATCTTCCTAATTTTTCTTACATTTGCAGTCTGCTCTGATACCATGTTAAGTAACATGGATCTTTTTTGTAAATGTAATAATATGACCATTGTGATTGATATGTTCCAAATGCAGATTTGGATCTCATATAAATATGAGAGGAGACATGAAGAGACATATCTCCAAGGTTTAATCATCATTTAATACATATATTTCATAATAATAAATTAGTATAATATATATGTGTGTGTGTGTGTGTGTGTGTGTATATATATATATATATATATATTTTTTTTTTTTTTTTTAAATTATTATTACATGAATACGCATATATAGAAAATGATGATTTACCAATAACAATAATGTATCTCAGATCGAATTTATCCAACTGAAGCTACAACTTTAACATTATCAAAAGGCATGAAATAAAGATTTTTGACTCCCTCAAACATGAGATATAGTAGGCAGAAAGTTCTCTTGAAACGGGATATGGAGGAAGGAAAGAATGGAGCATATAAATCAAGGAAGGATTAATAGAAAGGAATGGGAAGAAAACAAGGAAGCAACTATTGCAACAGCAGAAATTATGAAGGTTGTACCCTTTCAAAAGGAGGTAATTGTGGAAGGTTGTGACTCTTGCAAAGGGTGTGATAAAGAGGTATTGACTTCTCCCTCACATTGGAAGATATAAAAAGTTTAATTGATAAAGAAATGCAAGAGAGATCAACTTAGAAAATAATTTACTATTCTCAAAAGGCAGCAATGCTCTGACAAAAGGTGGTGACCCTTTCACCGTTGCAGTATAAAGAAGATATCATTCTGAGAATTCAGAATTCACTCATTGATACATCAAAACAGCAATCAATCATCACTATACAAATTCAGCGTTTATTAAATCAAATATCAAATCATTCAATTATATTTTCAGAACAAAGAATCAAGCAAACAAATCAACAATCAATTCTTCCATATATTCAATCAGTCTAATTACTAATATCAATCATTCAAACCCCAACTATCCAAGCATCAGTTATTCATTAAATTGTTTGAATATTAATCATTAAAGAAGCAATTCATTAGGTATCATTTAAGCATCCACTTATCAATCCTTCAAGAAACGAAGATAAAGAAAAATCAAGTAATCAGCAATGCTCTAGAAAACTCCTTGAGCAATCAGTTTTGGATTCGTGTCTTTTAAATAGGAAGACCGGCCCCACTTCCGAATCCATGAGAGGAGCAATGATGATCTCTTGCCACTTTCTCATGCTGTTATCAAATACACCACCTTGGATGAAATGAACAGCCAGCCTTCCATGTTTGTGGGCCAAGAGGTGGAATGGATGTGGCCCACCTTCCATGCTCATGGGCTTGATCAAGGAGGATGACCCCCCTTACATACTCTCGGCAATACTGACAAGGACCCACTTTAATATGGCCATTTAGAAGTATTTCTATGATTCAATATATGATTTAATATGATAAATATACCATGATTCATTGATCCTAAAATTAATGATGCTAAGATTAATGGATCTGAGTTTTATTGAGCTTTGCCAAGACTGAAAAAGAGTTAATGCAGAAAATAAAGATAAGTTTCATCTTCTGAATTACTCTTTGAATTATATGTTGAATATTATAATGAAATATCTTCAGTTTTGAAAAAATAATACTTATCAATATATTGTAATTCTCGTCTTACATTAGAATTGTTGCTTTAGGGCAGAAATCAAGAATATTCCAAGAAGAGACATTGCATCACATGTATTGACTAAGATGTATCACATTTTTGACACCCCAATAACACGGAGGTTATTCAATTATGCACTTAATCCCTTTCATGCTCTTCTAAGAAAGCATAAAATCAGCATAGATAGCTTCCAAATAAGATCCTATACTCTCCACTAAATATACTCTTCACAAAATTAAGGTTTTTTATAGATAGGGAACAAGACATAATGATGATAGTTTTTAACCAAACAAGAAGCAAGCACTTAGATGTTTCTTTCAATGGCATAGAAAGTGGAACTGCTTCATGTACCGTCTTAAATTGGAAACACCTCAATTTAATGATGGTTTAGCACCCATTTAATGTGATTCGATCTCTTCTCATCCCTCCTAGATAGAATCAAGGTAGGATTTAATGATCCTCCTTGGTATTCCCATCTCATGGCATAAAACTCGAGGTAGGATCTATCCACTTGGGTCCTCCCTTGCCTACATCTAATCACTTGGAATCTATTTTTCGCACCGTAACAGACTTTTATAAAAAAACTGTATCTAATTTCCCAAGATCAAGACCTATTTTGGGACCTGGAGGGAATCTTGAGGGTTAGACAGTGTGTCCCAGCACAATCAAGGAAGCAGTGCATCCCTGTTGGTCCAATCAGGGACACAGTGCATCCCTTTTTGGGACCTATTTTGGGTCCCCCTTCTCAAGTCCCAAGACTGGGGTTATCCAGGATGCAAACTTCTAACTACAGTCAATTTGTGGGAGAAAGTTTATTTTGAACTCTTTATAAACCCATCCATTTGCCTTATTTTGTATCCACAAGCATCCAAGCATCCCATTATTTGCATGCTCAAGCTCTCAAATTCTCAAGCCCTCAAGCACTCTTCGAGAATTCAAGGCATTCAAGCAAGTTCTCCATTGAAGATCAAGGATTCAAGCATTCAAGCAATTGAAGGAGTTTATACAAGATATAGAATTTTCAACATTCAAAATCTCCCTTCATACATTCAAGATCCTTCATTGCATCTTATTTATATGTCTCTCCAACATCTACATTCATTCCTACGACAAATTTCAAGCACATTTTTATACTCAAGAGCATAGTTGGAAAACTCGCCGAGCCCCCCAAAAGTTTAATCAGGAAAAACTCGGCCATTTAAAAAAAAAACTCGGGAACCTAAAAAAACCGCTAAAATTTAATTCAAAATACATTTTTTTGCAAATTTCAATGAGAAGATGCATCTAATGAGTTCATTATAGAGAACAAAAAAGAAAGAAGCAGGAGTTTAGATATATATAAATGCATAGTGGTTACAAAATCACATTCTCATGCTGAACGCTGATGGCGGGAAGCATAATAGTAAATAATTTGTATCAAACTAGAAGTAAAAACATCATTACAATCACGTTTTCCTCTTCCTAGCTCTACTAGCACACTGTAACTCTCTATCTTACATAATATATATAGGCTTTTTGCCTTTTGTTTTTAACAAAAAAAAAATTTTAAAATTTAAATTTAAGAAAAAACAAAAAAAAAAATTTAAAAAGAGTTTTTCTGAAAAACTCGCCGATTTTTTGCAAAAACTCAGCGATTAGTCGGCGATTTTTTCACAAAAACTTGGCAATTTTTTCTTGCGATTAAATTTGGAAAAAACTCGACGATTAGTAGAAATACGCCGATTATTCGGCGATTATGCCAACTATGCTCAAGAGCATATTCATGGATTTCATGGATTTACATTACTTCATGTTGGATCTACTTCCACTACATGCTACCATTCTCTATTTTCTATCTCATTTCAAGGATAATTCTTAAATTGGGGTTTGACTGAGGCAACCCCCTCCCTCAACAACAACAAACAAGAACCCTTTATTTTGCAGCTTGCAAATATTGGAAGGAAGAACAGGTTGCAGAAATGGATACCCTTTTCGTCAATCTTCAGAGATCTGAAATTTGTTTCGAGATCAGACACTACTGATCAAGGTTATATTTCTTCCCTGCTGCCTAAAGTTGTCCCTACTAACAAAAGTTGATTGTGCCAAACAGTCACACGATTTCTGGGTTTTGTAGATCTCGTCATTTTCAATCCAAATTCCACGGATCAGCAATTTAAGAGATCGTTTGACAGCCCATTTACAGATTTGTATTTCGCAAGGTGAGTTTTCCTTCCTTCTCCATTTCAATACACATTTCATTTTCTTGAATTAAGATTTATATTTGCATATCTACTTGCCTAAAACTCTCTTAAGGTGGAGGCAAGGGAGAAGTAAGTCCAACTAATTCACCCTTCCTTTTGTGTTTAATCGGGCCTACATTGGGAGGTGAATCTTGGATTTCCCCCTACATATTTCACAAAACAAGGCAATTTCAGAAGTAATAAAGATTGAGACAGAAGGTGGTGAATTACATAATCCATGATCCATATGGCTCTTATGTCCCCTAGCTAAGCAGTTGGTGATTAGTGATTGTTAGCCTATTCCTTGAGTTCCCATACACAAATATAGTCTAGTAAGGCAACTCCTCAGATCTTGGAGACTCTACAGTCCAATCTCCTTGACATTTCTAGGGGTTTTTTTGAGCTCAAAACGTCAGGAGATTCCTATTGACACTTTTGGAGCATTTTGGGGCATTTGACATGTTTTGCTATGTTAGTAAGTGCCATGGCACCCACTTGGTCAGTTTGCGCCGGTTTCACTTTGGTATAGTCAGTATTTGCATTTAACGTTGATTCGATGATAATTTCAATCAGAGTTTATTATTTTATTTTATTAATGCTATTGTTATCAAGTTCAAAAAAATATTTAACTTAGCATTATTAAAATATTGAAACATGACTTAAATGAACACTAAAGAGAAATAAGAAGCTATTTTAGAGGTAATGTAATGTTTTCTTGAAAATGGGGTGTCCAATGTGGGACACATCAGGAAGGAACATTTAGTTCCCAAGCTAGACATAGGAATTGGAGAGAAGATTTTGGCGCTAATTTTGAGATTTGATGTTTTAAGGGATTGATGAACAGAAATTGTTGGTTGGGTGGACTTCTCCCAAGGGCTTTGTGACGACAATAACCTTCACAAAGGACATCCACTGCAAAAGTTAAAGATCTTTCCTGATGGATTTGCAGGTGGTTTCACTCAAGACCTATGCTGGGGTTTTTTTTGTATAGATTTCAATTTGTATTTTTTCATTTTCAGTTAATATTGAAGAAGGATTTATTATGAATACTACAAGGACGAAGGATTTCCACCAACAATGCTGGTTGTATATTCTCCTTGGCTGGTCGTACCACCCTGAGGAGGGGCATGTGAATTTGAGAGCTAAGCACCTAGAGTTTGGACAGCTTCTTGACATGATTGGCAATGTCTAAGTTCAACAAAGACAGATATATCCACTCAGCAAGATTGCATGGGGACGGGGGTACCTGGTTACTTAGGGTACTGGTATTGGTACTGGTACGGGTATGGGTATTTTTCAAAATAGGGGATGGGGGTTACTTGGCTGCATCAAACTTTTTTTTACTATAATTTAATATTTATAAAAAATCTGAGAATATGAGTCATGACAACAGTTTTTCAAAACAAGAACAACAATAAAGTTTGCGGATGTAATGTGTTGTTTCCAGTTTCAGATTTGTAATATGTTTGTAATAATAAATTATAATAAATGATAAACGTTTAGATACATAACAGAGAAGGCAGAATTTAATTAAGAACAAGAAGATCATAAATCATATGACAATGACTTATTGCAAATGATAAACTTTTGCACGAACAATGATAAAAATTAACTGTTAATCAGAATTGTATCAAAGTTTCAAACTGATTACATATTGAATTAAGCTTGATAAACAAGTTGATACATAAAAAAACCGAAACAAAAATGAGAAATCTTAATCAAGGTTCCTAGCTATGACACTCTCCACTGAGTACCCAGTACTTGGGGTACATCTTTTCCCACTTGGGTGCATGGGTATGCATTCCAGGGGTGTGGGTACACGTACCCATGCAACCTAGGATATTAATTGTTGTAGTAAGTAGTGAAGATTTTAGAGAATTGGAGTCATTATTGAAACCCTAGTTTTCTGGTCCAGATATTGTTTCACACTTGTAGCCAAAATCAGTTTCCGGGTATGTGAGAAAATTGTTAGTTGTTATAATATGCCATCCACAGGCTTGATTTGATGTGTCGATTTCATATACTTTCTGTTCCTGTATTTCTGGGCATTAGACAGCCTATGTATTTGCTGCTATAAATTGAATCAGACCTGAAACTTGGATCACAGCCTATGAGCTTAATGGTTGAATAAAAATAATAAGATTATACATCTAGGTTTTGGAAAATATTTTTCTAATTCATGGATTGAGCATATTTGTAATTGGAAAACTTCTTTAACAGCAGTTAGTAATAAAGGCATTGCATTTATCAGTTTCCTTACTGGCTGAAACAGAACATTAGTCAAAAGTTAAAACCTCAATTAGTGACAAGCATAATTTTTTGCAGTGTAAAGAACAGGAGCTAGAGGAGTGTAAATATAGTGAGCAAATAATAATAAAACAAAATGCCATATTTCTGAAATAGAATCAAAACCTTGTACCTAAATGTGTAACCATTATAACAGGTGAATGGTACAAAAATAAACAAGCTTAAAATTTGTAAGTCTCAAACAACGAGTCTTTTAATGGAAGGAAGCAGGCAAATCCAAAAGCCTTGTTCAAATCATTTGGTTATAAAATTGAACTAGTATCATTTCACAAACATTTCCTGACTGTACATGAACCATCATGAGAATTAAGTCATATACATTCAAAACAAGACAGCAAGCGAATGCCTTACAATGTACATTTATAGGCAAGCACACAGAACAAATAATAGCTAGAATATTAATTTCTAAATTCTAAAATGAATTGAATTCTCCAAAAAAAAATGCAATATCTTTATAAAAACCATTTTTAAAAAATTCTCAAAAATAGCAAATGAGCCATCTCAGCAATAATCAATTGATTTGATGTTTAAGAATTTAAGGTACACTTGAGTGTTTATAAACTCAAAGAATGTGGATTTGTACTCATTCCTGTGAATGAGATCTGGGGTAGGCAAAGTGTGAGAAGTATAGCACTCCCTACTTACATGATGTATGTCCACTAGGAAAGCTCTTATGTCCTTCCTTTATGACTGCTGGATCGCCATGGCAAATCACATTAGTTGTAACGTTGTCATATTTCTGACATAAGCCCCAATCAAAGGTAAGTTTGCATAATCAATTCAAGAAAACAATCAAAGGATCTGATGCAGCATGGTGCTAATCATCTTTGCAAATTGTATAATAAATTGAGGGAGACAGATTTATAAGGCTTCTTACTTCAATTCCATCAGGAAAGCAACGCCAGAAGAAATCAGGTCGAGGTCGACCAACTGCGTCTTTTATGGAGTCAGTAAGGACTCCAGTTATGAATATAGAAAAGAGCAGACCTGAACAAATTTAAACATTTAATTTATTCATAAAGAGCCTCTGACAACTCCTACATCTTAAACCATAGCAAAAGATAACTAAAGAAGCTTTAAAATTAATAGCAATTAATACCTGTCAAGTTTACAAAGAAAAGGAACATATACGTAATAGAAACATTACCCAATACTGCGTGGTGAAAATCATTAAGATTTTGCTTGCGAATATAGTATATGAAAAAGATGAGAATTGGTAGTAACACTGCATATACCTGTTCATTGTATTAGAGAATTCTCCTTTGGTCAGGAAATCATTAGACAACCTCATACATATTATTTAAAGATAGAAAAGAGCATTAAATGCATATTAATTAAAACATCATTTTCTATGTAAAGTTGTAAACATTTCACTCAGCTTGTAAGTCCATATGCATTTGAAATTATAAAAAGGAATTGGATCATTTGGAAAGGGAATCTTAAAAAAAAATTGACTCAAGATTCGGTATCTGAATGCATACCGGGACAGACCAAAGAGGAACAGTATTGCTTTTCAAAGGATACCTAAGATCTGTCATCATATCTTTCCCAACAAAGCGGTAAAATGGATGTATAACATTCAGAATGATTTCAAAAACCAAGAGACCCATGATCATAATCCAGTCATGCATATGATATCGCAGTAGCTTAACTCCATGTGACCTTCGCGAGTAGTTAGGACCATGCTGCTGTCTCATTTTTGACAGAAGATTGTTTCCTTTCAGTTCCTACAATTCAATGAAAATGAGGAAACTATCAGGCGTATTAAAGAATGATTAGAAAGCAAAGACAGCATAATCATTTTCAAAGTCAGAATAATGATTAACAATATTATTAGAGAAAAAATCATTCGTTTCTATGCTTAAACTTAATTGCTCGCACGGCCATATTCGTGCAGAAGGTTCTAGTCACAAGATATTACACTGCAATATATGTAATCAGGCTATACATATTAGTATGTACAGGTCAGTGGTTAAATTATTGACAATACTCCCCAGACCCTCAAAAGAATGCCAATAACCCAAACAGAGCCAAACTGGAGAAACTAGAATACAGAAAAAAGTGGTTTTAGTATTTCACCATTTAAGCCAAACAAACATGTTTAACCAATCGACCAAAACGAAAGGCATCTTTCTTTTAACAATATGAATGCACTAAAGTCTGTCAAACCTTACAAAACCATTTAAGCACTTATAGGGCATCTATAATTTTGTTGCACCAATACCCAACAGAGCAATTAAGGAGCCCAGAAAAGGATTTATTCAACCATGTAAGTTTCTCATGTGACCAAATCAAATAAGGATAAGAAAAGAACTACTCACACCAGAAATATAAACTATTAAATTTAAATCAAAAGGCTAGGGTTAGTGTTTGTTATAGAACCCAAGTTAGATTGCTTGTAGAGAAGAGGAGAATGGGCTTAAGATCTTAAAAGCCCATCATCATCAGCAACCTATCTATTCCTATATGAAAAATTATTCCCAATGACAGTGTCACCAATGCAACCACATTGAATATTCCGATCTGAGCCAACTAATGCAAGAATAGGCAAAGAGTCCAATTATGAGTTGTTCAAAGTTCAAACATACAGCCAAATATAGAAACACCATCAACAAAACATGTCTGATATATTGAAGAACAAAAATAGAATATATTGATTCACAGCCATAAATTACAACTTACAACATGAGGCCTTGGCCTTCAAAATTGCATGGACACAACTATGGGCAAGGTACAGAATTCTTGCATGATAATAAAATACAAATCTCCTATTCTGCTTCTGAACTCACTAATTTATATGCAAACTGGAACAATAAATAACTCAGAGCCAAGATTAATGCTAACTTCCTTCATATTGTATTGACCACTGTTTAAATAGTGAGTTGCAGCCTTTGGAGTGGTTTGTCTTGGTCACGCTGCAGTGCAAAACTCAATGCTAGATGAAATGTGTATCCTAGTAGCATGTGCAAGGGAACATCGCAAAAAAAAAGCAGTGAGAAATATGCAGTGGACTTTGTTGTGGTTCATATCATTAACATCCCTATAACCAGTGAGCTTGGAAATATAGCCAAATGTTGCCACAAAACTTGTACAGTTGCTGCATAGCTAAAACATTGATGTTGAACTAAACTCTAACATGCCTTTACACTGAGAAATGCAAATTGCAGTCATCATATTATTGTAGAGTTTAGTGGATCATGTTTGGTGTAGACTTATCAAAGTATTTGATATGTATTCTGAAATATATTGGACTGGTCTTCCTGTTGACAACCTTAATATACTTGCTGTAGACTGTAATAACCTTCTCTCAGATCAGTATTGCCAGTTGTAATTGATACGATCTGCAGAATGGAAATTATACTAATATATATATATATATATATATAGATATTGATACATGACATAATAGAGTCATGACTCTATACGTTCATCTCTCAACATTCATACTGGTTCATTAAGTTAATGATAAACGGTGTCATATACAACTAACATATTAATCCCAATATGCATAAGAAACCACCCGATATAGAATCAAAGATGGTGCTTCAACTTATTTAATGGTCTGCTGATACTTATATAATCGGTAGTGACCATAATATTATCTAGTGTTGGTTGCCTGAATTAATACTGCCATGTAGTATTAACAGATAGTGCCACGTAGTATTAACAGATAAAACAGATTTCAATACTGCACTATAAATGTTTAAGTCAGACGAGTCAACACTCAACTACTAACTTCCTTAACCCTCCCTCTTTAGCAATAAGGGATTGAAACTTCTGTATGCAATTGAGTAGACTTGATTATATCAGATGAAATATGATATCCAGTAAAAAACTGGTCTGAATAACCATAATAAATTATTTTCATGATGTCCGGACAAAATCCAGCCTATAAACATGATGGATATCAATGTGTCCGGCAGAATCTAGCATATAACAATGACACCAATAATTTTCATGATGTCCGGACAAAATTCGGCCTATAATCATGATGGCTATCAATGTGTCCGGCAAAATCCGGCATATAACAATGACAGCAATAATTTTCATGATGTCCGAACAAAATCCGGCCTATAATCATGATGGATATCAATGTGTTCGGCAGAATCCGACATATAACAATGACACCAATAATTTTCATGATGTCCAGCCAAAATCCAGCCTATAATCATGATGGATATCAATGTGTCCGGCAGAATCCGGCTTATAACAATGACACCAATAATTTTCATGATGTCTAGACAAAACCCGACCTATGATCATGATGGATATCAATGTATCCAGCAGAATCCGACATATAACAATGACACCACTAACTTTCAATACTTTTGGTATTTAAGATTGATCATCTATTGGTAAGATCGTCACCTTATTATAATAGAGACCTTTAATAAAGAATATGAAAGATCATCATCTTTCATTTAACAAGTTTGCAAACAATAATTTAATATAATATTCATGAATAAAATTTACAAAAAATGTAATTACATATTTGTCATACCAAGTTTAGATCTAAAATACTCTATTTTCACTCTTGCAAGAGTTTTAGTGAAAATGTCAGCATTTTAATCATTTGTGTTTACATAAATCAGCTCAATCACATTCCTGTCAACCATGTCTTTAATGTAGTGGTAAGGAGTCTCAATGTGCTTTGACCAATTGTGGAACACTGGATTTGCTGAAAGTTTGATGCAACTCCGATTGTCACAATGGATCACAGTGGAATCTAATTTCTTCCCAAATAATCTAAATAATAGCTTCCTTAACCAAACTACTTCACGTGCTCCCATGGAAGCTGCCATATATTCTGCTTTAGTAGAACTCAAGGCAACTGTAGGTTGTTTTCTACTAAACTATGACACCATTGCTGATCCAAGACTGGAGCTACATTTGGTGGTACTCTTTTGATTTAAGGAACAACCAGCCCAATCAGAATCTGTGTAGCCTTCAAGTTTGATTTCAACATTTCTGTACTTTAGTCCAAGACCAATAGTGCCACGTAGATATCTCAAAACATGTTTAGCTGCCATCATATGTATTTTCTTAGGTTCACACATAAAGTGACTCAGAACATTCGTAGTGTAGCAGATGTCAGGTCTAGTGTTAACCAAAAACATGGGAGATCCAATAATTTGTCTGTAGAGGGTAGGATCAATAGATTTTGAATGTGATGCTTCCTCTTTTAGCTTGTGTATATTAGTTTCCATTGGAATTGAAAGTGGCTTGCTGTCCATCATCCCAAATCTCTTCAAAATATCCTAAGTATATTTTCCTTGGTTTAAGAATATGTAATCCTCCTTTTGACATACTTCTAGGCCCAAAAAATAATGTAGTAAACCAAAGTATTTCATGTCAAATTCAGCAGCAAGGTCTTGTTTGCATTTAGCAATCAAATGATCTTCACCTATTATTAAGAGATCATCAACATAAAGAACCAATCTAATCATGTCTCCATTAGATAACTTGAAATAGATGTTAGGATCAGCTTCATTTTTAGAGTATCCTAATTTGATGAGATAATTGTCAATTCTTTCATACCAAGCTCGAGGGGCTTGTTTCAGGCCATACAATGCTTTCTTTAGTTTACATACATAAAGATTTTCATTTTTTATCACGAAACCTTCAGGTTGTTCAATATAAACTTCTTCATTTATGACTCCATTTAAGAATGTAGTTTTCACATTCATTTGATGCACCTTCCATCCTTTTGCTGCTACTAAGGCAAGAATTGTTCTGATTGAAGTAAAACGAGCAACAAGGGCAAAAGTTTCTTCATAATCAATACTTACTTTGTATGAAAAACCTCGGGCAACAAACCTCACTATATGTTTCTCAATGCTCTCATCCGCTACATATTTGATTTTATATAACCATTTAGAAGAAACAACAGATTTGGCTTGAGGTCTAGGTACAATGTCCCAGACATCATTTTGAAGTATTGATTGATATTCTTCAACCATAGCATCTTTCCATGTTTGACAAGTTAGAGCTTCTTCAATAGATGTAGGTTCAGATTTAGTGAGCTCAGTTACTAGTGCAGTATAACATGATTTGTTTATGGTTTTCTTGACTTCCTTAGTAATTTCATTTGGTTCAATATTATTTTCTTCAACCATTTTCCTTGCCCACAATGGTCTCTTTTTGGTATTAAAGATGTTTCTATTTTTTGTATCTAGTACTAAACTCATTTCTTCTGATATATTCTCCCTCTGAATTTCAGATTGTGGACTTTTATCTAAGTCTGTTGAAGGCTCATCATTTGTGCTTATGGATAGTTTTAGAGCAGTGTTTTCCTCAAATATGAAATCTCTACTTATTTCTATTGATCTTTGTCCAAGAACATAGACTCTGTATCCTTTTTGAGTTTTTACTGTACCCAACAAAAATTCCTTTCTTTCCTGAAGGTTCTAACTTAGTTCTTCCTTCTTTAGGTATATGTATATATACAGGACAACCAAAGATCCTGAGATGACTTAAGTTAGGTTTATTCCCAGTGAAGACTTCTTCAAGTGTTATATTTTCTAGGATAGAGTGTGGACATCTGTTTTGAATGTATACAACAGCATTACCAGCTTCTGCCCAGAATGAAAAATATAAGTTTTAATCATGAAGCATAGCTTTAGTTGCCTCAACAATAGTTCTATTTTTTCTTTCTGCTACACCATTTTGTTGAGGATTATAAGGTACTGTATACTCCCTCTTAATCCCAACAAATGTACAAAAAGCTTTGAAATTTTCAGAAGTATATTGTCCCCCATTGTCAGATCTTAGAGTCTTAGTTTTCTTTGACACTTGATTTTCTACCAATTCTTTGAATTCTTTGAATTTTGATAACACTTCATTTGATTCCTTAACTTTTAGAAAGAAAATCCAAGTCTTCCTAGAGTAATCATCGATGAAGATTATGTAGTAAGAGTAACCTCCTAAGGAGAGAGTTGGCATGGGCCCACATAGATCAGAATGAATTAGTTCCAAAATTATTTTAGACTTTTGTTCACTAGTAGGGAAAGGTTTTTTAATGTTCTTTCCTAGAGCACAACCTTTACATATACTTGTATGGGTAGAATTTAAGTTAGGAATTCTAGAGGTGATTTTGCCTATCTTAGGTAGTGAACTGAAACCAATATGTCCAAGTCTCCTATGCCATATTTCATTAGAATTTGTTATTTCATGATTAAGAGCTTGGTTTTGAATATTACATAGTTTATATAAGGTCCCATCTCTAGTCTCGATAGTGATAGCATTTTTAAGACTTGTGTTTTTAGGCTAGTACAAGACTTTGTTTTTGTTGAAAGTAACTTGAAAACCTTCATCCGTTAATCCAAAGATTGAAACTAGGTTTCTTTTTATTCCAAGTACAAATAGAACATCTTTCAACTTTAGTGTAACTCCAGTCCTTAATTGAATAGAACAGGTCCCAATGCCTCTGACTGGATGAGTGTTGTCGTCTCCAATAGTAACTCCTTCATCTCTGTAATTTTCAAGAGTTTCAAATTTGTCTCTAAATCTTGTTATATGTCAAGAAGCGCCACTATCTATTATCCACACACTTTCATTAGAATTTATCTCACTTGACAAAGCAAAGTAGAAAACTAGACTTTCATCTTTCTTACTTTCGGCTAATGAGGCTAAAATTCTTTCCCTTTCAAGACATTTGCTGAAGATATGTTCGAATTTCTCACATTTCAAGCATTTAACTTTAGAGTGATTAGTATTGTTGACCTTATTATGCTTTTTCTTATAGTCATGTTTCTTTCCTTTAAATTTTCTTCTCTTTCCTTGATGATAGGGAGCTGAGAAAAGAGCTTGATTTTCACCCTCTTGATTTGATACAATACCTCTAAAGATTAATCTTGACTCTTCTGATGTACAGTTAGTTTTTAGTTGGTCAAAAGAAGGGATTGAAGGTCTACTGACAACTTGAATAAATGCTTCCCATGATAGTGGTAGTCCTCTGAGTGCTAATATAGAGAGTTCTTGATCTTCTACTTTGTTTCAGATGGAATTTAAGTGATTCTTAATTTCAGAGATCATTCCAAAATAAGATGAGATTGATTCTCCCTTATTCATTTTAGTATTCATCAATTGATTCTTCAGAGTGATCAATCTACTTGAGTTGTTCATTTCAAATTCATTTTTTATTGTAGTGAATACTTAAAAGGCTTTCTTTAGATTTGAAATGGAAGGAAGAACGTGATCCTTTACGGAAACTATTATGATTTTCTTGGCTTTATTGTTTCGCCTTCTCCAAGTGACTTTTTCAGTTTCATCTTCAAGAATTGGATTATCAAATTCAATGAATGATTCTAATTCTAGTTCTTCAAGAATTGTGGTAATCCGAATTTTCCATGAAAAGAAATTTACAACACCTTCGAGTCTGTCCTCTACTCTCACATTATTTGACATATTTGCAGTACCTTTGATAGTCTCTCTACCAATTAGGCTCTAATACTATGTATAGTTTAGTGGATCGTGTTTGGTGTAGACTTATCTAAGTATTTGATATGTATTCTAAAATATATTGGATTGGTGTTTTCCTGTTGACAAACTTAATATACTTGTTGTAGACTGTAATAACCTTCTCTCAGATCAGTATTGCCAGTTGTAACTGATATGCTCTGCAGAACGGAGATTATATATATATATATATATATATATATATAACGTAGTAGAGTCATGACTCTATACATTCATGTCTCAACATTCATACCGGTTCATTAAGTTAATGATAACTAGTGTCATATACAACTAACTTATTAACCCCGATATGCATAAGACACCACCCGATATAGAATCAAAGATGGTGCTTCAACTTATTTAATGGTCTGCCGATACATATATAATCGGTAGTGACCATAATATTATCTAGTGTTGGTCACCTGAATTAATAGTGCCACATAGTATTAATAGATAGTGCCACGTAGTATTAACTGATAAAACAAATTTCAATACTGCACTATAAATGTTAGAATACATACATACATATGTATATATAAGTTGAAGTCAAACGATTCTACACTCAACTGCTAACTTCCTTAACAATTATGAAATGAACATTATTGTAAACCTACAAATAAATAGTGTAACAGGGGCATTGGGGAAAGTTGGGACGTCAGGACTTTGTGATAGGTTTTCAAGAAAAAAGGCTTCAAATTAGGGGACGATGGAGGGCCAGTGGGGGGAGGGCAACGAGTTGGGGGTGTTGTAATACACTATACATGTTAGGATTAACCTCAGACAAAAATAACAGTTACATGCAAATATAACCAATATCAGAAAATAATAGATCGCACATAAGAGAACACAAGATACCAAGATTTAATGTGGTTCACTCAATCCCTCGGCTATGTCCACCAACAGCAAGTCCAATATTATTATTGTCCAATGATTACAATCTATAATCCCTTACAGCTCAATACCATCGCAAGAACCAATTTTCGCATCACACATTATGAAAATCCCTAACCCTAAGCTTTTTTTATACAAGTTTTTTGCCGCTTACAAATTTAGGGCTAGAATAATAGAAAAATAGTAGCGGGCGCCTTTTACAATATACGGGCATTTTTGGCTTGGGGAGCACTGCCTTCGAAAACCCCCGCGAGGGCCTTGCCCCTCGACCCCATCCTATACTGCGACAGGGAGCGCACCTGGGGCAAGACCATGCAAGGGCATTGCCCCTTGACCCCATCTTGGGGGCGCTGCCCCCAAACCCCCATAGAAATAATCTAGAGGGAAACCGCACCAAATAAACCTCTGAGTCTAATTAGGCTCCACATCACAACAATCTCCCACTTGGAGACTAATCAGGCTCCACAACAATAACCTCCCACTTGGAGACTGGTCATAGCACTACTTAACTGGTAGCTCCCACTAGAATATCAAACCACCCTGGACTTTGTTGTTTTTTTATTCTGTTTAGTTGAGAAGACCAACCGAAGTTGAAGAGGAGTTCAGCTTCTCCCTTGTCACTACCTTCGTAAACATATCTGTTGGATTGTCATTTAAATATATCTTCTCCAACTTTAACTATCCATCATCCAAAACTGACCGAATAAAATGGTGCCGCAACTATATGTGTTTTGTCTTTAAATGCAGAGCTGAATTCTTTACAAGATGAATGGCACTCTAACTATCTGTAAACAAATAATTATCCTTCTGAGGGTGTCCCAATTCTTCTAGGAAGAATTGAAGCCATATCATCTCCTCGGCTGCCTCTGTAGCAGCAATGTACTCCGCCCCTCGACCCCACCCTGTATTGAGACAGGGAGCGCACCTGGGGCGCTGCTCCAGGACCCTGCAGGGGCGCTGCCCCTTGACCCTGTCTTGTAGAAATAATTTGGAGGGAAACCATGCCGAATAAGCCGCTGAGTCTGATTACGCTCCACATCACAACAATACATATAGTACTTGAAATGATAGTTATGAAATGACGTATAATAGTATAAGAACTAATAAATTATAATACCAAATACTTGAACATAGCAAAATTGCAACACGAATATCAAAAATATCATAAAGACAATTAAAGTAAGTAGCATGATACTAAACAAGTACAAAATCATGTACATACATTCATAAATAAGCATATGGTGTGTGTGTGTGTGTGTGTGTGTGTGTGTGTGTGTGTGTGTGTGTGTGTGTGACAATGACCTTTATAGTGGCCAGTAAACCCTCTTTTTATCACAATTGCTGCAGCTGCAACTTTTGCTTGTAGAAACCCCTGGTGGTGAGATGCTAGCGCAAAGGTGGTGGTGGGGGGACTTGGGAACGCACAAAAGAATTTGGAGAGTAAATTTTGTACTTTCTAATGCGACAGAGAGAGATAAAAATGGTCTACCTTAGCCTAAAAAATCCATGTTGAACCTTCAATTGAACATTCCGCGCGGATGTGCATGCATCAGTGCACTCAAATGTGCATAGGATGTACCACACACTGTGGATGTATTTTGGGTGCGCAAGTTGTGCATCCACAATAAATGGTGCACATCCTATTTGCATTTAGGTGCAACCCAGTACATCCACACAAAAAAGTCACAAAAGTGACTTCACATTAAGAAGAGTGACCCCAAAAGGCCCTTTATTGGCATTTCAAAAGGCGGGTGGTTTTTTTTCAAAGGGGATCATTTGTGAGTGTCAAATAGCTTCCACAAAAGAGATTCAAGCATCTAAGGTAAGCATTTAACCCTATTCTTTAGTCTTTTAATGATTTTTTTAAAGATTCTAATGAATTTTTTCTATTAAGATTTTGATGAATTTTTTTTTAGTTTTTTTTCTAGATTTTTTTTAGGAAAGAAACAATAACTCTTTGTTGTCATTTTTCGTATATTAATTTCACAATTTTATGCTTGCATTTATTAGCTTTTTTCTTAATTTAAAATTATATAATTTCTTATAATAGCAAAAAATCAGATTGCAAGAATGCCAATAGGAAACATACAACTTGTTTCTCTCTTGCTCTTATGTTATTCATTGGCCTAATCTTGGGTTCTTGCTATAAGTGAGTTCTTACATCTTGAAAATCACATGCATCCCCACAAGTTTCCTCCAAAACCAATCATGACTTTCCTTTAGAAAATCACATGCATCCCTTCGGATGAACTTTTTTCAGATGAAGACATTACTCTAGGGATAAAGAGATTAGCAAGTGGAAAAGCTCAAGATATTGATGGGCTGCAAGCTGAATTTCTAAAGTGGGGGACAGATCTATTGACTCCACACATCAAGAACATTTTTAACATGGTCATGCAAGGCTGCTTGCCCACGGACTGGACCACCAGTATTGTTATTCCTCTCCATAAGAGCGGGAATGTCAACAACCCCTCCAACTACCGCACCATCATGATAAACCCACTACTAAGCAAACTCTACGGGAGTATGGTAGAACAGAGAATCAGTGGATGGGCAAAAAAAGAAGGGAAAAGAGCTATGGGACAGGTAGGTTTCAAACCAAAACACTCCACCATTGATCACTGCATTACCCTAAGATTCCTCATAGAAAAAAAGTGGGATAAGCAAGGGAACGAGGCTTTTTGCTGCTTTGTTGACTTTAAGAAGGCTTTCGACACTGTCCCTAGGGATAAGTTATGGAATAGGATGGAAGAATTAGAGGTTCCAACAGAATATAGAGCTGTTGTTTATAAGCTTTATGAACAGGTTAAAGCAAAAATCAGAACCAAAGAGGGCATGTCAGAATGCTTTGGCAGTGACATAGGGGTCAAACAAGGATGCCCGTTGTCACCTACATTGTTTGGCCTCTATATTGACAAGTTAGAAGAGTGGCTAAAATAAACCAATGGAGAGGGAATTCAACTGGCTGATTATGTGATCAGATTGCTTTTATATGCTGATGACCTCATTCTCATTGCTAAAACAGCACAAGGGCTGAGAGAACATTTGAAGAACTTAGAAACCATTTGCACTAAGGTTGGGATGGAGGTCAACAATTCAAAGACCAAGATCATGGTCTTCTCCTTGAGGAAGAGAAAACAACAATGCACTTTCATATTTAATGACAAAACACTAGAAATTGTAGAAGAATACAAATACTTGGGGATAGATTTTCATTACCGGCTCAGTTGGGAAACATGCAGATCAAAAAGGATACGAGGGGGATGGAAGGCATCTTATCTTCTTCAAAACAGGCATAGGACAGAAAAGTTATGGGACTAGAAGACTAAGAAAACCCCCTATGGGTCGCTTGTGATACCAGTTATTTTATATGGCAGCGAGGTATGGAGGAGCAGTGTATCAAATCATAAGTGGTGACAAATTGAAAGGATTCAGAAATACTTCATTACAACTAATCTCATAATCAAATCCACAGTCCCATATGAGATTATTTTAGCGGAGGCGGGCATGTTCCCGATGGAGGACTCGGCAATTGTTAGATTGCTGAGCTATCTAAAGAAGGTGAATAAAATGGATGCACATCACTGGCCTAGTAGGGTGGTTGACAAAGAACTGACTCGTTGAAAGAAGACATGGAAGAAACAAAACGATAAATGGTTCAATAAATGGAACATTGACTACCAAGAATGCCCGAAAAACAATTCTAAAATAAAAAAGTGGGTGGCAGGAAAATTCAGATCTGCCATGTGGGCAAATCAGTTAGGTAGAAAAAAAGCCTATTATGTCAAAGAATTTAACCCCACATGTGAACATGACAACAAAGAATATTTAGGAGCAGAGATCAAAGGAAAGGCAAGAATCCTAATCGCTCAATTGAGATCTGGTTCACATCGTTTGAGATTTGAAACTGGTAGATGGAAGGTCCCTAAGAAAGAATGGGAGGACAGAATTTGTAGATTTTGCAACGAGGGTGTTGTGGAAACAGAGTGGCATTATTTGAAGGATTGTATGACATACGAAGACATTCGCAGCCAACACAAAGAAACGTTAAAAGTAAACAGCATAAAAGACCTTTTCGAAGGACCAAGACTCCTCAAGGGGGTCATTTTACTTATGCAGATTCACAACAAAAGAGACAGGTTGGAGAAATCACACCAAATTGACTAGGAGTTCTATGCGGTCCCTTAGGCTTATGGCCTCGTGGACGTCATTAAAAATCTTTCATTCATTCATTCCCCTAAAAAACTACTCAGAAATCTTTTCAACAGCCAATTCTCATACAATGAAAGTGCAGATACAAAACTAATGTTATATAACAAAAATAATACTTTAACATTGCATCAATCACACAGAAGTTGAACTTTAAAACAACAAAAGCCTAAAAATACATAGATAATTACATAATTCAAATTGGCTTTTCATTCTCTTAGAAAGACTAAGAAGGAAACTACTACAAACTGTTCGTAACTCAGCTGCACAGTATTTTATCACTGTATATGTTTCTTCTATCTTGAGCCTGTCTTTATATACTATTTAGCCGAAAATCTGATATTCGAAAACCTTAACTACACTTTATTAGACTTAATTGGCTAAATAAAAGATTCATATTTTATTAAAAGTGAAATGTAAAATAGAATATCTCAAACTACTTGCGGCATATTCAAATTGAGCTCGTGTGTAAGTTCCTATCCCAGCCAAACAACTCAACACGAAGTAAAGAGATTAATAATAAGCAAAAACTCAATAAGCTATTTTTTTTTTTTCATGACCAGCATAACTATCTTATCTATGGAACAACAGAAAGCAAAAAAAGTAGACAGTCAGGAAGTTTTATCCAAGCCACAGCTCTTTGAGTCAACTACCATCAGATTGGACTCATATATGTCACCCAGCATAAGTTGCTTCTTGATGTTTTAGAGCATAAATGGATGCATTGCTTATACAATGACATGGATTAGCTTTGCTGCTGCCTATCATTCCCTTCAGCGCATCTAGGGTCATGCACACAAGCAACTCCCATGTGATCTTTGAAATATCAGCCAATATGGCTGTGTAAGTCGTATCAGTTGTCTTTTCCCTTTATCTAACCTTGGAGCCCTCTAACGCAGGGCAATCTGCAAAACTTTCTTATGTCCTATAACCTTGCTAGAAACTTCTCCAGCTGGCAAAGTCCGTCTATAGACCTAAAAGGAGACTTTCCTAGGAAACATGCGGGCTAACAGTAATTCATTACTTCAATTATTTGGAGAGTCGACCTGCTATTCTAAATGACATATAACTAGAAAAATTCCAAAAGATATAAAAGAATGTCTATTATAATAAAGTTTCAAAATTCTCCTGTTCATTTTTTAAGAACAAATGCCTATAATGCTGGACAAAATAGCGTGAACGCTACATACCGTGAACAACAAGGTTACATGGAAAATTTTGCACTACAAAAGCTAGAAAAGATAATATCTGAGCTAGTCATAAGATTCAAAGAGCCTATATCCTTCCAAAAACAATAATTTCTGGCAGAATTCCCTGCTAAGATGGCGGGCATGCTCTAAGGAAGTCATTGTTGATCAGCACAGCCCGGTCTACTCGAAAAGTATTCAACTCCCACATCAGCGGGAAGAACAATGCTTCATTCTGTTTAACCAAAAAATTGAATAGCAGACAGCGTCGTTTTACACGACAGCCCTTCGCAACTGCCTCTCATGATCCATGATCCATTCTAATTTATTTTTTCCATTCTTGTTTTTTAGGATGAAAGTTTTTTCTTCTTCTGTGTAGATTGTTAGCATAATTCATGCTATTCCCCCGGCTGCATACTCTACAAGTATGTCCGCTCCTTGAGCAACCTTACAAAACTGCTAAAACCCACATACCCACATTAGAAGCTAATAAAAAAAGGTACCGCGGAGCCAGATGCACCACTACCCCGGTCATCCAACAGCAATAAATGAGCTGGATTCCTAAAATATAGTACGCCCACATTTTCCTTCCTTGTATACAGGTCTAAATAATAATAACCATATATGGTCCAAGACATGCAACTGAGACGCATTCATAAAAACACTCACAACCACATATTCGTCGCACTGATGTAGGCCTAAATAAAATTATAATTACCTCCACAGCTAATGCATACATAATTCAGAGGGAATAACAAGTTTTCTGACAACAAATAGATGCAAGAGAAAAACGACAGATTAGGTAATTGAAATAGAAAATTGACCTGAAAATCTTTGCAGACAGACCTTCACAGCATCAGAGGCACCCAAATACTCTTCGTAGCAGACTTTCAGGACTTCCCCAAACTGCAATAAATAACAACCAAAAATCTCCTATAAAAAAAAAACCAAAATGGTAGAAATGTGGAAATTATTGTACCTCTAGGAAAGATGAACCAATCCGAGCCCTTTTCCCTTGTCAAAAAAGAGATTCTCGGGAAACTTTAAGACAATTCTTGGTCCTACAAATGCACATTCACTCAGAGATTGTGCCAAAAAGGTTACAGTTGATTATGTTGATTTCAACATCAGAGGGGAATCTGCCCCAAACCATGAAAGTGAACTTTGGGAAGATGCAGACACCAGAGATCTGATGGAGGAAGTACGGTATTTGGAAGTCCTCGAAATGAATTTATACGGGTCAAATTCTACATACGCATGCTTCACACTGAATTCAATGAAATGGGTACGTTTTGATTGGACGCCAAGAAAGTGTTGAGATCACCTTAAGTGCCCTTAAGGAGATCGTTCTTCCTGTGTTGTCCTGTTTTGTAATATAGTTTCAAATTTTTCATACGTAAGGTGTGACCTGAAACATAGGTTGTTTCCGTCAACAAAGGAAACTGTGCAAACCTCCGTCCAGAAACAAGCCGGAAAGCTTAGATGAAGCTTAATACACTTGGGATATCCTTTATAGGTTTTATTAGAGAAGGAAAAATCAAAAGATTGTAAAATTAAAAGATTTCAAATTATCATTAATATATATATATAAAGTGTACAAGTTTAATATTATAAAGGTCAATTGTATTATTACAATTAATTTTAACATATTAGAAAATGTTGTATATGTAAAGACAAATGAAACCTACAAGAAAGTAAGTACAAAAGTAACATTTTTTCAAACAAGAATAGATAGAAAATAATATAATCTTGAAGAAAAAAGGCATATGTGTTTTTACATTTGTTTGGGTTTAAATAATTACATAATAAAAGTATTTTAATTTACATTTTTCACTTGTAGTGTCAAAAAAAAGAAGTGCACTGTATGACATAAGAAATATGTAATGCAACAAAATGATGGAAAAATTAAAGTTTTTATTACAATAACACGGAATAAAATCAAAATATAATAAAATAATGTACAAAATAATTGAGTATATAAACCGAACAAACTAAACTTACTCATGATTATAAAAATCTTTCAATTATGGATTATAATTTTCAAAACTGTAATGTTTAATAATTAGTAAATAAAAAATGGCACAACTATTCTAATAGAAAAAAGATAACTTTCAATTACTCTAATAAGTACAAGATAAGATAACAAAGGTATAAAATGGAATTGATATATGTTAAATAAAATGAAAGGTATAAAATGGAATTGATATATGTTAAATAAAATGAAACAAGTGCCAGTAGTGCCAGTAGTTAATTGTACTTATAGTTAATGAAATGTAATTATTGTCAATAAAATAAATATTTATTGATATAATTATAAACTAACATTAATTGAAGCAATGTATTTTTTAAATTTGCTCATTTTTACATTAAATTAAAGTGAAAAATCTAAAAGACTAAAACTTGTGTATAGAAACATAAAGATTTTCCATAAATAAATTGTATTTAATCTACATAATTTGTATAAATTTTGATTGGGATATATGCAAATAATTTTTACATTTTTTTTAAAAAAAAATTGGTATGTATGCAAATATTCTTATGTGGGTAGACTCAAATGTATTAATTCATTCAAAATTTTGATTGAGTCTTATATTTAAGTTTAGCCGAATAAATTGGAATAAATTGAAATATGGAGAACCTCGAGAAAAGGGCTCCTATAACACAAAAGCTATTCAACCAATCATATAATTTTATTAACATAAATAATTAATAATTAATTAACAAAAATTTAGAAGTATTTTAACTATTGAATAATATTTACTTGTCATTAGTGGAAACAAATATAGTTTTCAGAGAAATTGAATAAAATATGGGAAGTACAATAAGAGTGGCAAAGAAAATAATAATAATAAATACTTATAGTAAACTACACGATCTCTCTATATTATTATTGTTAGTTCCTGCCGAAGGCAGGATACTATAGCATTCGGTGAAATGCTACTTTCCAATTAAAGTATCCAATCATATTCTTTTATTTTTCAAACACTTTTAATTTTATATAGTTTTAAAATATATTGATATTTTACTAATTTGCAAAAAAATATTTATTTCTAATCTTATTGGTTGAATCCTTGCTATAGTCATGAGTTAGCTTTTATTTTTTCACTTTTTAATTTTTTTTTGTTGACACTTTATGACTACCATTAATATGATAGACAACTCACTCAAATGAAATAAATAAGTTTGACAATATGTAAGAATATCTTTGCTACCATTAATATGATAAGACAACTTGCTGAAATGAAATAAATAAGTTTGACAATATGTAAGAATATCTTCTTCATGTTTTGACATATGTTTTCTTGAAAAATTAAATTAAAAGATATTTCTCCTTAACTTTAGACTTTTCTACAATGTAAATATTTGGAAAATCTAGTTTTATAATGTGAATTAGTTTAACAAATAACGGAATAAAGTTTTATATCTTTTTTTTCTATCTTTATATTTGTTAATTACAAAAATTAAAAATAACGTTTAATAAAAGTCATAAAATAGTAATATAAACATATAAGTCTTAGAATAAAATTCTTTTGTAAAAGTTGCAAATTGAACATTGTAAATTACAATTTAATTTTGCTTAAAGGAGAATCTAAATACTTGAATTATATAAGACTAAAGCTAAACATACATAAGTAATAAGAAATCAATTGACATTCTACTAAGATGACTGGTTTTTTAAAATATATAATATATAAGATGGACGCCCTCCTCTCCGTAAGATTGGGTCAGAATCTGTCTATCCCCTACTATTGAAAGGGCACAAACATAAGAATTTGGATCTTTTTTTGTAAAGGCAACAGTGGAAGCAAGATCTGGATAAGCTACTTTAGCAAGAAGAAGAAGAACTACAGTACCTAGCTATATTGCATACATTTTTAATAGTTTAATACTTTGATCTTATAAGCTTTCGGCAGGAACTTGACGCTATGCGTCCTTGTTTACATAAGAAAAATGAAAACCTATATATGGAAGAAACCTATACATTTTGATAGAGGAAATCTATACCTATACCTAATTTTACAAATATTGTAGAAATCTATATATTTTTCTTCTTGAACCTTTAATGTGAAACTATGAATAATAATAAAATAATAAAACAATGTTTATAACTAAACTACATTATCATTCTATAGTATTATTGTTCACATTTATTTATTTTTTTAAATTATAGTGGAAATCAAACTAATAGAAAAAAGAAAAATGTATATATGGAAACCACTTGGTAGAATAAAATTTATTAGAAGAAATAAAAGTGTTTCTAAAATTATAACTATAAAATTAAGTTTTAGTATATTAGGAAATATAGACATGTTTCTTGTTTAAGAAATTTAACAAAAGTTTAAAATGAAATTGATAAATTATAAATCAAATCAAATTGAATGAATTTAAAATTTTTAATATTTTAATTCATAATATTTAATAAATTAAAAATGACAAAATTATTTTTATAGAAAAAAGAAAATTATATATATCAAAACACAATTTGTTAGAGGAAACATGTGCCTAATTTTAATCTATTGTTTTTTTAAATATGACAAAATTAATAGAGTCATTTTTGTGCTACACACTTACTATCTAAATTGTTAATCATCGTCAAAATTTTTTCAACTTTAATACCTAATTTTGCATAAAGTAAAGTTAGTATTCAAACACAATAGTTCATTATTCTTGGAAGATTTATACCATTTATGAATTAATTTTAATCTTTGAAGCATGTTGACATTACCAATCAATTGGAAGCTTTATGTTAGATGCTAAAACAATATATTGTTATTCATTACTATACACATGTTTTTAAAAAGATTGAGTTGTAGTGAACTTTTAACATCTAGTAACCATTTAAGTACCATTTTCATTAGAAAATTAAAAGCCTACTTAGAATGTTCTTATGAAGACACAATTTTTAATTTAAACTTTAAAGCTATTTCATAACTCAAACTTGATATATCTCAGATCTTATGCCTGAATTTATCTAAGATTAACCAACGAAAATATGCACCGTATGATATAGCCCTCTAAACAAATTTCCATTTATTTCTCGACTTAAAAGCTTCTCTTGTAGTCTGGGATTGAACTATATTTAGATGGATAAATATATGCTTGTACATGCATTCCTGTTAGACCCTAAATTAGCATGCACCAACTCTCAAAGTGGAACTATCGAGGCTTGGTCATGGACACACAACATGGTAGGATGGTCATCTAGATAGCCTTGCCCACACGGATCATAACGTGGCAAATTAACACTTTGCTTCTAACACTTTGCACAGAGGACCTCTATTCTCTCTGCTCTTTCTTCCTTAAGTACCTATATTACTTTCCCAAGATAAAAATGTAAATCACTATATACAAACCACAAGCATGAAAATTATGCTTTTGACTTAAATCTAAATATAATTATGTGTTTAATAATATGTTTAATAGAAACAACGAAATGTGAAAAAACAACAAAGGGCCTATGATTTGAAAAACCTCAGTAACAATCACACCCTTTAGAGATATGGAAGGTCAACTAAGTAATTTTCTCATTGTTTGGCTTTCCCTCTCATCCTCTTATATCTCCCTACTTATACTCTTTCCTATACAAGTTATACATGCTAGCTCACTCTCTATCTATTCATACACATCCTCCTTCTCTCTCATACAGAATACATATTTCTCCCATCCTCTTTCTTTGTCTTACCCCTCTCCCTATAACTTTCCCAATTTCTTATTTATCTCTAACAACTTGCAACTTAGTCTTCTTTTAGGATTTCTTATTTTTATTAGAATTTGACAAATGTATACTTTTGATATTTACATTTCAATTCCATATTTGAAACTCTTTGTGTTATCAAATATTCATTAATGTTATGTTATAACATATTTTTATAATCTAGATTGCGACATCATTTTTACTTACCAATAAGTAAAAATGACATGTCTCCTTTACATCTTCCTCTCCATCTCCTTCTCCTCCTTCCTATTTTTATTCCTATACTTTTACTTCTCCTTCCCTTCTTCCTCCTCTTTCTTCTCCTCCTTTTCTCTTTTCCCTCCTATTGCTTTTTAATTATTCTCCTTCCTCACTTCATAGAATGTTGGTGGGTTTTTCTTTTCTGAATTATTAGAACTAAAATATTAATTAAATATGCACCCAAAAGTTATGATTAATATATCAGTTATAATATTGATGTTTAGTAAAATATAAACTTAATAATTAAAACTAATTTAATACTTCAAATAATATATCAAGAATAAAAACTAAAACATATTAATATTGATAGAATTTAAATTTTAGTTCTTTTAATTTAATTTTTCTTTTTTAGCTAAGATTAGAAGTTTGTGTCCACATATACAAAGATAAATAATAAACCTAACTTCATAGAGTCTTATTATACATAAATTATATATTTTTTACTATATAAATGGTTTAAAACATTTATTAAGATCAAATAGTAAAATGCATCAAAAGATTATATCACAATTATTTGAATGTAATTTTTACTCTCTTGTATCATATGTATACAATCTGCTCAACGTATGATTTTGCCTCTCCACGTTTGAATAAGGCCTTCCCATTGTTCTTAGCTTCAACAAACACCTCCAGATAATGGAAGTTGGACACCAGATAGTTGAGATTTGTTCCCTGATCTCTTATAGATATACAGGTAAAAGGGGATCCACACTTGGAATCTGTGGAATCCTTGGCATCGAATCAGATTGGGTACAAAAGTATCACAAGTTTTATACAAAAAAGATGAATCGATATATCATTTCAAAATGTATACCATGATATTATACTAGCCAATGACATCTTCACAATGGTTCAGGCTTGGCACCAGATCGAACTCGATGCCCTCCACATCCATCTTCAGCCACGTCGAAACCCCTGGACTGTTTTAACATTCTTACTGTTGGCAAAAGACATTGGGATTCATGGCGGTTCCAACATAATTGTTGATTTAAAAGCTCAGGCTCTAATTTTGCAAGCAATAGGAGGTATTTTATGTTCTTCACATTTGCATACAAGCGCCAAGAGATTAAATTGTTTTTGTACGAGGGTTTTTATAGAGATTGCCCTTGTTTTGAAGAGATTAGGCAAGATAGTATGCCAGTAGATGTGAGTAATTCACTAATTTTAAATGAACATTGTCTCGCACAGTTCAGTGACGAAAGCTGACGAAACTCTAAATTGTTCCGTTGTTTGACTGAATGGTTTTTGGCCGCTCGTATGGTTAGCATCTACTCTACGATGTTGAACTCTTTGTAGCATAGGTAAAATCAACAACCTTCCCACATCAGTCACCGCCTCATCTTTCCACATTTTTTATCTCGTCGAGAATGGGGGCCGCAAAATATTTTCTAATTCTTTTAAAGGTTGGGTGAGACGAATCTGGTCGCCTATGATTCTAAAGACATTTATTAAGCCATGAGAGAGATAAATTGTTAATCTATTCTAGAGTGTTAGCTCCGTAGGAGAAGCCTATCGACTTAATTATTGAAGATCTTAAAATATGTATTATTGCATAAGATAAATCTTTATTAAAATTTATATTTTTGCAAATTAACATTAAAAAAAATTAGCATTCAAATGTATAAGAAAATGTATTCTTGTTAACTATTTTGTTTCCTCCAAGGTTAAGTCCACTTTTCTTACAACCATATTTGTAAAACTTTTAACAAACTTGTTGTTTCTTATTAACCATTCATTAGAAAATCACTTAACTTCATCAATCGATAAGTAGCACAATTTTTCCATCACAAGTCAAATTATGATATTCTTATCAATATTCAACTAAGTAGCTTTTCAGTCAAACTCGTTGCCCCATGTTTCATGAGTAGTGACTCATGAGAACCCATCTATCACTAGAATGAATGGAATCCAAAATTTCCCATGAGGTCACCCATCCAGTATTACTTCAAGTCAAGCACACTTAGCATGTAACAATGAGCATGATGATAAAGATACTATATTTCATTTCTTTATTATTTGTAACTTGCATTCATTCCAAATAGAACATGAGATTGGAACAATATTAAAGCATGAGAATTTTGTGGATAAGAGTAAAGGATTATTGATAAGATTTATATGCATGTTAATGTAGATCAGTTGTGTGATATTGAGATAGCCTATATGTCCCAATAAAGTACAAGTGTATCAAAGGGGAAGATGGTACAGTAAATAGAGAGTCATTATTAATTATCCTTGATGATAATAGCATTGTATATATATATATATATATATATATATATATATATATATATATATATATATATATATATATATATATATATATATATATATATAGTAGAATATATTTTAATTTGAAAGAAATAATTTTTTTATTAATTCATTTTGTCAAAAAAAAATTAACAAGTTGAACTATAATTATATTTCTATAAAACTATAAGATTTAACTAGTTTAATTTTATATTTTTTAGAACTATTATAGTGTTGTTCCTTATAATATATAACTTGGAAAAGGATAATGTGTTCACAAAGTTATAATACATAATGCTTATGAAAATAGAGTATTATTCTTTACAAGATTCTTTCTTAAGTAGGATAAACATTTATAATCTACCTTGATTTTATAATTATTTAAGAAACTATAATATAATTTTTTTAATAAAAATTACTAACAATGAAAAAAATATGATAGCATAAAATATGTAAAATAGCAATGATTATAGATATTCTATACTAATATAATCTTAATTTTAAAATTATCAATTATAATTAACTATGAATTACTCTATTTAAATGTCAAATTTAGAATAACTAAATATCATGTTTGTGTTTGCACAGAGTTCTAAACTAAGAATTTGTAACCAATATTGACCTCCCCTTATAATAATTGTTTACCTTAAAGAGAATCCAAAATATTAAACTATTAAAGTCTTGACACAAAACTTTATCTTATATCTCGTAGGCACCATTTTCAAGTAACCTATGAAACAAAAAAAGAGCATCTAAATATAAATTTAATATATTATGAATTCCTATAGGTAGTCACTAAAATTGTGAATAGCTAAAGTAAGGTTAGCATATGTCATTGAAATAGTGGGCACAATAGACCAAGTGCAACTGTTGATTCGGTTCTTAGTTTTTCATTTTGTTGTAAGGTATACTATTTTTGATGGTCCAGTACTTCATATGAAAATTATAGTGCAACTTGGATGAAACCATTGACACATAATAAAAGTGCAAAAAGAAAATAATGTATAGGTATCAATTATTTTGGTCAATGCATAATATGCATGCCATGTTTAGACTATGGTTTTGGAAGCAAGCCACAACTATTAGAATTGATGTTCCCTCTCTCCCCAGAACACACGTGTAAAAGAGAGAAAAGATGCTACAAATATATAATGTTTCTCTTGTAAATGGATGGTTCGTAGTACCAAGAAAGAGTTGGGCATTAAGCTATAATTCCAAAGCTATGTATATTGGATGGAGGTTAGGCCTGAATTTCATATGTGGAAAACTTGGCTTGAGAAAAATAATAGAATCTTACATGAGATCTTCATCCGATGTTGTCTCGGACACCATCTAAAAGCAAGATCACATAAATTGGTTTGGCTCATTCCAATCCTCCCTCTCTTGGTAATGGTAGAAAGAAGGATAAACATGATAATTCTCAAAGAATCATAGAAATCACAAGTGCACTCCTCTTGGTTGAATATAAATTGGCACTAATGGTACTACCACCAATAACCTTGGGGATTATGGTTTTAGTCTTGTTTGTAGGGACAACGCTAGGATTATTTTATATTGAGTTTTGTTGGACTTGGGCAAAGCTACAAACAATGAGACTAAGGTTTTTTCTATTCTCTCGATTTCTTTGTGGGTGTTGTGCCAGGGATACCATAAACTCATTATTGAATCTAACTCCCAAATTCTTGTTGATGCCTTTAATTGTATAAGAAGCTTTTCTATTGATCGATGGAAGCTACATTAGATTGTTGCTCAAATCATGTCGATCTAGCATGAGATTGAAGATATTATTCCTATCACTTTAGCATAATCCCTAACCATATTGTAGATTTCCTAGCTAATTCTAGCACAAACAAGGAAATGGGTACCAATTGTAATAATAGCTTGGAAGGTGGGCACATTCTCCATCGTCACATGCATCTCTAGCTTCTTTCACATAAAGTTGTTTTTTTGTAGCTCCCACTCTAAGGTTGTTCTATCTCTAGTGCTCTTTGTGTTGTTTTATAGGAAGTGTAATGCACTTTGAATGATTCTTTAATTTTATAATAAAAAAATATAGTCATGTATTTTAAGCTTTATTTATTGTTAATTAATGGTAAGACATATTTTCAATTAGTGCCAAAATGCTTAGTCATTATGGGCAGTCAGTAGTGACTAAGATACCAAACAACAATGTTAACCAAGCTCATGAATGAATCAAGCTAACAATGTTAACCTAGTATGAATGAAGTTGTGTCAACTAAGTTGTAGTGTCAACTGAGTTGACAGTTCCCACTTAGTTGTAGTGTCAATCAAGTTGACAATATCTATCGAGCTCTTATGTGAACTGAGTCAACAAAGTTTTCTTGTTCCAAGATGATAATCAACTTGGCAAAGCAGTGTAAGCCAAGTCAGCGGTGTCTACTGAGTGATCAGTATGAACCAAGCTTCCAGTATCAATCGAGTGTCAGAGTTAGCCAAGGTGATAGTGTTGCTCGAGTGTCTTCAGTCTAACCTGAGCAAGCCATCAAACTCGTGTTATAGCACTAAGCTAACTTGGTAATTATTTTTGGAGCTATTTATGTTGTAGCTAACTTATGATGATACATAATTTGAATGGATATAAGGTATTTCATTTATCCAAATAACATATAGAAGTAATACTATGAGTTTGAGAGCATTGCCTACTAGGGAATATGGAAGAGAAGAATATTTAGAAGGCTACAAGCAACATTATGAAAGATAGAGACTCATATATCACAGTCAAGTGATTAGTTTACTTCAAAAGATCTTCATCAATAATCATAGTTGCATATCAAAGATCAAATCACTGATTCATCCTAACAAGTGCATCAGTCCTAAATCCTTTAACAAGGTGGACCTAATAGTCCTTTGTAGAAACTCCTAATAGAGTACATACTTAATTATATTGTATAAATCCTTTCACAAGGTGGATCTAGCAATCCTCATTAATCTTAAGCAAGTAGATTACTATAAGTGATCAATTGCAAGCCTTAATAGACCAACTTTATTACTGCAATAGTGAAGCATTGTGGGTGTCATCCCCACCTCAGTTTTACCTTCTATTTGGAGGATTTCTGGGTTACCAAATACAATGTTATGGTGTTGTTACTTTCTTGCTTTATGTTTATTGCATGTAAGTAGATTAAATAACATAACAAAGTGGATTAAGTGATTGAAGTTTAAGTAGTTCCTAATCACCCCCTCACCGCCCAATCACCTAGCTTGCATTACATTTCCAACAATTGATATTACATCAATGTTCTCTCATCAAAAGTTTAGCAGCATGAGAGTAAGGATTAGAGATAATGGAGGTAAACAAGCTAGAGAGCCATTGAAAATAAAAAGTTGGATCTACATGTGGCCATGGAACAAATCAAGAAACTGAAGAATCTCAATCCCTAAAAAGAAAAAAAGAGTTAGTAGCACAAATGAATGAAAATCTATACATGGAAGAAAGAATTGAAGACATTTGTAGAGAGAGAAGTTTAGATGAAGCAGATGCAACTATAGAAGATCTACTTGGAAGGAACCTTATTCTACAAGAAGAAATCAAAAAATTGAAAAGAGAATAAGAGATTCATTCAGTCAAGATATGTGAAGTCATGGAACAAAAGAACCAAGCTGAAAATGATAAAAATATGTCAGAAGAAGACAAAAGATTACTCAAAATAGAGTTAGAAGAAAAAGACAATAAAATCCAATAGCTTTTACTACATTAGGTAGATATGGTAAATTAGTTGAATAATACAAATCAAGAAGTCATCAATCTAAGACCAGAAAATGAAAGACTCATAAATGATCTTAGAGAAGAAAAAGAAAGCAATGAAAGAATGACGAGATCACAAGATAACATGGATCAATTAGCAGAGCTATCTCGGAATAGACACAAAGGTAAAGAAGGATTGGGATATAATGAACAAGGAGAATCATCTCAACAAGGAGCTCAAAACAATAAAAGACCTACATGAAATCATTGTGAAAATTCAAGGCATACATCAAACAAATGTTGGAGTAATGAAAAGTGAAAGTTTGATGGTAAATGTTACAATTATAACAAAAAATGTCATGGAGCTAATGAATGCACATAGAAAACTAAGTTTGAAGGAAAATGTTTCACATGCAACAAACAAGGTCACAAATCCTTGGAGTGCAGAAGCAAGAATTGGAATCCTACTGAACAACTTGCTAAAGAAATCTTTGGTTGGGATTACAATAGTTGGTGCAAATGTTATCTATGTGGAGAGTATGGACACTTTGGAGCTAACTACATGAAGACTTTCTTTAGAAAGAGGAATCCTACCAAAATATGCTATGTATGCAAGGAACTTGGTCATCTAGCAAAAACTACATGAATATAGCTAAAGTTGAAGACGAAAAGAAAGCAAAGGATGATGAGATCAGGTCTCAAATGAAGTAGCAATGGGTGAGGAAATCTCTAAAAAATTCAAGTGAAAGCAGTGAGGTTATTGACATCCAAGGCAATGAATTGGGTAACTCAATCATCTACGCATAAACATGTAAGGAGTTCACTAGAGTTGTGAACAAATTCATATTCTACATCAATTCCAGTCATCCAAACAAGATAGTCCAAATCAACATATCAGATGCACTTGGACAAAGGAAAGTTTTAGACTTAACCAAGTTCTTAGTTCTAATGGAGTCACTCTTTAGGCCTAACTAAGTTTTTAGTCCTAATCGAGTTACTCCTTAGACCTAACCGAGCTACATCAGGAGAAGGACTCGGTTGACAAAGGCAAAAATAGCCCATCTTCATCAACTATTAATAGCAAAGGCAAAGGGAAGATAGTTGATGACATAGATCTAGATGAAGAGATTGTAATCCCAAATTGGGATCAATCCAATCTATTTGCTAAGCAAATAGATATTTTGGGAGAATTGTGGAAGAAAAGGGCCAAA
The DNA here is from genome assembly GCA_028749045.1 of Cupressus sempervirens. Taxonomy (NCBI): domain Eukaryota; kingdom Viridiplantae; phylum Streptophyta; class Pinopsida; order Cupressales; family Cupressaceae; genus Cupressus; species Cupressus sempervirens. The sequence continues at coordinate 635,759,802 of CM053783.1, read as the reverse complement.
CAAAAGATGCTAAGGGTAGAAAGAGATAAAAGAAAGAGGACATCAAAGAAATATTTATGGACACTCTATCTATAGAGGTAAATGAAAAATCCCCTGTAATTGATCAATTGATTGATATTGTACATAGATTCAATGAGAATATAGATGGGCAGGACAAACTCCTTGAGAAAGTTAAAAGGAAGTTTGAGAATAAAGTGCTAGAGAATGTAGCATAGAAAATAGCCATAGATCAGGTAGAATTGTCTACTTTTATTTCTGCATTAGAAAATGTTGCGAATAATTTTGTATCTTTGTTTGTACAGTTGAGTGATACAACAAATTTTACCAAGGAAATAAAAGATAAATTGGTCAAGATTGATATGGACATGAAGGCTAGTGCCAGTCAATTAACACTCAACCTAAGTTCTAGTTCAAATCATTTTGCAAAATCTAGATTTTTGATAGATCTCTAGGCAAAGCTACTAAGAGAATAATCCATAATAAGGACAACCCTAGTAGATATATAGAGTATGATGCTTCTCCACAAGGACATTATGCAAAAAAGAATAGGTCATACAAACAGACTAGTTAAGGACACAAACCTTTTAGTGGCAGATCACATGTTGGAGTTATCAATAGAGCTTCAGATTGATCTACACATTCTAAAGGTGGTTCAGGATAACTGCGATAATACTATGTCTTTGATTTTGAAGGTACATCATGATTTTCTCATTTTGGCATAACCTTGTAAATTTTTGGCATTTATAACAAAAACAAGGGGGAAAGTCTGTGAAGGGGAAAAGTATATGCATATAAAGAGGGAAAGTATGTATAGAATAAAGGAAATTTGTACAGAAGAAAGATATGTAAAAAGAAGTTATACAAAAACAATTTTAAAAAATCAAAAATAGAGTTTTCAGTTCAAATTGAGTTGCAGAGTCTTCAATGCAAATTGAGCTATAGAACAAAGAATACTCAAAGGGGGAGTTTGATTGAAGGAATTTTGATTTTAGATTTTGAGCATGATAAGGGCTTTCGTTGCTAATGCCAAAGGGGGAGATTGTTAATCTAATAGCAAGATATATTGTCAATTAGTGCCAAAACACTTTGTCATTATCGGATGTTAGTAGTGACCGAGATATTAGACAATAATGTTAATCAAGCTCATGAATAAATCAAGCTAACATTGTTAACCTAGTATGAATGAAGCTATGTCAACCGATTATATAGTTCCCATAAGTTGTAGTGTAAACTAAGTTGACATTATCTATTCAGCTCCAACGTGAACTGAGTTAGCAAACTATTCTTGTTCCAAGATGATAATCAAGCTAGCATAGTAGTGTGAACCAAGTCATCAGTGTCTACCAAGTGATCAATATAAACTAAGCATCCAGTATCAACTAAGTGCTAGAGTTAGCCAAGGTGACAATGTTGCCTGAATGTCTTTAGTATCACCCAAGTAAGGCATTGGACCCATGTTACAACACTAATTTGACTTGGTAATTATGTTTGGAACTATTTATGTTGTAGCTGACCTATGATGGATATAAGGTATTTTTTAATCCAAATAACATATAGAAGTAACACTATGAGTTGAAGAACATTGTCTACAGCGAATATGGAAGAGTAGAATATTTAGAAGGCTACAAGCAACATTAGGAAAGATAAAGACTCATCTATCATAGTTAGGTGAACATTTTAATTCAAAGGATCTTCATCAACAATCACAGTTGCATATTAGAGATCAAATCACTAATTCAACCTAATAGGTGTATATATACTTGATTATATTGTATAAATGCTTTCGCAAGGTGGACCTAGCAATCCTTACTACTCTTGACTAAGTAGATCACTACAAATGATCAATTGTAAGCCTTAATAGGCCAACTTTATTATTGTAGTAGTGAAGCATTGTGGGTGTCATCCCCACACTAGTTTTACCTTCTATTTGGAGGGTTTTTGGGTTACCAAATATAGTTTTATGGTATTGTTACTTTCTTGATTTATGAATCTTGAATGCAAGTAGATTAGATAACATAAAAGTGGATTAAGTGATTGAATTTTAAGTGGTCATAGCACTTAAACTTGCATTGCATTTCCTACACTTTATATCATGTATTTTGACATACATGTCTACTAGTCTTGCACAAAAAAAGATATTGAGCCATTTGTAGGTAGAGAAATGTCACATATAAGCCCAACCATTTCATGTACTAGTTGTGATTCACATCTATTTTTCTCACTTTTATCTTATTGGAGAGATAGGAGCATAAGCAACTATATGGATAATGCATTGGCTGACCATAAATTGATGTTGAGGGTAGAGGAGGAACATCATGATATTCATGGGAAGGGTTTCTTATGCAAGAGCCTACAGATGAGTATGGAAGAGATGAAATGGTTGTGCAAGAGCCTCTAGATGGACCTAGAACAAGGACCAAGCCATGAGAAAGATAAAGAAAATCAACATTGTTCTACTCCTCTTCCTCTTCATCATCTTTGATCCTTTCTTGGCTAATATGTACATCATTAACAAATATTGTTGGTGGCATGACATCTGACATCAAGGATAGTCATTTAGATGTAGTGATCCTTTGCAAATCCATCGATTTCCCTCTGTACGTGATCCATAGAAGGGAAAACAATGATATAAAGCAACCCTTTCTCATAACGGAAGTTTGTATTCTTGATGAATAAGAAGTCCAAAAACTCATTTGTCATACGCTCTATTTCAATTGCCTTGCCATGGCATAAAAAACTCTTTCTAGCAACACAAAATCCATGATTTCTAAATGATATTGAATAAAAGAAAATGAAAGGAGGGGAGGTGTATTTTCTACACCATGACATATATTATTTGAATAGATGGATTTGATCTTCATGTCATTAATAAGATATGGCACAATTAAACTTTTGCAAGTTGTAGTCCAACTTACATGCCAAATCTGATAGAGGTACACTCTGATACCACTTGATGAAGATACGCTCTGATACCACTAAAAAAGGGCCACACTACCCTTACCAACTCACAAATGCAACAATATGAAGACAAAGAGATAACAAAATACTTCCCAAGCAATTTTATTAAACTTGAAAATCCTTAGCAATTACAATAACATTTTTGGCAAGATCTCTCAAGATCCAATCCAAACCCAAGCTAGTCCAGATCCACACTTTGGTAGAAACCTTCGAGATCTCAACTTGTGCTCACAAGCCACCAAGCAACCTCCTTGTTTCTAAACCACAGCCACTAGCTCTTCTCACAAACTCTATCCAAGATCCAAGTGTAAACTGCCTCACATTCGACGCTCTGTCTACACACTCACAACTCCACCATAATCCTGCTATAAACTGCCTCACATTCCGCGCTCTGTCCACAGACTCAGGAAAACTCACTCTTCACTTCCTCCTTCTCTTTCACACCTTGAAACTTTCCAAGCTTTCCAAGCTTCCACTTCTCAAGCTACTCCTTGAGCTTCCACGTCTCAAGCTACTCCTTGAGCTTCTACTCCTTAAGCTTCCCCTTGTTCTTGATTAGAAATGCTCATATGCCTTACTTAAATAGGCACTTACCACCCCATGCATGACTTATCCACAAGCTTCTAGAATTCCTCCACAACCTTCTACAACTTCCACAACCTTCTACAATATCCACAACTTTCTACAATATTCATAACTTTCTAGAATTCTTCCCACACACCTCGATAAATGGAATGACAACCATTTATTTTTTTTTTTTTTTCTATTATGCCACCTATGCACCTCGAAAATAGAAATCCCCTTTTTATTTTATTTTTTAATTTCTCCTCTAATTTTTGTCACTTTCTCTCTCCTCCACAATTTTTTTTTTTTCAATTTTTTTAAAAAAAAAAAATTATCCCAATAATTTTCCCATGCAAGATGCTCCTGCATCAGACTCCCCTGGTAGATAGAAAAGTGTGTCCCACACTTTGACGCCAAAAGAAAGATCTACCACCATCTTCATCTTCACCAAAGGCTTCCGCCTCAATAGGGACAACAAAACCACCATGCAAATCCTCCACACTAACATCTCAACCATCCAATCAACATGCTCATTCCCAGGAACAAACTAAACATAATGCTTCAATAGAAAACTCTTATCCACATCAGGAACTAGTGAATTCATACCAGCAATAACAAACTCCACATTAGCAACCACATGTAGATCTCCATCAACACATTCCAAACTCTTAACACCAGCAACCTCATTGCTCACAACAAGATGCTTTGCAAGATACAAGTCACCACCAACAACTGGATCATCCACGATCGAGTGCTCCACAATCTCCATGTCAGACTCAACCAACTGATCATGAGAACCAATCTCCATTCCAACATCAATAAAGTTAGGAATATCTTCAGCAACAACCTCTAGTTTCTCTGCAGGTTCTGCATCAGGCTCCACAAACTGATCAGCAAAACCATCCTCTTCCACCTTAACCTTCTTAGCTTGATTAGCCAATCTAGCATCCAATCGAGAAATCATCTTAGAAAAATTCCTCTTCACTATATCATGGTTTTTCGCAATCATCTTAGGGTCCAATCCTCTTGGAGCCATCTCCCAAGATCTTCATAAAGCCTCTGCAAAAAATCCTTCCCACGCTCCTTGTGACAACCAAATTGTTTGCCAGTCAAATCGCAACCTGCCACCTCGCACGAACAATTAGGAACCACATCACAAGTCTAGGACAACGGATCTGCAATCCACCAGCTTTGATAAACTTTTCCCAACCAAGGTCCTGGTACAAACTACCTCACTCCTCGACGATCTACTTGTACACTCAGGAACTCCTGCTCTGATACTAGTTGATGAAGGTACTGCTCTGATACCACTTGATAGAGGTACGCTCTGATACCACTGATGAAGATATGCTCTGATACCACTAACAAAGTGCCACACTACCCTTACCAACTCACAAATGCAACAATATGAAGACAAAGAGATAACAAAATACTTCCCAAGCAATTTTATTAAACTTGAAAATCCTTAGCAATTACAATAACATTTTTGGCAAGATCTCTCAAGATCCAATCCAAACCCCAGCTAGTCTAGATCCACACTTTGGTAGAAACCTTCGAGATCTCAACTTGTGCTCACAAGCCACCAAGCAACCTCTTTGTTTCTAAACTGCAACCACTAGCTCTTCTCACAAACTCTATCCAAGATCCAAGTGTAAACTGCCTCACATTCGACGCTTTGTCTACACACTCACAACTCCACCATAATCCTGCTATAAACTGCCTCACATTCGGCGCTCTGTCCATAGACTCAGGAAAACTCACTCTTCACTTCCTCCTTCTCTTTCACACCTTAAAACTTTCCAAGCTTTCCAAGCTTCCACTTCTCAAGCTACTCCTTGAGCTTCCACTTCTCAAGCTACTCCTTGAGCTTCTACTCCTCAAGCTTCCCCTTGAGCTTGATTAGAAATGCTCATATTCCTTGCTTAAATAGGCACTTACCACCCCATGCATGACTTATCCACAAGCTTCTAGAATTCCTCCACAACCTTCTACAACTTCCACAACCTTTTACAATATCCACAACTTTCTACAACATTCATAACTTTCTAGAATTCTTCCCACACACCTCGATAAATGGAATGACAACCATTTTTAAAAATTTTTTTTTTCTATTATGCCACCTATGCACCTCGAAAATAGAAATCCCCTTTTTATTTTTTAAATTTATTTCTCCTCTAATTTTCGTCACTTTCTCTTTCCTTTTCAATTTTTATTTTTTTCAATTTTTATTTTTTTCAATTTTTTTTTTTCAATTTTTTTTAAAAAAAAATAAAATTATCCCAATAATTTTCCCATACAAGATGCTCCTGCATCAAAATCAATACCAAATCTCATTAAATATAGATGGTGTATGAAAGGGGCTTTCAAATCCAAAGTGGGTTTGAAATTGAATGGCAGTAATTGCACCATTTCACTTTTATATTATGCATTACAATACATAAGAGAATAAATGTTAGGGTTTCACATGGGACATCTATGATTTAAAAACCATTTTATTTTAGCTATTTTCCATCAGCTGTTATCAATGTGAGACAACTTCTGGTTGCAAGAAACCTCATAGGAGAAGCCTATCGACTAAATATAACAAATTCATTCATTTTCATCTATGATAATATTTTTGTGGGAAAGAATCTCTAATTTTGAAATAGAGGTTTAGGTTTAAAAAATTATATTACATGTCATCTCATATTAAAAAACAATTTGGGTTGTTATTGTGAATTTTAGAAGAATTTTATTGTTTAATGGTTAGCTGATTCTTATTACTTTTCTAAGTTTTTTGTTTTTTGTTTAAACTAAAAAATGGAATTTTTATATGATAGATTACTAATAATGATATATATATATATATATATATATATATATATATATATATATATATATATATATATATATATATATATATATAGAGAGAGAGAGAGAGAGAGAGAGAGAGAGAGAGAGAGAGAGAGAGAGAGAGAGAGAGACAAAAATTATTACTATCACTTTCTCCTTTGAATAGTGCAAGGGTTAAGCCGATAGCATTTTATACTTTTGATGACATTCTTGAATAGTTATTCATAAACTCTCAATGTCTACTTCTCTACCTCCACATTTATAGCTTTCTTATTCATGCACATAGATAGTCCTTTCTCTCTCTACATCCCTATTCCATCTTACCTCTATTTAGCTTTAGCTCCTTTGTATCTACAGCCTAAGTCCTCTATCTCTCTTTGATCTACTCTATCTATCTATCTATTCAATATCCATCTATCACCTCATATATCTTTATCATTCTTTCTCTTTACATCCCTCATCTCCTCTTCCTAATTCAATCCCTCCCACTACCCTCCTATTTATCTCTCCCTTTATAGTCATCCTCCACTTTGATATTGAATTTTGATCCATCAATCTACACACTGTCTCTCCCTATGTTTTCCTATATATTTTTATTCCTATCAATATTCCCACCTCTCTACCTCTCTTTTTCTTTATATTATTCATTTTACTCACTAGGCAATCCCTCACTCTCTCCTTATCTCTCATTATAATTATGTATCCCACTAACTATTATTTCCTATATGAAATAGAAAGCCCATCTATTGAAATCAATAATTCAACCCCCACTCTAGACCACACTATTTTGTGTGATGAATACTTTCATTGATAGAAATAGCAAAAATCATGACAAATAATGACCTAGAATCAATAAGATCAATACTTGAGTTTTAAATCTCAACTTTGAATGATTCCATAGGTATATAGGCAAAGTGATTATACCAATAGTAAAACATATGTCAAATGATTATATTGTGATATATTTGTGAAAAATTATCTACCTCTATTTTTATATCCATATGTCTCTTTATAATTCATACTCTCTCTATCTACCTCTCTATTCCTTCTTGTATATCTTTCTTATACATGCATACACTCCTTTCCCCCTCCCTATCTCTATCTTGTCTTACTCATCTCTTAACCATTCACCTCTCACTATCTATAGTATATTTTCTTAATTTCTCTTTGATCTAATCTATGCATAGTATCTATAACCTCATATATCTGTATCATCCTATCTCTTATATCCTTGCTCTCTACTCTCCTCTCTCCTCTTACTATTTCTCTCCCTCCCACTGCCTTCTTCATTGCCTTTGACTTCATATTTATCTCCCTTATATACACACTCTCTTCTAATTTTTCCCTCTATTTTTTATTGCTATCAATCTTTTCACCTTTCTATCTCTTTTTTCTCTTCATATTATTCATCTGATATGAAATTGACAACCTAGCCTTATGAAACAAATATATCAAAATATGTTTTATCTCAAATTTATAAAATTTGGCTTAAGATGCCTTGTTCTTTGTGTATTATAGAGGTTCTTAGTATGTCTTCGTAGAATTTAAGGAACTATACCCAAGATACCTAGGTTTTGTTTGAGCTATTTGCTAATAAGAGTTATATATGAAAGATTGAAGACAAACTTTATTTGTATTATGCATTATATAACATCTATTTTTTATTATGTTTTGTTAATGTGTGTTGGAATAATTTAAAATCACTTAGACTCTAAATCACAATCACTCAATTAGACAAAATGATTGACAAAAAAGTTTCAAGAACATAGACTATGTGCTATGACACAAATAAAAATATTTAATATAAAGGTTGATGTTGGAAATAAAGTTCAATACAACATAAAATTGATCTAGTTGTGCAGTTATTCCAAAAATTCTTATAGTAACTTGTGTGAATACTTACCACCTAATATTTTATCAAGCTTTTAAAATTTGACAACATCTTATTCAAATATAATATCTATTTTTTTATCGATATGGATAAGTGATTATTACTTACTAAGACACCTTTATGATAATTTATCAAAAAAAATTATTAAATATTTTAAAATTGAAATAGAAACATAATCAATAAGAGTTCGCCAAACCATTGCAATTGGCATCTTTATGATACAAATGATGGAAAATTGCCCAATAGTGTTGAAATTATGAGTGATAAATTTGATTCATTTCTTTTTAGGGGAACACCTGTAGAGTGTATCTCATTGAACTGTACATGCAAAGATTTTTGAAGTTATCTTGGATACAAGTAGATATTGTATATAGTATATTTTAGAATAAGAGATATTACAAAAATAGAAAACCACCTTGCATAAACCATTTGTAACCAACCTATCACAAAGGGACAATAAGTGTGGATACATAAAAAGGAGTGGAGAGTAACAACCCCAAGAATCAAACCCAAACAAAGATTTTGTGTCCTTTCACAAATCCAAAAGCACCCCTATTTAGTCAGTTTTTCCTTGATCTTTAGCATATCCTAAATCAAAGACCCCATGAAGAACATCTCAACTTCAACCCCTCTTAGATACTATTAAGAATTCTAGACCACAATAGAAAACTTGTCAACAAAAACTATGTTTATTGGAATCCTCCAAAAAAAACAATTTGATCTTCTAATTAGTATTCATACTAAATGTTGAAAACTTACATTTTATCCCAATTATTTCCAATTTGCATCTAGTTATTGTTTCTCTTCATGTTCGTTTCTTGTTTGAAATGAACATTATCCTTGACACCAACAATGGAAATGGTATTAAAAAAATTAGTTTATGTTGATTTTTTTAAAATTTTGTTTATCAAAAAAGTTATATTCACTAAGTTTGAATTGGTTTATTTCTATTTGATAAATTATTGATAGTATATAGAATGTCTTAAGATATGTCTCTCAAATTGTAAAATAGATTCTCTAACTTTGACTACATAAACTGACAACTAAACAAGATCAAAACTCCAAATAAATTGCACCATTAGAACAAGCTGAGAACCAACTTTTCAACGATATTTTGTTTGCAAAAAATAAAGTCCGAATGAGTAAGTTATGGCCAAAAAACATAGGCAGGTCAAAAAAATCATTGGAAGGGAAAAAATAAATTACCTTGGGATCTGTGCCAAATATCTTGAAAATGTGTCCACTAGTACCAAAAATTACCTCAAGAAGAGTGCTTGTTTTATACCAAAACTGTCTCGATTTGCATACCAAAATTTTTGATATGCATGCTAAAAATCTTAATTTGCACACCAAAATATTTTAATTTTAGTACCAAAAATCTTAATTTTGTGTCAAAAAATCTTGATCTACGTGCAAAAAACAAAAATCACCACCTCAAAAAATGTGCCTGATCTGGAAGCAATATTGTTTTGCCTCAAATTCCAATTGTGTCCAAATTGGACAAATTTAATATGAAAATAGGGGATTTTGGGCATTTTGAGCTCAACAGTGATGTCTGTTTGGTCTCAAAGTGATCTGAAAATTAGTGCCCCCCAGATTCAATATAAAATAGCTCTAAAAAATGAAACCCTCTAAAAGAAAAAGCACAGATCTAAAAGCCAAGCCAAACCTCTCATAAATAGAATAGGGGCATGAAGATTTGGAGCTCTTATACCATGTTGAAGTTGATAAAAGATCAACCCCACATCTCCTAAGAATCACTTGCATGCAAATACTTGTCATAGAAAGAGAGAAACAAAAGCTATGGAGGCTGGAATTCCTAGATCCATAGACGAGACATTCTTGATGAGCAAAAAGAGAGATTGTTATTATCAAAAATAAATTACAAAGAGATCAATCCTTATAAAAAAAGATCAAGACCCTAACAAGTAACTAACCTAGGTTGCATGATAATAATTAATAAAAGAATTAATTATTATATGCCCAAAGTTTAGCTTAAGTAAACTAGAGATAATAAATGGCTTAGTAATTAAATCAATATGATTTAATTAATGAGAAAATACTTTATTACTCTAACAACTTTAAATTATCAAATATTAATAAATTCTTGATTAAATATTATATGAACATCAAACTATAGACTTGCTATGTTTGAATTACATTGTATATCGACACATTTTATAAATTTAATGAATTTTAGAATGCGTGTGAATTTAATTACTTAAAAAAAAAATTGAATTAAAATAATTTATCAATAATAAATATCTTATTGACAAAATTAATCTAATAAGATTTTTTAAAATAATTTTTATAAAATAAATGAATAAATACACTGATATAAGAAGTGTATTCTATTGAAAATCTTTCTACTCAACTCAAATTATATGTAACAATATTTAGATAACTAGATGAGACATTAGATGATAGTAATTAATGCACAATTATATTTTAAACACGAAAATTAAATGTGATAAATATGTTTGCATAGTTTCTAAGTTTGATGTGTTAAAAATTTTTAATGGAAAAATAAAAATGATAACTTTATTGAAGTGAGAGTTCCCTACATTGGTATGAAACTTGTGAAGTACTTGTGTTCGAGGGGTGTAGGAGAGTTTGGATTGAGGGAGATTTGTTGAATGCTATCAATTTTCATAAAGGGAACCATGTTGTCCTAGTTGGACAATCTATGGTATAATATTTTATTACTTTTCTAATTTCCAAACTTTTTAGGAGTGCTGCATCACCCACATCCTAATGGAAGGGAATATAGTGGTAGATTTTTTTGTCAACCAAGGTGTTTATTTTAGTCAATAGTGTATGTAGGGGTTGAATGATTCATTTCTTATTGATGTACATATAATTACTAATAATGAAAGTATGAACAATTAAGGCAACACCTCATTACCTATTCATCAGACCACTTATTATTTTGGCTTCAATTTTGGTGATTTTTTTTCTTATAATTTATTTGGTGTTTGTTTATGACTTTGAATCTTATATTGTGGGTAAGTATGTCCTTTTGCAATAAAGATAGGGGAGAAGAGAGTTATGTGGGGCCTTATTGACATAGGTATGAATAGAAAATTAGGGCCAAGGGCACACCTAATAGTCCAATCACCCTATAGAGTAAACATAATGAAAAACAAACAACACTGAAAACAATACCAAGGAGAGAAGGAACATCAAATACTTTATTAATTAATTAAATTGTCTGCATACATGACTGACTATGAGGCCTTCTAGGTTACGACTAACAAGATTTATGAAATTCTAGACTTAGAATTTTTCACAAATACTTTATTCTAACTCTTCTATCCCCCTTGACTTCACCCTCTATCTAGACTCTCTTCGCATGCCTAACCTAAGCCTAGACACCCCTATTTATACTTGCAAAAACAACTTATAGAAGATTATAGATCATTACATAAATAGAAGGCCAACCTCAAAATGGTCTACACACATCCGAAGACAAGATCCTTACATTAAATTCACAACCCAAATTAAATACATAAGTCAACTCACAGTAGGAACCAACCACAAAAAAACTCTGTAAAAAAAGAAACTGAGCATCAACAAACATTAGGTTCACTCGACCACCAAAGCACTCAATCAACATTGAACATCTCAGCATATATTGAAAAACTTGGCCAACACTGAACAACTCAATCAACACTAAACAACTTGACCAACACTAAACTCGGTAGCAATTGTAGCTTGGCAACCATTGGAACTCGATAGTAACAAGCATAATGAACAAAGATGAGCAAGATAGCAAGGCAACCCAGGATGCTCTTGCATCAATAACATTGAAATATGGGATAATTTGAAAGAGGTTGGAGGAACCTAGTAATGAAGCATCTTCATGGTGTCAACCCTTAGGTGACTAAGGATTTATTGTTTGGTGGAATGATAGAACAACCCATGTGTTCATTTATGGACTTGGTAATAAGTGAGGACTTATGTTACATCCCTCTTTTGGTATACTTTTTCCTTTGTATGATAAATGATGGTTCACTAATGCTATGCTTATGTTATATTGAAATGTAGTAATTATGATATTGACAAGATGGGCAATGGTTCAATAATATTATATTTTTATTAATTTGGAAAATGATGATTTTGACAATATAAAAATGAAAAAAATCAAGAATTACATTTTTTTAATGTAGTTGAGTAATTTATGGTTTGATATGTATTTATGTATATGATATGATATTTATAAGATATTTTCCAAGTACATTCCATTGGACAAGTGGATGCAGGAACATAATTTTACCTTTAAAAAGGAAGGGAGGTTGTCATTAGTAGAAAGTGTAAATTATCAAATGGGATTAAACTATCACCTAAGTATTCTAGAATTTGTAGGTAAGAGTTACATCTAAAATTTATTTCCTTGTATTATACGCCAAGGTCTAGGCACTGAGACTATCAAGCCCTAGATATTAGTTGAGTCATTAGGGTTGATCTTCCTCTTGGTTAATTTTATTGTTTCAAAACTTATAATTAAGTTATTAATGAGAAATTGAAACATGTAAGTTAACATCAAACCATTCAAATCCATGATTTCTTCTTTTGAAATTAAATAGATGATTCAAGACATACATTATGTAAGTACACAAATAAAGAATGTGTGTATGTATGTATGTGCACATGTACACAATATGAACTACCAAGCACACACATAAATATAAATAGATAAAAGTATACACATACAATAGAATTCAAGTAAATACATAATAATGTATGTATTTAATTTTTTATTTTTTATTCAATGATAATTTGAAATATCATTATAATTATTCATTTTAGGACTAGTGAGATGCTCAAACCATATATATGATTCTACCTTGAGTTGTATTTGGAGCATAACTATTAACTAATGAGTGGAGTACTCTTTAGTATGAAAAATAATTTAATTTAATCTTTGTTCAAGCCAACAAAGAAGGAATCAATCAACAATTTGATTCTCCATCTAAAGGAATTGTATGTTTCATATTCCTACTTATTGGCTACCACCTTTGAAGAAAAGGTGAAACAATTATGTCGTTCACTATAGAAGGAAATAATATAAACATTTTAACACTAGATAATATTTGGATAGGGTATTGGAAATATTTATGCACTTACATGGAGTAAGCAATTCTTAAATGAAAGTCAAATGTAATGGAAATGAAAGGAAGCACACAAAATTCAAGGGGAGAAAATGAATTCTTGATTAAATATAGAGTTGAATGAAAATAAAATATTTAGGGGTACTGACATCATCATTTCTATTTTAGTTTTCATGTAGGAAGGTAAAATAGTAGAGAAGAAGAAAATTGAAGGTAGGAATAATTGATCTCATAGTTGTCTACTTAATTCACAGGAAGAAACAAGTTTCTTAAGTTGATCTACCATGCACGATTCATTTCCTTACTTCATATTGTCCTTCATGTGGTTTACTCTACATTTGAAATAAATAATCTATGGAATTCTTTGAACAAAATGACAAGAAAGTAACTTTATGGATAACATGCCTTAAGATTTTTGTTTATACTTTAGAAATTATTGAGTTCTATACTGTCATTCCTTTATATGTAACATGTGATCACTTGGAAAATCTTCTTTAAGTTTTGAAACTATTCACAGTTCCTATCAAAGAGACATATGAGCTAGAGAAGTGTTAAGAAACCTCAAAACAAGCTGAAATAAGAATAGATACATTGTTGAATCTTGTTCAAAGGGAATCAAACATCATTCATAACTCTAAAATATTTTCATTATAATAATAGCTAGTTTCACAAAATATGCACTAAATCATAGAATGTAGTACAAATTATTTAGTGGTAACATGGAAGCTCTAATAGGACGTAGGCCTCCAGTTTACAATGCACCAAGCCATTAAAAATATGTGTGCAAGGGAAAGAGGGAGATTTCCAAGTATGATTCCACTTATGATCCAAATTAGATTAGCTAGGATCCAAAGAGAGAAGGATGCTAATACTAAATCTGGGTTGTAAAGAGGAATGCAATACAAATATATATGCTCCCTTAGGCTCTTAGTATGATAATGTGAATCTAGATTCTATGTAAAGATAATCAAACCAATTAAGATGAAAATATAGGGTAAATATTTGAAATAAAATAAAATATGAAAGTCTGATCTTGAAATGTGTAGAGGAAGATGTATTTAAGCTTAAGAACTTTCAAATTTGAAACTTCTGATCGCGGATCCTAAATCAACAATAACTTTACAAGCTTTACCACTAACCTTACATGTGGTTCTAAATAATGACCTTCTTTGTGATGGTTCCATCTCAGTTGGTGCCTTCAAGAGTGTGGTTTTGAGCATGAGACATGCTCCTTACTCTGGATCTATAGTTTTGGCATGTGAACTAGTGCTTTGTGCTTCTTCATCCTACAAAAAATTAATCCTTCTTTCACTTGTATGGCTAACATACCCTATATTCTTTGGACACCTAAAAGATTGGTGACCCACTTGGTTTTAGTTAAAACATCTGCCTATGAAGACATCTGAACTTCTACCACTGAATCTTCCTCTTCCATTAGGCCTTCTTTCTCTAAAGCCTCCTTTATTTCTACATTAGCTTCTTGTCCTAACCCACCTATCTCTTCTTGGGGCTTAAATGAAATACCCCTGTACACAAACCTTCCCCTACCCCTAAAAATTCCTCCCCTATTCTTACCTTGCTAATCACTTTTTCTTTTCAACCTCTCCTCTACCTTGAGTGCTAACTAGTAGCACTTATGAACACTATTAGGTTCAAATAAATTTGCTTCATCTTGAATATTATATTTTAGCCCATTGAGATATCATGCCAAGTTTTGAAGCTCACTTTCAATCACCTTGGACTTCAATGTCACTTTTTGAAACTCCTCTATATAGGCAACCACATCAAGGTCTTTTTGCCTAAAGTTCTACAACTTCTTGTGCACCATGACATGATAGTTCTCTAGTACAAATTATCTCTTCACTTCTGCAACCATTCTCTTCCAACTGCTCATATGACTCTTATCTAGCCTCTCATTCTGTAAGTAATTTTACCAACTAAGGGAAGACCCCTTCATCTTCAACTTCGCAATCTTTAAGCTCTAATCATCAGGGGTCTCTTCACAACCAAAGTAATTATCTAAGGCTTTTGTCCAGTCAACAACACCATCAAGGTCCATTTTACTTGTCAAAATAGGTAAATCTTCCTTATTGTCTCTCTTCCCTACCCTCTGAAGGGATTCTAGGAGTGGCCTCTAATCTTCAGGTATCTCCTACCTTCAATTATCTTTACCCTCTTCATCTTTGAGTCTTCAAAAATTACCCTCTTTCCTTTCTCTTTCAACTTGGCAATCTCTCCTTCCATTTTCTTTGTGTTTATCATGTGGTCCCTTAAGAGCCTGGCTGATTCCACATTGGTGACCCTCGAGGGAACCTCCTCCTCCTCTTCTTTCCTTGACATATTGTCAAACTCCATATCTTCTATGCTCTGATACTACCTGATGTAGAGAGCACAACCTGAAAGGTGGAATGGACTATACCCTATCTACCACCAACCCAACAAAGTATCAGTCTCCAACCTTGGCACAAGGTTTCAACAAGTATAATTTTCCTTAATGATTTAGCAAACAAGGTCAACAACTCCATCATACACCCAAGGACTTGGAACAACATTCATCCAAAATTTGGTTTTAGTGATCCTTGCCCTCAACTAGGCAAAATGAGAAAATCATACAATTGGATTGCCCCAAATGGTTCCAAGGATCAGAATAGGCTTAGGATGGCTAGACAACACAAAATGAATCAATGATCCCTGCAATCCCCAAATACACCAACCCCAATTTCACCTAGTAACCCAATTAGGTCTCCTCAAGAGTTTTTTGGGCTTAAACTTCCAAAAATCCCAATAAAAATTAAAATAAATCAAATTTTCAAA
Organism: Cupressus sempervirens; assembly: GCA_028749045.1. Taxonomy (NCBI): domain Eukaryota; kingdom Viridiplantae; phylum Streptophyta; class Pinopsida; order Cupressales; family Cupressaceae; genus Cupressus; species Cupressus sempervirens. The sequence continues at coordinate 635,743,632 of CM053783.1, read as the reverse complement.
AACCTTTTTCAAAGTTATGTCACAGTCCCAAGTCATAGGTTTCAACTCCACTCCAACACTTCCCTTTCTTCACAATGCAACACAATCCTAATAACTCCAATTGGACTTAGTTTACAAAGAAACTACAAGGAAATGGGGTCATAAAATCAAACCAATAACCCAAGAATGTCCCCTCACCTTATTTGAACTCAATTCCAAGCATTCACCCTTACAATTGATCTCCTTCTCCTATTACAACACAATTTGCTTGCTTACAATGTCAACTCCACATAGGTACTTGACCTAGGGTTGGTTAGGAAGAATAGAAAAACAAAAGATACAACCTTGAAACTCTAGAATCTTTGAAAGGGTCCATCTAATTTCCATTTCCCAAGAGACCATTGAAAACCATCCATGGAGATCACAAAGTTGGATGTGACTTGAAAAGTATTGATCATAAAGATATGAAACCAAAGGAAAATGACATATGAAAAAAAAAAATCCTACTCATTTAGAAATTTTATCTAACTTCCCAATTCGTAAAAAACTAGTAAAATTGCTCTGATAACTGAATTTTCTTAATTGCCAATCTTTCCAATCCGTATCATATGCCCCAAGACACCTCAAAAATGAGGTATTTATGCTTTTCTTCTCTCCTCCAATGGTTATAACCACTATTCAAATGATTACAACTCTTTTCCAATAAAGTTGCATAATTAAGCAACTTTTCAATTTTTGCACAAAAGTGCAACTTTTACATTTTTAAAAATCTATTTTGACTTTTGTGACCTGGTAAAGGTCCCAAAACATCCTAAAAAATGAAAAACAACAAGGAAAACCTAATATTGTGCTAGATCATGACAAAAATAAAAAATGCCCTTATCTTTCCAAAATGTCAACTTTGGTTTATAATGTACCAATAGTGAGTTAGGCTTACAAATTTGGGTTCTTTTATTACAACCATGAATATTTAGCCTATATTCATCTATCCTAGCATGATTAGGTGAGAAAAAAACAATTCACAAAATGCCTTGGTGCTCTGCACCACTTAAGGACTAGGTTGACTTGGAAGGATGTCCTACAACTAGGTTGACATAGACCATGACTCCAAAAATGACATATCTAGAAAGCTTGCAAATTGTAGGTTCTAGATTTGTAATCATTTTTTTTGTCTACATGAAAATAACCACACAAAAGAAAGGTTTGGGAGTTGGGGTTTGATGAGGGTTTTCCTTGGTCAAGCCCTAGTTTAAGGAATTAATCGAAATTGAGAAATGTAAATGTAAATGACTACAAAATAAGATAAATATTAAGGTTCACCTTGCTTGAATGTATGTAAATGTGTTGTATTATAGATCTTGAGTTTAGTATGAAGGACATAGGAAATCTCGACAATTTCAATGGATCTACCATAACCACATCATGGAGCCATGGACATAAATCAACATGAATGAAGAAGATAATAAATGCTTCAATGTAGATCTCCTCCTTTGATGGACAATAATAAGCTAGATCTTGAAGATGAAAAGCTCACAAAGAATCCTTGAATGCATGAAGAAAGCTTGCTTACTTGCTTGAATGCTTGAAGTCCTTGTCTTGAATGCTTAAATTCCTTAAGGATGAGATGTCATGAATGAGATGAGATGAGATCTAAAAATGAAGTCCCCAAGCCTCCTTGTATAGTATGTTTTGGGTGGGAAAACAACTAAGGCCAATCGAGGAGTATAATTAACTAATTGGAAAGCTTGAGGACTTTCAGGCCTCGAACCCCACAACCACTAGGGACTAAGTCAACTTGACTAGGTTGACCTAGGTCAACCTATTCCTAGAGGACAGGTTAGATAGGCTACATAAACTACTAGGGAAGGGTAGAAAGAGAATAGACTGATATGGTCAAAAGGGTAGTGAGATAATACCTAGAAGACCATGCCAGAAAGAGAGAGATAATAAATAAGAGTGAAATGGAAGAAGAGAAGAGAAAAATAAACATTGAGCATAGGTCCATCCTTGGCCCAAGAGAGTAATTATGGAAAAGGGTGCTAAAAGGTCTTAAAATGCAAGTGCACCCATTTTAAGATTACACATTTAGCCCCTACTTTAGTAGGACTATGAGTTGCCTCAAAGTCACATTATAGTAGATCAAAAGAAAAAGATGGTCTTATCATAACTTAGGAGACAAAAAATCATCAAGCTAGGAACAATGCATAGATTTTAAGATTACCCAAAAATCATACCAAGCCAAAAAGGCTAAACTACTCCAAGCCATACTCAGAATCTATATTTGCCTTTAAAAAACTCAAGTCTTCTTCAATAAGAGACATTTCATTAAAAAGAACTAAAGAGAGAGAAGGGTGTGTGATAAACTTTCCCAAAAAGTTGTGTATTTCTTATTGTGAATCACACCAAAGGGGATAGGATTGAATAGTCTCGAGGGTTTGTGTTCCCAACAGTCAATCCCATAAAGAAAAGAAAGAGGGGCCTTGTGGAGCGAGGGAGGGGGGGGGGCGGGGGCGGGGGGGGGGGGGGGGGGGGGGGGGGGGGTGGGTGGGGGGGGGGTTAATTGAATGGTCTAGTGGGTTTGTGTTCCTGATATTTAATCCAAAAATTTACTTTACACTCTCATGATATAGTACTCCTATATTATGAGAATGGTTAATGTATGCACTTGGATAGGTCAAATGGTCTAACAAGTGCATGTAGCATGCTAGTTAACCAATCCAAGACATGTATATGTTAGAATTCTTTTAGAATAATTGAGAGGGGGGGAGGGGGGGGGTGAATCAGTTATCCAAGGTCCAAATGCCCTAATAATACTTTTTCACTACTTATAATGAGCCCATAAACTTTTCATCCATCCAAGCTTAAATCAATCATCTTAGCAAATTATAGTAAATCAATATGCAGCAATAAAACATGCAAGATCAACACATGACACAGTGATTTACATGGAAACCCAATTTGGAAAAAACCACCAGTAACATGCTACTTGATTTTCACTCTTCTAAAGTGATGCCCTGTTAAAAGCCTACCCTGTTAAAGGCTTACAACACACTGTTAAATGTGACCTTGTTAGAGGATTTCACCATACTGTTAGGAATGGGCTTGATCAAAGGACTTTAGAACATTCACTTGGAATGTCATCCTATTAAAGGATTTATTACATGGCTATTAAACCAACCTAAGTCCATAGGATTTAAACTATCTATTACAATTGCTAGAGAGTAACAATAATGGATTGTTGATCTGATACAACTTACAACATACTTTGCAAATTTCAGATCACTCTTCAGTTCAGTCCTTTTGCTTGGCTTTCAATCACTTCAGTTCTTACAGCTTGACATCTCAAGCCTCATCTCCTTGAGTCTTCTTACTCATCATACCAATGCATCCATATTTGTGGTCATCTGTTGAAGCAAAGTAAATGTGCTTTCTTTCTCTTTAGCACCTCCTTCAACACTTATGCTTTCATGCTTGACCTCCTCTCACTCTTTGCTTCATAGCCTTATTACTCCTTAAATAGAAATCACGATTGCTTTTGCCACTTGATTCTCCCTCTCCAACTTTAGGGTTTCAAATGAATTAGGTAGAATACAATGTATCTACCCTATATCTTGCTCTTATCTAGAAACTTCATCTAGACTCCAGTTGTATTCTCCAAAAATGTTCTACATGGTGTTCTGTGCCACCAGCTCATCACTCTTATCTTCTATTTAATTCACAGACTTCTAGATAATGATGCGGGAGCATCTCAACCATTAAACAATTATGGGAGGTTCATAATATTGTAATAATTAAGTCATTTGGAATTTTAGGGGACCATGTCAAGAAATGGGCAAAGTGCCTAGAATTGCATTGTAATAGGTTGGTAGAGGGACGATTTTTAGTTTTATAACCTACTCTAATATCTTTTTATAGAGATACGAATGTAATTGAATCTATAAATAGAGATAGAAGGGAAGCTGCAAGATATAGGAAGAAGAGAGAGCAAAGTGCAAAAATAAAAGAAAAGGAAGGAGAGTTGGCTCTCTGGCCTACAGCCAGAGAGCCATGCATGTTCTAAATGCAAGTTATATTTCAATGTTTTTCGGGCCTTAATAAATTGTAGTTTTTGTAGTATATCTTCTTTCTATTTTCGTGCAAATTTGGGTTCATAGTTTCCTTGTGAGTTGTTTAATAGATGGTTCTTGATTTCGATTTTGGTGAAATGATTCAGTTATGTTATATTCTGCTATTTCTATCAGTTCTGATTAGGATGATGGAACGAAGGTTGGACAAGTTGGTTTGAGGAAGAACCTGATTAATATCAAAGCAAAGTTGGGCGGTTATGTTCCAAATGGATGACAAAAAAATGGCATTGTCTCAGAAAATAGATCCTCAATGCGGGGGCCATATCTCCCTAATGCACCGTTGGATCTTCCTAAGATTTTAGTATGTTTTTGAAAAACTAGTTACACCCATTCTCACTGGAGTGATTGAGGATATTTTGTCTGGTTCAAAAGTTATACCTCCTTGAGTACGAGTCTATCCAGAAGACAGCAAGAAGTTTTGGGGTCTTGTGAATTTGATTTGAGGTGTCTCTGGTTACATTTAGTAGCCATGAATGAGGAAGTTTCAGCATCAACGAGCCTGTTACATCAGATAACCACCTTGTCAGCTTAGATCTGGCGAATCTTTGATTTTCAAAATAATGCAGCAACTCAGCACTATTGGTTTACTGATGCTCAGCATCTCTGTGTTACTCGACACTTGTATCTTCTTGACACTTGATTCTACTCGGCACTTGATTTTACTCAGCAGTTGTATTTGCTCGGCACTTGATTTTACTCGGCACTTGTATTTGCTCGGCACTTGTATTTGCTCGGCACTTGTATTTGCTCGGCACTTGATTCTGCTCAGCACTTGTATTTTCTCAGCACTTGATTCTGCTCGGCACTTGATTTTACTCGGCACTTGAAGTTGAACTTGCTCGGCTTCAACTAGGAATCTATTCGGCACTTAATAGCTTGCTCGACTTCCTCTCTTTGATATGTTTCAGTGTGCCCATTCTCTGTGTCTTAGAGTATGTCATCAGTACACTTTTTCATCAATGGCTTAGCTGATCCTTGTACTTCATTACAATAACATAACTTTGACCTTTCTCTAGGTGTTCTAGTTACATCTTTAATGATTGCCTCCTCCTTGTCAATCAACCAATTGATAGTATTTGGATCACTAAAGCAATTGTCATTCCTGCAAGTAGCAAGTTTGACATCAATGACAAAACAATGATTGAGAACATTCTTTACCAGTTCCATGTGATCATTTCCAACAATCTACCTCATGATCTTTTCAATCATTTCTAACCGTATAAAGAGAGAGTAGTTGGCACTAACAAGTTGTGTTATGCTAGTGTACTCTATATGGTGTTCTTGATAAATAAAACCTATGAAAAGGATAAGATGGAAAAATAATTTTTTATTTTAGCATCTTAAGGAAGTGATGAAGAAGGATAAATTAATTTCAACATCATAATAGTAGCCACAAGAAACACCCAGTCCAAACCAAATAGATTACAACTCCGATGAGGTCATGGAAGGATAGAATGCAGATACATCATGCAAGAAGTGAAAAAAAAATCCTTGAAAAGAGGAAACACTATTATGAGTCTCCAAGATAATTGATCTATCTACCATGAAAACCTGCTTGGTAATAATTTAAAATTGGATGTGACATGATAAACAAAATAACACTCAACCAAAGGAAATAGTGGATTCACGAGAAAGTGAAAAGAAAGGAAATAATTCCCTTGCCCCCCCAAGTATAGGAAAAGAGAAGATTAAAAAACCTATTATGCTACTCACAAACCAAACCATGTATAATAATGAGCCCTTAGAACAAAGCCCAACAATATTACATGGAGTGGAGAAACATATGTTAGAAATAGATAATACTGGGGGGTGGTTTGGGGGTGAATTAGTTTTCTACAAAATTTTGCCAATAACTGAATATTGTTAATTACTTTATAACTTATGTATGAAAGTATACCAACAATGATGAACAATAAATATAACCATACACATAGAGAACTCATAAAACCATTATTTGTTAACTAGGAAAACCTTGGTCAAGGGAAAACCTTGGTGGGGATGATACCCAATAGATGGTTCCTTAAACAATAAGATCCTGTTAAGGATATTGACCCTATTGGGAATCTATGAAGTATATATAGTGTCTTGAGTCCTTATTAGAGGACTAGGCCTTGTTAAAAGCCTCAAACCTATTAGGAGTTGGTAGAACAATTACAATGTATGCAAGAAGAGCTGGTAGAACAATTACAATGTATGCAAGAAGAGCCCATTGCCTTAACATGCAATTATACAATTTAATTCCTTCACAAGATAGGTATACATACAATACTTTCTTTGTTTTTGTAACTTGCACTTGCTCTGATCTTACATTAGATTTCAAATCACACAAGGATCACAGATAGTTCTCACAATAGTTCACATGTCACATATAATCATGCAACTTCGTCATTATCTACAAAAGCTAAGATCTTTACTTAACTCTTTCACAATTACAAAACTCTACATTATCAGCCTTCATGTCTCCATGCACTTGACATAATATAGAATAACTCATGGAATAATATCCCTATAGTTAGCTCAACATAACTTAGCAATTATTTTGTAACCAAAATAATTCCTAAAGCCGTACAAGTCTGTTTGTTGCCATGCTCTATTCTGCATTATTAAATGCTTGCACTTTTAATCTTTATATAACTTGCACTGTATTATCTATACACACATGTACTTTGGTACACAACATCATGATAGTATCACAAACCTTTCCTCAACTGCGCATCAGATAACACTTTGCACATTGTCCATACTCTTGAGATCTATTCTCTAAACTATTGTAAACTGTCTAATACTTAGACAATTTTCTATCTTTAAATGCATAAATGAAATGCTAAATGTATGTTGCCATAAATGATAACCATCAAGACATCTAACTAACCATATTTCCAACAATCTCCCCTTATGGTGTTGATGGAAACATTTGAGAAAATTGGCTAAGTCCCAAAATGATGTCATACATAAAAAAACAAATAAAAGTAACTACACAAAAATTGCCTTCAAAACATTACAATTTTATTCATGTTTTGATGGATCATTACATTCTTTATCACTCCTTTACATTGATACATACATAAGCTCCCCCTTACATATACATTTACATGTATAAAATTTTGCTTTACATAATACTCCCCCTTACATATACATTTACATATACACATATTTTCCTTTACATAATACTCCCCCTTTAACATCAAGGGCAAAGGTGCCAAAACTGTATCACAAAACTTGTTGCCTATTGTTGATCAGCTCATCATTTTAGATATATAATCTACAAAATCAATCTTCAATCTATCAAAGTCTTTCTTCTAGTTTCCTTTGACTATATTTGATATATTAAGGAGTGTGCAAAGTACATAAGATGCCACTTCAACTATGCTCGAGTCAATATAGGGAAAATTTTCATAGGAATTATTTGTTGAAAGACATTCCTCCAATTTCCTATACAAAATTACAATTTTAGGTGCTAGATATTCTCTGACAATAGAGAATCTTCTTATTACCTTCTCCTTGTCATATTTAATGCTTCTATCAACATTGTGGATCTTCTCAATGTCATTCTCAGAATCTTCAATTTTGATCTCAGGTTGCTGCAATCTTGTAGTAAGTGTCTGAAGCTCACTCGTATGGCCTTTGATCTTTGCATCAAAATCTAATAGGTAAGTGTAAGAATTTGCACACTGTCCATACAACTTCTTACTTTCAACAATAAATTTTCTCGGTTCCTTGATGTTTCCATCAAGTGCCTTTAAATCATTATGTAGATTGGTACACACTTTGTTGAATAGGGCCGCATCATGATTTTTCTATGCTTGCATTATTGCTATTTCAACTAACATTGTAAATTCCCCATCAAATGTCTTCACCAACTCTTTTTCCTTGGCTTACAAGTCTAAATTTTCTACAGTTGTGAAACTGTCTTATGAATGTGCTCCAAGACATCAACAAGAGTCTTCTCCAAAGACTTAACAATTTTATTCTTCTCAAATAACTTGCTTAGGGTGCCCATTAGTTCTTTTTGATCTTCATCATCAGAAGGGATGGATACCATTGCTGATGTTCTAGTTGCTGGTACTTTTGAAGGCACAATAGCCTTAATCTTCTATTCCTCTACTTTCATCTTTTCCTTAGCCTCTTTCTTCACATCTTCTTTCTTCTTCTTTTCCTATTCTTTTCGTCCACTTCTTTCCTTTTCTTCTCTTCTACTTCTCGTTCCCTCTTTTCTTGTTCTTCCTTCTTCTTTTTCTCTTCTTCTTCATCATCAATACTGGTATAAGTAGTGTTGTTGCTAATATTGGCAACAATATTTTCTCCATACCTTGTAAAAGGGTTCTCCTTTGCATCCATAGTTATGCATGTACTATCCACTTGCATGGATTCAATACTCATAACAATGTGAGGTGGTGATAGTGCTTGCTATGTCTCCTCTATTTCTTCCTCTTCCCTAAAAGGTGTATGGACTTCCACATACATTGGACTATTAGCCTTTGCTTGTGCACTCTCCTTAGGCACCAAGGACATATACTTTACTATAGCCTCCTATGTTTCTTTCCTAACCTCCTCATAATTGCCTCCCACCAAAAGAATTGCTCTTCTTTTGTTCCTTAGCAAGATCTTAATACCCTTCAATTTTTTTCTCAAATTCTTCTTTTGATCCAACATCACATAACTTATTTATGGATGTGATCCTCATGTTCAAATCTTCTTCTTCTACTCTTCTCTTTCTATTAATCAACCTATTTTATAGGTTTTCATGAATTTTATTCTGAATACTTTCAAATCTCTTATTTCTCAAAATCATGTTTCTTATGGTGGTATTCTCTAATTGGCTCCTATCCATACTACCATACATGCTATAAAATTTATTTAATTGAACAATTTTTTTATCATTTATAATCTACATGTTCATATTCTCTACCTTTGGTTTCCATGCCTTTTTTTCCTATAGTTGTCTTAGCTTCCTGTGCATCTTGTTCACCAAATTTATCTTCAATATCATCTTCTGAACTTTTACAACTACTCACTTGCATGGTTTTTCGTCTCTTACCAGTTCTACTAGTGGTCTTCTTTACTCTTTTCTTTACTTGAGGTGAGGGTTCTTACTTAACCTTCACCAATCTTTTTGACTTCCTCTATGCAAAAGGTACTTGCACCTCTAGCTAACTCCTTGATTATTCGTAGCTAGATCTAATTGGTTACATTTGCAAAACTACTACATATGGCGCAATAGGAGTTTGTGCACATGGTTGTTCTACTGTTACTCCTTTTGAGGGTCCTATTACTACAATAGGTGTTGTTTCTAACACTTTAGACTGCTCAGTGACCTTCATTTCCAACGTAATTCCCTTTAGCTCATTGAAATCTTACTAGATTCCTTGAGGATGGAATCTATCTCTTTTTCTACTTTCTTCTTGCTCTCTTTGGTATGGAGCTTAGGTTCTACTATCCTTAACCTTTCATCATATGTTCCCCATCTAGGACATTCTATGTCCTACTCAGATTCGAGTATGATTTGTGCATACCCTTCTATCAATTTTGCACTCATCTCATAGCCCATAGGCTCAATGAACTTCACTCTAGGTATCACTACTTCTATGCAGGTGTTGTCAGTCTCGACCATGAAGCATAAATCATCTTTATATTTTTCCACCATAGAGGGAGGTATTCTATACCTTAGTTTCATCTTAGACTGAAAGCTCTTCATCATTCTATCAATATAAATGTTTCTAACATTTTCAAGTTTGGATTTGTAGCATTGAGTTATCATCTTCATTGTGTACTCAATGCTATCACAATTGATTATTGCAAGAAACTTCTTTGTAACATAAAAGAACAAATGAGTCAATAAGGACACAAATCTAACCACTGTGCTCTTCATTTTCTTTATCTTTGCAATATTATCCAATAGTTGCAATTTGATAATATTGAGCAAGTTTACTTTCCTTCTTTCAACAAACATAACATATTTGCATGAAAAAATCCAACTAGCACAGTGTTAACCATTGATCCATGGTTTAACTTGTACCCTAAGATTTTAGTCAACAATTTGAATCCTTTATCCGAAATAGGTGCAACCTTTATATTCCTTCCATCAAACTTGGTTTTCAGGTTTATCTCCACCATTTTCTTGACATTTATTTCATTGACAGGATTACAACCTTCATTTCTTAAACTTGTGACCTCGTGAATTAGGTCATTTTCAATGACAATCTACACATCACCCAACCAGAATATATCATCATGTATTTTGCTCAAAATAATTCAGGTCCACTCATGATTATTGATTTTCATGTATAATATATACTTCACTAAATTCAAATCTTCAAGGTGTGCATATTTAGACTTCAGGTATAAGTTATTATTGCACATGACTCCTAAGTCCTTGTGAATTTCATCATCTCTTATGCTCTCAATCTTATGATGTATAGAACTCCTTATATCTTCTAATTGTAACACATTTTCTAGAACTTGTGAAAATGCACCTATTGGATCATCTAATAAAGAAACAAATGGGTGTTTCTTGAACTCATACATTGGTCTGTCATTAACATCATACACTCTCTGACTAGCCATTGATCTATAACTGTAAATACTGCAATAAACTAGATTCAATACTTTGTGAAATACCTAATTTTGAGATTTAGGGCTTCTAGAACTTTTGACTTTACAAACTTTACTTTTCACTTCAATAGCTATCAAATCATTCTTCAATTCTCTCAAGACACTTTGCATGAACAAATGGTACACTAAATCTCACTTGCATTGTTAAATCATTTCAAATTGCACTACAAATTAAATGCATATCTACCACAAACTTTGAATATTGTCTCTATCTACTAGTGAACTTGTATTTATGATTCCTACTTACTGCGATCATGTCAATACTTGTGCACTAAACCATAGCTTCCTTTCTATGTCTTTTACCTTCTATTAACTACACAATCTCTAACTCACTCTCTAACATTAGTTTAGACCAACTGCTGCTTCTGTAATGGCTTAATTTAGACAGTTGAGCCACAAACAATCTATGACTTCAACTTTCCATGATGTGCATCAAATAATTGCTCTTCCAATACTATATGTGAACTCTCTGGATTACAAGCCTTCACAAATCCCTCTTTGAATTCCTCAACATATTCCTTGAATGCTTCTTTTTTATTTTTTTTACTTCCACTTTCATTCCTTCTATCATTCCTATTATCGTTACTTTTGTGATTAGGGTTCCTATTAAAGTTCCCTTTGTCCATTCTACAAAATCTTGTTGTGTGTCCAAAGTTATTACATAATTGACATACGAGTGCATTTCTCCTCTAATTGTTTCCATTCTAATTTTTAGGTGCTCTGCAATTTCTTACAATGTGTCTAGGATTGTTACATTTATAAAAAACAAACTACTTTTTCTAACCATTAGGTTTCTCTTCATCGTTAGATCTACTCTAAAATTTACTCCTTTCATTACCTATAGGGTTAGTATTCCTAAACATTCAACTATTCTTATTATCATCAATAAACTTAGGTTTCTTACATTCTATTGACTTATGTCCATAACCATGACAATTATAACAATAGAAATTAGTAATAGGTTTAAAAGACTTACTTATTCACTCTTTCTTTATATGTCCAACTTTATTACATATATAGCATTTACCTTTGAATTCATGTCTTGCCTCATTAGATAAATCATCTTGGTTAGGTTCTTCAACTTCCTCTGTTGTTCTAGGTTCATCAAATTTCTCTATCAATTTGATTCTCTCAACTTCATCAGATCACTTGAACTTTTCTTTAGGGATTTCTATTATAGAATCTAGTTCTATCCTAATCTCATCTTTCTTTTTTGATTTCTCTCTAAGAAGACATCCAAGGCTTGTCCTTTCATAAGAAGGTCTTTGACGAAATATTTGTTCATCAATTTTCTCAAAAATTGTGTAAAGTTTCTTTAACTATTATTTTGCTTGTGTCAACTCTCTTTTCACAATGATGTTGTATTTTTCCAACTCTTCATGCTCTATCTTAATAGAATCTAATCTAGATATCACTTGACTCAACTAGAATCTAAGGTCCGCATTCTTAGATTTTAGATCAAGTTCACTCTTATTGCCATTAATCTTAAGACTCAACTTTAGTTTACTAATTTTCAACTCATGTTTCAAGATCTCATTCTCTTTATTCAGATTTTATGTATCATCATTATTGCTGATCTATGCAAATTTTTTTTCCAAATTTAAGATTATTAATTTGATCATTCAGTTTGCCAATGTAAAATTTTGCATCTTTATATCTATCTTTCAAGTTATCCCTCTCTTCAGTAAGAAGATCAATCTGTTCAAGGGCTTCTTCAAGATTCTTCTTCAACTATTCCATATTCACTAGGATCTTACTTACACTATTAAGCCTCTTTGAAGTAATTAGGTTTTAATACCAATTGTTGGAAATAGATAATACTTAGAGGGGAGGGGGGTGAATTAGTATTTTACAAACTTTTGCCCACAACTGAATATTGTTAATTACTTTATAACTTGCATATGAAAGTAAATAAACAATGTTGCATAGTAAATATAACCATACACATAGAGAACTCATAACACCATTATTTGTTAAGTAGGGAAACCTTGGCCAAGGGAAAACCTCGGTGGGGATGATACCCACTAGATGATTCACTAAACAATAGGATCCTATTAAGGATATTGACCTCTTTAGGAGTCTATGAAGTACATATAGTGTCTTGCGTCCTTGTTAGAAGCCTCAACTTATTAGGAATTTCTAAAACCCCATTGGAGTTGATAAAACAATTACAATGTATGCAAAGAAGAGATAACTTCCCTAACATGCAATTATACAATTTAATTCCTTCAGAAGATAGGTATACATACAATACTTGCTTTGCTACTGTAACTTGCACTTGCTTTGATCTTACATCAGATTGTGCATCACATAAGGCTCATAGATAGTTATCACAATAATATGCACTACTTATACCTTCCTCATTGTATGTGCTACTTATACCTTGCACAATCACAAAACTTTGCATTGTCGACCTTCATGTCTTCATATGCTTGACATAATATAAAATAACTTATGGAATAATATCCACATAGTTGGCTCAACATAACTTAGTGATTATTTTATAACCAAAATAATTACTAAAGCCATACAATTTTGTTTGCTGTCATGCTCAGTTCTACACTGTGAAATGCCCACACTATCAATCTTTATATAACTTGCACCATCCTATCCGTACACACATATGCACTAGTACATTTCATCATGATAGTGTCACAAACCTTTCGTTAGTTGTGCATAAGCTAACTCTCTACACTTTTGCCATACTCTTAAGATCTATTCTTTGAATTGTTGCAAACTATCTAATACTTAGACAACTTTCTTTCTTTAAATGCATAAATGAAAGGTTGAATATATGTTCCCATAAATGACAACCATCAAGACATTTAATTGACCATATTTCCAACAACATAATAGGGACTTAAATATTATTTAAATAAATTAGTAGAAAAAGAGAGCTTGTTATAAGGAGATATGTGAATAGCCCCATTATTAACTAGTTTTTGAATCTTAAAAAGGAAAGCTTGACAATTATTAGTAGAGTGGTCATGATAACGACGATACATGAAAAATGAAATATTTATGAGTTTTTTATTATGTTTATTTCTACATTTAGATTTAGCAATCACATTAGCATAAATAAATTTAGGTAAGATAAGTTTTTGATTAGTAGGAGAAGATATGTGAGAGGATATGGACATGTAGGACTAGAAAATGGGGTGGAACCTAGCATACTATGAGCAACAGAGGTCATAATTCATAATTCAAGTCATAGGTCATAATTCAAGTCATAAAACTTATCAATTTTGATATCAATATTTTACAACCTCGTTAAAAGAATCGTATCAATTAAATCTCTAAAACATAATTATTAATCAAATCCAATTAACTCTAGTTAAATTGATCTAATTAATAATTGCACAACCATACCATCAACCCAATGATTATCAGTTGACTAACAATAGTTTGTACGTAAAAAGTCAACTTCAATCCAATACACAAATATTAATATTTTAATAATATTAACAAGTTATTTTGGAAATCCTATCCATAATAACTACATTCGTCTTTCTTAACGATTTTGTATTTATGATAATCATTTCCTAGTTAAATCTCTATCACATTTAATTATATTGACATCTCATTAATTGATTAAAATCAATTATACTTCAAATTCAAAAACTAATGTCTTTACAAAACTTTAATCATTAAATAATCTAATCGAATTAATTGATAATTAATTAGACTCGCCAAAATTATTGACGTCCAAATTAACAGTAACTTGTTAATCATGAATAACGAATTGTATTAAAGGTGACTAGTATTTCCATATTCTACATTATAAATAATAATAACATCTTAATGAAAACCTAAATATAGATTGGGTCATTTAAGCTGATAATCCCGCCTTGACCTAAATCAATTGTTATAACTTATCAATTGAATTACTTAATACTTGTACTAGCTTTACTTATCATTCATTAATAATTACTAACCTTAACAATTATTAATAAATAATAATCCCATTAATAATCTCAACACTTATATCAGATTCATCGTTCATTCAATGAATATCAAATAAACGTTAATATCTCTAGAAGAATAATATATAGTTTTCTCAAATTTCCATTCAATTCTCCTATCTTTCTCATTTAAATTATATTAAACCATTAAGTTTATATCATGAGACTTAAAATATTATAAGATGATTAATTTTGTTAATATTAAAATTTCATTTATAATAAATATAATACATATATAATAATTGTTGAATGTCAATATATATATATATTACACAACCCATGAAATAACATAAATTAAGGAATGTTTAAATGTTTCAAACCCAAAACGATGGCAATATTTTTAATTCGCCGGCACGTACTCGTGCGAGACCTATGGGTCGCAGGTACCCCGCGGATCGCAGGTACACTGTGATCGCGCAGGTACTCTGCGATCCTCGCAGTCCTGCCACGTATCGCAGCCGGGTTAATAAGGATGGGGGGTGCGGTCGGGGTAAAGCCCGGTCACCCCAATAAATATATTTTTTTAAAAACATTTCCAAACAACGTTTTGCCATATGCGAAATTCAGATTTTGTAAATAAAGTTTTCCATTTCGACTTTACACAAATATATATACATATATGTATATATGTATATATATATATATATATATGTATATACGTACATGTATGTATATATATATATATATATATATAAAATTTGCTATCAATTATTACTGCATTTAAAATATATATATAATTATTTATATGCAGATTTATAAAGGGAAATATATACTCAAATTTAAAGGCTTAAGCAAGAATTGTTCCCTTTAAATAATTGTTTTCTAAACATATCCATTAATTCATCCAATGGGTTTAACTATAAATTTGAAATCACCTTTCTCAATTTAATTCTAATTCGAACCCAAACCCGTTTAGATCTATTGTCTCTTTAATTGGATCTAGGGTTTTCTAATGTTTCCTTCTCAACCGAATAAATACATATCTAGATTCCAATTCAATTGCAAATTCATTCATGGAATATAATCAGACACATATAACAACATGATGAAGACAAGAAGAGAAATGGTGCAAAGAAAATATGTGAATATCACGAGTGCACCTGGACACTGATGCTAATCCGCCATGCCTCAGAAGTCCATAGAAAATCCCTTTCTTTTCCATCATCCGCGATTCCTTCAAGATCCAAGCCAATCGAATCCTCCAAGTGACCAGAAATGCTAGAAGGAGCATAGTAGCATGTAGGAACATATGAGCATATGAAGAAGAAAATGAGCTTGTAATTTGCAGCTTCCATTCAGCTTCTACTTCCCTTCCATTAAGCTTCTATAAGGCTTCCATAAAGCTTCCATAAAGCTTCCATAAAGCTTGTCCAAACACACTAGGAGAGCCTCTATTTAAAGGTCTCTAAGATGCATCTAGAGTGTCTCTAGAGACAACTAGAAGATAAGCATGACAACCAAGCTTGGGCCTTCTCCAACCTTCTAGATAAGTCTTAAGGTTGTAGACACCATGTGCTCAAATAAAAACGCTAACTCCTAAGTGTAGACAACTTATGCAAACTTAGAGTGCAAACTCCAGTGTTGTCTACATGACAACTCTCGAGAATTTGCCAACTTCTATGTGAGCAAATATTAAAATAATACACATTAATTAATATAATATTTAATTTACTCTTTTCAATTTAATTTATTTATTTATTAAATCTCATGCACTAACTTTTATAATTCCATTTTGCAATCTTAATATATTTATATTTTAATCACATGGGATTTAGAATCTTTTAATAATTTTAAATATATTTTCCACTTTTAAATTTCATTTTCCAAAACTTAATTGCTAAAATATTTATTAGCTTTAATAATAATATTATTTAAACATTCATTTAAAAATGAACTCCAAATATATTATTATTATTAAAATAAATATTGTCACATTCCAAATTTAAACTTTTAA
Organism: Cupressus sempervirens; assembly: GCA_028749045.1. Lineage (NCBI taxonomy): Eukaryota > Viridiplantae > Streptophyta > Pinopsida > Cupressales > Cupressaceae > Cupressus > Cupressus sempervirens. Next base: position 635,726,998 of record CM053783.1, on the reverse strand, counting down.
CTTTTATTTTCAAATTTAATTATTTTATTTAATTAATTTCCCAATTAATTAAATAAAATAAATATTAAAATATCATATTAATTTTTCATTAAATTAAACCATTAATTAAATCTTTTAATTAGGCTTAATTAATAGAAAATACATCAAAGACTCATAAGGTAAAAATACGAAAATCCATCATAGCCAAAATACATACAAAATCAAACCAAGGGTTAATATCACGAATTATGTCATCCGACATATTCGGAGGCTACTCAACTCAGATACTTGTCCTAATTTTTCAATTAGAACAAATGGCTTAAGGGGTTGGGATTTGGACTTGAGAATTTATCTCCCCTCTCTAAGGTACGCTCATCCTGGCAATTCAGGGAAGTCGATACCCGGTACCTGCAACCTACATGAAAAGCATGCATGTACAAGCACAATGTATACTAAACTAAATAGGCAATGGCAGGAAGTGGTGCATCGTGTAGATCCCGACTAGCAGGTGACTACGACTCCCTTCCTTAACCACATCAGACATGCCATACAAAAGCAAACACGCACACCATACACATGCAAGTATGGGGTAAGTATCCATAATAAAACACATATGATAATAATTCATCTTACTAATCATCATTAATAACTGGAAGCAATGTAATGATCATCATCAATAATTGCGAACACTAGAAATAATCATCATTCATACATGAAATGTAGAGTCTAAGTAATCTCATCACATAATAAGCTGAATCCATAGCAGAATATCTGATAATCTCAAAACAATGTTGCTAACCATCAACATAAAACTAGTCCTAAAAGAGTTCAACAATGATATCAAAATGCGAACTAGGGGCAGGCACTACAGGATCTAGGTTGACCTACCTTCAAAAGGACAATATTTATGGGTTTTCATCGTCTCAACATTTTCAGTCCAAAATAGGTTGCGAAATTCCTCGAAACTGTGCACAGACATCAAAAATCAACATTTTCCAGATTCGCCCTATTTTAAGGTTAGTATTTGTCTTCTATTCATTCTAGATTTCAAGCACACACTTTCTATTGTGGATTATGGGATTTCCTCCTTTCTTCATATTCTCCATTGATTGATTCATTTGTATATTGATCACGTCCTTGTGATTGATCAATTTGGATCTTTCCTTTTGGAAATTTGGGTTAAGGATGGGTCTTATATTCCCCCTCATATCATCCTTTCAATCCATTCCCTTTTTCTTTCTATTCAACAATAGATAACCACTTGTCACTATTGAAAGTAAATCACCAAAAATAAAACACCACCAATGAATAAGTGATACTCATCAATAAAATTCAATTGTCAACAGTAAATGACATATAATCAATAAGTAACAACTCACAATAAATAGACCATCAAAAGAAACATCCAACAAGTACACCACAAGAGGTAAATATAAAGAAAACACGAAGGAGACTCAAGCTACATACTATGGATTGTCATCACATGAGCCAAATTTGAGGTTATTTTGGCAATCTCTCAAGACCCTAGCCCATTAGTGACTCTATGCAAAACCAAAATACCCTCTCATGAAGACGAGGAAACTAGTCATATCTCTCAGAGTATCATCACAATCTCATCCTTAGCCTATACAAGAATTCAAGGCATGGATGAGATAAAATCTCTAACTTATCTTTTTAATTTATCTCAAGGCATGGTGAGGTAAGATTTGTAATTATTATGTTATCACTTATTACACAACTTACAATGAGTTACGCTGACAGCCACTTTGGGTCTCGACCCCCATCACAAGCCACTCTCATAGACATGCACCTAAAATACCACAAACCACAAACCACAATTATGTCCCATACTACAAAAGTAATACTGATTGAATTTTGTTTCTTAAAAGAAAACTCGAAAATAACATTAGTTATCAAAATCCAAGTTCTTATCAATGCTCATCATAAGAAATATCATAAAATAAATCTCAATTTGAATTATAAAATACATCATGACATCCAATCAAATAACCATCATAAAAGGACATGAAGAATATAGATTTTTTAAAACAAATTTACTACCATGGTTTTCAAACCCTGCCTTAATATGTTGCTACTAATCGGAAAGATTTGGTGAAAATCCAAAACCCTCAAACCTTCCAATAATTCTTTTGCTTCCATTCCAAAATTTGCTCCCCAAAACCTGTGTCCCCCAAATGAATTACAAACCCTCTAATAAAGAACCATAACCCTAACTAGGGTTTATGTTCTCCAATATTTTAAAAGCTACCAACTTTATTAAAAATATTAATTGTTTAATCTTTTTCATGCACACTCAAAGAATTATTTAATTAAAATATTATTTTAATTCTTTTTTTCTAATTTATTAAATTGTTCAAGTGTTATAAAAAGCATAATTTTATTATTTGAATTAATAATAATAATTAAAGTTGATTATTTAAATGTAACTCTAATTTAATTATTAACTAAAGAATTACAATAACACTATATGAACTCTAATAATTAAATCCCTTTTTATCCAATATCTTAATTTAGACTTTTATATTAAATCTTTTAAACTAAAACACATTTAATTAATTTCTAATTAATTAAATTGTTAATCTAATGGCAAGACATATTGTCAACTAGTGTCAAAATACTTAGTCATTATGGGAAGTCAGTAGTGACCAAACTACTAGATAACAATGTTAACTGAGCTCATGAATGAATCAAGCTAACAATGTTAACCAAGTATGAATGAAACTAAGTCAATCGAGTTGCAATGTCAACTGAGTTGACAATTCCCACAGAGTTGTAGTGTCAACCAAGTTGATAGTATCCATTGAGCTCCAATGTAAACCAAGTCAGTAGAGTATTCTTATTTCAAGATGATAACCAAGCAGACAAAGCAATGTGAACCAAGCCAACAGTGTTTGTCAAGTGATCAATATGAACCAAGCATTCGGTATCAACCGAGTGTCAGAGTTAGCCAAGGTGACAATGTTTCCTGAGTATCTACAATATCACTTGAGTGAGCCATTAGGCCCGAGTTACAACACTAAGCCGACTTGATTCTTATTTTGGAACTATTTATGTTATAGCCAACCTATAATGAAATTATTTGGATGGATATAAGATATTTTATTTATCTAAATGATATATAGAAGAAATACTATGAGTTGAAGAACATTGTTTACAAGCGAATATGGAAAAGCAAAATATTTAAAAGGCTACAAGCAACATAAGGTAGAGACTCGTCTATCACAATCAGGTGATCAGTTTACTTTGAAGGACCTTCAACAACAATCATAGTTGCATATCAAAGATCAATTCACTGATTCATCCTAACAGGTGCATCAATCCTAAATCCTTTAATAGGGTGTCCTTTGCAGAAACTCCTAATAGAGTACATACTTAATTATATTGTATAAATCCTTTCACAAGGTGGACCTAGCAGACCTTATTACTCTTAACTGAGTAGATCACCAGAAGTGATCAATTGTAAGCCGTAACAGGCCAACTTTATTACTACAGTAGTAAAGCATTGTGAGTGTCATCCTCACCCTAGTTTTAGCTTCTAATTGAAGGGTTCTAGGTTACCAAATATTGTGTCATGGTGTTGCTACTTTCTTGTTTTATGTTTCATGCGTGCAAGTAGATTAATTAACTTTAAAAAGTGGATTAAGTGAATGAATTTTTAAGTGGTTCCTAATTCACCCCCTCCCCCTTCTCAGTCACCTAGCTTGCATTACATTTCTAACAATTAGTCTCAAAGCAAGGTTCTCTTATCAGAAGTTTTAGCATACAAGCTAGAGAAAGCCATTGAAAATGAAAAGTAGGATCTACATGTGGCCATAGAACAAATCAAGAAAATGAAGAATCAACTCTCTCAATCCTTGAAAAGAAGAAAACAATTGGCAACACAAATGAATGACAATCTATACATGGAAGAAAGAATTGAAGATATTTGTGGAGAGAGAAGCTCAGATGAAGCAAATGCAGCTATAAAAAATCCACTTGGAAGGAACCATATTCTACAAGAAGTTAGAAAATTGAAAAGAGAACACAAGATTCATTCAATCAGGATATGTGAAGTCATGGAATAGAAGAATCAAGCTAAAAATGATAAAAATATGGTAGAAGAAGGCAGAAAATTACTCACACTAGGTTAGAAGAAAAGGACAATGAAATCCACCATCTCTCACTACAACAGGCAGATATGGTAAATCAGTTGAATAGTACAAATCAAGAAGTCATCAATCTAAGGACAAAAAAAGAAAGACTCATAAATGATCTTAGAACAGAAAAAGAAATTAATGAAAGAATGATGAGATCACACGATAGCATGGATCAGTTAGTTGAGCTATCTCAAAATAGACAAAAGGGAAAGACAGTATTAGGCTACACTGAACAAGGAGAATCATCATAGCAAAGAGCTCAAAATAGTAAAAGACCTACATGTAATCATTGTGGAAAGACAAGGCATACATCAAACAAATGTTGGAGCAATGGAATTTCAAAGTTTAATGGTAAATGGTACAGTTGTAACAAACATGGACATAGGCTAGTAAATGCACATAGAAAACTAAGTTTGAAGGGAAATGTTTCACATGCATCAAACAAGGTCACAAATCCTCAAAGTGTATAACCAAGAATTAGAATCTTACTAAACAACTTGCTAAAGCAATCTTTGGTTAGGATTACAACACTTGGTGCAAATGTTATCTATGTGGAGAATATGGACACATTGGAGCTAACTGCATGAGGACTCAGTTTAGAAAAAAGAATCCTACCAAAAGATGTTATATATGCAAGGAACTTGGTCATCTAGAAAAGAACTATGTGAATAGAGCTATAGTTGAAGATGAAAATAAATCAAAGGCTAATAACATCAGGGCTCAAATGAAGCAGCAATGGGTGAGGAAATCTCCAAAGAATTCAAGTGAAAACAATGAGGTTATTGATACCCAAGGTATTGAATTGGGTGACTCAATCATCTTTGCATAAGCATGCAAGGAGACGACTGGAGCTGTAAACAAATTCATATTCTACATCAATTCCAGTCATCCAAGCAAGATAGTCCAAATCAACATATCAGATGCACTTGGACAGAGGAAAGTCTCAAACTTGATCGAATTGTTAGTTCTAATCAAGTCACTCCTTAGGCCTAACCAACTGTTAATCCTAACCACGTTACTCCTTAGATCTAATCGAGCAAGGACAGACTCAACCGAGTCATTGACTCAATCAAGTATGGTCAGTTAGTATTAGTCAAGCTTCAAGATGCATTCAAGGTTTGAAGACCAAATTGAGCCTCTTTCATCTACCCAAGTATGGAGCATTAATGGGGCCCTAAAATTAAGAATCTGATATAAGGAAGTTTGAGAATAAAGTGTTGAAGAATATAGCACAGAAAATAGCCATAGATCAGGTAGAATTGTCTACTTTGATTTATGCTTTAGACAATATTGTGAATAATGTTGTCTCTATTTGTAAAGTTGAGTGAGACCACCAATTTCACCAAGGAAATAAAAGATAAACCGGTCAAGATTGATATGGACTTGTAGGATAGTGCAAATCAATTGGCAGTAAACCCAAGCTCTAGTTCAAATCATTTTGCAAAAACTAGATTTTTGACAGATATTCAAGCAAATCTATTTAGAGAAGAAGCCAGAATAAGGGAAACATTAGTAGATATACAAAGTATGATGCTTTCCCACATGGATATTATGTAGAAAAGAATAGATCATACAAAGACATTAGTTCGGGACACAAACCTTTCAGTGGCAGATCACACGTTGGAGTTATCAACAGAGCTTCAAATTGATCTACACATACTAAAGGTGCTTCAAGATAACTGGGATAAGACACTATCTTTGATTTAGAAAGTACATCATGATTTTCTTTCTCAGTTTGGCATAACCTTGAATTTTTTTTGGCATTTGTAACAAAAACAAGGGGTAGAGTGTGTAAGGGAAAAATAATATGCATATAAAGGGGTAAAGTATGTATAGAATAAATGAAATATGTACAGCAACATGATATGTAAAAGTAGACATACAAAAACAATTTTGAAAAATCAAAAATGAAATTTTCAGTTCAAACCGAGTTGCAAAGTCTTCACTGCTACAAAACAGGGCATACTCAAAGGGGGAATTTGACTAAAGAATTTAGATTTTAGATTTTGAGAATGATAAGTGTTTTTTCACTAATGCCAAAGGCAGAGATTGTTAATCTAATGGGAAGACATATTGTCAATTAGTGCCAAAACACTTAGTCATTATGTGAAGTCAATAGTGATCGAGCTATCAGACAACGGTGTGAACCAAGCTCGTGAATGAATCAAGCTAACATTGTTAACGTAGTATGAATGAAGTTGAGTCAACCAAGTTGACAATTCCCACCGAGTTGTAGTGTCAACCGAGTTGACAATATCTACTGAGCTCTAGTGTAAACCAAGTCAGCAGAGTATTCTTGTTTCAAGATGATAACCAAGCAGACAGAGTTGTGTGAACTGAGCCAACAATGATTGCCAAGTGATCAATATGAACCGAGCATCCAGTATCAACTGGGTGCCAGAGTTAGCCAAGGTGACAGTGTTGCCCGAGATTCTGCAGTATCGCCCAAGTAAGCCATTGGACCCAAGTTACAGCAGTGAGCCAACTTGATTATTGTTTTGGATCTATTTATGTTGTAGCCAACCTATAATGGAATTATTAGGATGGATATAAGGCATTTTGTTTATCCAAATGATATATAGAAGAAATACTATGACTTGAAGAACATTGTCTACAAGCGAATACGAAAGAGTAGAATATTTAGAAGGCTAGAAGCAGCATAAGGAAAGGCAAAGACTTATCTATCACAATCAAGTGATCAGCTTACTTCGAAGGATCTTCATCAACAATTAGAGTTGAATATCAACGATCAATTCACTGATTCACCATAACAGATGCATCAATCATAAATCCTTCAATAAGGTGGACCTAACAGTCCTTTGTAGAAACTCCTAACAAAGTACGCACTTAATTGTATTCTATAAATCCTTTCACAAGGTGGATCTAGTAATTCTTATTACTCTTAACCAAGTAGATCATCATATTTCTAATTTCTCTTTAACCAATTTTCCAAATTACACTCCCAAATTAAGTCTTTAAAATTAAAACACATTTAATTAGTTTTCAATTAATAAATATTCTCATATTTAATTTTTTTAATCGAATAATATTTAATAATTCTCAATATTATATGATTAACCCAAATATTATAATTAAATCATTTACCAACTAAATCACATAGTCAGATCACATAAAAGCAACATTACAAATCATTGACTAAAACTCAAAAATCAAACAACACAAGCAAAGATAAACTCATGGATTTGAAAAGGGTAGACAATCAGATACAAGTCCACCTTAGAACAAGTAATTAGGCTATGGTTGAGATTGAACCTGAACATTATCTCTCAATGCTTACCACCGAGTTATTGCATTAGGGTGCACTCATCTTGGCAATTCAAGAACTTGATGTTCGGTATCTATAAACTTGTATAAAAGACAAGCATGTACATGTGCATATATATCTAAGCTAAACAGACAATGACGAGGAGTGGTATATCGTGTAGATCCTAACTAGCAAGTGACTACGACTCCCTCCCTATCAGACATGTTAAACATAAATGTAAAACGGACACACACACACACACACACACACACACCATACTGATGCAAGTATCGGATAAGTATAATACTAAATCTTAAATATAAATAACATCATATTCTAACATGAACATCTCATCAAAATGAGGATATAATAAACATCTTTCTAAGACACATCATATGACATCATCCTAAAAGTAATTTCATTAACTAACTATGAGCAATTGAACCATCATCACCGTAAGTATTAAATTGTTACAACTTGACATAATCAATTACTAAACATACCAAAGTATTACATTTCACATATCAAATAAGAGTTAACACATTTATAGAAGAGTCATATAGAACTTTAACAACTAGGGTAAGTCTACAATGATAGCAAAGGACGAGTATTACACACCTTCCCTCTTCATTCATCTTCACCCCGAACTATTGTGAAGTAAATCACCAACATATTGAACATTTCTATATGTTCAAAGATTTCTCCAACCATTCTCAAAGAATATTTCCTAAAAAGAGGTCTTATTCATTAGATATTTAATTTCATATTTATCATCTTCACCCCGAACTATTGTGAAGTAAATCACCAACATATTGAACATTTCTATATGTTCAAAGATTTCTCCAACCATTCTCAAAGAATATTTCCTAAAAAGAAGTCTTACTCATTAGATATTTAATTTCATATTTATCATCCAATTTCTTCCTTAACTTCTCCAAAATTTCTTCTTCATATTTATCATCCATTTTAAAAATAAACTAATAAAAAATATGGCATGCATCATAATTATAATTAAACTAAAAACAATGACACACATAATAATATTATACTTATATCAAACACCACCTTAGCTTACTCTCCATGCAATGTCTTTTTCAAATAATTGCTTTGTTTTGTCAAAAATAAATTAGTTAAATAATTAATAGCTATGAAGCAAAGTTTATATATATATGCTGTCTTTTCTGCATGGCTAACATAAGGATGTATATAGAGTAATATATTGATGGGAAGAAAGTAATTGAACAAGAACTATAAATACAAATTCAAACATTCAACTCTTGAAATTCCTTCTAATGTAAATTCTCACTTATGATACATCAGCTTGTAAGCAACCTGAGATGGGATCACAAATAAACATTAATGGAAAAAAGCCAACATTTGTAAGAAAACAACTTAAAACAGTTGCTTTATCTTATATACACTACGTCAATCACAGACAATAGCCAATAAATCGCTTTATCTAAAAAAACTAATAGACCTCACTTAATATCTTATCATGGAGTAGTTTACCGGTAACCACCCTTGTTTGCTTTGTACCAGTCGTCGCGTTTGAAATAGGACTAGTGGTCTCTTACGAAATTGTACCCTAAAATAAATTGACATTATCACTACTCTTATTTGCTAAGTAAACTATATGCATATAGTACTATCCTCAGCTGTGGTAATACAAAATTCACAAATAGATGTATGCATTCATGCAGATGAGGTTGTCTGCACAGATGTTTACGCCTTCTTGTTTGTAGCAAAGTGTAATTCTAAATTTGATACAGATAAATCAAGTCTACATGTGGTGGTGAAGAGTATATTGAACCATCTCAGAGTATAAACGTAAAGAACCCCTAATGCTAAGATTTATGCAATTGGAAATCGAAGTTGTTCAAGACTGCGAGTGTTGTATTTGAGATGGTGATGAAGAACCCCAGTTAAAGAAATTAACTAGCACACAGGCATCACTTTAATTTTTATAGAATAAACGAAAGAACAATCTGTTTTTGAGGTGGATTCCCAGAAACTGAAAAAGTCAAATCAAACATCATTAGAAATCTGCAATCAGTCATTTCGATCATGAACACAACTAGAACTCTTTTACATGCATGCATATTGCAAACCATGTTTAGCAACAGTATTACAGGGTTAACTCTTCAACCGCAAGTAGTAATATAGATAAGCTGCCCTGTGTTTCCAACTAAATTGCATTTGGGTTGATAAAATGATTTACCAACTTTAACTGGTGAATACATTCTACATTACCTATATTTCAATAAACATTAGGCAGTGTGATCCAGTAACTTCTTGGAAAACTCATACATAGATTAAGCACTGTAAAAGATAATTTACACTGGGATCCTCCGAGCCCTGGGATATTGCAAGTCAACTTCAATCTGTCAAAAGTCATGCATGATTTGCAGTTACCTGAAGAGGATTTATGTAGTGAGATCAATCTTCATTTGCTACATACTAGGCCGCCTCTCTGTGTACAATCCTCTCCCTGTAGAAGATCTACCCACGGCCGCCTCTCTCTCAACATTCAGTACATCTCCTTTGTATTCAACATTAGAACTCAGACTCCTCCCATTTTCAATATCAAAAAATTGTTCATTTTCCCTGGTTGACATGTTTATACTTCCTTCTCTCTGTTCTCCATTCATTGTAAAATATGGATTCTGGATGCCCTGTTGTGCATTAAGATGCCTACCACTACATTCCACGTCCTGTGCAGGTGTATCAGTGACAATTTGGAACTGAATGTAATCATAGGGGTCAATGCCTGTAAACAGTGTTTTAGATTTTAGAAATGAGCTAGACCATATTCATAATTAGTCAGATCAATATCCAGCTAGAATTGAACTATTATATCAAAACACTTTAAGACCTGTGGCTGACTATGGTAAAGCGTGTCACATTTTCAATACCATGATCATCACTAGCACATGCATTGACAAATGTCTGAAAATCTACGACTTCTTAAAGTTTCTTACCTGAAAGAAATTTGTATTATTTTGTAGGAACCTACACTAACATATTTGCTATAGAAGAATTTAATCTCAAGGAATATATCGCATTTAGTTCAAACTCAGCTATTAATTACCTAAGTGTCCAACTGACAATATATTCTAGCAATATTTTAGGTGTTTATGTGCATTAATGAATCTTCAGCAAGAAAGCCAAAGGGAAAAAAAATATTAGGCTAAAGCATGAAATTAATTCAAAATTTCTAGTTTCAGCAGTTTGCTACAAATCAATATAACATGTAAGCAAATAATGGAAGGTCCCTATTAGAAACTTCAGAGCCTGCAATAAATTAATTTACATTCTAATGCAATTTGTTTTATCCAACAAAATTTTTTTAACATAGTTTTAGCTACAAGATCACTTTTAGCACGTACTTTGTTTTGTATCACCAATTGTTATAGAGAAAATTCTTGATTAACATGTCTAAGCTACAGAATTAACTGAAAATCTAAATGATATCAGGCACAATTTGTTTCAGAATTGAAATGGGAACCCATTCATCTATAATTTCAGATTGCGTGGACTATTTTTCATTCCAATTCAAATGGAATCATTCCTGTGCATATCAAAACGATTCAATTGGAAGCATTCCTGTGTCAAGGTGACTCCAAGGAAATTCCAAACAAGAGAAACCCTGATTTTTAGAAATTCAACATAAACCAGAAAGAATGGGCAAATTGAAGATGAGATTATGTTTTTAGTTTTCCTTCTTGTATTGTAAAGAAGCCCACATGTCTTCTTTGCTGCTAGCATAAGCATGTCAAGGAAGATAATCCACGTTTAATTTTCTCATTAATTGTACTTACCTCTCTTTTTATTTCTTTTTTTTTTTTTTTCCAATTTTCATTGTTTGAATTTACAATGTTTCCTGTTCTGTGACAACAGAACACATGGCTTACAATTGTTTTTTTAAAAGAAAAAATAGTTTTGGTTTTACATGGTCATGCACAAGGCAAGTCATTTACCGTAGAAACTTATTAAAAGGTGGCAAAGGTAAAGGCCAATATGGTACTGAATAGTAATTGTATTATTTTAATATTAAACAAAGGATACAAACAATTCCTGAAATTCAAGTTTGATATTGAATTAGGAAACTGTATTGCTAATATTTGTTGTAATGATGTGTCAATGGACCCTTGGTCCACTGGTGAGGTTAAAACGTTCTTAATGAGCCAACCATGGATCAAGTCTTGCTGAGTATAAGACTCAAACATCGAAATAAGGGATGAGGCAGAGATCGTGCCCTGGGAAAATTTAGTGGAGTGGATACCCCTCAATCCTTGGCCCTTACCTGAAGAGGTTCAGCCGAAGGTTCCAGCTCCCGTTCGGGTAGCTAAAACAGTTTCATGGACCACCCCCATCAAAACAAAATATTTGTGGTTATTTTCTTTAGCATACACATAATATGCGGCATTTTGAACTCAAATATTCTTTTTTAGACTACAACATATTTTATGATATTTAAATGCTTTTAATATGGATATACCAAAACATACCCAGCCCTCAAAAAAAAATTCACCTTACTGACATAACATACCCATGTAGTCCTAACAACTTGGACATTGATCCAAATAAAACATGTAAGATTGAGAAACATTGGCTCTCTAGACATCGCAGCATAGAATTATTTGCATTTAGTGACGAGTGTTCTCTAGTGGCCATGCATGATGAGCATGGTGTCTAGCAAAATTGCATAAATATGTTGTGTTGGCTAGGACACTTCCAGTTAATGAAAGTACCTCTGGAGCAAGGATGTCTGAGACTCAGCTGCAACATCTGGTGGATTCCCCCAGTCACAGAGTCTAGGCGAGTCTCAACCTAGAGACATTGCCTTTTTCGTTAATTGTTTATAATGTAACAATTTCAATGCTTGTTTGGTTTATGACACGCCCATCTAGGATTTTAAAAAAATACATAAAACTGTTATCCATCATGAAAGGTCTGTGTGCTTCATCTAGATCCCTGCAAGGAGTGCTATCCCTTGACCCTACAACCCCGACACGGGGTGCTACCCCTCAGCACCATTTTGATGTTCCCCCAAACCCACGTCAAACTATAAGTCTAAGCAAGTAATAGGTCAAGGATAAATCTGATCATTAGAAAATTCAAAATAACCCGAGTTGCAAATCTCTGCATCTTACCAGTCAAAGCCACAATCAAGGATTATCTTGTTTCACAAATTGAACAGCTTGTTTATCATAAAGGGACCACCATAGGTGAAATTGGCATGCTACAGCCCTCCAACTGTTAAATCCAAGTTAAGTCAATAGTTGGCAAAAATGTCATTTTATAATGCAAAATGTACAAACGTGTGTTGCACAGTGAAATATTCTTGAGATTTTTGTCAATAGCAGGCAAAAGTCCCAGTTAAAACCAAAAAGGCAATTTTTTCATGAGTTTTCCATGAGACTGAATGCAAATTTATTTCATACAATAAGAGCACCAAAATAATCAAACTAGTATATGATTCTCAACCAGAGATTCCAATTAATGTTTTTATTTCAAATAATGGATGCAAAGCATAACCATTTTACTGCATGAGCCCGGGCCTACAGATTTGATAACTTCTGTTATAGATCAGACCCAAAAATACTTCTGCGGTATAATCTGCTCCTGGAGCTGATGCTTGATCTGAATATGTAGTAAACACTTGCTGCAAGATATTTCCTTGCCAGTCTCAAATCGTGAATCCCAGATGATAACTACGCTACCTTCTGAAATGAGTCAACAGATTACTGCAGACATGGAGCTACGTCCAGACTGCTGCTTACAGGGTTTGTGTGCCGTAAGACTATTGCCGTGATGTTGGGATGAATAATGTGACCTCATTTGAGCCATAATATATTCATGCTCGCATGCATGTTTACATTTATTGCATATCATAATCCACACTCCCCCATTCTTGTCAAATGTGTTTTTCTTGTACTCCACAGGCTAAATGCCTTGTCTAACTTGACCTTGAGGTCTCATGTCCAACCTTTCCAGACAGTTTCTAGCGTTGTCCTTATGCTGGTTCATGAACTGATTTTAGTTCATTAGTTGTCTTTCATCAATTAGAAATTGAATGCATTCATCTTGAGCCATCATAATATCATCTATAATTTGTCTCTTCTTCCTAAACCTCTAGAAATGGTTCGCTTTCAATCTAAAGGGGTAAAGAGGTGGGACTTAATGGATGCTTAGACCTCATATAGACTGTCCTCACTACAATGGGAATTGCTCTGTCTTGGTTCCTATGTCCAGCTTCACTTCTATTGTGTTGACTACTACACCTTCTTGATTGTGTACCATGAAGTCTCAGTTGTCCCATAGCTGTGATTATTTTGTCCTAGAATTGTTGCAACATTTGCTGCTGTTGTTGGGCAAAAATTGGTAGGAAATCATTATGTTGGTTGTTCATGTCCCTAGGCAGGCTTCACATTCTTTCTCCCATCTCTGCTTCAACTAGGTTGTTTCCAATTCCTTCCACCTGCTGTCCAAATTGACTTCTTGTATTGTACCTGTGTGGTTCAATACCAGCATTTTCGTCTTTCCAGTATTCTGGGAAAGCTATTCAATACACTACAGCTAGGAGAAATATCATACAGCTTGAGCCAAGGTCAATCCATTCAACAGGTAGTGAGTTCTGGAAATCCATCAAAAACATACAATACTATTGTTGATAGAAAAGGGTTCGATATTCTGGTATGTTTTAAACTGGAGACAAAAGCTTGCATATTCAGATTATGATAAAGATTCCACTGACTAATTGTCATCAATGTGTGAGCTATTTGTACGTTTGAAATTTACAAATTCTTCGGTTAGAAATGAGCCAAGAGTATCACATAGATATCCAGATAGTATTGGATAAGCATAGTGCAGTTTGGAGATATTCCTCCTGGTCGTCCACCTGATCATGGATTTTAGCATGTTAGTAAGCTTGAGGAGGGTGCAAAGCCAGTTATTACCATGGAGGAAATTGAAAAGACAATCTAAGGAGTTACTGAAAATGGGACACATACATCATAGCTCCAGCCATTTTGCTTTTTCAGTTGTATTGGTGAAGAAGGATGGAACATTGTGCATGTGCATAGACTACAGGGCCTTGAATGAAAAGCCCATTAAAAATGGGTACCCATTCCCAGGATCAATGAGCTTTGGATGAGCTACACGGGGCTGTATATTTTTCTAAAGTCGATCTTCGCTCATGCTATCATCAGATAAATGTCTAGGAAAAAGATATGCAGAAGAGTGCTTTCAATTGTCACTACAAGGCACTTTGAGTTCCTTGTCATGCCATTTGGACTCACAATTGCACCAGCAACATTTCAGTCTTGCACGAATCACATTTTTCATGAGCAATTGCATAAGTTTGTTCTGGTTTTTTAATGATATCTTGTATACAGCGTTTTGATGTAGTCTTGGGTATCATGGAGAGAGTCTTGCCTCCAAATCTGAATGTAGTCTTGCCTCCAAATCTGAATTCGGGATGACAGAGATTCTCTACCTTGGGCATGTGACTGGAGTTGATGATGATAAAATACACCAAAAGAAAATTCAAGCAATTCTAGATTAGCCCCCTCCAAAGAAAATATCTGAATTGAGAGGGTCCTTGGATTTGTGTTGTTACTACAAGAGGTGTGTGCAAGGGTTCTCACAGTTGGCATCGCCCTTCACTAATCTTACTAAGAAGGAGCTGTGCTCTGGTGGACTAATGATGCACATATCCAATATTGGCACTACCCAACTTCACATAGCCATTTGTTGTCAAGTGTGATGCATTGGGACAGGGTATTGGTGCAGTTATGATGCGAAACAAGCACCCTATTGCATTTGAAAGCAAGAAACTCAGAGATCCTCAGATATTGTCTTCCACATATAATAAGGAGATGCTAGTGATTATGCATCCACTAGTCAGGTATAGTCAATATCTAGTGGGATCCAAATTTGTGGTCCAAACCAATCACAACAGTCTCAAGTACTTTCTGGAATGAAAGGACCTAAATGACCGGCATCAGAAGTGGGTAAGCAAGCTCCAAGTTTACAACTTTGATGTTGAGTATGTAAAGGGCAAGAAAAAATGTAGTTGCCAATGCTTTATCTAGGAAACGAGCACTCTGTTCTTACTGACCCAGCTGGTCAATACCTAAATCCCAAACATAGAACCTACTATATGAGATGTAGTAGTCTAATACAAAGGAATCATGACCAATCATCCAACCATACATGTAGACCAACCAAAGGATGTGATAAGCAACTCTCAACATATTCAAAAATGAACAAATGAGGCCACCACATATTGTTGATATATCTGAAAACAGCAACAAATAGGATGGTAATGATGTCATCATACCAAGGCAAAAGTAGAAGACTCATCTCATGAGGATTTCCCGTCACGTAATCGTGTCCCTGCTCATTCCAATGCATAAATCTGATGTAGACTCGAACAATTCTGAAAATGTAGTGAACAGCTGTGTAGGACAGTCACTTGTCACTAAACAACCCATGTCATTTGACTCAAGCTTCAACCAATATGCAGTTGTACCATCACAAGAACTAGGTGCCAATATCAAATTTGGAATGTAGATTCCATCACCAACACCCAAAGTCAATTCATGAGTGGCTGGCCCCCTAAAAATAACTCCCATAGAATCATTATGTCCACCAATAAGAGTAGTTTGTTGCAGGGGAAAATTGACCTGTTGGCCTATCAAATCAGCTTCCTTTGCCTTCTCAATCCAACTGTCGAACATAATTTGGGACTGATTTAGTTTTATTGTTCCAAGGTGAAAAAATTCTATCCTCTTGGAGGATGCATCATCAACCAACAACTCATGATCATCTTTCAAAACTTAAATGCCAGCATTACTTGACTCAATCACATCGTTTTCTCCATGATCATGGGCTAGTACAACTTGAGAATGAAGAGATATATCATTTTTTTATAACAATCAGCACAGTTGTTGTGCATCTGTGTCATGTCGTTAAGTTTTAGAAGCACCTCTTTATTGGAAACTTCATTCTTAACACTTGCAGTTTGGATACCATGTTCTGATTTCTTTCATGTGTAAGAATTGTGTCATCATTGGAAGCAACTAACAAACTAGAAAATGCATTGTGTTCATCTAAAGAATCCATATCAATCTCATGCTTAACATCAAGATAAGTCATGTTTATCTCTCTTCTACAATCATCTTTGCTTAAACCCTCATATGGCTGAAGTGAACATTTGGCTTCTACTTCAAATGAATTCTCAGCATTGGGATGATCTATAAACTCATCACCAGTGACTTCAACGTGTTTGTCATTATTGCTGCAGGAGCAGACCAAACAGATTATGCTACAGGAACTAACATGTTGAAATATACTACAGGAACAAACAAAGATGAAACAATACTTCAGAATTGTGCGATAGGAAGATATAACAAAGATGACACTACAGGAAATTGCAAAAACTATGAGGGAAGTTGATGTAATGTTTTAGCATTGTTTGTTAGTAGGATTAAAATTTCTGTGTTTCTAATGAAGTCCTACAGTGTGGTGGCATAAATGGAGCACTGTTTGTATAAGCTCTCCAATTATAGCCACTTAGGATAGAGTTAATTTCATTTTCAGTTGAGTCAGTTTTCTTTTCTAAGTGTTTGTGTGTTTGAAATAATAAAGCCAGCTAAGTAATCGATGGCTACAGGAAGCTCCTAACAGCTGGAAGAGTTGGCCGCAGATTCTGATTTCTGACCGATCCTTCATGATTTGAAAAACAGTTTTATGAAATCAAACAAATTGAGTATATGGTGAATGTCTTGCATCTCAACTTCTGGGAGGCCAATACTCTTGATATCAGATGTGATATCAAGATTCAAAACCTTTTGAGTACTTGGTGAATATCATTGATATTCTAAGAGGCCAATACTCTTGATATCAAATATGATATCAAAACTTATTTGGGTACTTGGTGAAAATCATATCTTGATATTCTGGGAGACCAATACTCATGATATCGAATGCAGTATCAAATGGTGAAAACAGTCTAAGCTATCAAATGAGATATCTTTAAAATTGTTATTTGTAATATTACGTTGAAGTAATATTTATCCTTATTTGTTTATCCTTCTAAGCTAAGATGAAGTGTTGATGTTTGATAGCTTCAGTCGAATAAACCTATATATAAATATATATGAGATATAATTTATATGTGTGTGTGCGCGCATGTGTGTGTTCTTTATATTGAGATATAAGGTCATTGTTAAAAACTCAAATGAGAAAAATTTAATATAATATACATACATACATACATGTGTGTGTGTGTGCGCGCGATTAAATTTGTTATTATTATTAATTATCTAATTAATGAATAGACATGTCCCATGAAGGGACATGTCTATTCATGGCCTATTCTCTCTATATATAAATCTAAAAGGATGTTGCATTTGGAACACACGTACCTAATAAGGCAATGCTTAATACATTTGCAGCAAATTTGGGAAATTTAACACTTCCAAAAGCAATTTCTCTAACAATAAAATGACATATGCAATTGATATTTTTGAGCTGCTTAAAAGAAGTCATTAATACCATTCACAAGTTTTTTTCATATGTTGATCACTTCTTTGTGGACTTTCACTATTTTTCTCTCTTTCTTTAGCTGGTGAGGCAAGAAGCAATTTAGGTAACAAATGGGTTTTCTCCATATGTTGATCACTTCTTTGTGGACTTTCACCATTTTTCTATCCCTTTCTTTAGCTGGTGAGGCAAGAAGCAATTTAGGTAACAATTTCCCATTTGTAATTTTAGTCATTTATGTAACCATTTATACCCTTGTTGTAGATGTTCAAAATAGATACTGAATCTGTTTCCTCTATTCCTAGCAATATACCTCTGAGTTCATTCACTAACACACATGAATAAAATACTAACATGCAAAGAACACTTGCCTTTCAGATCTGATTAGAACTATCATGTAATGAAATTCAAAAATTTGCATAATTGAAAATGGCATATAAAACAAAGCCGCTTCATTAAACTGTGATTTAAGTAACATTCAACCATCTGGGTATCCACCAAACTATTATGCAACACAAATCCACTAACCAGGCCTTCTTGAAAATAACATGCAATGGTAACCCTCTTTACAAACTTCTCCTAAACTAACATGCAATCATCTGGGTATTCACCAAACTGCCATGCAATTACATCTGACACACATGCAAGTACAAAATCTGACATGCAACTGAAAAACCTGGCAAGCAACTGAATATCTTGACATGCAACTAAAAATCCTTACAAGCTAGCAGGGTCATTGTGCTCTGATACCACTGAAATATCTTGAACTATGATATTGTTTCAAATTTGATTTGGATTTTCAATTTTTGCCGCGTATTGCTTCATTTCATTGCAAAATAACATGCAGACTAAACATGCAAAGGAAATAAGCGATTACAAACACAAATCTATTGATAATGATTTGATACAATACATGCATGGTTGTTACATCAAATATACTGTTGTAATGATTTGTTGGGTTTCTGTCCAACCTACGAATATCCAAGGGTTTTCGCCCTCAAATATGGCTGCTACTGTCAAACAGTGAAAAAATTATCAAGTAGCAAATCAACATATCATAATACTTCAAGAAGGAAACCCCTTAAAAATATTTCTAAACCACCTTTCGACCTCAAATCACAATATGTGATTCTTAATAAACAATTCCTTCCTCCAAAAAGTTCATCCTAGTACTAAAGGCTTAATAGATAAAATACAGCTAAGTTGCCAGTTCAGGTTCAGTTCCAAGTTCAAAATTCGAAGACTGATTCGCAAGTTCGTCAAAATTTCGGAAGGGGTTTGGGTTCGTTTGGGTTCGTTAGTGCAAAAATATGTAAAAATTATATATATACACATATTTATGAAGCATAAGTTAAAATTAGAATGTAGCATAGTAGCATAAACACATTTTAACAACAAAAAACACCATAGGCATAAACAGTTAAACTTGTAATCATAGTTATCATACTATCATATACTTCAATCAACTTCAACATCAAAGATTCAAAACATTATAAATATCAAGTTCAAGTACCATTGTTTCACATTCATTGTTCAACTAATGGAATGAAAATCAGAAAAACTATTAATATTCAAACTTTCCTAGCACAACCGTATGCTTACTCAAAAACTTATGTGCTCTTCCTTGAGACAAAATAACTTGTTTGGAAACATTAAATGACAATGAGAGGCCACCAAAAGCAATTCATAACAACTTTTAGGGTTGTCGACGCCACAAAAAATTTCGTTGCTGCCCAAAAAAGCACTTTTTTACTGTCCACGAGGCCGGCCCAGTTTGCTGCAGGTTTGAACTGTCCGAACTTTTTGGTGTTGGTTCGCCCGGGTTCAAATCCGATTGAACCCACAGGGCAAAAATCGTACCCTACCCAAACCAAGTCCGAACCAGACTAGAACCACAAACCGGTTCGAACTTTTCCTAGTGTGGAGGGGAGGTACCATGGTAACTTAGAAATAGTCATTTTTAATTTTGCCTTCCTAGTGAAGTTGCTTAATATTTTAATACCTTTTTAATTAAGTCACTTTATTACTTTATTTCATGACTTAAGAAACTTCATTTTTTATAGGTTAATTTTATAACCCAAAGTGACTTTTCCCTTATAATATTACTTTATGGGCTTAAAAAAAATTTATTTATTTCCCCATCAATTAATTATTGATAGTGTTAGCCTCTCTCATTCCTTATATCTATGAAGTAGCCTACCAAGATCACAAGAGAATAGACTAATCAACACCTGAATGATCACTGAGTAGAAGAGGACATTATACAAGAGACTCATACCTTGATCCTTGGTTGTCATCTCCAAGATACTTGCCTCCTTGGAGACACCACAAATTGGAGTGTCAACCAATGTCAAGTGACTCAAAATAAAGTGTCTTTACATCTCCTAGAAATTTCCATTGAAATTGAAAATTTCTTATGAAATTTTTCCTAGAAAAATAATATAAAAATTAAATAATATAGTTTATTTTCCTCGTATTCTAATAATTGGTTGACTAGAATTAAGAAAATTGAAAAATATATTAGGACTTACATTTTACTAATTTTACTAAAAAATGATTTTTATTTTACCAAATAATTTTCTTGCCATATCCCAATAAGGTACTGGCAAGAAAACGAACACTAGCCATCTTCCTATGTACAAAGTGTATAATTTTGTTCTTTGAGGCATGTGAAGCATGTCAAAGGAATAAAAAACCTCTACTTTCTCAAAAGGGCAGGTAAGGAATGACATATTATTCTTCCATCTAGTGTAGGAGTGAGGAGGCATTATCATATAACTAGTTAGGAAGACTTGAGGCAGCTTTGACCAAAAATATATGCTCCAAATGGTGATAAGAAATGCCTGTTTATAATGCATGGCAATCAAGAATTATTAAAAATCAATCTAACACCAATACTAGGGTACATCGGGACAGGGGGACATTGGGGCAAGTTTGTGGGATGGATTGAAAGATGGGGCAAAAGGGGCCCTCATTTTCAGGATGGCCAGGGGATGGCCAAGGGACGAGGCAGGGAGAGTGTTGTATAGCATACATATAGAACTTGAAATGCTTGTTATAAAATGATGTTTCAATAGAACATACCAAATTAAAATACTTGAACATAGCAAAATTATAGCATGAACTAGAACCAATGAACATTCAACATAGTAACATTCAAAAATCAAAAGTCAAATAGAAATCCAAGTTCCCATTCTAGTGACAACATGATTGCAAAATGCCCGAAGGTGAGGGTACTTGGGTACGTGAGTACCCGGTGTGGGGATGTCTTGGGGACGAGTATT
The DNA here is from genome assembly GCA_028749045.1 of Cupressus sempervirens. Taxonomy (NCBI): domain Eukaryota; kingdom Viridiplantae; phylum Streptophyta; class Pinopsida; order Cupressales; family Cupressaceae; genus Cupressus; species Cupressus sempervirens. Next base: position 635,705,762 of record CM053783.1, on the reverse strand, counting down.
CTGCGGTTTGTGAGGGGTTGTGAGTCCTCGTGTAACACTGTTAAAAATATAGCCATTGTTGTATTGTAATTATAGCCCCGAATAATCTCAGACTCCTTTTGGACTCTTGCTTTAGTGTACCCGCTCCTATGAGTTCAAGCTTATTTGGATCCTGTTCTATTTTACATTTCAAGACATCATATTCCACATTTAATCATTGTCAATCTAAAATTAGGACCAGATTTGACACCAAGGCTCTAATATCTTGATTCCTACAAAAGAAGGGCCTATTTTGTTAAGTTTGTAGAGCACCACTCCAATGATCAACATTGTTCCATCACAATTTTGACGGGATCAACTTGGCAGCCTTGACATTGTGGAATTCGGTCTCAACTTTTGCACTTGACCATTGCAAGTTGACCTAAATGTCAAAAAACCTAAGAACCCTATACAAAGGTATCATCTCCAATTCATTTGATCATCTTTTATCTTCTGAAATCCACAAGTTTCATTCAAGCACTCAATTCCTTCATTCAAGAGCACATTTGAGTAAAAGGAGCATTAAGCTGCAAGTTGTCTTCAAGTATATTTTCATGATTTATCATGTTATTGCACCAACACTTGTATTGCTTAATTGAAGAGCATTGCATAAACATCTTTGCCAATCCAATTGTATAATCCATGATTCCGAGAATCGCGGTGATTCACGCGATTCACACGATTCAGTGATTCGATTCAAGCCAAATGATTTTTTGTGAATCGGTGAATCGAATCAGCAAGAAAGGGTTTATGAAATAAGTAACACACTAAATTTCAAGGGTTTTTTTAATTTGCCGATTCATGGCCAATTCGATTCTGATTCATGGTCGATTCACGATTCCATTCAGCCTTGCCAATTCCGATCCCATTCTGATTCTTGTTAGTTTGGTATAATCTTTCAATTCAGATTTTTATTTCAGATTTGGCCTCTACCCAACCAGGAGTAAGCTCTCTTTTCTAATCAATCATAGATATAGTGGAGGTTAACACTTATCTGAGGTTTGGTATAGGCAAGCCCCAATACATCAAAACCATTTTCCTCTTTTGTGCATTTCCAGATTCAAATACAACTTCAAGACCAAGTTTGAAGGCATAGAAGAATAGAGTAGAATGAGAAATAGATTACCAAAAAATATTTAGCAGGAAAATCCTAGATTGTGGCATCTAGCTACATAGGCTTATTTTGACCTAAAATTTGGATGGAAAACAACTTGAAGGCTTCTAAAACTAGATCAAACACCTATTTGCACCAATAAACTTGTCTAGACCAGTATTACAGGACTCTAAAAGTCCTATCAAAGTCATGTAGAACAAAACTCTCAGAGTTCATGAACTCTCCTACTTAGAGAATCTTGTAGCCAGGACTCTTCCATGGCCAAGCCATAAAGTTAAAAATTAACATTACTTAATTTTTTAATGTTTTTTTTGGCATTTATAATTGCAGTGCAATATCGAGTTCCAGAAATTTGTAACAGTGATTCCCAATAAGGCAATCAATATGGAGTAGTAAAAGGTGTCTTGCATGTAGCAGGTATAAAACACAACAATTTGCCTATAAAGCAGATTAAAAAAAGGATTTCACCAAAAAAAATGCAAAAAAGCAATGTCATATCATAGACTGTAATCACAATGTCCTAGAACCGGGTATTAAAATTTTTAAACAGCACTATGAAATTTGAAAGCAATGCATTAAGGACAATATTTCTGAAATAACTTGCATAGTAGAAGAATATAATATGAATGTTTTTGTAAACACTTGATAACATTACGCCTTCGAGGGAGCAACCCTATAGTCCACTTCAAGGGAGGTAACACGAACAATCTTGAACATGAACACAATGCTCAACATGATGATAATAAATAAACTATACCATCTATAATTTTAGTTTAACTTATTTCCTCCAGAAATTCCCATTGATACTTTTGTGATCGATGTAAACTTGTGCAAGTGTACAAAGTAGCTTTTGTTTATCTCAATTATTGTACCGTTGATGTTAATTGACTAAATTATGCATGAAAAAAGCTTTAAATCCTTAAAAATCTTTGAATTTCTTAGGTTTTTTTATTTGTCGAGTCTGAGGCTTCTAACACTAGTCTAGACTATGGCACTTGACTTCATAGTCTTATTTTGGGCCCAAATTTCAAACACAAATTCCTCTTTGCACCTCATTTCTAGATATGTACTTCTAAGTCGACTTTTGTTTTGTATCTCATTGTTTATGCCGCTTATTGTTAATTTTACATCCCTTTTACCTTGTTCTTGCATTTTCACATTAAATCATTAGCTAGTCAACATTCAAAAGGAAATAATCAACCATAGAACCCAGCTCTACTAACGGGTTGAGGTTGGGCCTAATTGATTGTTACCCAATGAAAGAGTTTGGAAAGGATTCCTAGTTTACATTTTTTGGCTTGACCCTATTTTTCTACATTTCATCCATCTAAAGTTTTTTTTTTTTTAAATTAAAAAGAAACAGTTTCAAAGACATAAACACGAATCACCATCATTAAAAGCATTTTGAAACAAATAATTTAGAAGGACCAATTGTAAAGATATAATCAACAATCACAAAACTATCAAGCATCTGAAAACAATTAGCTAGAGAGTAAAGAAACTAATTGAGGTTCAAAGATGAGAAGCAACAACAATAAAATTGACAAAAGAAGCAATCCCTATCTCTTGATCCATCCTATATAGGGTTCTTCTTTTCTTTGACACACAATTTGGCTCATCAGCCTTGTTGCAATGCAAAACAATGTTATATAGACCAGGCGAAGTTCAAACCAGTTTGTAGTCCTGCTCTGATTTGCCAGTGGGTTTGACCACGGTTTGAAACTAGGTAGGCTAGTTCATCCAGGCTGAACCTAGGTCAAACCAGGGCAGACCTAGGTACACGAGCTGCGAACCACATACAGTTCCACAGAAAACATTCTATATTTAATGCGGAAAACAATTATTACAAAATTTGAATAAGATCTTTAACATTAGTAAACAAAATTTGCTGAAGTTCCGATATTTATCACATCAAATTAAATTAGCCCTCAAGATTTCTTCCACTCAAGATACTTTTATATCCAATTGCTGATAACGACCCCTGATCGATTAATTACCCTCTATATAGTGATAAATCATATTTTAAACATAAAACAATGTCGATAAGTAGGAGATGGATTCATGGATTCATATTTATTATTATGAAGATGGATTCATGTTGAATCTACTCATGAAACATGAGTCAATGAGTTTGACTCAAAATCACACAGTTAAATCCAGATAGCAATATCACAATAAAACAATGTCTTCAATAAGTGAAGGGAGTTGCAAGCTACTTCTACAAAAACTTTCAAGTAGGATGTCAATTATTCTTGTCCAGTAAAAAGTAATAAGCATTAGAGGACTTAAAAAGCAAGAATGTTGTTGGTGCAGCTGATCCCATTGGCATTGGCACTGTATGAATCAACTAATGCCTTTTATGAAGAAGAAGAAGATCATCATGAAGATTTAGATAATTCATTAGATGATTGGAACTTATGATAAAGTTTCAATTCTTGAAAGTCAAAACAATGATACTTGAACTCAATATTATTATTTTAATATGTTGATGTTGATATCATGCTAATTTTAGAAGTTTATAGTGTCTTTTGTTGATTCTGTCATACTATGTGGCATTCTAATCTTAATTCATAATTCTAGGCTACATACATATGTATCTATATACATGCATACATATATATAATTTTTACATACTTTTGTAATATCGAACCCAAACCCCATTCCAGAATTTTGCCATGCTAGCAAACCAGTCTTCGAACCTGAACCCAAACTAGCAACTTAGTTATATAGCAATCACAAAGTTCAAAATTTACCAAATTCTAGGTTGCAGCATGCAATTATAACTCAGCATTTTCATCTTTAAGTTTCATATATGAACCTTCACATAATGACAAAGGCATCCATTGTTAAATGTTTGTCCTTGATGCAAATTTGTGTTAAAATATTAGAGTCAGTTTATTAATGTCAAGGTGGCAATATGCAGTGGCAGTTTGAAAGAGTCAATGGACTTGTTTAATTTTATTGACATTTTTGACACCAGACATAATATTGTGATCTTTGACAACTGAGATAATGTTGTGGTTATTTGTTTCATTTAATACTTCTACCTCACAATAACTGTGAGTTTGAACTTGGGTTAGAACAATGCTTTTGAAACATGGCTATCATAAAGCCACTTGGCAAAGATGTATGGTGGATGTCAAATATCATTAAAATTGGTTAAGGGCATTCTTGAAAAGAATGCGCATTTTTGGAGTATCCTAATTTTGAAAGATAACTGTCTATTCTTTTGTACCATGCCCTGAGGGCTTGTTTTAGACCATATAGTGCTTTCTTCAATTTACATAAATAGGAATTTTTGTCATGGGTGACAAATCCTTCTGGTTATTGTATCTATACTTCTTCAATTACACCGTTTAGAAATGTAGTTTTACTGTCCATTTGGTGTATCTTCCACCCTTTGAATGCTGCAATGGCTATGATAGTTCTAACAGATGTGTAACGAGCAACTGGAGCAAAGGTTTCTTCATAATCTAGTCCTTCCTTTTGTGAAAATCCACAAGCTATAAATCTGGGTTGGAGTTTTTCAATACTACCATCTGGTGCATGTTTGATTTTGAATAACCACTTGGAGGAGACCACCAATTTATCTTTAGGTCTGATACATCATTTATTTATATGGATTGATATTCTTCAATCATTGCATCTTACCAAGGTTGACATGATAATGCTTCTTCAACACTTGAAGGTTCTGTTTTTATGAGTTCAAATACTAGTGCAACATAGCATGTGGCTTCTTATTCTTTTGTTTTCTCTAAAGACTTCATCAGGTTCTACTTGATTTTCCTCGATCATCTTTCTTGCCCAAAGTGGACTCTTTTTATTGTTAGGATTTTCAATGTTTCCTCTGATAGGGCAAGGTGGTCCATTTCCTTCAAAACTATTCTCCCTTTGATTCTCATCTATGGGATACTCATCTAATTCGCTAGTTGATTCTGTGTTTGATTCGTCAATGTTTTTAGAGAGGTTAAAGACAACGTCTTTTCAAATTTTACATCTCTACTAATTTCAATGGTTCTCTACCCAGGGACATAAACTCTATAGCCTTTGAAAGATTCATTGTATCTACAAATATACCTTTCTTTCCAGATGGTTCTAGTTTAGTTCTCTTTTCTTTGGGAATGTGAATATATACAGGACATCCAAATGTTCTTAAATGACTTAAGTCTTGTTTATTTATAGTAAACTTCTTTAGGAGTTATGTTCTCTAAGATTGAGTGAGGACATCTATTTTGAATGTAAACTGCGATGTTGGAAGCTTCAGCCCAAAATGATATGTAAATATTTTGGTCATGCATCATGGTTTTGGCTGATTCTATGATAGATCTATTGTTCCTTTCTACAACTTCATTTTGTTGAGGATTATATGACATAGAAAACTCCCTATTAATCCCAACAAAGGTGCAAAATTCTTTGAAGTTTTCATAAATGAATTCACCCCCATTATCAGATCTTAGGGTTCTGATTTTCTTCCCAAATTGATTTTCAACTAGAGCCTTGAATTCTTTGAATTTAGATAATACTTCACTTGACTCCTTAATTTTTAAGAAGTAAATCCAAGTTTTCTAGAGAAATCATCTATGAAAATTGCATAGTAAAGACACCCATTTAGAGAAGGGACTGACATAGGACCACACATGTTAGTATGAATAAGTTCAAGTATTGTTTTGGATTTATGTTCACTTTTGGGAAAAGATCCTTTGGTGTTTCTTCCTAAGGCGCATCCTTTACTTATTCCAGCATGATCAGCTTTGAGGCTAGGTAAGCCTATTACAATTTTTCTATAGATGGCAAGGCATGAAAATGAAGATGGCCTAGCCTTCTATGCCTGATTTCATTAGATTTTGTAATTTCATGATTCAAGACTAGATTTTGATGGTTACAAAGATTACACAGGCTTCCATCTCTAAGTCCAATGGTGATAGCATTCTTGATGTTGGAGTTCTTGGGCTAGGATAAAACTTTATCTTCTTGAAATGCAATGCGATACCCTTGATTTACAAAGCCAGATATTGAAACTAAGTTTCTTTTTATGTCAAGTACAAATAATTTTTATGTTAGGTACAAATAATACATTCTTTAGCTGAATAGTGATTCTTGTTTTTAGTTCTATAGAACGAGATCCAATTCCTTTTACTGGATATGTAGAATTATCCACAATAGTTACTTTTTTAGAGTAATCTTCAAATATTTTGAATTTGTCTAAAAATCCTGTTATATGACGAGATGCCCCACTGTCTATTATCCATGTATTTTTGTTGGAGTTTAGTTCACTTGAGAGGGCTAAATAGAATGCTAAATTTTCATCCTTGACTTTTGCTAGTGCAGCTTGAATTTTCTTTCGTTCTGGGCAGACTTTGTAAGTGTGACCAAATTTATCACATTTGTAACAATGTACTTTGGACCAATCTCTTTTCTTGTATGATTGGTTTCATTTTCCTCTTTTCCACTTGAATTGACCCTTCTTTCCCTTGTTGTTCGAATTAGTTTGCAGAGCTTGAATTTCTCCCTCTTGATATGTACTGATTCCTCTTGAGATTAGTCTCAACTCCTCGAGTGCATTCATCTTTTACTTGCTCAAAATTTGGTAGTTCAAGTTGAGAGCTCAATCCACCGATAAAGGTTTCCCAAGATAAAGGTAAACCTTTTAGAGCAATTAAGTACAGTTCTTTATTATCGACTTGATTTCCAATGATGGCAAGTTGATCTTTTAATTCTGCAATTCTTAAAAAATATGATGTAATAGACTCTCCATTGTTCATTTTGATGTATAGAAGTTGTTGCTTCAATGTTAGCAGTCTATTGGTATTATTAATTTCGAATGTATTTTTAACAGTGGTGAACATCTCATATGCTGTTTCGAGACTTGATAATGATGGGAGTATATGATCTTTGATGCAATCTATAATAATCTTCATAGCTTTATTATTATGTCTTCTCCAAGTCGTTTTGTCAGGATCACTTTCAGGTGTTTGACTTATTTTCTTCTATGTATCCTTCTCATTCCATTTCTCGAAGGATAATCATTATTCATGTTTTCCATGATGCAAAGTTGGAGGCACCTTAAGTCTATCTTCTAGTCTTACAAGATTCACCATAGTTGCCAATTTGAGATAATTTAATGAATCTGAGATGTAATTGAACTGAATGTTTTAGTCTATCAGTTAGGCTCTGATACCATGTGAAAGTAATTAGGACCTCTGATAGAATAAACTATGTATATCAGATTTACTATCAATACTTAGTAGTATGTCAGATATGATCAGAATAATAAATGTCTGATTTAATATCAGACTTAAATCTGTATATAGACTGATAACAACAAACTTAGAAATCTTCCAAATTAAGGTCTGATCGCTGCTGCGGATACTTGAGATTGTGTTTTTGTTATTTCACTTTCTCCCAGAAGCGTCAGCCTTTTCATATGAGAGAATAAGTTAAGTTCTCGTAAAGACATAACTCTACGTGGCCTATGGCCACGCTATGACCACGTAGGGTCATGTCCCTATGTGGATGTAATCCATATTTCTTATAACTAAACACACGTAGTTAATCCTTAGTTAGTGGTTGCAGACTACATACTGCTACTTGATCGCAGATAACATGCTGCCCGATAACTTTAAGGAAATATGATTTGATTATTATTATGAATATATATATATATATATATATATATATATATAATGATGATAATAGGTAATAGATATATATTATATATAAACATTTGATTGTGTGTATATATATATATATATATATATTACCAATTCATAATCTGTTATGTGCTTCAATTCGACTGAAGCTATACTTTAACACTTGGTACAATATGAAAGGCAATATTTTATATGAGCAAGCTACAAGTTACAGTATTATCACATTGACATATCCAAATGGTGGTTATACAAGATATGGAAGTCTTCCGATGTTATGTTGACTGATTCATTAATGGTTACACAGGTTCATTGATCTGTTAAAGATTTGATAATCATTGCTTAAAGGAGTCATCATATCATTAGCAAGTAGTCTTGTCTCACCATTTTGCCTGAAAAGTCACTATGGATAAAAATAGCTCATACTATTATATGGTTCAATCTTTGTCTCATTAATATATGACTATGAACAGTAGTGGCAAAATGAAACTGAATTATGTGAAGATAGTGTTAACTTTGAGACAAAGGATAAAGAGCATATTTAATGGAGATAGATCATATAATTGAAAATGATTGGCATTTCAGATCATCCATACATAAGGTCTAAGACTTTATATGAAATATTGCATTGCGAGTCTGATCTTGAACTATGTGTAAAACAATGTCCGTAGAATAACACAAACCAATGTACACAAATTATGCCAGAAGTTCTTCTTAGAAAAAGTAGTATAATGTGATTAGAAGATAATCAGAAGAAAATTCAGTTTAGCTCCAGTTCTGATTATGGTATGTATTCAACATTGATTTTCAGCATTAGGACAACTCTGTGGCAGATGTATATAACATTTTTTTCCAAAACTTTATGATGTTATTGTTGACATATATTATCATATTGATCCAAAGGCATATGTGCATCGGTTATTGTTGCTTTAGGTGTTGGTACACTGATTCCTGCTATCACATATATTGTTGATGGATTTGACTCTTAGTACATGATATTTGATGGGCAGACAGGTTTATGCTGACAATTATATGGTTCCATGTGCTTATGTACTTTACTTTTGATTGGCACTAGATGTTTTGGTGATAGGATTGACAGATATTCTTCTGGTTGATTCACTATTTTGTGGTTTTGATACTCATATGGTGCTTACATTTTTGCATGTGATCACATTGATCCATGTATCAATTATCACTTACTTGTGGTTGATGTTCATAATGCTCTTCAAGCACTCAACTCACATTCTTTATGAGAGAGTCCTACTGGCTATTTTCTCTATCCTACAACATTGGTTCCAAAAGAGTGATTATCTTGGATATCATTGGGACACAGTGATTACTTTGGTTGTTCACAGATTATGGTTGCGGTAATCACCTTGACTTCAGACTTTGATATTCAGTCAACATTTTTTGTATAATTAGTTGGGAGTCATCTTTCTTGCCTGATTTGAAATTTCAGTATTCAAAATGGGGAAGCTAGATTTCATTGTCCTATCTAGGTTCTTAATCCTAGATTTAGATTCTCTTAAAGTGGTTATGTAGTGAACTTGGTTACATGTTGGTTATAACAGTGCATTATGATGATATTGCCCCTGTTCATCTCAGTTTTTTATTCTATGGTGCTATTTGTCAATGACGGTTCACAATCTGCTGCTGTTAAATCGTTTCTCACTAATCATTCTTGTTGATTTTCCTTGATGCAAAATAGGGGAGAAAAGAATTTGCATTGCTTTGCTATTTGAATCAGTTTCCAAATCAGATCAGTGATTCAGTTTCAGTTTCAGTTTCAGTTGTGTGTTCAGTGGTCTTAGTTGTTTCAGTGGATATCAGTGTGTTTAGTGATCAGTGGATTGACAATGCTATTCTTGGTTACAGGTTTTGACAGTGCATTGATGGTTTTTAACAGTGCTATATGGTTACATGTTATATCAGAATGTACAGGTACAGGTAGTAATGCACAGGTGTACTTGGCATTTCATAGTATTTCCGTTATACATGGTTGGCAATTCATTTATACATCATAATTCACTATTTTCAATGTAAATGAATGTTTATGTTTATCATGTATGCAAATACATATATGTTCAAATCATTTTTATATACTTATTTGGATGTGTGATTATCAGTTCTGAAACATCCATTTATATTTGCTCATTTTGTGATGTATGAATTAAAGCAAATGATTTTGCCGTCAAGGACAATGGGGGAGTTTGTTAAATGTTTGTCCTTGATGCAAATTTGTGTTAAAATAATACACAATCAGTTTATTAATGTCAAGGTGGCAACATGCAGTGGAAGTTTGAAAAAGTCAACTGACTTGTTTTATTTTATTGACATCTTTTACACCAGACAAAATATTGTGATCTTTGACAACTGAAATAATGTTGTGGTTATTTGTTTCATTTAATACTTCTACCTCATAATAACTGTGAGTTTGAACTTGGGTTAGAAGTTTAAACTTGGGATAGAACAATGCTTTTGAAACATGACCATCACAAAGCCACCTGGCAAAGATGTATGGTGGATGTCAAATATCATTAAAATTGGTTAAGGGCATTCTTGAAAAGAATGCGTAAACGATGTTTTTGATGTTTTTATTCTGTTTCTTCAAATCCATACTGATGCCACCATGAATATGAGCTTGTAAATCTTTGAAGTTTTCTGATGCAGAACATATTATGGGTTTTTCGTATGTACATCAATAAGACGGTCTGATTCTAATGATGCCATTTTTGCAGCAGTTTGGTTAAGTTTTTCTTGTGACAAATTTTCACAGAAGTTTTGTTTGTTTCTCATATTCTACGGCTGCTTCATATCACAGTCCTAATGCAAGATAAATTTTCTTGTGTTTGTGAAATTTGTGTTGGCTTGAGTAAAACTTCTGAAGAAAGTGAAAAGCTTCATCAAAGAGAGGGTTGTTCTTTTAATCTACTAAATGACAACATTAACAGAGGTATTTGTGTTTCTTCATACATATCAGGTATGCACAAGGTTTCTTTTCTAATACAAGCTGCAGGAAAAATATGTCTTTTCGTATTTTTGGACAAAAAGGAATTTCACCTGTGAGTTTGAAAGAAGGTTTGAGAAAAGTGAAAAGTTCTTTACAATCTTTAAAATGAATTAGAAAGAAAATTCCTTTTTGTTCTCAACCAAAATGTGAAGATGTCTTCATCGTCTCTATTGAAAGATTTGAAAGAGTTTTCAGTTTTGGATTTATGATACAATCATTCTTATTGAAACAGAGCATAAAGTTTGTTTTAAAATGTGATAAAAACATGAAACAAATTTGACAGTTTAAAAAGATCGTTTTATAACTAGTAAAAGAAAGTTTTCTTTTATAACTGTCAATACTTATGAAGAAAGGAAATTGATGAAAAAGTTGAAGGCATAAAAGTTCGTTTTTTAAGAGCTGAAATTATGCAAGACACATTGCGAAATCTTGTGTCAATTTATATGAAAAACAGGTGCTTGGTTTACCTAAAACTGTATGGACAAAATGAACAGTTGCAGTTGACAGGTTCTTGACATTCAGTTTCTCAATCTGAAATATGCAAAATCATTGCAGAATTGATAATGGCTTATGTTTTGTTCATTACCTGAACAGAGGTTTGTTTCTACGGTTCAGTTTTTTTATAACAACCGTACTTGACATTTTTCTGGACTTACAGTTGAACTGATCAATTATTCAAACCTATAACAGTTACAAGTTGATGTAACTGTACATGAGCAGTGATTGTAATAACCTAAAATACATCACTATATGAGGGAGCATGAGTGTGTGTCAAATAGAGAAGAGATGAAATAGTGAAAGGCACATTTGTACTTTCTGGTATACAGAGTATGTGTTCTGATTTGAAAGGAAAATAACAAGGTTATCTATTTGTAGGTGTATGAATTCTTAAGCATGCATTTATGTATATGTAATCTGTGAAAGATACATTGTAAAAAGGAAGAGTTGTAGCTCCTTTGCGGTTGTAGCTGCAGAATGATGTAAAGGGTTGAAGCCCTAAGCAGTTGAAGCTGCTATTGTAAAGTGAAAAGTTGTTGCTCAATAAAGATGACAGGTTTCAACGGAGTGGTTTTTTCCCTATGAGAAAACCATATGGTTTTGAGGGTTTCCCACTCAGCACAAGATTTATGTGTTATGTGATTCTTCCTTTTGACTCATGTGCCATCATATCATGATGTTCTACTTATTTATGCGCCTCTAATACTTTCAGATAGTTTTAAAATTACACGTTCAAACAGACTGTCATGTTGTATCAGCACATGTTTTGCATCATCATCTTCCTATATTGTATTTCAAGTACATTCACTATTCAAAATTGCTTAGTGTAAGTTGTTCTAAGTTTGGTCATGATGGATTGGATGATTACCTTCATTTTTAGTCAAGTAGTATATATGCGTAAACAATTCATCATTCCTTGTTTGTGGAACACAGCAGTTTCTAAAGTTGTAAAGTCTTACGTTTGAAATTAATTTACTCGCTCTGATTCACCCCCCAACACACACGCCCCCCCCCCAAAGTAAATCCACTTACAACATCCATGACATCACATTTGATTGACTGTCATCAGCACATAAGAAAATTTTAAAGGTCCATAATGACAATGGTTTCTGGAGATGCCAGTGACTGTCCGTCAAATTTCTAAGCCCCATAAACTATTAAACTTTGACAGAGTTGGGGCCTGGACTTATGGTAATATTCATTGAAAAAGATTAAAAAATTGCAAGTGTATCTACTATCAAGCTATCACATTCTGTTTCAGAAGGCTTGTATATTTATTCTATTTATCGACTGTAGTTTTTAAGCATTTGCTGCTCCGTCCTACGTTGTACTAATCATCTCATAAGCAGTTGAGCAAGTCTTACATACTGATGTGCATTAATATCATAATGAACATTTTTCTTACAAGCAATAACAGTAAAGAAAATCCTGGAATACATTTTTAATTCCCTTAAAGTAAGCATGTGCTTTGACATGCTAACGACAAAATAGATAATGAGAATGTGTACCCAAATAAAAATAGACAGAAAGGAACCTCACCATTTGATTCATATGGTGCTGGAAAGAACTGCCGATAACATAGTGTTGCAACAACCATGCCTGAGAAGCAAGTGATTTCAAAGAATATATATTATATAATGCAAGGTTTGGAAAAAAAATGTCTAAGAATACATGACAAATAAATTATATGATGGCCAAGACAAAGAATGCCAACCTAAAAGACCTCCTGCAAACACATCTTGCCAGTGATGCCAGTAATCATCTACTCTTGACACACCAACCAGGGCAGCTGCTAATAGTGGAAGGAAAATGATGCAGAGTTTGGAGGCATGACCTTTTCTGTCAAACAAATTAATTTTTCCAGCAAGGTACCATGATAAAAATCCTAAACCTGCAAATGACCCTGCAATATGAAATAAAATGCCAAGAAATATTAAATTGGTGTATTTAACAAGAAATCCAAAAGCAGAACCAAATTTTACAAAGAAATCACCCAGTTAACTCCAGGAAAGTATCCCATGTTTTCACAATGAATCTATTAAGCAAGAACGCACTTTAAGTAGTACTTTCAAACTAAACACCATGAGGAAACAGCAAATGTAAAAAAAAGAAATTAATTAATTACAAAATCAGTAGCCGAAGCATACTAAAAATTTAATTTTCACCCATTTAACTCTAGGAAAGAACTTATAGTTTCAAATAATGATTCCAAAAGCAAGACAGGATTTGAAGTAGCAGTTTCAAACTACAATAATTCATACAGAAAAAATGGAATGTGTTATATTTATATTCTTCTAATTAGAACAATTCAATTTATGTGTTTAAATTGAGGAAACTGTTTCAACATCAAGATATTGGATAACAGAATAGTTCTCACAGAATTTAAATGCGAATATTATTCCTCCAGTAGCTTCAATGTGTTTTCACAGTCTACCATTAAAATTAGATTAAACAGTATAGCAAGCCCCTTGTAAACACAAGCGAAACAAACTAAATAACAATATCAGAACTTAATACACTTTTCGTTTCTGTGTTCATGATTTTGGGGTGGTCCTCTGGGGGTCATTTTGCTTTGTCCAATCCTCGATAGATTTTATTACAATGGACTCAGAGCGAATCCTAAGATACTGGATGCATGCTAATGTATTGAATTTTCTGGGAAAGATTAAGAAAGCGCAAACTCAACAACATAAAATGCAACAATTATGTGACACAGAAGGAACACAATATTTACATGGAAACCCTTGCGGGAAAAAACATGACAAAATACTGCCTATATATAAAATCTTCTTACAACTTAGTGGGCACCAATCCATACGAGACACCAATTACCTCAGTTTGTTGGCACCAACACCCACAGCTACCAACCAACTTACCAAGAGATACCAATCTCTACTAGAAATAATAGGTACCAGCCACTCAAAATTCTGCAAGAAGTCTATTTACAAATCTACTACAATATCACCCATAAATCTGCTATAATGTTTTCCTTTAAATTCAATCAAACACTTCTCACAATCCTTCACAAAATCTGCAAATATATTCCTTAAGATCTGTTCTTCATATACTTGTATCTGCTGGTGTATTAATGATATAACTCTTGTTCAAAGCACGCAGTTTATCTCTCAAGCAATGCTCTTTTTATATCTTCGAAAAATATACAGTTTCATTTAGCAACATATTTTTCCACATTTAAAAATAGACAACCTTGTTGTAAACTTCTAACCAACCCAATCTAATCAAATATCTTCATTGGGATATATCATTCAAGCTTGTGTGTTGTTCAAGTGGGATCTATCATTAGCTCATCAAATCACACCATCCTCACTTTTTTCTGAAGATATTTCATTTCTCATATCGAGAATGTTATGTTCACTATGAATCAATTAATCATTGTATGGTTCATTCCACATGCTACTGACATCTGCTAATTAATAAATCTGATTTATACATGGCACGTCTGTTAAATTCTCTCTCTCTCTCTCTCTCTCTCTCTCTCTCTCTCTCTACCCTCAAGTGTTGTCTCTCTTTGAGTAATTCCTAACTCTCTCTCTCTCTCTCTCTCTCTCTCTCTCTCTCTCTCTCTCTCTCTCTCTACCCTCAAGTGTTGTCTCTCTTTGAGTAATTCCTCTCTCTCTCTCTCTCTCTCTCTCTCTCTCTTCCATATGATATAATATAATCTTTTAATCTCCCCACACACACTTCTCCCATTTTATTAACACCCTCTATATCTACCTATCTTCATGCCTCTTCATGATTAGAGACATCTCTTTGAGTAGAGATGTGACCTTATCATAAGGCATCACTTTTTTTAACAAATTATTTATATTGATTGCCCTTTTTAAAAAATGCTTCTATTTTTTGTCAAATCAGTCTGATTATATATCTTCTTAAATTCAAATAATCTTCATTGCTAGACTCGTTTTATTTTCGATTCATCTTCTATAAATACCATTGCATGGTCTTACGAAGAGAGGTGTCTTATTCAAGGGAGACATCCTTTGTTAATTAATGCTGCCTTTAAAGTTAAAAGGTCACTCCATTAATAAGATTGCTCCTCTATATCACTGAAAGAACTCGGGCGATAATATCTATATTAACTTGGCCAATTGTGTGCCAAACAAAAGGTGGTCCACCCAGAAATGGAATAAGCATCAAAATCATTAAACATTGTTCAACCTTCTATCTTATATAGTCCCAAGTTCATCATATCTTTCATTTTATAATAAGTATTCTTATCATTTTTTGACTTTGCCGATATCACTAACATCCCCGTTTTGTATCCCTCTCTATTATTTA
Organism: Cupressus sempervirens; assembly: GCA_028749045.1. Lineage (NCBI taxonomy): Eukaryota > Viridiplantae > Streptophyta > Pinopsida > Cupressales > Cupressaceae > Cupressus > Cupressus sempervirens. The sequence goes on along the minus strand of CM053783.1, from coordinate 635,690,176 downwards.
CTTCAAACTGCCATCACTAATAGAAAGTCAGCTATAGCTACAACCACATTGTTCAACGATATATAACTTCCGAAGGATTAATAATATTGCCAAATGACTTGAATATTTTATGGCTATGTCTATCATGCACATTGGATGCAAATATACTTGTGCTTTTGATTTCTAGCATTACCATAAAAGTTATCCAAAAGTATTCTCCAATAAGGATTGACTACAATTTCCCTCAAAGTATTTTGTTTAATATTAATGACAATCAATTTGAACATCGTGGACCAAAGAATGGACCAAAAGATATTCAAAAAGCTATTGCCCTTGTTGAAATACAAATTTCAATCACATTCTAAAAGATATCATCGATGCTCTCTAAGGAGAAGCTCTTCCTAAGGGTGTCCAATACATAGTTGAAAAACTAAACAACTTATCGCCAAGGTCCAAAAAGGGCAAAAAACCAGATACTACTCGACAACTTATTGGCAAAAAAATTAGCAACTTAAAAAAACGCTTAAATTTAACTAGAAATACATTTTTTGCAAAATTCAACAAGGAGATGAATCTAATTAGTCGGTAAATGAGTAAACAAAAGAAGAAAGCTAAGTCTTCATATATTTAAATATAACTGGGATTCAGAATGGCACCCCCATGTGGAATGTTGACGGCTAGCAACCTGATAGTCTAAAGCATAATTAAAATAGCAAATTATCTTTCTAAAACTATAAGTAAATACAACATCAAAATAGTCTACATCTTCCTCTTCACCTTCCCTGCAACTCCAGTAAAAACTACATGAGGGGTAGGAGATCTAGTCCTAGAACTTTGATGTTGTTGTGCCTCCTCCCTCTGCACAGCTGGTTGTGACTCGATCTCCATCCTAAATGTAGCTAGTGTTGGCTCTGGCATTGACTCCTCATTGTCCTCCACCTCCTCATCCTCCTCAATGTCATCCAATCTCATTGAGAATCCACCCTCCTTTGTAGCTACCTCTTCAAATTGTAGATCTCATCCTCTATAAATAATGCAAGTTGCTTCTATGATGTCCAATCACAATAAGAATCAATGCCATCCAAACCAAGTGGACCAATTGGTGTTTTCTCTACCTTCATTGTGTGCAGCTAAAGGTTATATTGCACAAATAGAAAGTCATTGAGGTGTTTCCGCACAAATTAGTTCTCTTCTTCATGTAGATGGCCTTGAACAAGCTCCAATTGTACTCACAACTAAATGAACTACAAGGCTAGCATAAAAGTCAGAGGCCAAGTCTTTGCAAATTTGGGACATTTCCACCCCCAATTTTGCTGCCAAGCATCTACGAAATAAAATATCAAAGAATTAGAAAGCAATGTGAAAAATATTTTAATTTTCATCTACTTATCATGCATCTAAAAGACTCCAAAACTCCAAATATTATGCCAAGAGTTAATAGTGTTTCTTCCTCCTTTTGCCATGCCTGAAGAAATTAGTTTGCCTCTTGCATTCTCGTACAACTCGGAATAAATGAGGTCTCTCACCTCAACCTCAAGTATCATCCTTTGTATACATCTACTGAAGCCCTTCTTGACCTCTCATTCAGAATCCGAGTAGGGTAATGCAAATACAAAACAACAATTCAGGAAGTACCTGCAACATGAATGAGTTGGAAGAGTAATATTTCCACCTATTAATAATTTGTCATATGGGGTCGAATTTGAGGTTGTCCACCTTGTAAAATATTTCAATAGCCTCCTTGGCCCTATCCATAGCCTCATAGAGATATCCCATTGGGGTTTAATGCCCATCAATCAAGTGGAGAACTCTAAACAAGGGCTCTATCACCTACAATTGAGAAGTACAAAAAAATTGATCATTAAAGTTACAAATTATAAATGAAAGACTTGAATACACAAAAATTAAATATTCAATACTTTCACCATCAAGCTTCTTCAAATAACTTGAGTGTAACCATGCTCAACTCCCAAAGATTAAAGAAGTAAGAATACCTTTGCAACATTAAGAAAATCAGTGCAAACCTTGTGACTCCTACTCTTACCAACTCCATCCCTTGGGTGCATTCTCTCATCGAGCAAAGAACCCAAGGGCGATTGTAGATGTATTTTTTATTTTTCTTGCATCTTCTACAACCGGTCTCACCCAATATAGTTTTTTTTTGTCCTACAAAAGAAGGCCAAGGACATACGTTGCACAAGGAGTCTAAAAAAGTGTACTATCTTTGTCTTCGAGGATCCTATCCATTGCCTTATGTGACTGCATTATCGGTTATGATTTGCATCACATTCCCACCTCCATTATAACTTGCTCTAACTTTAGAGCCAAAGTTTCAATAGTTTGCACCTTGTTAGAGGCTCCACGGATTTCCTTCTGAGAAACCAAAAAATTAATGGTCTGATTTTTGGTATTCGTACATCCATCCACCACTTCTTTTGCCCTAGAAATTGCATGTGTGAGCAACCTACAAGTATGAAACAAAATTAACATTGTTTTAAGCACACAATTTTGATTTAAAAAATAACTTATATTAAACAAAAAATAAGTAACTGTCATAGATATAAAGGATCGTAAATTTAGTCTACACTCTAAAAATCAGCATTTAACATAAGCTATCGAGATTCAAAACTAACTTAAAACATTTTTAAACTAAAACAAGTGAACCAACCTCCCATCGAAGTTTGCAGGAGGTGTCTTGTAGCCGTTCCATGCTAGTCATTTTGCTAACCAACTTTAGCCAATATGGACTTTCTCTAACATTGAAAGGAATGTTGTTTAAGTACAAAAAGTCGGCACAAGCAATGTCCACCTGCCAATGCACATCCCTCTTCCACCTAATTCATTCCAATGATGGTTTATTTTTGTGCACAAAAAATCTATCTATAGAAGACAACTGTTGTGTTGATGGTGATGTTGTACTAGAAGAAGCAAAAAGTGATAGCCCAAGGGATGTTAGATTTGTAGATAAGTGTACCCAAAGAGAACCCGCTATGCCCTCAAGTGTTGTTTCTTCTTCATCAAAGTTGAGTGAAAGACTTTGTGATTCAATAATGCCCACCCTCATGACTAGTTTTGCCTTTTCAATTCGCAATATTTTCTCTTCTTGGCCAGTAAACAAGGCATTCATTTCTCTTTTCATTTATTTTGTGATCTTCTCACAAAACCTCGTTGCATGCTTTGTGCTGTCGACAAGGTGGTAGTTCAAGCAGTATATGCCTCTATTAATTAGTTTCTTATACTCAATACAAATTACCAAATTAGGTTTCCGTCCTTCAAAGGCATACTTCCAAGCTATATCTCTAGCCCCTTTAGGATGTGTCCCTGCATATCTAGAGGGGCATGCATCTATTGAGTGAAATATCCCAAACCGGATATTTACTCGTTCTTACCCAGCATACATTCAGAACTTAAAAATATGCAAATGTAATACGATGCAACAAAAAAACCAGAAGATTCTCCACAAGATAATAACCCATTCTTTCCAAAATAATATTCAAAATACCAACGTATGAAAATACATTACATACGAACAAAATCAAACCAGTAAACTCTCATTAAATTCCTTCAAACATGTTATTGCATTATACAACAGCAATACAATAACCAGAGTTCAAAAATCCAATCCTAAATACAACAGCTTTACAGTCAAATTGGAAAACTTAAGAAAAGACCCTGTAAGCACATGTGAGACACCTGATGTGACGTCTCCAAGGACAATGGGTTTGCGTCTACTATCTGCCGACACAAAGGGCTACGTCATCATACTAGCTGAAAGTTGAAGCTTTCCAAATACTCTTGCAAGAGAGAAATGGAAATCTGAATAATAAATCAAGCATATCCAAATGAAAAAGTCTCTTCTCCTTTTATCCCCATAACTGTGACTCTTGGACTTCCCTCCTGGCTGTTCGTCTTATCTCCCCTTGTCCTTTTTGCCCACTTTATAACATTAAATTGACCTTTTATATTTTGAGTCCACGCTCTCCAAGTCAATTTTAATAGTATATATAATACGCCTTTAACATTTCTAATGTCCCAGAAAGGGGGACATTACAAATCTCCCCTCCTTAAAATTGCTTGTCCTCAAGCAATCAGTACCAAGATCCCATACAAATCTGCAGGCAGCCCTAAAGCCCAATCAAAAAACAATTCCAGCCACACTACGAAGCAAGGTGTCACTTTGCAACCCATCCATCAACCGGATTCCTAGATCCCATATAAATCTATAAGATTCCACTGTACCTGTAGACTGTACAACTTTGACTATCCTCGAATCTGGTCTCAAACTGAGTAGAATTATAACCAACCCCTCAATAAGCCATAGATGTATATTGTCAACACCCGGATCCCAAACCCTGTTGTCATAACCAGCCAATATGATAAGGTAGCAATGTATTGATGAACTATGCATAACCCATAAATAGATGATGTAATAAACAAGCCGCTCAAAAACTGAAAGTAACACCCTGGGCGCATCAAATATCGTACTACCATCATCAAACTAGAGAACCTCTAGGTACATAGGTACTATGAATAAGAATGAAGCTGAAAACCCGTTCCTTGAGATTAAAACATAACTCCCATCAATACTCCACCAAAATCTATCCAAAGGCTGATGAATGTAATCCAACCAACTCTTGTATGGTGTGAAATCGGGAATCCTACTAGGAATGATCCAATAACGAAAAACCGTAGTCAATTCACCACTTCCATCCTGTGACCCATATTCATTGCTAGGAATCGTATCAAGATTCCATATCCTGAAATCAAAATCATCTTCTTCATAATAATCAAAAGGAGAGTCCTCGTTTATCTCAAAAAAGGGATTATCGGAAATCCAATCAGCATCTACTTCAAACACGAGGTTGTCGATAAGTTGAATGTGATCTAAAACTTTGGTGCTTGGTCTTTTGGTACAACTGTCCAAGTCATAAGTTTGTTGAACACTATCAAGCTCAACAATGACTTCTTTGAAAAACTCTTGCCTCACCTTACCCTCATGTTCCTGAGAGTGATTCGTGACCCCGATCTGATTTTCTGCTTCCTGAAGAGAAAATCGAGTTTCATCCAATGCCTCTTGAGTATACTTAAGCTCCCTATTGAGCTCCATAATCCCATTCCTTTCCTTTTTCAGCTGATCAACATGTATTTCAGCAACCTTAAGAATGTTATCCCTGTCGAAAATCAAATATAAATAATCTGATTTCATAGTTTCAAGAGTTGTTTTGATCACTTACAAATCAGAAACAAGCCAATCTGCTTCCACTCCCTTTTGAACCTTTCTATAGAGATCTTCCACCATCTTGTGAGTGTTGTGATAACGTACCAACAATGCCACAACCATGTCATTACTAACCTTCAACTGATTCTTTAAGGTATGCATTTCATTATTGTCCTTTTGAAGCAGTTTATCGTCTTGCAGTGTCATCTTAGATTGGTCCTCTAAGTTCATGTCATGGGTATAGGAAATATATGGTTCATCATTCAGGGATTCCAATCTACAATTACCTTGTGGGCAACCGATCTCATCAACCTGCTTGTCAAAGCTAACCTCCAAATTAGCAACATAGAAACTTGCTCCCTGTGTAACATCTTCCACGTGATCACAAGGAGGCTGCAAATCAATAGTAGTTGATTGTTCTTCTTTTCCAAGACCCTCTATTAAATGATTTTGTCATGCTGGAAATTCTTCATACAAATTTTTGCACTGGTCTTTTTCAAGGAGATCTTGAACCAATTCAAAGTACTTTCTTTTTGCCATATCCATCTTATTTTGCTGCTCTAGATGAAGCTCCATGTAATCACTACATGATAAATCATTCTGAATCTGGGTAGGAAGTCTTTGATACTCTTTGTAAATGTTGAGTATTTCAATTCTTATATCTGCTGATTGGGGTACCCACTTGTCAAGAATTGAATTTGAACCATACCAAGGTCTAGCAATGTCATTAGCTCCCACAAGAGAGTGATAGAAACCTTCTAAAGTTATATTTTTGGTTCCTTCTAGATGAGCTAAGACATTAGGAACCACTCCATCTCTCCACAAGTTACCTTTACCACACACCTACTTGTAAAATTGACCAATAATTAATGCACGCAATCTTGAAGAATTAAACTAATTTAAGGAGCTTTTATCCATGTCATTATCAATTGCTTCGATAGTCCCTTCATTAGGTTTTACTATAAGATTACCATCAACACCTGCAACAGTGTCCATTGAGCTACTAGAAAGTTTGATACTTTGGTTTTTGAAGATATGTTCTCCTTTAATATACCTCCCTACAATACACACAACTTTCAACTGTGATGCATAACTGGAAACCGGGCAATATTTTCCACATAATCTAAGAGTCCCTTTGTCTAGTCAATAACCACTTATGCTCCTTTTGGAGGTGGCCTGTACCTCTAGAACATTTGTTCTTTAAGCTTACTATTTCCTCCTCGGGTCCAATTTCAATAACAGGAATAAGATGCTCATCAAGGGCATCAACTTCGCGTAACCTTTTGCATGCCTCTAAGCATACGAATTGCTTTGTTTTCTATTTGACACTAGGTTGACTCACAACCTCATGAAATGGAGCACTTGGTCGCAATCTCAAAATACAAAAATGCAAATTATTCATCCCCTCAAGAGCCTTAGAAGTAAATTCTAGTCGTGGTGAATAGTACCTGTTGGTCACTAGGTAACTTAGCACAATATTTGTAAATTAAATCAATACTTGAGTCACAGTTAACAGTAGCTCGAGTTGATGAAACATTATAAGGAATTATCTTCTCAATGTCATCAATACTGAACTTTGGAGTGTATTAAATATTGTTTCTACTCAAAGATACATCTCTACATCACCAATACTTAGTAATTAAGACAGCCGTAACTTGGTCTTGTAAATGCTCCAAATTTGGTGTTCTTCTCCTCAGACTTCTACCGTAAACTCCATTGTCTTGTTTAGGAATGTCCCGATATGGCTTTGCAAGTATGTAGCTTACTACTTCTGCTACACACATCTTCACTCCTTGTCTATACTGGACTGCAAACCACTTGTCTCATCCTGACTACAACGTATCTGTTATACTACTGATTGGGCATATTTTCCTTTCTATGTGCTCCCCTCATGCATGCTTTATATGGCTTCTGTGTAGGTGTCGTTACTTTCAGATGTTTAACTATTCTCATATAAATTTCTTTTGGTGTAGTTTTCCAATGCTCCTGCTACTCTTAGAATATAAGATGTTGATTATCATATTATTCCTTTATTCATTTGACAAATACATCATCTTCATCTTGTCTATTAGAGAAACTACTCGATGCACACTCATGAAGCTTGTCATTATAATTCAGAGGCGTTAATACAAGTTATTTTCTAAGGCTGGGGATAACAGCAATTTCTATCATTTGACACCTAAACAAGTGTTTCTCTCCTTCCTCTCTTGGTCGTGCATACTTCAATACAACACTTCATGATCGAGTGCCTGCCAGATGTACCCAATAGTTCAAATGCTATTCGACTATCATACCAGCGGCCAAACTAACGGTAATTTATCGAATTCAAGCTGCCATGTCTTGTCAATATTTCCCCTGTCCTTCAAGCTCCCATCGGTTACATCCCTGTGCGTTATTTCAACGCACTCCCATCTTTTCATTAATCCAAATCTATGAGATTCGGATAGCATAGAGGAGCTTCCGACAATTAAAAATATAGACTTATCCTAGTTATCGTGAATGGCCTAACTCCTCCCTAAAATTATGATTCCACGTGGAGTACGAAGTCACCTGTTCGTTCCAATACTCCTAATGGCCAGAGCAATTGCTCCCAATGTTTTGTGTGTTTTGATATATTCAACTGTCATACCCTTGATGCTACCTATAGACTACCCGAAGTTTCTCCTAATTGTCTTCCTACAATAGTTATGAGTGAAGAGGGAAACTTAGTTCAGTTTCAAAGCACGATTTTTTCTTGGGTTTCATGAGAACGAGTCGATCTTCATTTAGAGTAGAAAGACTAGCAAGAATAGGAAATTGTCCAATAAATTATGTATGCTGGTGGATGACGTGATTACATTTAGACTGATTTCTCACCAAAGACTGCCAACAGTTGGAGAGGAGTTGATCTGGAAGTTACCGTGAAAGACCACTGCTATCCTTTTGAACTTCCCTACTGCCACGCCAGTTCGTATAAAACGTTCATGTTATTCTCTACTGCCCGTCACCTCTGCTCTAAGGGAAATTTGTACTGTGTGACTATTATGGGATGTGGGTTTGATGCCACTGCAGCTTCTAGTCTCCACGTCAATCTCTACTATGAATAATGCTAGGGAAAACCCATCTGTGCTGAAATAACCCGTGAGAATGGAAAGCTAAGTTCATGCCAAGTTTACCTTGTTTCATCTATGAACTGATCATTCTCTTGTCCACCAAAAACACACGTCTACTACTGCTATGACTTGTACAACTACTCTCTTCAATAACCAACTTCCTTCTTCCCGCTTAGTAACTCCAATGGTACCCCTCTCTGAAAAGAAATCTCTTCTTTCTCGAAATCGACACCGCATGTGAAGTTTCTCCAAATGATTAAAATTTCAACGCTATTCCATCAAATCCTTTGTAATCCTGATAAAACTTGCATTAAAAAAAATGTTATCTCCCAAGATTAACTGATAATATTGATAATTTGATTAGTTCCCATTTTAGAATTTACTCCAAGCTCATAACCAACTTGAGCACCATTACTCCATTTGTAACTCCACAACTAAACTTTGATCAAACCTCTGACTGTATGCAACAGCATGGCAGGTTCGAGGCTCTAATACCACTGAAATATCCCAAACCGGAGATTTACTCGTTCTTACCCAAAATACATTCAAAACTTAAAAATATGTAGGTGTAATACGATAGAACAAAAAAACCAGAAGATTCTCCACAACATAATAACCCGTTCTTTCCAAAATAATATTCAGAATACCAGCATATGAAAGTAAATTACATACGAACAGAATCAAACCAATAAACTCTCATTAAATTCTTTCAAACATGTTATTGCATTATACAACAGCAATACAATAACCAACGTTGAAAAATCCAATCCTAAATACAGCAGCTTTACAGTCAAATTGGAAAACTTAAGAAAAAAACTTGTTAACACATGCGAGACACCTAATGTGGTGTCTCCAAGGACAATGGGTTTGCGTCCACTGTCTGCCGGCTCATACTAGCTGAACGCTAAAGCTTTCCAAATACTCTTGCAAGAGAGAAACTAAAATCTGAATAATAAACCAAGCATATCCAAATGAAAGAGTCTCTTCTCCTTTTATTCCCATAGTTGTGACTCTTCGACTTCCCTCCTGGCTTTTCGTCTTATCTCCCCTTGTCCTTTTTGCCCACTCTATAACATTAAATTGACCTTTTATATTTTGAGTCCACGCTCTCCAAGTCAATTTTAATATTATATATAATACGCCTTTAACATTTCTAATGTCCCAAAAAAGGGGACATTACATTAAGGCACTCACAAGCCCAGAAGCTAACGCAATTGTGGAAGAATCTCTATTTGTCATTTCAATCAAATTTCAACCTCCACATAAAAATTGAAATCACAAATTAATACATTATATTTTAATTGAAAAAAAAGAGAACTAACTTAATTATTTTAAATTATTTTAAACATAGTTGAAAAACAACTTAAAAACAAGAAAAATGTGTTAGGGTCTCAATTTTTTTATGAAAAGACGAGATTCTTGAGAAAAATACTAAGTTACTGTATTCACTCGAAATTCTTGAAATTCAACATTTGATTCATCCACATTCAGATGTAGTTCGAAATCATTTCAAATTCATCATTTGACTGGAAAATTCCCTATGGATTCGCATATTTGAACCCTAGTCAACTTTAAATGAATTTTAACCGAATTGAAACCAAAAACTGGGCCCAGGGGGAATGTGTTCGACTTCAAAAAAAAAAAAATCGAAAACGCCATATAAATGTTGACTTGTCAACGGTTTAATATAGTGTTTTTTTGGCTTGGTTTCAACCTAAAAGGCTTCATTTTAATATTTATATCAATTTACGCCATTTTTATGTTGTATCATTTACGTTGGGCTTGTGCAACTACAACTTCGTTTTGGCGTGCAACTACAAAACAAAATCATTTCGGTTTGGATTGTTAGGCTTGGAGCGATTTCTTACAACTTTGTTTTGGCTTTGAGCGATTGAGTCTTTCTTCTTGTAGGTGGCTTTGATTGTGTCCCTCATTTCGAGGGAGGTTGTTCAAACACCAGCACCATTCAAGCACCAACACCATTCGACCACCAACATTCAAACACCATTCCTCTTTGCTAGCGTTCGAATGCCAGTATATTTGAGGTATTTTTTTTAATTTAATAGTTTTTAAGGATTTTTTATGTATTTCTATTAGTTTTTTGAATTTTTTTAAATTTACTATTATATTATCACATTTATTATTATATGAGATGGCAATATGAATATTAATATTAGTATTTAATATTTCAAAATCTAAACAACTACAAATGAAGCATATATATTAAAAATTAAAAATTTAATTTGTGATTGTGGATGCATTTTGATCTACTATAGCCTGTGTATTACTGAAAGTTGTTTGTTTTGCATTTTTACAAAATCATATGATGATTTGTTTTGGTTTATTTTCTCGAATCTTTTTTCATAGTTGTAACTTGTTTTGTTTGTTTGTAGATTCTATCATGGTTGTAAGTGCTTTGGTTGCCAATAATCCCCACTTCAAAATCAACAGATGTTCCCCACTTTGGAAACATGTGCAAATGATTTGACCAATGCTAGGTGGAGGAGGCTATGTGTGAATTTGTAGCCACTGTAAAGAGAAATTTAGTAGCTCTTATAGTAGAGTAAAAGCACATTCGTGCTTTATTCCTCAAAAAGGCATCAAATTTTGCACTGGGAAGCCAAGAGTAAATAGAGTGCTACCTACAACCTTCCTTCCAAATCACATCGTAAACAAATACATTCAAGAACAAAAGCAAGCAAAGGAAGTTGTTGGGAGGGCAAATTGTTCACATCCGTTGGAAAGTGGTAAGCCTCTAATGAAAGGAAAAACCTCATCTATGTCTTCAACTACCACTCCCAATGAGCAAGAGAGTAGTGAGACCCTTTGAATCGTCATTCCAAAATGAAACTAGGGACACTGTTGATCAAGCCATAGCCAAATGCGTCTATACATGGTGAGGGCAGTATAATGAGGCTCCAAACGGGTTCAAGGGCCCTGCTTATGAGAAGATGTGCACCACTTTATTGGATGATGAGGTGGCCCGTGTAGAGAATGTCATACTGCCCATCAAGGAATCATAGGTCAAAACAGGTGTGACAATAGTATCGAATGGATGGAAAGATGCAAGGAACTGTCCTTTGGTGATTGTTATTGCAATGTCTACAAGAGGTGCAATGTTTCTGAAAGTTGTTGATTGTGAAGGAGAAGTAAAGGATGGTCCTTTCATTGCAAACATTCTCATCCAAGCTATCAAGCAAGTTGGCCCTCAGAATGTTGTTCAAGTAATAACCAACAGTGTGAAGAATTGTAGGGCTGCCGGCTTATTAGTTGAGGAGTGGTATGAACACATTTTTTGGACATCCTGTGTTGTGCACTCACTCAACCTTATGCTGCAAAAAGTTGGCACTAAGATTGAGCGGATAAAAAAATGTATGAAGAGGCACAAGAGATCCAAATGTTTGTCATGAACCACCATATGATGCAAGCCATATTCAGACACTTCTCGCAATTGGAGCTCTTGAAGGTAAGTTTAATTGTTTGAAATCTAAACATGTTTTAGAAATCTAGTCACTTTAGTAAACTTTCTATTTTTTCAAATTTTTAATCTATTATTATTTTGATTTTAAAATAGGTTGTTGAGACCCGCTTTGCCTTCAACACTATTGTTTCGAGACACCTTGGCAAGGTTAAAGCTGCATTGACTAGAATGGTAACCAATGCTAATTGGAGCATATGGAGACCATCTAATAGTGCCAAGGTAGCTTCCATAAGGGGATTGATACTAGATGAGTCTTGGTGGGATCGTGCTAAGTACCTTTCGAAGATCATTGAACCTATATTGAGCACGATCCGATACACTGACATGGATAGGCTTTGCTTTGGTGAGGTATATGATGGCATTGACTCAATGGTTGAGGACATTAGAAATATTATAAATGAGAAAGAATAAGATCCTAATGAAATGTTCTTTAAGGAGCTATATTAATCATGGTAGAGAGATGGAACAAAATGACTGCCCCTTTGCATCTACTTGCCTTTGGATTGAGCCCCAAGTTCTATAGCCAATCAGTCCTCAAGGGGAGTACCACTAGGGTTGCCCCATACAAATATCCTGAAGTTGCTCAAAGGTACAAGGCAGCCCTTCAAAAACTCTTTCTTAAGCACCTACGACCTCCAGTGAGGTCTGAATTTATGAGTTTCGTGAGCACCGATGATTGTGGTTTTTGAAGCTCTTGAAGACAAAAACAATGTTGATGCTCATAAATGGTGGTACTTCTATGGACAAAGATACCAACACTTGCATCCCATTGCCATCAAAATTTTATCACAAGTAAGTTCTTTAATCTTAAGATTCTAATTTCTAGTTTCTTGTTGGTAAATAATCAAAACTCTAATTTCTAGTTTGTTGTTGGTAAATTTGCAAATTTTGATAGGTCGCTAGTTCATAATCATCTGAGAGGAACTAGAGCACATACTCCTCACTCAATAAAACGCAACCGACTAAACTCCAAGAAAGCAAATAACTTGGTGTTTGTGAATCCAAACTTGAGGCTCACAACTCACAAAGAGAATACCTTCAAAAAGGGGGAAGCAAAACAATGGGATGTCGAACAAGAGGCTCCAAAGTTGGAAGTCCACTTTGATGCACTTCCGATTGAAGATGGTGATCCTGAGATACATAGTAATGATGGAGCTGATCCTAAGGCTACGGCTGGCACTGCTGATGCTAGTGGCACTAATTGTGCTTCTAATCAGCAACTGCCTACTAATGAATGCTCATAAATGGTGGTACTTCTATGGACAAAGATACCAACACTTGCATCCCATTGCCATCAAAACTTTATCACAAGTAAGTTCTTTAATCTTAAGATTCTAATTTCTAGTTTCTTGTTGGTAAATAATCAAAACTCTAATTTCTAGTTTGTTGTTGGTAAATTTGCAAATTTTGATAGGTTGCTAGTTCATAATCATCTGAGAGGAACTAGAGCACATACTCCTCACTCAATAAAACGCAACCGACTAAACTCCAAGAAAGCAGATAACTTGGTGTTTGTGAATCCAAACTTGAGGCTCACAACTCACAAAAAGAATACCTTCAAAAAGGGGGAAGCAAAACAATGGGATGTCGAACAAGAGGCTCCAAAGTTGGAAGTCCACTTTGATGCACTTCCGATTGAAGATGGTGATCTTGAGATACATAGTAATGATGGAGCTGATCCTAAGGCTACGGCTGGCACTGCTGATGCTAGTGGCACTAATTGTGCTTCTAATCAGCAACTGCCTACTAATGAAGAATTATTTGATAATTTTTTATAATACATTGATATTTGATCACATATGAGTCTATGGCTGATTGCTGATTACTGATTAGTAATGTTGACATTGCTGTTTTAAAGTTTTTGAACCGAAACATTCATATGGTGGTGTTTTTTGCTAAATTGTTTTATATTAGCATAGTGGTGTATGAACTTATTTGTTGCAGCATATTTTTACATATATATATATTAAAAATAAAATTTTGTACGAACGAGCCCAAAACAAATCCGAACCCAGCCCAAAACAAATTTGCGCGAATTCTGAACCCGAATGTCAAACCTGCATTCGAACCAGGATCCAAACCAGCAACTTAGGAAAAAAATGATAAAAATTGGTGTTAAATCTTGTTCATTACACTCTCAAGAATTTGAAGTGCTTATAAAATGTTATTATAGAATTTTTGTAAATCTAGACGTAACAAAGAGAAGATAAAATGATTTTTTTTAAATAGAAAAAGAAATTTGAAAACTTACCTACAAATGATTTTGCTTCAATAGCCACTTTAAATTTGCTTCAAATCCACTAAAAATTGATCTAAATCCTTGCAAATCCCCTTTCAAAACCTTTGTAAGGTGTGTTTTTTGTTGGCTCAAACAACAATATATAATTCAAAAAATACAAAATGGGCTTTTGTTTGACGTTTGATCTTATTATGTTGTCGTGTGTGATTTTTACTGCACTTGTCGTCAATTCATAGGCAATAAGTTTCAGCAATTAAGTGTTGTGTTTTATCACCGTGCAAAACTCATTGAGATAAGTTAAAATATTTTTGATAAGTCAAATAAAATTGCACGTATGATCTAAATTACCATCTTGGAGAACTTATCAGCCACATCATAAACAGAGTCATGCCCACACTTTGGTGTGAATTGTTTTGATTATAGCTTGAAAAACCCGGATGTGGATTGTCTTGATTACAGATTTCAAGCTTAGACTCAGATTCAACTCGACAGCCCAAAATTTTGACTCAAGACTTCAGACTTGGCACGGGCTCAATGAAAAACTCAGCAAAATGAACTTCAAAAATACAAAAAAAAATTAAAACACTAATTCATTTAGCAAACATAGAAGTCTATTTTGACTACCAAATTGTTATATTCAAAAATTCCATGTCATATGATCCATAAATTCTCAAAATTTGAAATTATATATTTTCAAAGTCAAAATACATTGTAACAGAACAAAATTATAAATAATAAATGTATTACAGCATTATAACTGTTTAACTTTATATATGATAGTATGTCAAAATGGAAAAAAAAATACAACCTACATCTTCGTCTTTCCCCTTCCGACGTAACTTAAATTTCCAGGCCTTGAACTGGAAGGTAATTCAACTTCAAAATGATGATAAATTGTTTTTTCAAAAGTGTCTTTGTTTTACTCCATTGCATCCAACTTTGTTGCTTTTGTTTGATAAACTGATCAACTTTGAATTCATACAAATTATTTTCTCAAATCATACTCTTCCTATATTGATGCTTAATTGGTTGGAATGGGTGAATAACAGCAATAAAGGACCTAAATAATTCAAAATTTCACTCTTAAAAGAGTCACTATTATGTCAAGTGTCAGATAGAAGAGTCTCAGCTCAAGACTTGAGAGTTCGAGCCTAAAAGAGTCTTGGAATAGGAATCAGATGAGTACTCTCTAAGACTTGGCCAAGCTCAGCAAGGGAGTTTGACTGACTTGACTCAGCTAACTCAAAGAGTCAAGATTTTGCAAAGTTTTGTAAAGTTCTTGGAGAGCTTTTAAACTATGGTTTTGATATTAAGTGCATTCAAAGTAATTCATGGGGATTTTATTTGGCATTAACAATGGAATATAATCCTTTGTTGATGATTGACTTGGCAAGGAGCTATAGAAAATGCATTGGATATCTAAGGACTGTGTTGGATGAATTTTAACTATTATAGACAACTATATGCCTATTAATGAGGATATCACCATGTATGTAAACAAAAGCATCTACTCAATCTCAAACGGCTTTAAACTTTGAAGTATATGACAATTGGCAATAAGCAAAACCGATTCCCTTACTCAGTAAAGCATGTTATTATGCCCCAATCTAAATGAATTTTGCCTAAACACCTCCCTTGACACTTGCTTCAAGAATCATGCATTGTGGGAGATTCCTAGCTTGTGATAGAAAAGCACTCAACCAAGGAAGACGCAAATCTCTTTGACAATCCTAGCACACTCCATCCCTATCAATAATCTAACCTAGAAACTGGATTCCCTTCATGCCCAACAAAAACTTGTCAAGGTTACACTGTAATTTTTGTTCAAGTTGAGTGTGGTGAGCTTGTTAGGCATGATCCCATAAACAATGGCCTCAATGTTGTCTCAATAGAAACCTTGATCACACTAAACAACTCCTTATGAAATGATAAATACATGTCTATTCAAAAGGACAATCTTTTATTCAATGTTGTAAGTGTATATCTATTTAGTATCCTCAAGGGAGGGACTTTATCATTATAATAAAAGAAAACAGATGTTCACTAGGATCTTTAAACAAATTAGGAAACTTATGCCTACCTATTTCCTTATAATAGGAAGAAGATGATCCACTAGGCTCAAAAAGGCTCAAACATTGAGTGAATGCAACATTCCTTCAATATAAATGGATGGTTGAATGTGTACAATGTGATTTAGAAATGCAAGATCTATGGGTGAATGAGGATAAAAGATGAGTTTCTCTATATGCGCAGGAATAATTGGGAATCAATAGGCTAATTCAAATATCAACAACAGAAAAGAGAGAATGTACACACCTATAGACCAAATTTGAAGCTGAGATGGAGGACAATGGCATCTTGGTCACCATAGTCCCAAGAATGTGGCGATTCACTCACCATATTTCTTGCACTTTCCAACAAATTTAGTTGCAAACTATACCCAACCTCCTAATCAACCCAAATCTCTCTCCATATAGGCACTGCTGTTACATCCCAAATTTTTGTCTCTTAAAATAATCATGTAACCGAATACATTTCATGTGACTGGTAGTTAGTCAATTAAAATCAGTTGAATGATACGATCATGGAAAATGGATAGTTTTGGTTGATTGTTTGATTCTCATAAAAATGACTTGTTAATTGTTAGTTACAAGATAATTCAGAATAATTATTATTTTATTTTGAAGTTACAAAAATAAGTTGTCAATGGTATTGGTAGTTAGCCATTATGATAATTATGAAACACTTTTGGTTATATTTGAGAAATATGTTATTATCGTGGAAATATTGTTTGGATGCAAGAGCAACCAAAGGGGGGAAGCATTGCTAAACGGGATTTAAGGAATGGGGCACCAATTAAGTCCATTATCAAACCATCAAGTATGGATTCTAACTATCTTCGTGAAGGATTTAACGGCTAGGCAACAGAATATACCTTGGACAGTCATGAGCTACCCGGTCAATTCTTAAAACAAGAGAAACTATTACCTTCTTTTTATTTTGAGACCATGTAGTGGTCGTCAGATGTAACTATATATATATATATATATATATATATATATATATAATGACATCGTGTTATTTTGCTAACATCTATAATTTGCACCTACATGTGTGTATGTATATGTGTGTGTGTGTGTGTGTGTGTGTGTGTGTGTGTGTGTGTGTACAATTATAGGTGAAATCAAATAGCATGATGCCAATATATATATATATATATATATATATATAATTTTGTTATTTAACCTTGAGAAATATAATCTTTAAGTCTTTATCTTGGCTCCATGTCTTTGAGCAAATGCCACCTTTATATCAGCCTTACTCTTTTTAAATTTTAAAATGATTTTAGGAGTTTCTTGTAACCGATGATTTAGCCTTGCTCGACACTTCTTCCTTGTACCCGATGGAGCGTGCGGGAGGTATTATTACACTCCCAGTTGCAAAGGAAAAGCTCTCGGTGAATCCATTTTCTTCGCATATGATTGCTCTAAGCAAGAGTTCTTCCATATTTATTTTTACAACTCCTTTTGGAGACTTAATATCATTCCAATTTCATATCACGATACCACAATTGCAATATCAGTCGCGTCATTGTCAGCAGTATAAGAGGCTCATTCACATGTTGAAGTTGTGTGGTCAGTCTACAAAAATTGGTCTTAACCATCATTTGAATGAATGCTATGGTAATATGTATCCACGATCATTGATAAGCATACTAATCGTAACTATGGCTCAGGAGTAAATCGAATCCTGGAAAACATCAAAACTGTTTCCATCGTATTATAGTTCTTTTATTCATGCATATCGGGTGCTAGTATAGACCCATATAGTTAGGTTCGAAATGACTCCATTGTAATTGTTGAGCAAATACTTGTAAAATGCATAATCATGTATGTTATACATAGAGATGGTTCATTTATAATTCACAAGGCATATATCTAACTTATACAGTGGTATTATCCATATCCCAGTTGAGATAAGAATCAGATTGGTGTAAATAAATTATGATTGATAAACTAAGTACATAGATACCAGAAAATCTCCCAAGATGCACCCAAGACCGGCAAAGTCAAGCATAAATGGGTGAAGAGGAGAGGTATCCTTGCAAGAACAAATTAAATATCGGTAACGGAAGTGTATGAACATTTAAAACTGCCTAGACCAAGTCAGCTCATTGTTGTCCAAAGTATATTCAGTTGTCAAGTCAAGCAATGGTGATTAGGCTATTCATTTGCCCACCTAAATCCTTGGCCAAGGTAGATTAGAGGCATGCTTTCTGCAAGTGATCATTTGCCCATCTAAATCCCCAGCCTTGTCTGTTGCTTAGCCGACACTCTAACACCAAAATGCTCCAAGCATAACCCCAGGGTAGGGAGGGCCTTTCTCATATGAGATTGTGTGGGGATAAGTTAAGGTCTGTGGTTGGGAGGTTAAGCCTATGCTAATACTTCTCCTCTTCACCAACTGTCGAGGCTTGCACAACACATTATCAGCTACCAACACTTGTGTATGTTTTCTTATCTTACTTCCATGGTATCCCTTGAAGTGTATTTAGTTATCATCATTGCAGTATCAAATGATTATGCTAGAAGTAGCCTATGCTAATACTTCTCCTCTTCACCAAATGTCGAGGCTTGCACAACACATTATCAGCTACCAACACTTGTGTATGTTTTCTTATCTTACTTCCATGGTATCCCTTGAAGTGTATTTAGTTATCATCATTGCAATATCAAATGATTATGCTAGAAGTAATTATGGAAGTTATATTAGTTTCTTTTCATATAGCTAGAAAAGGATTGTTTCTTAACTGCTATTTACTTTCCTTGTACATTGAAATCAGTTGTAACGGATATAACTGCCTTATGTCATTTAGTTATGAATGATAGATTTATCTCTAGAATTACTTTCTTTTTCTAGTATATGAAAAATGGTATGTTACAACCACTTATTACTACACACAGAAAAGAGAGAAAATGTTGTATGGAAAGGGGTTTTCCTCAATCAAACCCCAGTTTAGTAATCAACCTTAAAATAGAAATGAAATATGCTTGAAAGGAAAATGTACTAATGTACATGAGAGGCTAGATCTGAAAATAGAAGTGTCTTATTCTTTGATGATGAAATGCTCCTTAAATGTGATCACAAGTGTTGATGCAATAGCATGAATCCCTTAAAATCTAAAAGGAAATAACAACCTAGCTACGATAAAGGATATGGTGGGCTGGAATGCCTTCAATGCTTGAAAAATTGAATGATTCTTCTTGCTCCTTGAAGACTTGAGATCATGAATGCTTGCCGAAATTGTTAAGTTTCAATCAGATTTAGATTGTAGGAAAATTTTAATTGTATTTCAAATTGTGTAGTGATCTCAATCCAATGATAGTGTAACTAGAATAATGGCTCAATATGATTTATTCTTGATTTACAAAGATTCTAATCTTCCTATCAATACAATATTGCAAAGCTCTGATGAGAGCAACAATTTGTCTGCGTAGGTATGATAATTTTCTGCTAACTTGGGGAGGTATAATTTATCTTGTTGTTGTACCTTGTAATTGCACTATTTGTTTTCTTGTACGTTTCGTGATATGTCACTAATCAATATATAAATTGTTATAAGGAAACACGCCTCTCATAGAGGCATGTCCCTACATGAAGATAGTTCATTTTGGGACACGTCTCTACGTGAGACATGTCCCATATACAATTTGTGCTTTAACATTGACACTAATTCATAACACAATCTTATTGTTGTTATGTTTAATGAACAGTCAACAATTATTATCTACGGTGAATACCAAGTCAATGGCCATAATGCAGGTCGATAATTTTAATGAAGATGCACAGATCGATAATCACTATCGATTACATATAATTAATACACATAACAATGTATATACTCAATTTTGATATATCAATACTTAATATCAACACATCAAGTGACTAATAGTTATTAAGTTGAGCAATAGACACACACACACACACACACATATATATATAATATGTGAACTTTATTATAAATATATATATATATATATAAATACATACATGAGTGTTTAACTTTATAATTTTTAATCATGTAATATTTTTAACACTTATATTGATCAGAATATAGAAGAATGATAGATATCAATTTATCAAGACCAATAGCTCACCTATGCATTTGATTTTATCGACTGGACTAATTTGAGTGAAGCTACAATCATTATCACTCCATCTTAGCTAGAAAAGATGATTACTATCCAGATGTAAATATAATAGATTCACTCAAGAGTTTCAGAAATATCATTTGAATATGATATCAAGAGTTATGACTTATCCATAGATATCAGGTCTCATTATATCCACCATAAATAATGTTACTTTACAGTGTCGGAAGTAATGACATGTCCACGAATATCATGTCACGTGATATTCACCATACTCACAATATCCATTATGGTATGTTCACCAACATCATGCCTTATGATGCCTACCATAAGGATATCTGCTCATGGCATATCCACGAATATTACATTACATAATATCCACCACAAAATATCTCAGTAAAATAGCTCATTGTGGTTATCCATAAATATCAATTCTCACTATATTCACCACTCAATTAACATAAGAGATATCAATTATCATGATATATCCATGAATAACAATTCATGTGATATCCATCATGATAGTAAGATTTGGTTATTGTAACTTCAATACCTTAAAATAACAATCAAAATACAAGTGTTCATTATTGAACAGTTGTCAACTTTCACTGATGTTCACTAAGAGGCCCACTGAGTCATGAATTACACACATGACAAAAGACCTTACAAATTAACTAGCTTTAGAGTATATTAATATTGTTGTAACTCAATTTTAAATAATATTACATTTTTATCATACCAAGCTTACCTCTAAGGCCACCTTTGTTCTAAGAGAAGCTTGGTGAGAAAGTTTGTTTTTTGTTCATTTGTGGTAATGTAACTCAACTGGATAGCATTTCTCTCTGTGTCTCTAACATAATGGCAAGGAATTTCAATATGCTTTCATCTGTCATGGAATACTGGATTTAATGAAAACTTTATACAACTTTGGTTATCACAGTGAATCAGAGTGGGGGGCAAGGATTGTCCAAACAATACTACAAGAAGTTTTCTTAACCATACGACTTCTGGGGCTCCCATAGATGCTGCAATATATTTGACTTCTGTGGAACTTTGTGTTACTAAAGATTGTTTCCTACTAAACCAAGAGATCATGGCTAACCCTAAACTAAAGCAACATCTTGAGGTGCTTTTACGATCAACTATGCTTCCTGGCCAATCTTAGTCATATCCATGTAGATTTAAGTCATTATTATCATATCTTAAGCCATATCCAATAATGCCACACAAATATCTCAGAATGTGTTTTACTGCAACTAGGTGTAATTGTCTTTGTTTACATATGAACTAACTAGGTGTTGCATAATAAATGTCTAGTCTGGAGTTAACAAAGTACATCAAGGCCCCGATCATCTATTGGTAGAGAGTGAAATTTGTTAGTTCTGAGTTAACTACTACTACTTTTAACTTCTATAAATTTGTCTCCATGGATGTAGACATTGGTTTGCAATCCATCATTCTGAACCTTTTCAAAATATCAATAGTGTATTTTCCTTGATTTAGGTTAATACCATCATCTTGATGCCATGCTTCTAAACCAAGAAAACAGTGTAGAAGACCCAAGTCCTTCATGTCAAATTCAAATGCTAGATCTTGTTTACACTTGGTGATGAAGTGGTCTCCTCTCGTAATTAGTAATTCATCAACATAAAGCATGAGAATCAACATGTCACCATTATTACCTTGAAGGTTCAAATCTACGCTATTTTTGGAGAACCCTAATCTTGAAAGATGGTTGTCTATCCTTTCATACCAAGCTTGAGGAGCATGTTTAAGAGCATGTAGAGCCTTCGTTAATTAGCAAGATGGCAACCATTATCATGGATCATAAATCCTTCAGGTTGCTCCAAGTAGACTTCCTCTTCTATTATACCATTAAGAAAAGTAGTCTTCACATCCATTTGATGAATCTTCCATCCCTTTGATGCAGCAATAGCAATCACAACCTTGACGAAGTTATATTGAGCAACTAGAGCAAAAGATTCTTCATTATCAATTCCTTCTTTTTGAGAAAAAACTATGGCAACAAATCTTGCTTTATATTTTTCAAAACTTTAGTCTGCAGCATGTTTGATTTTGAGGAGCCATTTAGATATAACCATTGATTTATATTTTGGTCTAGGTACAATGTCCCAAACATAGTTCTTAAGAATAGATTTAGATTCTTTTATTATAGCATCTTTCCAAACTTGATGTTTAAGATCTTTCTTGACATTAGAAGGTTATGAATTGATAATTTCACTCATAAGGGCGACATAGATGGAGTATCTATGAGTTTTTTGCTTTCCCTAAAGGTTTCTTTTGGAGCTACATAACTTTCAGCCTCTTGAATCATCTTTCTTGCCCATAGAGATCTTTTGCAATTTACCGTAGTGTTTCTAGGCTTTTATCAATAGAGTCCACAAGTTCATTTTGATTATTGTCTTCCATCTGTTCAAGTGTCTCCCTTTGAATCTCATAAGTGTGATCTTCTTCCATATTTTGAGGATATTCTTGATCTTTGATGTTCATTTCATGAGTGTCTTTGGATCTTTTGAATGCACCATTTTCTTCAAAGGTTACAAATTTGCTTAGTTCATTTAATTTTCATCTAGGGATGTAAATCCTATAGGCTTTAGATGTTTCAATATAGCCAACAAATATTCCCTTTTCCTTGAGAGTTCTAATTTGGATCTTTTTTCTTTGGGTACACGAATGTAAACGTTACCAACCAAAGATTCTCAAGTGGCTCATATCAAGTTTTACTTTTGCGAATGCTTCTTCAAGGGTTTTGTTATCCAAATGTAAGTGAAGACATATATTTTGATTATAGACAGCAGTACTAGCAGCTTTTGTAATCACCCTAAAATGGATTGATCAACTAGGAACCTTATTTGCTATAAAATCAAGATATCCTTTCAATTATGTCGACCCTACTACTGACATAATTCATTCAAATCAATTGATGTTATGTCGACCCTAATACTGACATAATTCATTCAAATCAACTTCAATTATGTTGATTCAATTACTGACATAATTCATCAAAAATCATCAATTATTCATCAATCAAATAATCAATTCTCATCAGTTAATCCAAAAGCAAACATTAATTACTTAGCCAATTAAATTACACCAAAAGATTAAATACACTTGGCTAAGTTAATTAAATAAAGAGAATTAATAAATGCCTCTAAAATACATATCACAAAAGGGACAAGGAGACAAGAAGTTAACTGGACCAATGAGCATACATCACATGAATCACTCCACATTGAATCTCAATCACTCATTAACTTTGAATCTTAACCACTCATTTGATCCGCATTTCTACGAATGGAATGGATTTGAAGCTCAAATGGCCCTTCATTCTTAGATGCATTGTTATATTGTTGAATTTTTAGCTCAATTTTGCGCATTTGCTTAATTGCTTCATAATTAGATAACATTTCAATTTCAATAATGGAATCAATGAATCATAGCATTGAATTAGCTCATTTATTATGAATCTCTCATTCTAGAAGTGCATTGTCCTTGATTAGGATCTTAACCTTGAGGGCAATTAAGATCATATTTACTCTTCCTTAGATAAAAAGCAATAGGGCAATTAGAGATTTTATGTTATTTCTTAATTGATTTTGCTGTACTAACCCTAATGATGCAATGTTCTATTGAAGTGTTGTTTTGCAAGTCACTGCATCTTACACACACAGCTTCAACCCAAAGAGAGGTATTAAGATTTTGGTCACGCAACATGGCTTTAGCTGCTTCTATGATTGTCCTATTCTTACTTTTTGCTACCCCATTTTGTTGAGGGTTGTAAGGAAGAGTAAGCTCCCTCTTAATCCCACATTATTATAGAAGGCTTTGAAGTTATCAGAGATGTATTTCCCCCATTATCTAATCTTAGAATTTTGATTCTTTCACCTAACAAATTTCTACTAGAGCCTTGAATTCCTTAAACCTCATAATGACTTCATCAAACTCTTTACATTTCAAAAACATGTATCTACATTTTCCTAAAAAAGTCATCTACAATAAAATATTACCAAAAACCTCCTAAAGAGGTTACTATCATTGGTCCACATAAATCTGAATGAACAAGTTCTACTACATCTTTAGATCTATTTTCATTAGTATGAAAGAAGCCTTTGGTGTTCTTTCCCAAAGCACACCCTTTGTGAGTTCCTTCATGTTCTTGTTTAAGTTTAGGTAAACTTGTTACCATTTTCTCCATCGAAGGTAGAACACAAAAGTGAAGATGCCCTAATCTTCTATGCCAATTCTCACATGTACTGGAGAATTCATGAATTAATGCTTCAAAAGGAGAATTGCAATGTTTGTATAAACATTTGTGTTGAACCCCCTATAGTGTGAGCTTTCTTAATGTTTGAATTCTCGGACCAAGCTAGAACTTCACCATCCATGAAGGTAATCCAATATCCTTTGTCTTCAAGGTCTGAAATGGATACCAGATTACATTTGATACTTGGTAGAAATAATACGTTTGTCAGTCGGAGAGAGATGCCTGATTCTAATTGTGTAGTGCAAATTCTGATTCCTTTTGCAAGATAGTTAGAATTATCCCCAATGGTGACTTCTCATTTGAATCTTCCACAAGACTATCTAAGTATTCTCTGAATCATGTTATGTGACAAGATGTTCCACTGTGTACAACCCAAGTATTTAGGCTGGTAGTTACTTGAGTTGAAAGGGCTAAATAAAACGCGTCTTTCAAAGTCCTTATCCGAGCTAACTCTATTAACTTCAGCTATGGAAGCTTGAGGTTTAGACCTATGTGGACACTTCATTACAAGATGACCAAATTTGTCACATCTAAAGCATTGTACTTTAAATGAGTCCCTCTTTCTCTTGAATGAGTGCTTTCCACTTGAATCCTTTCCTTTCTTCCTCTTGAAGTTACCTTTCTTCTCTTTCTTATGAGCATGGGAGTTTAGAACTTCAATATCTCCATTTTGAGAGTTTAACCCAATTCCTCTAGTAATAAGCCTCGACTCTTCTTGAATGCAATTGATTTTCATTAGAATGAACTTAGGAAGTTCAAATCAAGCATTTATTCCTTGTATAAATGATTCCCAAGCTGTAGGAAGTTTGGTGAGAGCCAGCATTGTTTATTCCTTATCGTCAATTGTGTGGCTGATAGTGGATAATTGATCTCTTAACTCTGTTATTCTCATGAAGTATAAGGTAGTAGTTTCTCCCTTGTTCACCTTGACATGATTGATTTATTTCAAGGTAAGAACTCTACTTGTATTGTTTATCTTATACATATTTTCTAAGGTTGTGAAAATGTAGTGTACAACTAAGTCACAGGATTCGCCGAATTTCATCCTTTTGATTTGAATTTCAGCGAATTTCAACTCTTTCCGAATGTCATCTGAATTTTATGAATTTTAACATAATACTGTAATTTAATATAATATTATTTAATTTTAAACTGATATTGAGTTATTTAGTTAAACTATTTAACAATGTTCAACTATTTTAACAACTCTGTGGATATATTAGTAATATTTAAAAATATGTAAATATATATAACTAAATTTTACTGTCGAATTTTTTCCCGAACTTTTACCCTTGCCGGATTTCATTCGAATTTTATGATCGACGAACTCGAATTCGAATTCGAACCTTGTGACTTAGGTGTACAATATCTAATTTTTATATAATTGGAACTATATGATCATTTACAGCATCAACTAATATCTTCATGGCTTTGTTACTGTTTTTCATCCATTGATGTTTCTTACTATCTTCACTGCGTATAGAAGTTTATTTTTCCAGAAATTATTCTTACTTGTGTTCTTTTAGGGCAAGCATTATTCTAAATTTCCAAGACACGAAGCTTGTTGCTCCTTCAAGTCAATCTTCAATTCTGACACCATTCACTAAATTGTATATTTAATGAACTATAAAGCCAATTTAGATGACCTCTTATGAATATGTTATATATCTTTCGTAGGTTGGCTCTAATACCATGTTAAGTTTTAATCAGATTTAGATTGTAGGAAATTTATTTCAATTGTATATTGAGTGTAACTGGAATAATGGCTCAACATGATTTATTTTTTGTTAACAAAGATTGCAATACTGGTATCAATACAATATTGCAGAACTATGATGAGAGAACAGATTTCTCTGAGTAAGCATGATAATTTTGTGCCAACTTGAGGAGGTATGATTTATCTTGTTGTTGTATCTTGTAATTACACTATTTGTTTTATGTATGTTCCAAGATACACCGCTGATCAATATATATATATATATATATATATATATATATATATATATATGAGGAGACATGGCTCCTGTAGAGGCATGTCCCTACATGAATTAGGGACATGTCTCTACATAAGACATGACCCATATACAGTGTGTGCATTAATATTGATACCGATTCATAACACAATCTTATTGTTGTTGTAATGTTTAATGAAGGGTCAACAATTATTATCGATGGTGAATGCCAAATCGATGACCATGATGCAAGTCGATACTTTTATTGAAGATGCAAAATGTCTCTACATAACGTGTGTCCCACATACAATCTATGCTTTAACATTGATATTGATTCATAACATGATCTTATTGTTTCTGTAATGTTTAATGAATAGTCAACAATTATTATCGATGATGAATGCCAGGTCGATGACCATAATGCAAGTCAATACTTTTAGGGTCCATTTGGTTCATGGAATTGTAAAAATCGAGATCTCTGCAAACCTTGGTTTAACCAAATCAAGGTTTTGTAAATCTTCATTCCGATTTTTGGGGTTTTACTTGAACCATTTGTTTCACTCGGAAGATGCGTGTGAAGACACATTTTTATGCGTAAACTTGGAGTTGAAAGAAAATTTCAAAAGTAGTCGAATCTATTGTTTTTACACTCCTTAAAAATCATAACTAGGTTTTGATTTTCAATTCCTACTTGCTAGTAGGAAGTTGTAAAACCTGGTTTTGAGGCAAAATTGGAAGTCCAGTATGCTAATTCCATTTTGCCAATTTTGAAACAAACGCAAAAATTTTCAAATCCAGATTTTGAAAAAGCCAATTCCTATCATCTTCGAGGAACCAAACGGACCCTTGATGAAGATGTATAGATCGATAATCACTATCAATTACATATAATTGATACACACAGCAGTGTATATACTCAATTTTGATTAGTAAATACTCAATATCGACACATCACATGATTAATAGTTATTAAGTTGACCAATATACATACATACATACATATTTATATATATATATATGTGTGTGCGTGTGTGTGTGTGTGAACATTATTATATTTACATATATACATGCGTGTTTAACTTAATAATTATTAATCATGTAATATGTTTTAACATTTATTTTGAAAGTAGTTACATACTAAAAATTGATAAAAGTTACAACAAACTTATTACAATCAAGTTTGCCTATACAATTTATTATTATGTTAAACTAAACCACTAAGAACACCAAGCTTGTCCTAAATTTTGAAAAAATAAGACCAAAATGTTTTGTCATTGAATTAACAAATTGGTTTGGAGAGTGTAGAAATGAAGAGAAAAGCTTTCACAGTCCACCAATTGTTGAATATAGTGATGGTGAATCTTGGTGTGTTTGGTTCAAGCATGATACACTCAACTCTTCACCAACTTGAATACTACCTAATTATTACAAAAATTGGAGTATTGCTTTGGAAAAAGTCTCATACTCCCTCTTAATGTAGAAGAATCTCATAATCTCAATCATCAAGGATGTTTGCTTCAAGAGCCTCATTTTATCTATCTTGATCATCAGGGTGTTTTAAGCTACTATCATTAGATTGAGTCTGCACGATATAAGGTAGCATATGTAAAGTACCAACCTTCTTTTCATGTAAGAATATCCCCAAACATAAAGGAAAAGATCAAGACAAATAACCCTTATAGTATGTATAGAATTACAAATAAGAGAGAGACTACAAAGAGTAGATAAATGTAAAAGATAAGAATACTTACCTGCACATGAAGATTCAAAAACTGTCTTTTTAGATTATTTGAGAATGGAACATCTCCCCTCTAAATAAGGTTCAAGTCGGAATGGAACATTGACTATTATTCCCCCCACAATGTAAAATTTCCACTCATTCTTATATTATTGAACAATTTTGTATCAAATGACAACTCCTTTCTAAGTTCCAACTTGCTCCTTTTATCCATTGAAGGTCCAAACATTCATTTAGCTTAACAGTAGAAGCAAACATTTCCTTCCATTTTCTCAAACTCATCCACAATACGCCAATATCTTGATTGAGTATGATTGTGCCACATGAATGAATCTACAACTCATACGTCGAGTTTCATTCATCAAAGAGACACTCGTAGATGGTTCAAATGAATTCTTATTTGCTTCATTAATGTCTCACAACTCAAATTTCCTTTGTTCATGCAAAGGTATTTGTTAGATCTTTTGATTAATCCTATATTATGCATCACATAAGAACGTCATCATATATCAGGGGGCAGACTCATTAAAATCACACAGTCACGAGGTATATTCATGAATCACAATCGTCTTGACTGCTACAATTTATTGATCACTGAAGACTCCATCTCAACATAGTTTATCTCAACATAGTTTACTCCCTTTGAATCGATATGACCTAGATCACAGAAGGTTGACTGAATCATATCCTCTATTTGCTCCCTCTCTTTCAAGGTTGCCTCTAATGAAATGTCACTCCCTCTTTTTTCTACACGAACATTCTCGAAGGAAAAGATCAGGGCAAATAACTCTTACAATATATATAAGGGCAAATAACTCTTACAATATATATAAAGAATTTCAAATAAGAGATTGACAACAAAAGTAATAAGGACAATACTCTAGATATAGCAAAATACTTATCTCATTATTTGTATATCTATATTATTTGTATACCATGATTCATTGATCCTAAAATTAATGATGCTAAGATTAATGGATCTGAGTTTTATTGAGCTTTGCCAAGACTGAAAAAGAGTTAATGCAGAAAATAAAGATAAGTTTCATCTTCTAAATTACTCTTTGAATTATATGTTGAATATTATAATGAAATATCTTCAGTTTTGAAAAAATAATACTTATCAATATATTGTAATTCTCGTCTTACATTAGAATTGTTGCTTTAGGGCAGAAATCAAGAATATTCCAAGAAGAGACATTGCATCACATGTATTGACTAAGATGTATCACATTTTTGACACCCCAATAACACGGAGGTTATTCAATTATGCACCTAATCCCTTTCATGCTCTTCTAAGAAAGCATAAAATCAGCATAGATAGCTTCCAAATAAGATCCTATACTCTCCACTAAATATACTCTTCACAAAATGAAGGTTTTTTATAGATAGGGAACAAGACGTAATGATGATAGTTTTTAACCAAACAAGATGCAAGCACTTAGATGTTTCTTTCAATGGCATAGAAAGTGGAACTGCTTCATGTACCGTCTTAAATTGGAAACACCTCAATTTAATGATGGTTTAGCACCCATTTAATGTGATTCGATCTCTTCTCATCCCTCCTAGATAGAATCAAGGTAGGATTTAATGATCCTCCTTGGTATTCCCATCTCATGGCATAAAACTCGAGGTAGGATCTATCCACTTGGGTCCTCCCTTGCCTACATCTAATCACTTGGAATCTATTTTTCGCACCGTAACAGACTTTTATAAAAAAACTGTATCTAATTTCCCAAGATCAAGACCTATTTTGGGACCTGGAGGGAATCTTGAGGGTTAGACAGTGTGTCCCAGCACAATCAAGGAAGCAGTGCATCCCTGTTGGTCCAATCAGGGACACAGTGCATCCCTTTTTGGGACCTATTTTGGGTCCCCCTTCTCAAGTCCCAAGACTGGGGTTATCCGGGATGCAAACTTCTAACTACAGTCAATTTGTGGGAGAAAGTTTATTTTGAACTCTTTATAAACCCATCCATTTGCCTCATTTTGTATCCACAAGCATCCAAGCATCCCATTATTTGCATGCTCAAGCTCTCAAATTCTCAAGCCCTCAAGCACTCTTCGAGAATTCAAGGCATTCAAGCAAGTTCTCCATTGAAGATCAAGGATTCAAGCATTCAAGCAATTGAAGGAGTTTATACAAGATATAGAATTTTCAACATTCAAAATCTCCCTTCATACATTCAAGATCCTTCATTGCATCTTATTTATGTCTCTCCAACATCTACATTCATTCCTAAGACAAATTTCATGCACATTTTTATACTCAAGAGCATAGTTGGAAAACTCGCCAAATCCAAAAACTCACCGAGCCCCCCAAAAGTTTAATCGAGAAAAACTCGGCCATTTAAAAAAAAAACTCGGGAAAACTCGGGAACCTAAAAAAACTGCTAAAATTTAATTCAAAATACATTTTTTTGCAAATTTCAATGAGAAGATGCATCTAATGAGTTCATTATAGAGAACACAAAAGAAAGAAGCAGGAGTTTAGATATATATAAATGCATAGTGGGTACAAAATCACATTCTCATGCTGAACGCTGATGGCGGGAAGCATAATAGTAAATAATTTGTGTCAAACTAGAAGTAAAAACATCATTACAATCACATTTTCCTCTTCCTAGCTCTACTAGCATATTGTAACTCTCTATCTTACATAATATATATAGGCTTTTTGCCTTTTGTTTTTAACAAAAAAAAAATTTAAAAATTTAAATTTAAGAAAAAACAAAAAAAAAAATTTAAAAGAGTTTTTCTGAAAAACTCGCCGATTTTTTGCAAAAACTCGGTGATTAGTCGGCGATTTTTTCACAAAAACTCGGCAATTTTTTCTTGCGATTAACTTTGGGAAAAACTCGCCAGTCCCAAAAACTCGACGATTAGTAGAAACTCGCCGATTATTCGGCGATTATGCCAACTATGCTCAAGAGCATATTCATGGATTTCATGGATTTACATTACTTCATGTTGGATCTACTTCCACTACATGCTACCATTCTCTATTTTCTATCTCATTTCAAGGATAATTCTTAAATTGGGGTTTGACTGAGGCAACCCCCTCCCTCAACAACAACAAACAAAAACCCTTTATTTTGCAAGTTGCAAATATTGGAAGGAAGAACAGGTTGCAGAAATGGATACCCTTTTCGTCAATCTTCAGAGATCTGAAATTTGTTTCGAGATCAGACACTACTGATCAAGGTTATATTTCTTCCCTGCTGCCTAAAGTTGTCCCTACTAACAAAAGTTGATTGTGCCAAACAGTCACACGATTTCTGGGTTTTGTAGATCTCATCATTTTCAATCCAAATTCCACGGATCAGCAATTTAAGAGATCGTTTGACAGCCCATTTACAGATTTGTATTTCACAAGGTGAGTTTTCCTTCCTTCTCCATTTCAATACACATTTCATTTTCTTGAATTCAGATTTATATTTGCATATCTACTTGCCTAAAACTCTCTTAAGGTGGAGGCAAGGGAGAAGTAAGTCCAACTAATTCACCCTTCCTTTTGTGTTTAATCGGGCCTACATTGGGAGGTGAATCTTGGATTTCCCCCTACATATTTCACAAAACAAGGCAATTTCAGAAGTAATAAAGATTGAGACAGAAGGTGGTGAATTACATAATCCATGATCCATATGGCTCTTATGTCCCCTAGCTAAGCAGTTGGTGATTAGTGATTGTTAGCCTATTCCTTGAGTTCCCATACACAAATATAGTCTAGTAAGGCAACTCCTCAGATCTTGGAGACTCTACAGTCCAATCTCCTTGGCATTTCTAGGGGTTTTTTTGAGCTCAAAACGTCAGGAGATTCCTATTGACACTTTTGGAGCATTTTGGGGCATTTGACATGTTTTGCTATTTTAGTAAGTGCCATGGCACCCACTTGGTCAGTTGGCACCGATTTCACTTTGGTATAGTCAGTATTTGCATTTAATGTTGATTCGATGATAATTTCAATCAGAGTTTATTATTTTATTTTATTAATGCTATTGTTATCAAGTTCAAAAAAATATTTAACTTAGCATTATTAAAATATTGAAACATGACTTAAATGAACACTAAAGAGACATAAGAAGCTATTTTAGAGGTAATGTAATGTTTTCTTGAAAATGGGGTGTCCAATGTGGGACACATCAGGAAGGAACATTTAGTTCCCAAGGTAGACATAGGAATTGGAGAGAAGATTTTGGCGCTAA
Source organism: Cupressus sempervirens (assembly GCA_028749045.1). Classification (NCBI taxonomy): domain Eukaryota; kingdom Viridiplantae; phylum Streptophyta; class Pinopsida; order Cupressales; family Cupressaceae; genus Cupressus; species Cupressus sempervirens. The sequence goes on along the minus strand of CM053783.1, from coordinate 635,657,838 downwards.
TTTTGAGATTTGATGTTTTAAGGGATTGATGAACAGAAATTGTTGGTTGGGTGGACGTCTCCCAAGGGCTTTGTGAGGACAATAACCTTCACGAAGGACATCCACTGCAAAAGTTAAAGATCTTTCCTGATGGATTTGCAGGTGGTTTCACTCAAGACCTATGCTGGGGTTTTTTTTGTATAGATTTCAATTTGTATTTTTTCATTTTCAGTTAATATTGAAGAAGGATTTATTATGAATACTACAAGGACGAAGGATTTCCACCAACAATGCTGGTTGTATATTCTCCTTGGCTGGTTGTACCACCCTGAGGAGGGGCATGTGAATTTGAGAGCTAAGCACCTAGAGTTTGGACAGCTTCTTGACATGATTGGTAATGCCTAAGTTCGACAAAGACAGATATATCCACTCAGCAAGATTGCATGGGGACGGGGTACCTGGTTACTTAGGGTACTGGTATTGGTACTGGTACGGGTATGGGTAATTTTTCAAAATAGGGGATGGGGGTTACTTGGCTGCACCAAACTTTTTTTTACTATAATTTAATATTTATAAAAAATCCGAGAATATGAGTCATGACAACAGTTTTTCAAAACAAGAACAACAATAAAGTTTGTGGATGTAATGTATTGTTTCCAGTTTCAGATTTGTAATATGTTTGTAATAATAAATTATAATAAATGATAAACATTTAGATACATAACAGAGAAGGCAGAATTTAATTAAGAACAAGAAGATCATAAATCATATGACAATGACTTATTGCAAATGATAAACTTTTGCACGAACAGTGATAAAAATTTACTGTTAATCAGAATTGTCTCAAAGTTTCAAACTGATTACATATTGAATTAAGCTTGATAACATAAAAAAACCGAAACAAAAATGAGAAATCTTAATCAAGGTTCCTAGCTATGACACTCTCCACTGAGTACCCAGTACTTGGGGTACATCTTTTCCCACTTGGGTGCATGGGTATGCATTCCAGGAGTGTGGGTACACGTACCCATGCAACCTAGGATATTAATTGTTGTAGTAAGTAGTGAAGATTTTAGAGAATTGGAGTCATTATTGAAACCCTAGTTTTCTGGTCCAGATATTGTTTCACACTTGTAGCCAAAATCAGTTTCCGGGTATGTGAGAAAATTGTTAGTTGTTATAATATGCCATCCACAGGCTTGATTTGATGTGTCGATTTCATATACTTTCTGTTCCTGTATTTCTGGGCATTCGACAGCCTATGTATTTGCTGCTATAAATTGAATCAGACCTGAAACTTGGATCACAGCCTATGAGCTTAATGGCTGAATAAAAATAATAAGATTATACATCTAGGTTTTGGAAAATATTTTTCTAATTCATGGATTGAGCATATTTGTAATTGGAAAACTTCTTTAACAGCAGTTAGTAATAAAGGCGTTGCATTTATCAGTTTCCTTACTGGCTGAAACAGAACATTAGTCAAAACCTCAATTAGTGACAAGCATAATTTTTTGCAGTGTAAAGAACAGGAGCTAGAGGAGTGTAAATATAGTGAGCAAAAAATAATAAAACAAAATGCCATATTTCTGAAATAGAATCAAAACCTTGTACCTAAATGTGTAACCATTATAACAGGTGAATGGTACAAAAATAAACAAGCTTAAAATTTGTAAGTCTCAAACAACGAGTCTTTTAATGGAAGGAAGCAGGCAAATCCAAAAGCCTTGTTCAAATCATTTGGTTATAAAATTGAACTAGTATCATTTCACAAACATTTCCTGACTGTACATGAACCATCATGAGAATTAAGTCATATACATTCAAAACAAGACAGCAAGCGAATGCCTTTACAATGTACATTTATAGGCAAGCACACAGAACAAATAATAGCTAGAATATTAATTTCTAAATTCTAAAATGAATTGAATTCTCCAAAAAAAAAATGCAATATCTTTATAAAAACCATTTTAAAAAAATTCTCAAAAATAGCAAATGAGCCATCTCAGCAATAATCAATTGATTTGATGTTTAAGAATTTAAGGTACACTTGAGTGTTTATAAACTCAAAGAATGTGGATTTGTACTCATTCCTGTGAATGAGATCTGGGGTAGGCAAAGTGTGAGAAGTATAGCACTCCCTACTTACATGATGTATGTCCACTAGGAAAGCTCTTATGTCCTTCCTTTATGACTGCTGGATCGCCATGGCAAATCACATTAGTTGTAACGTTGTCATATTTCTGACATAAGCCCCAATCAAAGGTAAGTTTGCATAATCAATTCAAGAAAACAATCAAAGGACCTGATGCACCATGGTGCTAATCATCTTTGCAAATTGTATAATAAATTGAGGGAGAAAGATTTATAAGGCTTCTTACTTCAATTCCATCAGGAAAGCAACGCCAGAAGAAATCAGGTCGAGGTCGACCAACTGCGTCTTTTATGGACTCAGTAAGGACTCCAGTTATGAATATAGAAAAGAGCAGACCTGAACAAATTTAAACATTTAATTTATTCATAAAGAGCCTCTGACAACTCCTACATCTTAAACCATAGCAAAAGATAACTAAAGAAGCTTTAAAATTAATAGCAATTAATACCTGTCAAGTTTACAAAGAAAAGGAACATATATGTAATAGAAACATTACCCAATACTGCGTGGTGAAAATCATTAAGATTTTGCTTGCGAATATAGTATATGAAAAAGATGAGAATTGGTAGTAACACTGCATATACCTGTTCATTGTATTAGAGAATTCTCCTTTGGTCAGGAAATCATTAGACAACCTCATACATATTATTTAAAGATAGAAAAGAGCATTAAATGCATATTAATTAAAACATCATTTTCTATGTAAAGTTGTAAACATTTCACTCAGCTTGTAAGTCCATATGCATTTGAAATTATAAAAAGGAATCGGATCATTTGGAAAGGGAATCTTAAAAAAAAATTGACTCAAGATTCGGTATCTGAATGCATACCGGGACAGACCAAAGAGGAACAGTATTGCTTTTCAAAGGATACCTAAGATCTGTCATCATATCTTTCCCAACAAAGCGGTAAAATGGATGTATAACATTCAGAATGATTCCAAAAACCAAGAGACCCATGATCATAATCCAGTCATGCATATGATATCGCAGTAGCTTAACTCCATGTGACCTTCGCGAGTAGTTAGGACCATGCTGCTGTCTCATTTTTGACAGAAGATTGTTTCCTTTCAGTTCCTACAATTCAATGAAAATGAGGAAACTATCAGGCGTATTAAAGAACGATTAGAAAGCAAAGACAGCATAATCATTTTCAAAGTCAGAATAATGATTAACAATATTATTAGAGAAAAAATCATTCGTTTCTATGCTCAAACTTAATTGCTCGCACGGCCATATTCGTGCAGAAGGTTCTAGTCACAAGATATTACACTGCAATATATGTAATCAGGCTATACATATTAGTATGTACAGGTCAGTGGTTAAATTATTGACAATACTCCCCAGACCCTCAAAAGAATGCCAATAACCCAAACAGAGCCAAACTGGAGAAACTAGAATACAGAAAAAAGTGGTTTTAGTATTTCACCATTTAAGCCAAACAAACATGTTTAACCAATCGACCAAAACGAAAGGCATCTTTCTTTTAACAATATGAATGCACTAAAGTCTGTCAAACCTTACAAAACCATTTAAGCACTTATAGGGCATCTATAATTTTGTTGCACCAATACCCAACAGAGCAATTAAGGAGCCCAGAAAAGGATTTATTCAACCATGTAAGTTTCTCATGTGACCAAATCAAATAAGGATAAGAAAAGAACTACTCACACCAGAAATATAAACTATTAAATTTAAATCAAAAGGCTAGGGTTAGTGTTTGTTATAGAACCCAAGTTAGATTGCTTGTAGAGAAGAGGAGAATGGGCTTAAGATCTTAAAAGCCCATCATCATCAGCAACCTATCTATTCCTATATGAAAAATTATTCCCAATGACAGTGTCACCAATGCAACCACATTGAATATTCCAATCTGAGCCAACTAATGCAAGAATAGGCAAAGAGTCCAATTATGAGTTGTTCAAAGTTCAAACATACAGCCAAATATAGAAACACCATCAACAAAACATGTCTGATATATTGAAGAACAAAAATAGAATATATTGATTCACAGCCATAAATTACAACTTACAACATGAGGCCTTGGCCTTCAAAATTGCATGGACACAACTATGGGCAAGGTACAGAATTCTTGCATGATAATAAAATACAAATCTCCTATTCTGCTTCTGAACTCACTAATTTATATGCAAACTGGAACAATAAATAACTCAGAGCCAAGATTAATGCTAACTTCCTTCATATTGTATTGACCACTGTTTAAATAGTGAGTTGCAGCCTTTGGAGTGGTTTGTCTTGGTCACGCTGCAGTGCAAAACTCAATGCTAGATGAAATGTGTATCCTAGTAGCATGTGCAAGGGAACATCGCAAAAAAAAAGCAGTGAGAAATATGCAGTGGACTTTGTTGTGGTTCATATCATTAACATCCCTATAACCAGTGAGCTTGGAAATATAGCCAAATGTTGCCACAAAACTTGTACAGTTGCTGCATAGCTAAAACATTGATGTTGAACCAAACTCTAACATGCCTTTACACTGAGAAATGCAAATTGCAGTCATCATATTATTGTAGAGTTTAGTGGATCGTGTTTGGTGTAGACTTATCAAAGTATTTGATATGTATTCTGAAATATATTGGACTGGTCTTCCTGTTGACAACCTTAATATACTTGCTGTAGACTGTAATAACCTTCTCTCAGATCAGTATTGCCAGTTGTAATTGATACGATCTGCAGAATGGAAATTATACTAATATACATATATATATATATATATATATATATATATATATATATATATATAGATATTGATACATGACATAATAGAGTCATGACTCTATACGTTCATCTCTCAACATTCATACTGGTTCATTAAGTTAATGATAACCGGTGTCATATACAACTAACATATTAATCCCGATATGCATAAGAAACCACCCGATATAGAATCAAAGATGGTGCTTCAACTTATTTAATGGTCTGCTGATACATATATAATCGGTAGTGACCATAATATTATCTAGTGTTGGTTGCCTGAATTAATACTGCCATGTAGTATTAACAGATAGTGCCACGTAGTATTAACAGATAAAACAGATTTCAATACTGCACTATAAATGTTTAAGTCAGACGATTCAACACTCAACTACTAACTTCCTTAACCCTCCCTCTTTAGCAATGAGGGATTGAAACTTCTGTATGCAATTGAGTAGACTTGATTATATCAGATGAAATATGATATCCAGTAAAAAACCGGTCTGAATAACCATAATAAATTATTTTCATGATGTCCGGACAAAATCCAGCCTATAAACATGATGGATATCAATGTGTCCGGCAGAATCCGGCATATAACAATGACACCAATAATTTTCATGATGTCCAGACAAAATTCGGCCTATAATCATGATGGCTATCAATGTGTCCGGCAAAATCCGGCATATAACAATGACAGCAATAATTTTCATGATGTCTGAACAAAATCCGGCCTATAATCATGATGGATATCAATGTATTCGGCAAAATCCAACATATAACAATGACACCAATAATTTTCATGATGTCCAGCCAAAATCCGGCCTATAATCATTATGGATATCAATGTGTCCGGCAGAATCCGGCTTATAACAATGACACCAATAATTTTCATGATGTCTAGACAAAACCCGACCTATGATCATGATGGATATCAATGTGTCCGGCAAAATCCGACATATAACAATGACACCACTAACTTTCAATACTTTTGGTATTTAAGATTGATCATCTATTGATAAGATCGTCACCTTATTATAATAGAGACCTTTAATAAAGAATATGAAAGATCGTCATCTTTCATTTAACAAGTTTGCAAACAATAATTTAATATAATATTCATGAATAAAATTTACAAAAAATGTAATTACATATTTGTCATACCAAGTTTAGATCTAAAATACTCTATTTTCACTCTTGCAAGAGTTTTAGTGAAAATGTCAGCATTTTGATCATTTGTGTTTACATAAATCAGCTTGATCACATTCCTGTCAACCATGTCTTTAATGTAGTGGTAAGGAGTCTCAATGTGCTTTGACCGATTGTGGAACACTGGATTTGCTGAAAGTTTGATGCAACTCTGATTGTCACAATGGATCACAGTGGAATCTAATTTCTTCCCAAATAATCTAAATAATAGCTTCCTTAACCAAACTACTTCACGTGCTCCCATGGAAGCTGCCATATATTCTGCTTTAGTAGAACTCAAGGCAACTGTAGGTTGTTTTCTACTAAACTATGACACCATTGCTGATCCGAGACTAAAGCTACATTTGGTCGTACTCTTTTGATTTAAGGAACAACCAGCCCAATCAGAATCTGTGTAGCCTTCAAGTTTGATTTCAACATTTCTGTACTTTAGTCCAAAACCAATAGTGCCACATAGATAGCTCAAAACATGTTTAGCTGCCATCATATGTATTTTCTTAGGTTCACACATAAAGTGACTCAGAACATTCGTAGTGTAGCAGATGTCAGGTCTGGTGTTAACCAAAAACATGGGAGATCCAATAATTTGTCTGTAGAGGGTAGGATCAATAGATTTTGAATGTGATGCTTCCTCTTTTAGCTTGTGTATATTAGTTTCCATTGGAATTGAAAGTGGCTTGCTGTCCATCATCCCAAATCTCTTCAAAATATCCTAAGTATATTTTCCTTGGTTTAAGAATATGTAATCCTCCTTTTGACATACTTCTAGGCCCAAAAAATAATGTAGTAAACCAAAGTCTTTCATGTCAAATTCAGCAGCAAGGTCTTGTTTGCATTTAGCAATCAAATGATCTTCACCTATTATTAAGAGATCATCAACATAAAGAACCAATATAATCATGTCTCCATTAGATATCTTGAAATAGATGTTAGGATCAGCTTCATTTTTAGAGTATCCTAATTTGATGAGATAATTGTCAATTCTTTCATACCAAGCTCGAGGGGCTTGTTTCAGGCCACACAATGCTTTCTTTAGTTTACATACATAAAGATTTTCATTTTTTATCACGAAACCTTCAGGCTGTTCAATATAAACTTCTTCATTTATGACTCCATTTAAGAATGTAGTTTTCACATTCATTTGATGCACCTTCCATCCTTTTGCTGCTACTAAGGCAAGAATTGTTCTGACTGAAGTAAAACGAGCAACAGGGGCAAAAGTTTCTTCATAATCAATACCTACTTTGTATGAAAAACCTAGGGCAACAAACCTCGCTATATGTTTCTCAATGCTCTCATCCGCTACATATTTGATTTTATATAACCATTTAGAAGAAACAACAGATTTGGCTTGAGGTCTAGGTACAATGTCCCAGACATCATTTTGAAGTATTGATTGATACTCTTCAACCATAGCATCTTTCCATGTTTGACAAGTTAGAGCTTCTTCAATAGATGTAGGTTCAGATTTAGTGAGCTCAGTTACTAGTGCAGTATAATATGATTTGTTTGTGGTTTTCTTGACTTCCTTAGTAATTTCATTTGGTTCAATATTATTTTCTTCAACCATTTTCCTTGCCCACAATGGTCTCTTTTTGGTATTAGAGATGTTTCTATTTTTTGTATCTAGTACTAAACTCATTTCTTCTGATATATTCTCCCTCTGAATTTCAAATTGTGGACTTTTATCTAAGTCTGTTGAAGGCTCATCATTTGTGCTTATGGATAGTTTTAGAGCAGTGTTTTCCTCAAATATGAAATCTCTACTTATTTCTATTGATCTTTGTTCAAGAACATAGACTCTGTGTCCTTTTTGAGTTTTCACTATACCCAACAAAAATTCCTTTCTTTCTTGAAGGTTCTAACTTAGTTCTTCTTTCTTTAGGTATATGTATATATATAGGACAACCAAAGATCCTGAGATGACTTAAGTTAGGTTTATTCCCTGTGAAGACTTCTTCAGGTGTTATATTTTCTAGGATAGAGTGTGGACATCTGTTTTGAGTGTATACAACAGCATTAGTAGCTTCTGCCCAGAATGAAAAATATAAGTTTTGATCATGAAGCATAGCTTTAGTTGCCTCAACAATAGTTCTATTTTTTCTTTCTGCTACACCATTCTGTTGAGGATTATAAGGTATTGTATACTCCCTCTTAATCCCAACAAATGTACAAAAAGCTTTGAAATTTTCAGAAGTATATTGTCCCCCATTGTCAGATCTTAGAGTCTTAGTTTTCTTTGACACTTGATTTTCTACCAATTCTTTGAATTCTTTGAATTTTGATAACACTTCATTTGATTCCTTAACTTTTAGAAAGAAAATCCAAGTCTTCCTAGAGTAATCATCGATGAAGATTATGTAGTAAGAGTAACCTCCTAGGGAGAGAGTTGGCATGGGCCCACATAGATCAGAATGAATTAGTTCCAAAATTGATTTAGACTTTTGTTCACTAGTAGGGAAAGGTTTGCCTATCTTAGGTAGTGAACTGAAACCAATATGTCCAAGTCTCCTATGCCATATTTCATTAGAATTTGTTATTTCATGATTAAGAGCTTGGTTTTGAATATTACATAGTTTATATAAGGTCCCATCTCTAGTCTCGATAGTGATAGCATTTTTAAGACTTGTGTTTTTAGGCTAGTACAAGACTTTGTTTTTGTTGAAAGTAACTTGAAAACCTGCATCCGTTAATCCAAAGATTGAGACTAGGTTTCTTTTTATTCCAGGTACAAATAGAACATCTTTCAACTTTAGTGTAACTCCAGTCCTTGATTGAATAGAACAGGTCCCAATGCCTCTAACTGGATGAGTGGAGTTGTCTCCAATAGTAACTCCTTCATATCTGTAATTTTCAAGTGTTTCAAATTTGTCTCTAAATCTTGTTATATGTCGAGAAGCGCCACTATCTATTATCCACACACTTTCATTAGAATTTATCTCACTTGACAAAGCAAAGTAGAAAACTAGACTTTCATCTTTCTTACTTTCGGCTAATGAGGCTAAAATTCTTTCCCTTTCAAGACATTTGCTGAAGATATATTCGAATTTCTCACATTTCAAGCATTTAACTTTAGAGTGATTAGCATTGTTGACCTTATGCTTTTTCTTATAGTCATGTTTCTTTCCTTTAAATTTTCTTCTCTTTCCTTGATGATAGGGAGCTGAGAAAAGAGCTTGATTTTCACCCTCTTGATTTGATACAATACCTCTAAAGATTAATCTTGACTCTTCTAATGTACAGTTAGTTTTTAGTTGGTCAAAAGAAGGGATTGAAGGTCTACTGACAACTTGAATAAATGCTTCCCATGATAGTGGTAGTCCTCTGAGTGCTAATATAGAGAGTTCTTGATCTTCTACTTTGTTTCCGATGGAATTTAAGTGATTCTTAATTTCAGAGATCCTTCCAAAATAAGATGAGATTGATTCTCCCTTATTCATTTTAGTATTCATCAATTGATTCTTCAAAGTGATCAATCTACTTGAGCTGTTTATTTCAAATTCATTTTTTATTGCAGTGAATACTTCAAAGGCTTTCTTTAGATTTGAAATGGAAGGAAGAACGTGATCCTTTACGAAAACTATTATGATTTTCTTGGCTTTATTGTTTCGCCTTCTCCAAGTGATTTTTTCAGTTTCATCTTCAAGAATTGGATTATCAAATTCAATGAATGATTCTAATTCTAGTTCTTCAAGAATTGTGGTAATCCGGATTTTCCATGAAAAGAAATTTACAACACCTTCGAGTCTGTCCTCTACTCTCACATTATTTGACATATTTGCAGTACCTTTGATAGTCTCTCTACCAATTAGGCTCTGATACTATGTATAGTTTAGTGGATCGTGTTTGGTGTAGACTTATCTAAGTATTTGATATGTATTCTAAAATATATTGGATTGGTGTTTTCATGTTGACAAACTTAATATACTTGTTGTAGACTGTAATAACCTTCTCTCAGATCAGTATTGCCAGTTGTAACTGATATGCTCTGCAGAATGGAGATTCTATATATATATATATATATATATATATATATATGACGTAGTAGAGTCATGACTCTATACATTCATGTCTCAACATTCATACCGGTTCATTAAGTTAATGATAACTAGTGTCATATACAACTAACTTATTAACCCCGATATGCATAAGACACCACCCGATATAGAATCAAAGATGGCGCTTCAACTTATTTAATGGTCTGCCGATACATATATAATCGGTAGTGACCATAATATTATCTAGTGTTGGTCGCCTGAATTAATAGTGCCACATAGTATTAATAGATAGTGCCACGTAGTATTAAGTTTTAACCGATAAAACAAATTTCAATACTGCACTATAAATGTTAGAATACATACATACATACATACATACATACATACATACATACATACATATATATATATATATATATATATATATTTAAGTTGAAGTCAAACGATTCTACACTCAACTGCTAACTTCCTTAACAATTATGAAATGAACATTATTGTAAACCTACAAATAAATAGTGTAACAGGGGCATTGGGGAAAGTTGGGACGTCGAGACTTTGTGATAGGTTTTCAAGAAAAAAGGCTTCAAATTAGGGGACGATGGAGGGCCAATGGGGGGAGGGCAACAAGTTGGGGGTGTTGTAATACACTATACATGTTAGGATTAACCTCAGACAAAAATAACAGTTACATGCAAATATAACCAATATCAGAAAATAATAGATCGCACATAAGAGAACACAAGATACCAAGATTTAATGTGGTTCACTCAATCCCTGGGCTATGTCCACCAACAGCAAGTCCAATATTATTATTGTCCAATGATTACAATCTATAATCCCTTACAGCTCAATACCATCGCAAGAACCAATTTTCGCATCACACATTATGAAAATCCCTAACCCTAAGCTTTTTTTATACAAGTTTTTTGCCGCTTACAAATTTAGGGCTAGAATAATAGAAAAATAGTAGCAGGCGCCTTTTACAATATACGGGCATTTTTGGCTTGGGGAGCACTGCCTTCGAAAACCCCCGCGAGGGCCTTGCCCCTCGACCCCATCCTATACTGCGACAAGGAGCGCACCTAGGGCAAGACCCTGCAGGGGCATTGCCCCTTGACCCCATCTTGGGGGCGCTGCCCCCAAACCCCCATAGAAATAATCTAGAGGGAAACCGCGCCAAATAAACCTCTGAGTCTAATTAGGCTCCACATCACAACAATCTCCCACTTGGAGACTAATCAGGCTCCACAACAATAACCTCCCACTTGGAGACTGGTCATAGCACTACTTAACCGGTAACTCCCACTGGAATATCAAACCACCCTGGACTCTGTTGTTTTTTTATTCTGTTTAGTTGAGAAGACCAACCGAAGTTGAAGAGGAGTTCAGCTTCTCCCTTGTCACTACCTTCGTAAACATATCTGTTGGATTGTCATTTGTATATATCTTCTCCAACTTTAACTATCCATCATCCAAAATTGACGGAATAAAATGGTGCCGCAACTGTATGTGTTTTGTCTTTAAATGCAAAACTGAATTCTTTACAAGATGAATGGCACTCTGACTATCTGTAAACAAATAATTATCCTTCTGAGGGTGTCCCAATTCTTCTAGGAAGAATTGAAGCCATATCATATCCTCGGCTGCCTCTGTAGCAGCAATGTACTCCGCCCCTCGACCCCACCCTGCACTGAGACAGGGAGCGCACCTGGGGCGCTGCTCCAGGACCCTGCAGGAGTGCTGCCCCTTGACCCTGTCTTGTAGAAATAATCTGGAGGGAAACCATGCCGAATAAGCCTCTGAGTCTGATTACGCTCCACATCACAACAATACATATAGTACTTGAAATGATAGTTATGAAATGATGTATAATAGTATAAGAACTAATAAATTATAATACCAAATACTTGAACATAGCAAAATTGCAACACGAATATCAAAAATATCATAAAGACAATTAAAGTGAGTAGCATGATACTAAAGAAGTACAAAATCATGTACATGCATTCATAAATAAGCATATGGTGTGTGTGTGTGTGTGACAATGACCTTTATAGTGGCTAGTAAACCCTCTTTTTATCACAATTGCTGCAGCTGCAACTTTTGCTTGTAGAAACCCCTGGTGGTGAGATGCTAACGCAAAGGTGGTCGTGGGGGGACTTGGGAACGCACAAAAGAATTTGGAGAGTGATTTCCCTTACTGCTACATTAGACACCCAAAGGCATTTGGAGAGTAAATTTTGTACTTTCTAATGCGACAGAGAGAGATAAAAATGGTCTACCTTAGCCTCAAAAATCCATGTTGAACCTTCAATTGAACATTCCGATGCGGATGTGCATGCATCAATGCACTCAAATGTGCATAGGATGTACCACACACTGTGGATGTATTTTGGGTGCGCAAGTTGTGCATCCACAATAAATGGTGCACATCCTATTTGCATTTAGGTGCAACCCGGTACATCCACACAAAAAAGTCACAAAAGTGACTTCACATTAAAAAGAGTGACCCTAAAAGGCCCTTTATTGGCATTTCAAAAGGCGGGTGGTTTTTTCTCAAAGGGGATCATTTGTGAGTGTCAGATAGCTTCCACAAAAGAGATTCAAGCATCTAAGGTAAGCATTTAACCCTATTCTTTAGTCTTTTAATGATTTTTTTAAAGATTCTAATGAATTTTTTCTATTAAGATTTTGATGAATTTTTTTGAAGTTTTTTTTCTAGATTTTTTTTAGGAAAGAAACAATAACTCTTTGTTGTCATTTTTCGTATATTAATTTCACAATTTTATCCTTGCATTTATTAGCTTTTTTCTTAATTTAAAATTATATAATTTCTTATAATAGCAAAAAATCAGATTGCAAGAATGCCAATAGGAAACATACAACTTGTTTCTCTCTTGCTCTTATGTTATTCATTGGCCTAATCTTGGGTTCTTGCTATAAGTGAGTTCTTACATCTTGAAAATCACATGCATCCCCACAAGTTTCCTCCAAAACCAATCATGACTTTCCTTTAGAAAATCACATGCATCCCTTCGGATGAACTTTTTTCAGATGAAGACATTACTCTAGGGATAAAGAGATTAGCAAGTGGAAAAGCTCAAGATATTGATGGGCTGCAAGCTGAATTTCTAAAGTGGGGGACAGATCTATTGACTCCACACATCAAGAACATTTTTAACATGGTCACGCAAGGCTGCTTTCCCACGGAGTGGACCACCAGTGTTGTTATTCCTCTCCATAAGAGCGGGAATGTCAACAACCCCTCCAACTACCGCACCATCATGATAAACCCACTACTAAGCAAACTCTACGGGAGTATGGTAGAACAGAGAATCAGTGGATGGGCAAAAAAAGAAGGGAAAAGAGCTATGGGACAGGTAGGTTTCAGACCAAAACACTCCACCATTGATCACTGCATTACCCTAAGGTTCCTCATAGAAAAAAAGTGGGATAAGCAAGGGAACGAGGCTTTTTGCTGCTTTGTTGACTTTAAGAAGGCTTTCGACACTGTCCCTAGGGATAAGTTAAGGAATAGGATGGAAGAATTAGAGGTTCCAACAGAATATAGAGCTGCTGTTTATAAGCTTTACGAACAGGTTAAAGCAAAAATCAGAACCAAAGAGGGCATGTCAGAATGCTTTGGCAGTGACATAGGGGTCAAACAGGGATGCCCGTTGTCACCTACATTGTTTGGCCTCTATATTGACAAGTTAGAAGAGTGGCTAAAATAAACCAATGGAGAGGGAATTCAACTGGCTGATTATGTGATCAGATTGCTTTTATATGCTGATGACCTCATTCTCATTGCTAAAACAGCACAAGGGCTGAGAGAACATTTGAAGAACTTAGAAACCTTTTGCACTGAGGTTGGGATGGAGGTCAACAATTCAAAGACCAAGATCATGGTCTTCTCCTTGAGGAAGAGAAAACAACAATGCACTTTCATATTTAATGACAAAACACTAGAAATTGTAGAAGAATACAAATACCTGAGGATAGATTTTCATTACCGGCTCAGTTGGGAAACATGCAGATCAAAAAGGATACAAGGGGGATGGAAAGCATCTTATCTTCTTCAAAACAGGTGTAGGACAGCAAAGTTATGGGACTAGAAGACTAAGAAAACCCCCTATGGGTCGCTTGTGATACCAGTTATTTTATATGGCAGCGAGGTATGGGGGAGCAGTGTATCAAATCATAAGTGGTGACAAATTGAAAGGATTCAGAAATACTTCATTACAACTAATCTCATAATCAAATCCACAGTCCCATATGAGATTATTTTAGCGGAGGCGGGCATGTTCCCGATGGAGGACTCGGCAATTGTTAGATTGCTGAGCTATCTAAAGAAGGTGAATAAAATGGATGCACATCGCTGGCCTAGTAGGGTGGTTGACAGAGAACTGGCTCGTTGAAAGAAGACATGGAAGAAACAAAACGATAAATGGTTCAATAAGTGGAACATTGACTACCAAGAATGCCCGGAAAACAATTCTAAAATAAAAAAGTGGGTGGCAGGAAAATTCAGATCTGCCATGTGAGCAAATCAGTTAGGTAGAAAAAAAGCCTATTATGTCAAAGAATTTAACCCCACATGTGAACATGACAACAAAGAATATTTAGGAGCAGAGATCAAAGGAAAGGCAAGAATCCTAATCGCTCAATTGAGATCTGGTTCACATCGTTTGAGATTTGAAACTGGTAGATGGAAGGTCCCTAAGGAAGAATGGGAGGACAAAATTTGTAGATTTTGCAACGAGGGTGTTGTGGAAACAGAGTGGCACTATTTGAAGGATTGTATGGCATACGAAGACATTCGCAGCCAACACAAAGAAACGTTAAAAGTAAACAGCATAAAAGACCTTTTCGAAGGACCAAGACTCCTCAAGGGAGCCATTTTACTTATGCAGATTCACAACAAAAGAGACAGGTTGGAGAAATCACACCAGATTGACTAGGAGTTCTATGCGGTCCCTTAGGCTTATGGCCTCGTGGATGTCATTAAAAATCTTTCATTCATTCATTCCCCTAAAAAATTACTCAGAAATCTTTCAACAGCCAATTCTCATACAGTGAAAGTGTAGATACAAAACTAATGTTATATAACAAAAATAATACTTTAACATTGCATCAATCACACAGAAGTTGAACTTTAAAACAACAAAAGCCTAAAAATACATAGATAATTACATAATTCAAATTGGCTTTTCATTCTCTTAGAAAGACTAAGAAGGAAACTACTACAAACTGTTCATAACTCAGCTGCACAGTATTTTATCACTGTATATGTTTCTTCTATCTTGAGCCTGTCTTTATATACTATTTAGCCGAAAATCTAATATTCGAAAACCTTAACTACACTTTATTAGACTTAATTGGCTAAATAAAAGATTCATATTTTATTAAAAGTGAAATGTAAAATAGAATATCTCAAACTACTTGCGGCATATTCAAATTGAGCTCGTGTGTAAGTTCCTATCCCAGCCAAACAACTCAACACGAAGTAAAGAGATTAATAATAAGCAAAAACTCAATAAGCTATTTTTTTTTTTTTCATGACCAGCATAACTATCTTATCTATGGAACAACAGAAAGCAAAAAAAGTAGACAGTCAGGAAGTTTTATCCAGGCCACAGCTCTTTGAGTCAACTACCATCAGATTGGACTCATATATGTCACCCAGCATAAGTTGCTTCTTGATGTTTTAGAGCATAAATGGATGCATTGCTTATACAATGACATGGATTAGCTTTGCTGCTGCCTATCATTCCCTTCAGCGCATCTAGGGTCATGCACACAAGCAACTCCCATGTGATCTTCGAAATATCAGCCAATATGGCTGTGTAGGTCATATCAGTTGTCTTTTCCCTTTATCTAACCTTGGAGCCCTCTAACGCAGGGCAATCTGCAAAACTTTCTTATGTCCTATAACCTTGCTAGAAACTTCTCCAGCTGGCAAAGTCCGTCTATAGACCTAAAAGGAGACGTTCCTAGGAAACATGCGGGCTAGCAGTAATTCATTACTTCAATTATTTGGAGAGTCGACCTGCTATTCTAAATGACATATAACTAGAAAAATTCCAAAAGATATAAAAGAATGTCTATTATAATAGAGTTTCAAAATTCTCCTGTTCATTTTTTAAGAACAAATGCCTATAATGCTGGACAAAATAGCGTGAACGCTACATACCGTGAACAACAAGGTTACATGGAAAATTTTGCACTACAAAAGCTAGAAAAGATAATATCTGAGCCAGTCATAAGATTCAAAGAGCCTATATCCTTCCAAAAACAATAATTTCTGGCAGAATTCCCTGCTACGATGGCGGGCATGCTCTAAGGAAGTCATTGTTGATCAGCACAGCCCGGTCTACTCGAAAAGTATTCAACTCCCACATCAGCGGGAAGAACAATGCTTCATTCTGTTTAACCAAAAAATTGAATAGCAGACAGCGTCGTTTTACACGACAGCCCTTCGCAACTGCCTCTCATGATCCATGATCCATTCTAATTTATTTTTTCCATTCTTGTTTTTTAGGATGAAAGTTTTTTCTTCTTCTGTGTAGATTGTTAGCATAATTCATGCTATTCCCCCGGCCGCATACTCTACAAGTATGTCCGCTCCTTGAGCAACCTTACAAAACTGCTAAAACCCACATACCCACATTAGAAGCTAATAAAAAAAGGTACCGCGGAGCCAGATGCACCACTACCCCGGTCATCCAACAGCAATAAATGAGCTGGATTCCTAAAATATAGTACGCCCACATTTTCCTTCCTTGTATACAGGTCTAAATAATAATAACCATATATTGTCCAAGACATGCAACTGAGACGCATTCATAAAAACACTCACAACCACATATTCGTCGCACTGATGTAGGCCTAAATAAAATTATAATTACCTCCACAGCTAATGCATACATAATTCAGAGGGAATAACAAGTTTTCTGACAACAAATAGATGCAAGAGAAAAACGACAGATTAGGTAATTGAAATAGAAAATTGACCTGAAAATCTTTGCAGACAGACCTTCAAAGCATCAGAGGCACCCAAATACTCTTCGTAGCAGACTTTCAGGACTTCCCCAAACTGCAATAAATAACAACCAAAAATCTCCTATAAAAAAAAAACCAAAATGGTAGAAATGTGGAAATTATTGTACCTCTAGGAAAGATGAACCAATCCGAGCCCTTTTCCCTTGTCAAAAAAGAGATTCTCGGGAAACTTTAAGACAATTCTTGGTCCTACAAATGCACATTCACTCAGATTGTGCCAAAAAGGTTACAGTTGATTATGTTGATTTCAACATCAGAGGGGAATCTGCCCCAAACCATGAAAGTGAACTTTGGGAAGATGCAGACACCAGAGATCTGATGGAGGAAGTACGGTATTTGGAAGTCCTCGAAATGAATTTATACGGGTCAAATTCTACATACGCATGCTTCACACTGAATTCAATGAAGTGGGTACGTTTTGATTGGACGCCAAGAAAGTGTTGAGATCACCTTAAGTCCCCTTAAGGAGATCGTTCTTCTTGTGTTGTCTTGTTTTGTAATATAGTTTCAAATTTTTCGTAGGTAAGGTGTGACCTGAAACATAGGTTGTTTCCGTCAACAAAGGAAACTGGTAAGGTGTGACGTGAAACATAGGCTGTTTCCGTCAACAAAGGAAACTGTCCAAACCTCCGTCCAGAAACAAGCTGGAAAGCTTAAATGAAGCTTAATACACTTGGGATATCCTTTATAGGTTTTATTAGAGAAGGAAAAATCAAAAGATTGTAAAATTAAAAGATTTCAAATTATCATTAATTTATATATATATAAGGTCAATTGTATTATTACAATTAATTTTAACATATTAGAAAATGTTTTATATATATATATAAGGTCAATTGTATTATTACAATTAATTTTAACATATTAGAAAATGTTGTATATGTAAAGACAAATGAAACCTACAAGAAAGTAAGTACAAAAGTAACATTTTTTCAAACAAAAATAGATAGAAAATAATATAATCTTGAAGAAAGAAGGCATATGTGTTTTTACATTTGTTTGGGTTTAAATAATTACATAATAAAAGTATTTTAATTTACATTTTTCACTTGTAGTGTCAAAAAAAGAAGTGCACTGTATGACAAAAGAAATATGTAATGCAACAAAATGATGGAAAAATTAAAGTTTTTATTACAATAACATGGAATAAAATCAAAATATAATAAAATAATGTACAAAATAATTGAGTATATAAACCGGACAAACTAAACTTACTCATGATTATAAAAATCTTTCAATTATGGATTATAATTTTCAAAACTGTAATGTTTAATAATCAGTAAATTAAAAATGGCACAACTATTCTAATAGAAAAAAGATAAATTTCAATTACTCTAATAAGTACAAGATAAGATAACAAAGGTATAAAATGGAATTGATATATGTTAAATAAAATGAAACAAGTGCCGGTAGTGACATGTACTTGTTGTTGTAGCTATAGTTAATTGTACTTATAGTTAATGAAATGTAATTATTGTCAATAAAATAAATATTTATTGATATAATTATAAACTAAGATTAATTGAAGCAATGTATTTTTTAAATTTGCTCATTTTTACATTAAATTAAAGTGAAAAATCTAAAAGACTAAAACTTTTGTATAGAAACATAAAGATTTTCCATAAATAAATTGTATTTAATCTACATAATTTGTACAAATTTTGATTGGGATATATGCAAATAATTTTTACATTTTTTTAAATATTATTTTTATAGTGATATGTAAACCAAAGAAAAATTGGTATGTATGCAAATATTCTTACGTGGGTAGACTCAAATGTATTAATTCATTCAAAATTTTGATTGAGTCTTATATTTAAGTTTAGCCGAATAAATTGGAATAAATTGAAATATGGAGAACCTCAAGAAAAGGGCTCCTATAACACAAAAGCTATTCAACCAATCATATAATTTTATTAACATAAATAATTAATAATTAATTAACAAAACTTTAGAAGTATTTTAACTATTGAATAATATTTACTTGTCATTAGTGGAAACAAATATAGTTTTCGGAGAAATTGAATAAAATATGGTAAGTGCAATAAGAGTGGCAAAGAAAATAATAATAATAATAAATACTTATAATAAACTACACGATCTCTCTATATTATTATTGTTTACATAAGAAAAATGAAAACCTATATATAGAGGAAACCTATACATTTTGATAGAGGAAATCTATACCTATACCTAATTTTACAAATATTGTAGAAATCTATATATTTTTCTTCTTCAACCTTTAATGTGAAACTATGAATAATAATAAAATAATAAAACAATGTTTATAACTAAAATACATTATCATTCTATAGTATTACTGTTCACATTTATTTTATTTTTAAATTATAGTGAAAATCAAACTAAAAGAAAAAAGAAAAATGTATATATGGAAACCACTTGGTACTATATAAATAGTTTAAAACATTTATTAAGATCAAATAGTAAAATGCATCAAAAGATTATATCACAATTATTTGAATGTAATTTTTACTCTCTTCAATCATATGTATACAATCTGCTCAACGTATGATTTTGCCTCTCCACGTTTGAATAAAGCCTTCCCATTGTTCTTAGCTTCAACAAACCACCTCCAAATAATGGAAGTTGGACACCAGATAGTTGAGATTTGTTCCCCGATCTCTTATAGATATACAGGTAAAAGGGGATCCACACTTGGAATCCGTGGAATCCTTGGCATCGAATCAGATTGGGTACAAAAGTATCACAAATTTTATACAAACAAGATGAATCGATATATCATTTCAAAATGTATACCATGATATTATACTAGCCAATGACATACTCACAATGGTTCAGCCTTGGCACCAGATCGAACTCGATGCCCTCCACATCCATCTTCAGCCACGTCGAAACCCCTGGACTGTTTTAACATTCTTACTGTTGGCAAAAGACATTGGGATTCATGGCGGTTCCAACATAATTGTTGATTTAAAAGCTCAGGCTCTAATTTTGCAAGCAATAGGAGGTATTTCATGTTCTTCACATTTGCATACAAGCTCCAAGAGATTAAATTGTTTTTGTACGAGGGTTTTTATAGAGATTGCCCTTGTTTTGAAGAGATTAGGCAAGGTAGTATGCCAGTAGATGTGAGTAATTCACTAATTTTAAATGACGAAAGCTGACGAAAGCTGACGAAACTCTAAATTGTTAAGTCCACTTTTCTTACAACCATATTTGTAAAACTTTTAACAAACTTGTTGTTTCTTATTAACCATTCATTAGAAAATCACTTAACTTCATCAATCGATAAGTAGCACAATTTTTCCATCACAAGTCAAATTATGATATTCTTATCAATATTCAACTAAGTAGCTTTTCAGTCAAACTCGTTGCCCCATGTTTCATGAGTAGTGACTCATGAGAACCCATCTATCACTAGAATGAATGGAATCCAAAATTTCCCATGAGGTCACCCATCCAGTATTACTTCAAGTCAAGCACACTTAGCATGTAACAATGAGCATGATGATAAAGATACTATATTTCATTTCTTTATTATTTGTAACTTGCATTCATTCCAAATAGAACATGAGATTGGAACAATATTAAAGCATGAGAATTTTGTGGATAAGAGTAAAGGATTATTGATAAGATTTATATGCATGTTAATGTAGATCAGTTGTGTGATATTGAGATAGCCTATATGTCCCAATAAAGTACAAGTGTATCAAAGGGGAAGATGGTACAGTAAATGGAGAGTCATTATTAATTATCCTTGATGATAATAGCATTTTTATCCCATGATTAGTAAATATATATATATATATATATATATATATATATATATATATATATATATATATATATATATATATATATATATATATATATATATATATATATATATATATATAATAGAATATATTTTAATTTGAAAGAAATAATTTTTTTATTAATTCATTTTGTCAAAAAAAAATTAACAAGTTGAACTATAATTATATTTCTATAAAACTATAAGATTTAACTAGTTTAATTTTATATTTTTTAGAACTATTATAGTGTTGTTCCTTATAATATATAACTTGGAAAAGGATAATGTGTTCACAAAGTTATAATACATAATGCTTATGAAAATAGAGTATTATTCTTTACAAGATTCTTTCTTAAGTAGGATAAACATTTATAATCTACCTTGATTTTATAATTATTTAAGAAACTATAATATAATTTTTTTAATAAAAATTACTAACAATGAAAAAAATATGATAGCATAAAATATGTAAAATAGCAATGATTATAGATATTCTATACTAATATAATCTTAATTTTAAAATTATCAATTATAATTAACTATGAATTACTCTATTTAAATGTCAAATTTAGAATAACTAAATATCATGTTTGTGTTTGCACAGAGTTCTAAACTAAGAATTTGTAACCAATATTGACCTCCCCTTATAATAATTGTTTACCTTAAAGAGAATCCAAAATATTAAACTATTAAAGTCTTGACACAAAACTTTATCTTATATCTCATAGGCACCATTTTCAAGTAACCTATGAAACAAAAAAAGAGCATCTAAATATAAATTTAATATATTATGAATTCCTATAGGTAGTCACTAAAATTGTGAATAGCTAAAGTAAGGTTAGCATATGTCATTGAAATAGTGGGCACAATAGACCAAGTGCAACTATTGATTCGGTTCTTAGTTTTTCATTTTGTTGTAAGGTATACTATTTTTGATGGTCCAGTACTTCATATGAAAATTATAGTGCAACTTGGATGAAACCATTGACACATAATAAAAGTGCAAAAAGAAAATAATGTATAGGTATCAATTATTTTGGTCAATGCATAATATGCATGCCATGTGGAGACTATGGTTTTGGAAGCAAGCCACAACTATTAGAATTGATGTTCCCTCTCTCCCCAGAACACACGTGTAAAAGAGAGAAAAGATGCTACAAATATATAATGTTTCTCTTGTAAATGGATGGTTCATAGTACCAAGAAAGAGTTGGGCATTAAGCTATAATTCCAAAGCTATGTATATTGGATGGAGGTTAGGCCTGAATTTCATATGTGGAAAACTTGGCTTGAGAAAAATAATAGAATCTTACATGAGATCTTCATCCGATGTTGTCTCGGACACCATCTAAAAGCAAGATCACATAAATTGGTTTGGCTCATTCCAATCCTCCCTCTCTTGGTAATGGTAGAAAGAAGGATAAACATGATAATTCTCAAAGAATCATAGAAATCACAAGTGCACTCCTCTTGGTTGAATATAAATTGGCACTAATGGTACTACCACCAATAACCTTGGGGATTATGGTTTTAGTCTTGTTTGTAGGGACAACGCTAGGATTATTTTATATTGAGTTTTGTTGGACTTGGGCAAAGCTACAAACAATGAGACTAAGGGTTTTTCTATTCTCTCGATTTCTTTGTGGGTGTTGTGCCAGGGATACCATAAAGTCATTATTGAATCTAACTCCCAAATTCTTGTTGATGCCTTTGATTGTATAAGAAGCTTTTCTATTGATCGATGGAAGCTACATTAGATTGTTGCTCAAATCATGTCGATCTAGCATGAGATTGAAGATATTATTCCTATCACTTTAGCATAATCCCTAACCATATTGTAGATTTCCTAGCTAATTCTAGCACAAACAAGGAAATGGGTACCAATTGTAACAATAGCTTGGAAGGTGGGCACATTCTCCATCTTCACATGCATCTCTAGCTTCTTTCACATAAAGTTGTTTTTTTGTAGCTCCCACTCTAAGGTTGTTCTATCTCTAGTGCTCTTTGTGTTGTTTTATAGGAAGTGTAATGCACTTTGAATGATTCTTTAATTTTATAATAAAAAAATATAGTCATGTATTTTAAGCTTTATTTATTGTTAATTAATGGTAAGACATATTTTCAATTAGTGCCAAAATGCTTAGTCATTATGGGCAGTCAGTAGTGACTAAGATACCAAACAACAATGTTAACCAAGCTCATGAATGAATCAAGCTAACAATGCTAACCTAGTATGAATGAAGTTGTGTCAACTAAGTTGTAGTGTCAACTGAGTTGACAGTTCCCACTTAGTTGTAGTGTCAATCAAGTTGACAATATCTATCGAGCTCTTGTGTGAACTGAGTCAACAAAGTTTTCTTGTTCCAAGATGATAATCAACTTGGCAAAGCAGTGTAAGCCAAGTCAGCGGTGTCTACTGAGTGATCAGTATGAACCAAGCTTCCAGTATCAATCGAGTGTCAGAGTTAGCCAAGGTGATAGTGTTGCTCGAGTGTCTTCAGTCTAACCTGAGCAAGCCATCAAACTTGTGTTATAGCACTAAGCTAACTTGGTAATTATTTTTGGAGCTATTTATGTTGTAGCTAACTTATGATGATACATAATTTGAATGGATATAAGGTATTTCATTTATCCAAATAACATATAGAAGTAATACTATGAGTTTGAGAGCATTGCCTACTAGGGAATATGGAAGAGAAGAATATTTAGAAGGCTACAAGCAACATTATGAAAGATAGAGACTCATATATCACAGTCAAGTGATTAGTTTACTTCAAAAGATCTTCATCAATAATCATAGTTGCATATCAAAGATCAAATCACTGATTCATCCTAACAAGTGCATCAGTCCTAAATCCTTTAACAAGGTGGACCTGATAGTCCTTTGTAGAAACTCCTAATAGAGTACATACTTAATTATATTGTATAAATCCTTTCACAAGGTGGATCTAGCAATCCTCATTAATCTTAAGCAAGTAGATTACTATAAGTGATCAATTGCAAGCCTTAATAGACCAACTTTAAAACTACAATAGTGAAGGATTGTGGGTGTCATCCACACCTTAGTTTTACCTTCTATTTGGAGGGATTTTGGGTTACCAAATACAATGTT
This sequence comes from Cupressus sempervirens, assembly GCA_028749045.1. Taxonomy (NCBI): domain Eukaryota; kingdom Viridiplantae; phylum Streptophyta; class Pinopsida; order Cupressales; family Cupressaceae; genus Cupressus; species Cupressus sempervirens. Next base: position 635,633,834 of record CM053783.1, on the reverse strand, counting down.
ATGGTGTTGTTACTTTCTTGCTTTATGTTTATTGCATGCAAGTAGATTAAATAACATAACAAAGTGGATTAAGTGATTGAAGTTTAAGTAGTTCCTAATCACCCCCCCACCCCCCAGTCACCTAGCTTGCATTACATTTCCAACAATTGGTATTAGAGTAGTGTTCTCTCATTAGAAGTTTAGCAGCTTGAGAGTAAGGATCAGAGATAATGGAGGTAAAAAAGCTAGAGAGCCATTGAAATTAAAAAGTTGGATCTACATGTGGCCATGGAACAAATCAAGAAACTAAAGAATCTCAATCCCTGAAAAGAGGACAAGAATTAGCAGCACAAATGAATGAAAATCTCTACATGGAAGAAAGAATTGAAGACATTTGTAGAGAAAGAAGTTTAGACAAAGCAGATGCAACTATAGGAGATCTACTTGGAAGGAACCTTATTCTACAAGAAGAAGTCAAAAAATTGAAAAGAGAATAAGAGATTCATTCAGTCAGGATATGTGAAGTCATGGAACAAAAGAACCAAGTTGAAAATGATAAAAATATGTCAGAAGAAGACAAAAGATTACTCAAAATAGGGTTAGAAGAAAAAGACAATAAAATCCACCAGCTTTTACTACATTAGGCAGATATGGTAAATTAGTTGAATAATACAAATAAAGAAGTCATCAATCTAAGACCAAAAAATGAAAGACTCATAAATGATCTTAGAGAAGAAAAAGAAACCAATGAAAGAATGATGAGATCACAAGATAACATGGATCAATTAGCAGAGCTATCTCAAAATAGACACAAAGGTAAAGAAGGATTGGGATATAACGAACAAGGAGAATAATCTCAATAAGGAGCTCAAAACAATAAAAGACCTACATGAAATCATTGTGGAAATTCAAGGCATACATCAAACAAATGTTGGAGTAATGAAAAGTCAAAGTTTAATGGTAAATGTTACAATTATAACAAAAAATGTCATAGAGCTAATGAATGCACATAGAAAACTAAGTTTGAAGGAAAATGTTTCACATGCAACAAAGAAGGTCACAAATCCTTGGAGTGCAAAACCAAGAATTGGAATCCTACTGAACAACTTGCTAAAGAAATATTTGGTTGGGATTACAATAGTTGGTGCATATGTTATCTATGTGGAGAGTATGGAAACTTTGGAGCTAACTACATGAAGACTCGTTTTAGAAAGAGGAATCCTACCAAAATATGCTATGTATGCAAGGAACTTGGTCATCTAGCAAAAACTAAATGAATATAGCTAAAGTTGAAGACAAAAAGAAAGCAAAGGATGATGAGATTAGGTATCAAAGGAAGTAGCAATGGGTGAGGAAATCTCTAAAAAATTCAAATGAAAATAGTGAGGTTATTGACATCCAAGGTAATGAATTGGGTAACTCAATCATCTCTACATAAACATGTAAGGAGTTCAGTAGAGTTGTGAACAAATTCATATTCTACATCAATTCTAGTCATCCAAACAAGATAGTCCATATCAACATATCAGATGCACTTGGACAGAGGAAAGTTTCAGACTTAACCAAGTGTTAGTTCTAATGGAGTCACTCTTTAGGCCTAACTAAGTTTTTAGTCCTAATCGAGTTACTCCTTAGACCTAACTGAGCTACATCAGGAGAAGGACTCAGTTGACAAAGGCAAAAAATACCCCATCTCCATCAACTGTTAATAACAAAGGCAAAGGGAAGATAGTTGATGACATAGATCTAGATGAAGAGATTGTAATCCCAAATTGGGATCAATCCAATCTATTTGCTAAGCAAATGGATATTTTGGGAGAATTGTGGAAGAAAAGGGCCAAACAACATATGCTAAGGGTAGAATGAGATAAAAGAAAAGTCTTAGAGGACATCAAAGAAATATTTATGGACACTCTATCTATAGAGGTAAATGAAAAATCCCCTATAATTAATCAATTGATTGATATTGTACATAGATTTAATGAGAATATAGATGGGCAGGACAAACTCCTTGAGAAAGTTGAAAGGAAGTTTGAGAATAAAGTGCTAGAGAATGTAGCACAGAAAATATCCATAGATCAGGTAGAATTGTCTACTTTTATTTCTGCATTAGAAAATGTTGCGAATAATTTTGTATCTTTGTTTGTACAGTTTAGTGATACAACAAATTTTACCAAGGAAATAAAAGATAAAATGGTCAAGATTGATATGGACTTGATGGCTAGTGCCAGTCAATTAACACTCAACCTAAGTTCTAGTTCAAATCATTTTGCAAAATCTAGATTTTTGATAGATCTCCAAGCAAAGCTACTAAGAGAAGAATCCATAATAAGGACAACCCTAGTAGATATACAGAGTATGATGCTTCCCCACATGGACATTATGCAAAAAAGAATAGGTCATGCAAACAGACTAGTTAAGGATGCAAACCTTTTAGTGGTAGATCACATGTTGGAGTTATCAACAGAGCTTCAGATTGATCTACACATTCTAAAGGTGGTTCAGGATAATTGTGATAATACTATGTCTTTGATTTTGAAGGTACATCATGATTTTCTCATTTTGGCATAATCTTGTAATTTTTTGGCATTTGTAACAAAAACAAGGGGGAAAGTATGTAAAGGGGAAAAGTATATGCATATAAAGAGGGAAAGTATGTATAGAATAAAGGAATTATGTACGAAAGAAAGATATGTAAACATAAGTTATACAAAAACAATTTTAAAAAATCAAAAATAGAGTTTTCAGTTCAAATTGAGTTGCAGAGTCTTCAATGCAAACTGAGCTATAGAACAAAGCATACTCAAAGGGGGAGTTTGATTGAAGGAATTTTGTTTTCAGATTTTGAGCATGATAAGGGCTTTCGTCACTAATGCCAAAGGGGGAGATTGTTAATCTAATAGCAAGATATATTGTCAATTAGTGCCAAAACACTTTGTCATTATTGGATTTCAGTAGTGACCGAGATACTAGACAATAATGTTAATCGAGCTCATGAATAAATCAAGCTAATATTGTTAACCTAGTATGAATGAAGTTGTGTCAACTGATTTGATAGTTCCCATAAGTTGTAGTGTCAACTGAGTTGACATTATCTATCGAGCTCCAATGTGAACTAAGTTAGCAAAGTATTCTTGTTCCAAGATGATAATTAAGCTAGCAGAGCAGTGTGAACCAAGTCATTAGTATCTACCAAGTGATCAATATAAACTAAGCATCCACTATCAACTAAGTGCTAGAGTTAGCCAAGGTGACAATGTTGCATGAATGTCTTTAGTATCACCCAAGTAAGCCATTGGACCCGTGTTACGGCACTGAGCTAACTTGGTAATTATTTTTGGAACTATTTATGTTGTAGCTGATCTATGATGATATTATTTGGATGGATATAAGGTATTTTTTAATCCAAATAACATATAGAAGTAATACTATGAGTTGAAGAACATTGTCTACAAGCGAATATGGAAGAGTATAATATTTAGAAGGCTACAAGCAACATTAGGAAAGATAAAGACTCATCTATCATAGTTAGGTGAACATTTTAATTCAAAGGATCTTCATATACAATCATAGTTGCATATCAGAGATCAAATCACTGATTCAACCTAACAGGTGTATACATGTACTTAATTATATTGTATAAATCCTTTCACAAGGTGGACCTAGCAATCCTTTTTACTCTTAACTAAGTAGATCACTACAAATGATCAATTGTAAGCCTTAATAGGCCAACTTTATTATTGCAGTAGTGAAGCATTGTGGGTGTCATCCCCACACTAGTTTTACCTTCTATTTGGAGGGTTTTTGGGTTACCAAATACAATTTTACAGTGTTGTTACTTTCTTGATTTATGAATCTTGAATGCAAGTAGATTAGATAACATAAAAGTGGATTAAGTGATTGAATTTTAAGTGGTCATAGCACTTAAACTTGCATTGCATTTCCTACACTTTATATCATGTATTTTGACATACATGTCTACTAGTCTTGCACAAAAAAAGATATTGAGCCATTTGTAGGTAGAGAAATGTCACATATAAGCCCAACCATTTCATGTACTAGTTGTGATTCACATCTATTTTTCTCACCTTTATCTTATTGGAGAGATAGGAGCATAAGCAACTATAGGGATAATGCATTGGCTGACCATAAATTGATGTTGAGGGTAGAGGAGGAACATCATGATATTCATGGGAAGGGTTTCTTATGCAAGAGCCTACAGATGAGTATGGAAGAGATGAAATGGTTCTGCAAGAGCCTCCAAATGGACCTAGAATAGGGACCAAGCCATGAGAAAGATAAAGAAAATCAACATTGTTCTACTCCTCTTCCTCTTCATCATCTTTGATCCTTTCTTGACTAATATGTACATCATTAACAAATATTGTTGGTGGCATGACTTCTGACATCAAGGATAGTCATTCAGATGTAGTGATCCTTTGCAAATCCATCGATTTCCCTCTGTACATGATCCATAGAAGAGAAAACAATGATATAAAGCAACCCTTGCTCATAATGGAAGTTTATTTTCTTGATGAATAAAGTCCAAAAACTCATTTATCATACGCCCTATTTCAATTGCCTTCCCATGGCATAAAAAACTCTTTCTAGCAACAGAAAATCCACAATTTCTAAATGATATTGGATAAAAGAAAATGAAAGGAGGGGAGGTGTATTTTCTACACCATGACATATATTATTTGAATAGATGGATTTGATCTTCACGTCATTAATAAGATATGGCACAATTAAACTTTTGCAAGTTGCAATCCAACTTACATGCCAAATCTATACCAAATCTCATTAAATACAGATGGTGTGTGAAAGGGGCTTTCAAATCCAAAGCAGGTTTGAAATTGAATGGCAGTAATTGCACCATTTCACTTTTATGTTATGCATTACAATACATAAGAAAATAAATGCTAGGGTTTCACATGGGACATCTATAATCTGAAAACCATTTTATTTTAGCTAAAAACCATTTTCCATCAACTGTTATCAATGTTAGACAACTTCTGGTTGTAAGAAACCTCATAGGAGAAGCCTATTGACTAAATATAACAAATTCATTCATTTTCATCTATGACAATATTTTTGTGGCAAAGAATCTCTAATTTTGAAATAGAGGTTTAGGTTTAAAAAATTATATTACATGTCATCTTAGATTAAAAAACAATTTGGGTTGTTATTGTGAATTTTAGAAGAATTTTATTGTTTAATGGTTAGCTGATTCTTATTACTTTTCTAAGTTTTTTATTTTTTGTTTAAACTTAAAAATGGAATTTTTATATGATAGATTACTAATAACGATATCTATATTTAGAGACAAAAATTATTACTATCGCTTTCTCCTTTGAATAGTGCAAGGGTTAAGCCGATAGTATTTTATACTTTTGATGACATTCTTGAATAGTTATTCATAAACTCTCAATGTCTACTTCTCTACCTCCACCTTTATGCCTTTCTTATTCATGCACATAGATAGTCATTTCTCTCTCTACATCCCTATTCCATCTTACCTCTTTTTAGCTTTAGCTCCTTTGTATCTATATCCTAAGTTCTCTATCTCTCTTTGATCTACTCTATCTATCTATCTATTCAATATCCATCTATCACCTCATATATCTTTATCATTATTTCTCTTTACATCCCTCATCTCCTCTTCCTAACTCAATCCCTTCCACTACCCTCCTATTTATCTCTCCCTTTATAGTCATCCTCCACTTTGATATTGAATTTTGGTCCATCAATCTACACACTGTCTCTCCCTATTTTTTCCTATATATTTTTATCTCTATCAATATTCTCACCTCTCTACCTCTCTTTTTCTTTATATTATTCATTGTACTCACTAGGCAACCCCTCACTCTCTCCTTATCTCTCATTATAATTATCTATCCCACTAACTATTATTTCCTATATGAAATAGAAAACCTATCTATTGAAATCAATAATTCAACCCCCACTCTAGACCACACTATTTTGTGTGATGAATACTTTAATTGATAGAAATAGCAAAAATCATGACAAATAATGACCTAGAATCAATAAGATCAATACTTGAGTTTTAAATCTCAACTTTGAATGATTCCATAGGTATATAGGCAAAGTGATTATACCAATAGTAAAACATATGTCAAATGATTATGTTGTGGTATATTTGTGAATTTTTATCTACCTCTATTTTTATATCCATATGTCTCTTTATAATTCATACTCTCTCTATCTACCTCTCTATTCCTTCTTGTATATCTTTCTTATACATGCATACACTCATTTCCCCCTCCCTATCTCTATCTCTTCTTACCCCTCTCTTAACCATTCACCTCTCACTATCTATAATATATTTGCTCAATTTCTCTTTGATCTAATCTATGTATATTATCTATAACCTCATATATCTGTGTCATTCTATCTCTTATATCTTTGCTCTCTACTCTCCTCTCTCCTCTTACTATTTCTCTCCCTCCTACTTCCTTCTTCATTGCCTTTGACTTCATATTTATCTCCCTTATATGCACACTCTCTTCTAATTTTCCCCTCTCTATTTTTTATTGCTATCAATCTTTTCACCTTTCTATCTCTTTTTTCTCTTCATATTATTCATCTGATATGAAATCGACAACCTAGACTTATGGAACAAATAAATCAAAATATGTTTTATCTCAAATTTATAAAATTTGGCTTAAGATGCCTTGTTCTTTGTGTATTATAGAGGTTCTTAGTATGTCTTCATAGAATTTACGAAACTATACCCAAGATACCTAGGTTTTGTTTGAGCTATTTGCTAATAAGAGTTATATATGAAAGATTGAAGACAAACTTTATTTGTATTATGCATTATATAACATCTATTTTTTATTATGTTTTGGTAATGTGTGTTGGAATGATTTAAAATCACTTAGACTCTAAATCAAAATCGCTCAATTAGAGAAAATGATTGACAAAAAAGCTTCAAGAACATAGACTATTTGCTATGACACAAATAAAAATATTTAATATAAAGGTTGATGTTGGAAATAAAGTTCAATACAACATAAAATTGATCTAGTTGTGCAATTATTCCAAAAATTCTTATAGTAACTTGTGTGAATACTTACCACCTAATATTTTATCAAGCTTTTAAAATTTTACAACATCTTATTCAAATATAATATCTATTTTTTTTATCAATATGGATAAGTGATTATTACTTACTAAGACACCTTTATGATATTTTATCAAAAAAAATTATTAAATATTTTTAAATTGAAATAGAAACATAATCAATAAGAGTTCGCCAAACCATTGCAATTGGCATCTTTATGATACAAATGATGGAAAATTGCCCAATAGCGTTGAAATTATGAGTGATAAATTTGATTCATTTCTTTTTAGGGGAACACCCGTAGAGTGTATCTCACTGAACCGTACATGCAAAGATTTTTGAAGTTATCTTGGATACAAGTAGATATTTTATATAGTATATTTTAGAATAAGAGATATTACAAAACTAGAAAACCACCTTGCATAAACCATTTGTAACAAACCTATCACAAAGGGACAATAAGTGTGGATACATAAAAAGGAGTGGAGAGCAACAACCCCAAGAATCAAACCCAAACAAAGATTTTGTGTCCTTTTACAAATCAAAAAACACCCCTATTTAGTTAGTTTTTCCTTGATCTTTATCATATCCTAAATCAAAGACCCTATGAAGAACATCTCAACTTCAACCCCTCTTAGATACTACTAAGAATTCTAGACCACAATAGAAAACTTGTCAACAAAAACTATTTTTACTGGAATCCTCCAAAAAAAACAATTTGATCTTCTAATTAGTATTCATACTAAATGTTGAAAACTTACATTTTATCCCAATTATTTCCAATTTGCATCTAGTTATTGTTTCTCTTCATGTTCATTTCTTGTTTGAAATGAACATTATCCTTGACACCAACAATGGAAATGGTATTAGAAAAATTAGTTTATGTTGATTTTTTTAAAATTTTGTTTATCAGAAAACTTATATTCACTAAGTTTGAATTGGTTTATTTCTATTTGATAAATTATTGATAGTATATAGAATGTCTTAAGATATGTCTCTCAAAGTGTAAAATAGATCCTCTAACTTTGATTACATAAACTGACAACCAAACAAGATCAAAAGTCCAAATAAATTGCACCATTAGAACAAGCTCAGAACCAACTTTTTGAAAATATTTTGTTTGTGAAAAATAGAGTCCGGATGAGCAAGTTATGGCCAAAAAACATACGTAGGTCAAAAAAATCACTAGAAGGACAAAAAAATTAATTACCTTGGGATCCATGCCAAATATCTTGAAAATGTGTCCACTAGTACCAAAAATTACCTCAGGAAGAGTGCTAGTTTTATACCAAAACTGTCTCGATTTGCATACCAAAAATTTTGATATGCATGCTAAAAATCTCAATTTACACACCAAAATATTTTAATTTCAGTACCAAAAATCTTAATTTTGTGTCAAAAAATCTTGATCTACGTGCAAAAAACAAAAATCACCACCTAAAAAAATGTGCCTAATCTGGAAGCAATATTTTTTTGCCTTAGATTCCAACTGTGTCCAAATTGGACAAATTTAATATGAAAATAGAGGATTTTGGGCATTTTGAGCCTAACCGTGATGTCCGTTTGGTCTCAAAGTGATCCAAAAATTAGTGCCCCCCAGATTCAATATAAAATAGCTCTAAAAAATGAAACCCTCTGAAAGAAAAAGCATAGATCTGAAAACCAAGCCAAACCTCTCATAAACAGAATAGGGGCATGAAGATTTGGAGCTCTAATACCATGTTGAAGTTGATAAAAGATCAACCCCACATCTCCTAAGAATCACTTGCATGCAAATACTTGTCACAAAAAGAGAGAAACAAAAGCTATGGATGCTGGAATTCCTAGATCCATAGACGAGACATTCTTGATGAGCAAAAAGAGAGATTGCTATTATCAAAAATAAATTACAAAGAGATCAATCCTTATAAAAGGAGATCAAAACCCTAACAGGTAACTAACCTAGGTTGCATGATAATAATTAATAAAAGAATTAATTATTATATGCCCAAAGTTTAGCTTAAGTAAACTAAAGATAATAAATGACTTAGTACTTAAATCAATATGATTTAATTAATCAGAAAATACTTTATTACTCTAACAATTTTAAATTATCAAATATTAATAAATTCTTGATTAAATATTATATGAACATCAAACTATAGACTTGCTATGTTTGAATTACATTGTATATTGACACATTTTTATAAATTTAATGAATTTTAGAATGCATGTGAATTTAATTACTTTTTAAAAAAAAAATTTGAATTAAAATAATTTATCAATAATAAATATCTTATTGACAAAATTAATCTAATAAGATTTTTTAAAATAATTTTTATAAAATAAATGAATAAATACAATGATATAAGAAGGGTATTCTATTGAAAATCTTTCTACTCAACTCAAATTATATGTAACAATATTTAGATAACTAGATGAGACATTAGATGATAAGTGCTTCATCATTGTTGTAAAGTTTTATTTGTTTTTTTGAATATTATACATAAGTGGATTTTTTTTATAGAAATTATGTATGAGTGGAAAAATCAAAGCTTCTATTTTGTTGTATACTTTACCATTTATAATATTCATTATAAATTAATTTTACAATTTATATTACTCCCCCATTCCATAATTTTAATACATGATTGTGAATCAATGTGAATTCTTGTCCAATAATAATCCATAAGAAAATTGAGTGACACAAGAGAACTATAACAAATGAAAAAAAAATTATCCATGGATAATCTGTTTGAATCATTGCCCAATCTACCTATTGATTATTCAATGTTTATAACTAAAATACGTGGAAGTTGTTTCTACAAATGAAGTTAATTTATGAAACAGATTTATCTTAGTGCCAAGGTAAACATAAAAAAACTGTAAATGATATATAAAGCTGTCAAAAACTACTAGGTTAAATTTATATATCTTTTAATTATCCAACAATTATAATTGAACCATGTGATGCCCATAGTTCCGGATACTTCTTCCAATAAAAATGCAAATATTCTTGCATCATTTGTATCAGTCTTCTAAAAAAATTTAAACTCTCAACTGTAACTATACAATAACTACATTGTTTGTAATGATGATTTCTCATATTTATGTTGTTTCACTCATGACTAACAATGACTCAATGATGAGGATTTAGAGAAACCACTTTATGAAGCATGGTGGGATTTAAAGGAAAATTTCATTAGTGACTTGTATGGTGCTAAAATATTGGGACATCACTACGTACTTTTAATGGCATGATATTTCACAGGAAGTTTGTGGTCCCCTCAACATTCTTGATCTTAGCATCAGGATGGAATGTATGCTAATATTACTTTTCACTTTTATGATTACTCCACTTCAATTCATTTGTTAAGGGTTTGTTTGGTTGTTGGAATACAATTGGGAATGGGAATCTGAAACCCTTGATTTGGGATTTAGGAACTTGAAATCTAGATTACAATTTCTAGATTTACATTGGGACTATCTGGTTCAAATTAAGAATTTTGAGTTTGTGTGCTTTCCTTACTGTATGTTCTATGACTGGAGAGCGAACTGGTATGGAAAATTTATATGATGAATGCCTTAATTTGGAGTGTCCTTAATATTTTCTTTGTGGCATTACCATTCTACAACATTGGGAGATTGTATTTACCATCTGACATTAATGATTTGGGGTAAGGGATTATAGCTATATGTGTGGGAACTCATCTCAGCTAATCATGATCAGATAGAAGTAGGGAATGAAAGAGTTGGGGTGGTATTTCTGATACACTTGGTGCAGGAAATGGAAAGCATTCCCAAGCTTGAAAAGATGGACTCTCTTTCACACGACATGCCAGATGAATTGTCATCCAACCACGAATCTTATGCTATATATAATCAACTTTTCAATTACTGTGGTTACATTAGCTTTTTTTTGCTAGAGAAGAATATGCAATGCAGAACCAAAGTCTCTATGAATTTTGCCAATAAGTAGAAGATGTGTCTCCTTTCCTGCGGTGTGGTAGTCGGGATTCCCTTCTCCTCCAACAAGCTCTCCCGAGCGTTGAAGGAGCCCAACATAACTCGTGATTCACTCATCATTATGGCCATGAAGAGGGCATTACAAGCCTGTAAAAGACCTGTTGTGACAAGAGAAACAAAGTACTGCACAACATTGTTGGAGTCCATGGTTGATTTCACCACATCAAAGATGGGGAATAACCATTTAACTATTCTGGTGATGAATGTTTTGAAAAAAAAGGGATTTAAAATGGGAATCCCAAATAACAAGTATTTTGGAGGGATACAAAATTCTTGTTTTGGGGGTCAAATGGGGATACCAAATCCACATTTGCTTGAATTTCAATTCTTGTTTTGCGACCCAAATAGTGGATTACTTTTTTTAAAGAATTTTGAATTGTAATTCCTGCTCAAATCCATGATCCAAATAGGCCCTAAAGCATTTGCTTCATCGTATCTTATCACTTTTGGCAATACAAACTTGTTTGGTATTTATGATTGCACTAACGGTTGGTTTGCCAAAGGAATTCTCTATAACACATGCGCAAATGAAATCATAAAAACACAAAATTTATGTGTGCACTGCTAACAACAATCCTGCACTCACTTTTCATGATTTTATGGTAGTATTTTCATTTTCTCAAGTGTTTGACAATGTCGAGAAGTTAGAACATTCAGACAAGCAGTCTTCTAGGAATAAGCCTATCGACTTAATTAAAATTTTATATGTTAATATTATTGTATTTTCCCTAGGTGCAATCACCTTAGTTAGTGATTAATATTTTGTATTTCAATTTTTTTTTAAATATTTCTAATGTTTATATGCTAAAATTGTAAGTTTTAAAATCATTAAAATTAATTTACTTTATCTTGATTAGTGCATATATTTGAAGCCTTATAGAAACAAATTTGCACTATGGCCATATTTTAGAGTGCACATATATAAATATAAAATATATTAAACAAATTAAATAATTTCTAATAGTTAATACACTAAAATAAAACTAAGTTATAATAGTAACTCTATAAATTAGAAATTATTTTTAATTCTATACTTTTTTCAAAATGATAACTTTTTAATCTTTATAAAAATTAATCTAAAAGTTTCATATGTAAAAATATGAAAATATTTATCAAATATTAAATATGAATGAAATATTGATTAAATAATGTTTAATTTTATCATTACAATTAATTCAATATTTCTCTTATAACTATTAATTTTTTTAAAAAAGAATCGGTCTATAAGTATTAAATTTTTATTTAACTAGTCCACTTAATTAAACTAAACACAAATACAAATCACTAGCATTGCTTGTTTTTATACGTTAATACTATTTTGCGCGTTCTTTAAATTCTTTATAAAAGAAAAGTAAATTAGTGTATTATATTATTATATATTATTATTATTAAAATAAGTTTAAATGAATGATGAAGACAACATATTATTATCATTAATTTTTATTTTATATTAACTTGTTTTTTTTTAAAATAAGCAAGAGGTCAAAGCCATAGATTATGAAACATTACAATCTTACAACTCAACTCGGGGCACTGAAAAGATGAAGTCGGGTAGAGGTCCTTCGACATTGCACAATAAAATTACAAAGAAAAAATAAATCCACACGAATTGTACTTCTATAGCCAAGAATTCCAGTCCTTGTACAAGATGCCAATAGTCTTTTTCTACCCTTCTCTGAACCGATATGTAACATCACAACCCAAGCCACCATAAAACCATCTACCCTACTTATAAAAAAGTTAGTGAGCTCAAAAAAAATTAGACATGATCATATTACTATCCCCTAATCCTATTTAATTCCTAATGTAATGAAAAATAATCTTGCATTAGAGAAAGGAAAAAAATCCAAAATAATAGTTGCTAGAGACTCATTATCAATTTATAATACCGTGCCTAATTAGGAATATCAAAATTAGCTACCCCTCAAGAGCAAGAGAAGGAATATATATATATATATATATATATATATATATATATTTGCATTAGAGAAAGGAAAAAAATCCAAAATAATAGTTGCTAGAGACTCATTATCAATTTATAATACCGTGCCTAATTAGGAATATCAAAATTAGCTACCCCTCAAGAGCAAGAGAAGGAATATATATATATATATATATATATATATATATATATATATATATATATATATATATATATATATATATATATATATATATATGGGTAAAAGCACAGATCTGTGTCACTGTTTGTGATACAAAAACCTATTTTGGTCAAATCTCATTTCTCTATCAAAACTCAATTTTTTTCAAAAACTAAAAATACCCTTTTATAGATCTCAGATTCAATATCATCATTATATAAATTTTTGAGTGTTTTGATTAGTTATAATATGTTTTAATCTCAAAATATTATAAGTCAATATTTCAACATTTCAGAAGATGCTCTCTCAAAAAATGAAAAAAAATAGTAAATCATATAAAAAAAAAATAATAATAATATTTATCACTAGAGGAGAGAATCCTCTTCATGAATATGTAAATTTTTTTCAAGAAGGTATAGATTTGATAGGGAAGTTTTGACGGGAGGAAAAAACTGTTAGATTCTGACAAGGTCGAACTTGAGTACTTATAACAAAGAAAATATACATCAAAAATAATTATTTCTTTTTTTGTTCACTAGCTATACATGTCATCTATAAAACATTTTCAAATCAGAACAAAAAAAGATGATTTGCACATACTTGTTTGACGGGAACTACATCCTATATTTTTTATAGTTAAAAGAGGGACTTCAACATAAAATAAAATGAACAAATTCTTAGTCAAAAAAATTATAAAAATTATAGGCATAAAATTCATACAATTGTACACATTTCATTAGTTTACATCATCTTCATATTTTAAACACAAATATCATTTTTTTGTCATTAATGTTGAACTGTCACATTCTGATATCACGTTTCTTTATAAAAGGTGACATAAGTTTGTGCTTTTACCCATATATATATATATGAAGGAGAGGACTGGAGTTCCACCTTCTTTGTATCTTTCTCATTGCCCTCACCAATGACTTCAAGGCATTACAAACTAACTTTAGAATCATTTTCCCAAGTACTAATTCTATCTTCTACTACATATCACTTAATCCAATCTCTTTCTCTAGGCAAACGTACATGCATAAAACATAAGAGGAAATTTATGTTTATGTGCATAATGGGAAGCCATTCTCCCATAACACTTAAAAATATGTACTTTGTGTCGATCTCTCTAAGTTTTGTTGTCTATCAGTGTCAAACACTTAGTCATATACAAGGAAAAGTTGGTCGGTCATCACTACAACTGAGTCACTCTATATAGGCCGAGTCATGTAAAGACTTGTAAATAATCATGTATATGTCAAACTCTATAGGAGCCGAGCAAGTCTTTGGTTGCCGAATGTTCTTATAAGACAAGTTTAGTAAATTTTGAGTAAACATAGCATATAGATGTCGAGTCATACATAAGGAGCTAAGTTAGTTGAGGTCAAGTATCAGTAGGAAGAATAGTTACGAACAAGCATCAAAGATAGTATGTGTCGAGTAACACAATGTGAACAAAAGTGCCTAAAATAGTACAAACTTTGAGGTAAATCATTTTGAGCTAACATATTAACAACTTTTAATGATCATAGAGTTTGTTATAGTGGTTGTTATGTGCTTTGGCATGGACCATTGATTCCTATGAAGATAATACAACCAATCAAATGAAGAGGCAAAAAGTAAGACATCTAGATCATTGATCTTATTCTAGAAGTCTCTACAAATGTCTTTATAAGGGAAGATCCAAACCCTATTTTATATAGTGTGTGTGTGAGTAAAGAGAAAGGAAGTAGAGTATTGTAAATGCGAAGGAGTTAGGTTTGGGAAGTAGCAAGCAAAGTCATGAAGTAACAAAGTTTAGCAATCTAGTAAAGTAATGAAGAGTAGAGTAAAGATATATCAAATAAGAGATTAGACTAGAGGTTGGAAGAGGAGATGTGTAATCAACATTGTAAGTGTAGACCAAAGGATCAAATATTGAATCATTTTGGCAAGTGAATCAAGGTAAATCTTTTAATAGAGTGGTCCTAACATGCCTATGTAAATCTCTTAATAGATTTCTTACTTCATTGTAAGCATTAAATACTTTAATCAAGGTAGACCTAATTTTTTTTGTAAATATCCTAATAGGGTAGACCCCTCATAGGGTAGATCAATAGAAGTGATCAAATTTGTAGTCCTAAAAGGCTAACTTTATTACTGAAGTAGTGAAGATTTGTGGGTGTCATCCCCACCCCAGTTTTACCTTCACCTTGGAGGGTTTCTGGGTAACCAAAATCTTTCTGTTATGTGTTTACATTTTCATGTTGATGGATGTGATACATAGTTATATTTATTACAACATTTGAAGTTATGTATTATGCATAATCTAGATATGAGATGGATAATGTGGTGAATGCAGTCAGGTTGTTTTAACTGTGAAAAGTTTTAGTGATCCCGATTCACTCACCCCCCCTCTTAGTATCTCAATTTCCCAATAAACTTCTAACAATTGGTATCAGATCATAGTTCTCTTGAAAGAAGTCTAACAACTTTAGAGTTGAGATCTTGGAGATGGAGGCTTACAAATTGGGGAAGATTATTGACAATCAAATCATTGAAATCTAGCTAATACTGCAGCAACTTGAAACAACAAGAGAGGAAGTAAATAAATACTTAAGGGAAAGAAAGGATACATCTATTTCAACAGAATCACACACTTTATCAAGAAGTTAATACCCACGGATTGCTTGAAAATGGAAATTCCTATGAAAGTAATGCACCTATTGTAGATCTATTGGAAAAGAACAATATTCTAAATGAAGAAGTCAGAGGATTGAAAAGAGAACATTAAATCCAGTTAGTAAGGCTATGTGAAGTGACCGAATAAAAGAAGAAAGATGAAGAAGATAAAGTAGTAGTTGAAGAAGATGAAAAACAAATGTATATTATACTTGAAGAAAGGTCATCTGATGTAAAAAAGCTTGCAAACACTCAACTAGATATGAAGACTCAATTGATACTTGCAAATCAAGAACTAAACAAGAAAGACATGGAGATAGAAAATATGAGATGACAAAGTGATCAATTGAGGAACGAGCTAAGATCTTAGAAGGAACTAGTGGAAAGATTGAACAAGCCTAGTGAAGTAATAAGATATTTTGAAGAACTAATGAGATCACTAAGGTCATCTAGTGACACCTTTGGATTAGGGAATATCAAGCACCATTCATCTACAAAAGAAGGAGAGTCATCCAAGAGCAGAGAGCAAAGGAATGTAAACTCAAAAGGAAAACCTACATGCTACCATTGTGGTAAACGTGGACACACATCAAACATTTGTAGAAGTAAGAATGGTAAGCAAAACCCTAAACCTAAGTTTACTAGTAATTGTTTTAATTACAAGAAGCAAGATCATCAAGCACATGAATGTAGATCAAAGGTAACCAATACACCTGCTGCATCTAGATTTGAAGGATATTGCTACCATTGTGAAAAGTATGGACATAAAACACATGAATGTAGATCACAACAAAGTTTAACTGGACAACCAAAAACCAAGATAATGCACCGAAGAAAGGTAACTCTTATAATTAGGACTACAGTACATGGTATAGCTGTCATTATTGTGGAGGTATGGCCATATTTCATGAAAATTGCATAAGAACACATTTTAGAGGCAATTACAAGAAATGTTTGATTGGAAATGTAGTTTGTTTTAGTTGTCACAAGGTTGGACATGTGAGCAAGAATATCAAGACCTGAACACCAACACTAAACAATAAACACAACAAGAGAAAAGGCAAAGTGGATGTTGAACAAACAAAGAAGGAGATGAATCACTAGAAGACAAAGGTAGAAGTTGGAAGCAGTGGAACAAATGAAGTTAAGATCACCCAATCTAATGGAGAAGGTGATCACACTGTCTTAAACTGATCAAGAAAGGTATGTAATGAACTACAAACTTAATGACTTATCTTACATAAGTTCCTAACATAAATTGTGCCAAAGTTCATATCTACATAGGACAAGATGCATTAGAATAGATGTATTGAAAGAATGATATAATGGAATCATTTTCATTATTGGATGTTGAGCATCATTAATATCATCTGTATTGACTAAGCATTGTATTATAGACTGAGTACCCATAATGACCAAACTGATGTATAAGTAGACTTAAATGGTATTGACTGAGTTGCATAATGGAGATTGAGTTAAAAGTGTAATGATGACCAAGACAGCTGGATTCCACCTAACTGAGCACTCAACATTTATGAGAACCCTAATTTGAATGAATGAAGGTATATATCAAAAAATTGAAAGCATTTTATATGCCTTACATTTAGATTTCAGAGCTTGAGTTATTTAAGAAATCTATGAAGCAATTTTTAAGGCAATTGAAAGCATATTTAAATTTGAAGATTGATCAAGTGTTGATTATCAGTTGTACTGAGTTGTCTAGAAAGAAAATTTTGAAACCCTAATATGAAAATGGAAAGTATGAAGAAACAAAAGAAACAATAACAATTGACATTACAATTGATTCTACTAACAAGAAGAGGAAGAAAGTGATTGAAGACCTAGAAGGAAAACTAGGTACACAAATAAAAGGAAAAGGTCATTATATGATTATACAAGGTCTTGGAGAGGATCAAGATAGTAAAGGTGATGTAGAGGAAGAGGAAGAAAGTGTAGAGAAACATGGAAAATCCCTAACACTTGTCACATGTATCATCTTAAAATGGAAGCACTTCCATGTTAAGAATGTTTAGCCCTACTTAGGGGTTGTTTTGGGCCTTCATCAAGTTGTCCCCTATTTTCTACCTCCTTCTCATCTTCTGTGCCTATCTAAGGCTTTATTTGGGCCTCCTTGGGCACTGTTTCTCCCTTGTGGCTCATTTTCTAGGGGTCCTAAACCCCTGTGTCAAGTTTGACCTTGAGCTTGATTTATGTCAAGGAAAACCTCAACCCTAACCTAGGTCAAAGTTGACCTCAACCTTGACCCAGGTCCCCATTTTCATTGGAAATTTTTCCAAATGTTGGGGAGAGGTTCAAAAGTTTATTTTCCTGCTTCCAAGTCAGCTATTTTAAGTTTTAGAATGATAAACCCTTAAATTGCATTAAATCTAGGTCTAATTATAGGGGTTAAGGCTTAATTGGAATTTGATTCTCCTATGTAGGTCTCTCTAGAAGTTTATGCCCTAGAATAGTATAAAAGGAAGCCTTCTTCTCTCATTTTCATATCCACTTTTCACGTGAAATATCTACTTGTCATGATTAAGCATTCACCTTCCATTGAATTCAAGCAAGCAAATCAAATGATCAAGCAATTACCTATTCAAGTATTCAAGTTCTCCATTGAAGATCAAGGACTCACGCACTCAAGCCTTTGAAGGGATTTGGTTCAAGCATTTAAGACTCATCATTCAAATCGTAGATCTATGCATCACGGTGATGTGATCTTCCTTCAAGATCCTTTGTTCATCTTCAAGATCTATTCATTCTTCCTCAAGGTGGATTTAAAACATACAATCATGGAGGTTTTAATTTACATTATTGAGTCCAAGCTTTCATATCAATATACTTGTTTACATTTCAAATACAATTGCATATCTATTGAATATCATAGCTTTGTTGTTAGATTTATTTCTACTACTTGCTAGCATTCTCTATTTCAATTTCACTATTAAGTTTGATTCCAAACTAAGGTTTGACCAAGGCAAACCCCTCATCTAAACAATAAAACCCTTTTTTCTTGCAAATATAGGTGAGGGACAATGAATATTGGTGCAGATTTGAGTACCCTTTTCATCAAACTTTAGAGATCCGCAAAAATAATTTTCATTGGAGCAGTGCAAGTCAAGATCAAATATAAAGGGGTAAGATCTTACCCCATATTTAGGTCAAGGTCAACCTGGCTAAGAAAAGAAAAAGATTTATGGGTTTTGTAGATCTCACAGTTTCAATTTAGGAACGCAAAAATCTATAGTTTTTGAGGCTATTTGACAAGGTTTTCAGTAGATTCTTCTTCAGAGGTAAGTGCTTTTATTTCTTTATTTCAATATTAGCATTTCCAGATTTACATCTAATCTCCTTACAATTCATATGTATGTATAAAAATATGGGTTTAGGGTCTCTTTCATGTGCATTATTCTAAACCCTATTCAAGCATATTTTTATATCGTACATCACCCCACCAATAAAGAAGGCCAAAATAGTCAAAGTCATAGTGCCTACGATGAGGAAGAATGTAAAGAAGGTAACATCTAAGCCCCTCTCTCCTCCTGCATCACTAAGACTTAGAACCAAGAAAGCAACAGTAGGGAGTATCGAACCACCATTAAAAAAGGTTATTGTAAAGATTACTAAACCAAGTGAAGGTTCAAGTGGCACAAGTAGACTAAAGATAAAATTGCTAGCCACCAAAGGTCAAACAAAGAGAAGAAAAGTGATAACACAAGAAGATACCAAAGAAGAAGATGTAGAGAGGACTGAATATGATGAATCAGGTCACTGCTGAGTTGTTATGCATATAAAGTCTAACACTATTGACAAGGTATGTGACAACATCAAAAACTCTATAGGCTTAACAAGTTTCAAATTTATAAAGTATGGAACATTAAGTGTTGTTGATAAATCTAAGGTAGAGGAAGCTATATTAGAGATGATGGCTAAGTTCAAATTGACACCTATAGAGATAGGAAACAAGATTCCTATTAAATTTTATAGTAGAATTGATACCAAGTGCAAACATGCAACAATAATTGAAAAGAAAAAATCATGCTTGAGCTAACAACTAAGTAGAAGACAACATTTTTGGAGACATACAGGAATATATTTGTTCCTATAAATAGAGAATTCATGATATTACAAAATAAAGTTGAATCTTTTGTACAACAAAATGAATTACTGTGGAAGGTCATTTTTGGACTAACTACAAAAGATACTAATAAG
This sequence comes from Cupressus sempervirens, assembly GCA_028749045.1. Taxonomy (NCBI): domain Eukaryota; kingdom Viridiplantae; phylum Streptophyta; class Pinopsida; order Cupressales; family Cupressaceae; genus Cupressus; species Cupressus sempervirens. The sequence continues at coordinate 635,613,788 of CM053783.1, read as the reverse complement.
AATGGGAAAGGTAAAAGAGGTTTATAGGAGAGTTAAAAGAATGAAGTAACTATTGAAGATATACAAAGTGATGAAGATGACATATGTGTACCAAGCTTACAAGAATAAGGTAATGTATCCTTTATTCATTCTACCACACTTGAAACTCATGTGATGCAAAAAATAAAAGATTATCCCAAAATAGGAGAGACACGAGCTTCTATTGTTAATCCTCTTGTTGATAGTCAAACAAGTATCGAGGAGCCAGAAAAGGACAAGGAAGCAACTAAGGCTTCAGATGAGAAAACCAAGCAAGAAAAATAATCAGATGTAGATCAATCTACTATAGATTAGGTACAAGCACAAGTCTCAAGACCTCTAGATGAGGGAAATAAAGAGATATTACAAGAGGAAAAGGAGAAGGAAAAAGAAGATGATAAGAAGAAATATTTGAGTGTACAAGCTCACACTCCACCCTTAGAAATGTTAGATCCTACATTTGTACAATAGGTGCAAGCCCCTATAGATCAAATCACATCAAGTGCTACTAGTGTTGTCTCTGGCATTGAGACACAAAACTAGACTGAGTGGTGAAACCCCTTCACCTACTCTAGCCCTAACTATACTACGAAACAAAACTCCTAAAAAGGGAAAAGGAAAGAAGAAGAAGAGTAGTTCTACAGGTACAACTGTTATCTTGGATGAAACTATTGAATTGCTTGATTAGGATTTGAAGAATATCACATTTGAACAAACTGTAATGTTACAAGACATTTTGGCAAGAAAGAAAAGACAAGAGGAGATGAGAAGGGAGCAACAACAAAGGATAGTGTTGCATGATATCAAAGATATAGTTGTTGATGGTTTTGATATCCAAAACATTTATGAACAAGCCCCTATTATTTCTTAGTGCAAATTGTAGAGAAAGTCAACATTAAGGATATAGGAGAAAATGAGAAATTCATGGCCTAGTTAGAGAAAAAGTTTGAGATGAAGGTACTAGAAAAAGTTTTTATTGTAATTGCTTTAAGGAAGGTTGAATTGTTGACACTTGTACAAAATCTGGAAGAACTTGTGAAGAAAATACAAGATTTGTACAATATTCTTTGTGATGCATACAAATTCACAAATGAATTTCAAGCAAACATTCACAAGATTTAGGTTGATTTAAAGACATCAGGAAGCTCTATCTCTCAATCAGCTAGATCAAGTTCCATGCACTATAATAGATTAATATTTGCATAAGGGATGTTATCTAAGCTACACACAATAGATAACAAAATGAGGGCCAAACTTATCTCCATATAATTAATGTTGATACCTCACTTGGAGGTCATGTAGGGAGAGTTGGCTTCAACAAAGGATCTAGTTCAAAAAAATCATAATCCTTCTACTATTGATAGCTTAATTGACTTCGTTGGAAATTTGGAAATCAAAATACAAGTTTTGGAATCAATAAGAACCACATGGGATCATGCTCTTTCCATGATTATCCCAACTCATAAACTATCCATTGACAAATATGGTTTTATTCCATCCTCCCAACCCCAACAGTAGGCATAAGTGACAAAATCAAGGGGGATAAGAAAGAAATGAATGAAGAACTCAAGGGGGATAAGATGAATAGAATTGGATAAAAATGATACAATCAAAGATGTAGAGATTAAATGAATAACAATAGAACAAAAGTTATCACAAAGGTATGCCAAGCAACATTAGACTATTTGAGTCATGTAAAATATGTATTGTATATATGAGTATAATGCAAAAGAAAGTTTTGTTGTAAGTCTTATAAGGACCAAGTCATAGGCATAGGGGGAGTACAATCATTTTTGAATTGTACTATAATGATGTAATCATGAGAAAGTGTTTTTTCCACTAATGTCAAAGGGGGAGATTGTTGATCTCTCTAATTTTTGTTGTCTATTAGTGTCAAACACTTAGTCATATACAAGGTAGAGTTGGTTGGTCATCACTGCAACCAAGTCACTCTATATAGGCTGAGTCATGTAAAGAATTGTAAATAATCATGTATATGTTGAGCTGAGCAAGTCTTTGGTCGCTAAGTATTCCTATATAAGCTAAGTTTAATAATTGTTGAGTAAATAGGGCATATAGATGCTGAGTCATATAGAAGGAGTTGAGTTAGTTGAGGCCGAGTATTAGTAGGAAGAACAATTATGACAAAGCATCAGAGATATTATGTGTCAAGTAACATAGTGTGAACAAAAGTGTTTGAAATGGTGATAAACTTTGAGGTAAATCATTTTGAGCTAACACATAAACAAAATTTAATGATCATAGAGTTTTTTATAGTGGCTGTTACACATTTTGATGTGGATCATCAATCCCTATGAATATGCGATAACCAATCAGATGAAGAGGCAAAAATGGAGACATATAGATCATTGATCATATTCTAGAAGACTCTACAAATGTCTTTATAAAGGAAGATCCAAACCTTATTTTATATAATGTGCATTCAAGTGAAGAGAAAGGAAGAAAAGTATTATGAATGTGAAGAAGTTAGGTTTTGGAAACTGTAAGCAAAGTTGTGAAGTAACAAAGTTTAGCGACCTTGTGAAGTAGTGAAGAACATAGTAAAGATATATTAGATAGAAGATCAAATCAAAGATTGGAAATAGGAGATCCATAATCATCATTGTTAGTGCAAATCGAAGGATCTGGTATTGAATCGTTTTGGCAAGTGAATCAAGGTGAACCTCTTAACAGAGTGGTCCTAAGAGACTTATGTAAATCTCTTAACATAGTCCTTACTTCATTATAAGTGTTAAATCCTTTAATCAAGGTAGACCTAGCAATCTTTGTAAAGCTCCTAGGTAACAAGATAGACCCCTCATAGGGTAAATTATTAGAAGTGATCAAATTTAATGTCCTAACAGGATAACTTTGTTTCTGTAGTAATGAATATTTGTGGTTGTCATCACCACCCCAGTTTTACCTTCACCTTGGAGGGTTTTTGGGTAACAAAAATCTTTGTGTTATGTGTTTACATTTTCATGTTGATGGATGTGATACATAGTTAGGTTTATTACATCATTTGGAGTTATATGTTATGCATAATCTAGATATGAGATGAATAATGTGGTGAATGCAGTCAAGTTGTTTTAAAGGTGAAAAGTTTTAGTGATCCTAATCCAACAAACTTCCAAAACTTTGTAATAATAATCCAAAAGTGCTCCTACTTTTGGAATACACTTGTAATTATCTTGTGATCTTTCAAGCCATGGAGGGATCAGTATGAACCCACCTTTACTTCATACCTATGCGGTCACTAATTGACATCATTTCTATGAGTTTATGTGATGACTAACTTGCATCATTTTTATGAGTTTATATGCTATTGTACCCTCTTGCCTTCCCTCCTATTGCCCTTTTGATAGATGTGATTAATACTTGGTTCTTATATTTATTCTTATTTTTGAAATTAGAAATGTTTATTTTAAAAATCTAAAACTAAACTATTCTATTATATTATTTTATAAAATTATTTTATTATTAAATTTTTAATTCAAAATAAATTATAAAGATTAAAATAATATTGCATCATTAATTTTCTATTTTGTATTATTTTGATTCTTTTCTTTATACTTATTGTTGAAAAATATATATTTTATTTTCATATATATTCATGTTGTTTTTACTCTTCTTATTCGATGCTCCTTATATTAGATTGTTGGTATTGTTACCAATTATTCTTCTGCTCATCTAAAGTGGTTAGCTATATCTATATAAAATTTCTTCCTTGATTCAATAAAAACAAAATTGAGAGTGTTCTATATTGAACAATAAATAAATAACTATTAAATTGACTATTAAATATTTAAGTTAAAATAAATTATGAAGTCTAGATTATTATTATATCATTACTTTTCTATTTTTTTAAATTCTTATCTTTTTTTTTGATAGATAATCTACCAAAGCCTAGATTATTTATTATTCATTTTATTATTATTAAGGTAATTATTGTTATGTGTTAATCTTGAGTATTATTATGTGTTAATCTCAAGTATTATTCAGACCCAAGACCTCCTTGATGAGAGGCTCACAATTTGCCGATGTGTTGTAGGCTCTTGCCTATTTTTTATTCTTAATGGCGGAAAAAATAAATTTCCTTTAAAAAGTAAAACATAATGTAAAATATACATAAGGGGATAATAATTTTTTCCAAATCTAAACTCATTAAGAACTAATTTAATAATAATTGAAAGCAATGATTGTAATTAATGCACAATTATATTTTAAACAAGGAAATTAAATGTGATAAATATGTTTGCATAGTTTCTAGGTTTGATGTGTTGAAATTTTTTAATGGAAAAATAAAAATGATAACTTTGTTGAAGTGAGAGTTCCCTACATTGGTATGAAACTTGTGAAGTACTTGTGTCCGAGGGGTGTAGGAGAGTTTGGATTGAGGGAGATTTGTTGAATGTTATCAATTTTCATAAAGGGAACCATGTTGTCCTAGTTGGACAATCTACAATATAATATTTTATTGCTTTTGTAATTTCCAAACTTTTTACGAGTGCTGCATCACCCACATCCTAATGGAAGGGAATGTAGTGGCAGATTTTTTTGTCAACCAAGGTGTTTCTTTTAGTCAATAATGTATGCAGGGGTTGAATGATTCATTTCCTATTGATGTACATATAATTACTAATAATGAAAGTATGAACAATTAAGGCAACACCTCATTACCTATTCATCACGACCACTTATTATTTTGGCTTCAATTTTGGTGATTTTTTTTCTTATAATTTATTTGGTGTTTGTTTATGACTTTGAATCTTATATTGTGGGTAAATATGTCCTTTTTCAATAAAGATAGGGGAGAAAGGAGTTATGTGGGGCCTTATTGACATAGGTATGAATAGAAAATTAGGGCCAAGGGCACACCTAATAGTCCAATCACCCTATAGAGTAAACATAATGAAAAACAAACAACACTGAAAATAATACCAAGGAGAGAAGGAACATCAAACACTTTATTAATTAATCAAATTGTCTACATACATGACTGACTATGAGGCCTTCCAAGTTACGACCAACAAGATTTATGAAATTCCAAACTTAGAATTTTTCACAGATACTTTATTCTAACTCTTCTATCCCCCTTGACTTCGCCCTCTATCTAGACTCTCTCTACATGCCTAACCTAAGCCTAGACACCCCTATTTATACTTGCAAAAATAACTTATAGAAGATTATAGATCATTACATAAATAGAAGGCCAACCTCAAAATGGTCTACACACATCCCAAGACAAGATCCTTACATTAAATTCACAACCCAAATTAAATACATAAGTCAACTCACACAAGGAACCAACCACAACCAAACTCTGTCAAAAAAGAAACTGAGCATCAACAAACATTAGGTTCACTCAACCACCAAAGAACTCAATCAACACTGAACATCTCAGCCAATATTGAAAAACTTGGCCAACACTAAATTACTTAGTCAACACTAAACAACTTGACCAACACTAAAATTGGTAGCAACTATAGCTTGGCAACCATTGGAACTCGATAGTAACAAGCATAATGAACAAAGATGAGCAAGATAGCAAGGCAACCCAGGATGCTCTTGCATCACTTCTAACTATGATAGATGGAGAAATAACATTGAAATATGGGATAATTTGAAGGAGGTTGGAGGAACCTAGTAATGAAGCATCTTCATGGTGTTAACCCTTAGGTGACTGAGGATTTATTGTTTGGTGGAATGATAGAACAACCCATGTGTTCATTTATGGACTTGGTAATAAGTGAGGACTTATGTTACATCCCTCTTTTGCTATACTTTTTCCTTTGTATGATAAATGATAGTTCACTAATGCTATGTTTATGTTATATTGAAATGTAGTAATTATGATATTGACAAGAGTTCACTAATGCTATGTTTATGTTATATTGAAATGTAGTAATTATGATATTGACAAGATGGGCAATGGTTCAATAATATTATATTTTTATTACTTTGGAAAATGATGATTTTGACAATATAAAAATGAAAAAAAATCAAGAATTACATTTTTTTAATGTAGTTGAGTAATTTATGGTTTGATATGGTATTTATAGGATATTTTCCAACTACATTCCATTGGACAAGTGGATGTAGGAACATATTTTGACCTTTAAAAAGGAAGGGAGGTTGTCATTAGTAGAAAGTGTAAATTATCAAATGGGATTAAATTATCACCTAAGTATTCTAGAATTTGTAGGAAAGAGTTACATCTAAAATTTATTTCCTTGTATTATACGCCAAGGTCTAGGCACTGAGACTATCAAACCCTAGAGATTAGTTGAGTCATTAGAATTGATCTTCCTCTTGGTTAATTTTATTGTTTCAAAACTCATAATTAAGTTATTAATGAGAAATTGGAACATGTAAGTTAACATCAAACCATTCAAATCCATGATTTCTTGTTTTGAAATTAAATAGATGATTCAATACATACATTATGTAAGTATACAAATAAAGAATGTGTGTATGTATGTATGTGCACATGTACACGATATGAACTACCAAACACACACATAAATATCAATAGATAAAAGTATACACATACAATAGAATTAAAGTAAATACATTATAAATATGTATTTAATTTTTTATCTTTTATTCAATGATAATTTGAAATATCATTATAATTATTCATTTTAGGACTAGTGAGATGCTCAAACCATATATATGATTCTACCTTGAGTTGTATTTGGAGCATAACTATCAACTAATGAGTGGAGTACTCTTTAGTATGAAAAATAATTTAATTTAATCTTTGTTCAAGCCAACAAAGAAGGAATCAATCAACAATTTGATACTCCATCTAAAGAAATTATATGTTTCATATTCCTACTTATTGGCTACCACCTTTGAAGAAAAGGTCAAACAATTATGTCGTTCACTATAGAAGGAAATAATATAAACATTTTAACACTAGATAATATTTGGAGAGGGTATTGGAAATATTTATGCACTTACATAGAGTAAGAAATTCTTAAATGAAAGTCAAATGTAATGGAGCACACAAAATTTGAGGGGAGAAAATGAATTCTTGATTAGATATTGAGTTGAATGAAAATAAAATATTTAGGGGTATTGACATCATCATTTTTGTTTTAGTTTTTATGTAGGAAGGTAAAATAGTAGAGAAGAAGAAAATTGAAGGTAGGAATAATTGATCTCATAGTTGTCTACTTAATTCACAAGAAGAAACAAGTTTCTTAAGTTGATCTACCATGCATGATTCATTTCCTTACTTCATATTGTCCTTCATGTGGTTTACTCTACATTTGAAATAAAGAATCTATGGAATTCTTTGAACAAAATGACAAGAAAGTAACTTTATGGATAACATGCCTTAAGAGTTTTGTTTATAATTTAGAAATTATTGAGTTCTATACTGTCATTCATTTATATGTAACATGTGATCACTTGGAAAATCTTCTTTAAGTTTTGAAACTATTCACAGTTCCTATCAAAGAGACATATGAGCTAGAGAAGTGTTAAGGAACCTCAAAACAAGCTGAAATAAGAATAGATACATTGTTGAATCTTGTTCAAAGGCAATCAAACACCATTCATAACTCTAAAATATTTTCATTATAATAATAGCTAGTTTCACAAAATATGCACTAGATCATAGAATGTAGTACAAATTATTAGTGGTAAAATGGAAGCACTAATAGGATGTAGGCCTCCACTTTACAAGGCACAAATCCATTAAAAATATGTGTGTGAGGGAAAGAGGGAGATTTCCAAGTATGATTCCACTTATGATCCAAATTAGATTAGCTAGGACCCAAAGAGAGAAGGGTGCTAATACTAAATCTGGGTTGTAAAGAGGAATGCAATACAAATAAATATGATCCCTTAGGCTCTTAGTACGATAATGTGAATATAGATTCTATATAAAGATAATCAAACCAATTAAAATGAAAATATAGGTTAAATATTTGAAATAAAATAAAATATGAAAGTCTGATCTTGAAATGTGTAGAGGAAGATGTATTTAAGCTTAAGAACTTTCAAATTTGAAACTTCTGATTGCAGATCCTAAATCAACAATAACTTTACAAGCTTTACCACTAACCTTGTATGTGGTTCTAAATAATGACCTTCTTTGTGATGGTTCCATCTCGATTGGTGCCTTCAAGACTGTGGTTTTGAGCATGAGGCATGCTCCTTGCTCTGGATATGTAGTTTTGGCATGTGAACTAGTGCTTTGTGCTTCTTCATCCTACAACAAATTAATCCTTCTTTTGCTTATATGGCTAACATACCCTATATTATTTGGACACCTAAAAGATTGGTGACCCACTTGGTTGTAGTTAAAACATCTACCTGTGAAGACATCTGAACTTCTACCACTGAATCTTCCTCTTCCACTAGGCCTTCTTTCTCTAAAGCCTCCTTTATTTCTGCATTAGCTTCTTGTCCTAACCCACCTATCTCTTCTTGGGGCTTAAATGAAATGCCCCTATCTATAAACCTTTCCATACCCCTAAAAATTCCTCCCCTATTCTTACCTTGCTAATCACTTTTTCTTTTCAACCTCTCCTCTACCTTGAGTGCTAACTGGTAGCACTTATGAACATTATTAGGTTCAAATAAATCTACTTCATCTTGAATATTATATTTTAGCCCATTGAGATATCGTGCCAAGTTTTGAGCCTCACTTTCAATCACCTTGGACTTCAATGTCAAATTTTGAAACTCCTCTATATAGGCAACCACATCAAAGTCTTTTTCCCTCAAGTTCTACAACTTCTTGTGCACCATGACATGATAGTTCTCTGGTACAAATTGTCTCTTCACTTCTGCAACCATTCTCTTCAAACTGCTCATATGCCTCTTATCTAGCCTCTCATTCTGTAAGTAATTCCACCAACTAAGGGCAAACCCCTTCATCTTTAACTTTGCAATCTTTAAGCACTAATCATCAGGGCTCTCTTCACAACCAAAGTAATTATCTAAGGCTTCTATCCAGTGAAAAACACCATCAGGGTCCATTTTATCTGTCAAAATAGGTAAATCTTCCTTATTGTCTCTCTTTCCTACCCTCTAAAGGGATTCTAAGAGTGGCCTCTACTCTTCAGCTATCTCCTACCTTCGATTCTCTTTACCCTCTTCATCTTCAGAGTCTTCAACAACCACCCTCTTTCGTTTCTCTTTCAACTTGGCAATCTTTCCTTCCATTTTCTTTGTGTTTATCATGTGGTCCCTTAAGAGCCTAGCTGATTCCACATTGGTGACCCTCAAGGGAACCTCCTCCTCCTATTCTTTCCTTGACATATTGTCAAACTCCATATCTTCTATGCTCTGATACCACCTGATGTAGAGAGCACAACCTAACAGGTGGAATGGACTATACCCAATCTACCACCAACCCAACAAAGTATCAAATCTCCAACCTTGGCACAAGGTTTCAACAAGTATAATTTTCCTTAATGATTTAGCAAACAAGGTCAACAACTCCATCATACACCCAAGGACTTGGAACAAAATTCATCCAAAATTTGGTTTTAGTGATCCTTGCCCTCAACTAGGCAAAATGAGAAAATCATACAATTGGATTGCCCCAAATGGTTCCAAGGATCAGAATAGGCTTAGGATGGCTAGACAACACAAAATGAATCAATGGTTTGATCCTTGCAATCTCTAAATACACCAACCCCAATTTCACCTAGCAACCCAATTAGGTCTCCTCAAGAATTTTTTGGGCTTAAACTTCCAAAAATCCCAAAAAATACTTAAAATAAATCAAATTTTCAAAAACCCTTTTCAAAGTTATGTTAGAATCCCAAGTCATAGGTTTCAACTCCACTCCAACACTTTCCTTTCTTCACAATGCAACACAATCCTAATAACTCCAATTGGACTTGGTTTACAAAGAAACTACAAGGAAATGGGGTCATAAAATCAAACCAATAACCCAAGAATTTCCCCTCACCTTATTTGAACTCAATTCCAAGAATTCACCCTTACAGTTGATCTCCTTCTCCTATTACAACACAATTTTCTTGCTTACAAGGTCAACTCCACATAGGTACTTGACCTAGGGTCGGTTAGGAAGAATAGCAAAACAAAGGATACAACCTTGAAACTCTAGAATCTTGAGAAGGGTCCATCTAATTTCCATTTCCCAAGAGATCATTGAAAATCATCCATGGAGATCACAATTAGAGGCCAATTTATGGAAATTGTCCCAAATTGTTATCTTCCTAGACCCTCCTGTACAAAGTAGGATGTAACTTGAAAAGTATTGACCATAAATATATGAAACCAAAGGAAAATGAAATATTAAAAAAAAAATCCTACTCATTTAGAAATTTTATCTAACTTTCCAATTTGTACAATATGGAAAAGGCCAAAAAATTAGTAAAATTGCTCCAAAAATTGAAATTTCTTAATTGCCAATCTTTCCAATCTGTACCATATGCCCCAAGAGACCTAAAAAATGAGGTATATATGCTTTTCTTCTCTCCTCTAATGGTTATAACCACTATTCAAATGATTACAACTCTTTTCCAACGAAGTTGCATAATTAAGCAACTTTTCAATTTTTGTAGAAAAGTGTAACTTTTACATTTTTAAAAATCCATTTTGACTTCTATGAGCTGGTAAAGCTCCCAAAACATCCTAAAAAATGAAAAAAAACAAGGAAAACCTAATATTGTGCTAGATCATGACAAAAAAAAAAATGCCCTTATCTTTCCAAAATGTCAACTTTGGTTTATAATGTACCAATAGTGAGTTAGGCTTACAAATTTGGGTTCTTTTATTACAACCATGAATATTTAGCCTATATTCATCTATCCTAGCATGATTAGGTGAGAAAAAAACAATTCACAAAATGCCTTGGTGCTTTGCACCACTTAAGGACTAGGTTGACTTGGAAGGATGTCCTACAACTAGGTTGACATAGACCATGACTCCAAAACTGACATATCTAGAAAGCTTGCAAATTGTAGGTTCTAGATTTGTAATAATTTTTTCTATCTACATGAAAATCACCACATAAAAGAAAGGTTTGGGAGTTAGGTTTTGATGAGGGTTTTCCTTGGTCAAGCCCTAGGTTAAGGAATTAATCGAAATTGAGAAATGTAAATGTAAATGACTACAAAATAAGATAAATATTAAGGTTCACCTTGCTTGAATGTATGTAAATGTGTTGTATTATAGATCTTGAGTTTAGTAAGAAGGACATAGGAAATCTCCACAGTTTCAATGGATCTACCATAACCACATCATGGAGCCATGGAAATAAATCAACATGAATGAAGAAGATAATGAATGCTTCAATGTAGATCTCCTCCTTTTATGGACAATAATAAGCTAGATCTTGAAGATGAAAAGCTCACAAAGAATCCTTGAATGCATGAAGAAAACTTGCTTACTTGCTTGAATGCTTGAAGTCCTTGTCTTGAATGCTTAAATGCCTTGAGGATGAGATGTCATGAATGAGATGAGATGAGATCTAAAAATGAAGTCCCCAAGCCTCCTTGTATAGTATGTTTCGGGTGGGAAAACAACTAAGGCCAATCAGGGAGTATAATTAACTAATTGGAAAGCTTGAGGACTTTCAAGCCTCGAACCCCACAACCATTAGGGACTAGGTCAACTTGCTCCTAGAGGACAGGTTAGATAGGCCACATAAACTGCCAGGGAAGGGTAGAAAGACAACAGACTAATATAGTCAAAAGGGTAGTGAGATAATACCTAGAAGACCATGTCAGAAAGAGAGAGATAATAAATAAGAGTGAAATGGAGAAGAGAAAAAGAAACATTGAGCATAGGTCCATCCATGGCCCAAGAGAGTAATTATGGAAAAGGGTGCTAAAAGGTCTTAAAATGCAAGTGCACCCATTTTAAGATTACACATTTAGCCCCTACTTTAGTAGGACTATGAGTTTCCTCAAAGTCACATTAAAGTAGATCAAAAGAAAAAGATGGTCTTATCATAACTTAGGAGACAAGAAATCATCAAGCTAGGAACAATGCATAGATTTTAAGATAACCCAAAAATCATACCAAGCCAAAAAGGCTAAACTACTCCAAGCCATACTCAGAATATGTATTTGCCTTTGCAAAACTCAAGTCTTCTTCAAATCAAAAAATCACAATAAGAGACATGTCATTAAAAAGAAAGAAAGAGAGAGAAGGGTGTGTGATAAACTTTCCCAATAAGTTGTGTGTTCCTTATTGTGAATCACACCAAAGGGGATAGGATTAAATAGTCTAGCAGGTTTGTGTTCCCAACAATCAATCCCATAAATAAAAGAAAGAGGGGCCTTGGGGGCGGGGGGGTAGGGTAATTGAATGGTCTAGCGGGTTTGTGTTCCGATATTTAATCCCAAAAATTTACTTTACACTCTCATGATATAGTACTCATATATTATGAGAATGGTTAATGTATGCACTTGGATAGGTCAAATGGTCTAACAAGTGCATGTAGCATGCTAGTTAACCAATCCAAGACATGTATAAAGAGAGAGTAGTTGGCACTAACAATTTGTGTTATGCTAGTGTACTCTATATGGTGTTCTTGACAAATAAAACCTATGAAAAGGATAAGATGGAAAATAATTTTTTATTTTAGCATCTTAAGGAAGTGATGAAGAAGGATAAATTAATTTCAACATCATAATAGTAGCCACAAGAAACACCCATTCCAAACCAAATAGAGTACAACTCCGATGAGGTCATGGAAGGATAGAATGCAGATACACCATGCAAGAAGTGAAAAAAAAATCCTTGAAAAAGAGGATACACTATTATGAGTCTCCAAGATAATTGATCTATCTACCATGAAAACCCACTTGCTAATAATTTAAAATTAGATGTGACATGATAAAAAAAATAACACTCAACCAAAGGAAATAGTGGATTCACGAGAAAGTGAAAAGAAAGGAAATAATTCCCTTGCACCCCCAAGTATAGGAAAAGAGAAGATTAAAAAACCTATTATGCTACTCACAAACCAAACCATGTATAATAATGAGCCCCTAGAATGAAGCCCAACAATATTACATGGAGCGGAGAAACATATGTTAGAAATAGATAATACTGGGGGGGGGGGGGGGGGGGGGGGGGGGTTGGGGGTGAATTAGTATTCTACAAAATTTTTCCCATAACTGAATATTATTAATTACTTTATAACTTATATATGAAATTAAACCAACAATGATGAACAATAAATATAACCATACACATAGAGAACTCATAAAACCATTATTTGTTAACTAGGGAAACCCTGGCCAAGGGAAAACCCCAGTGGGGATGATGCCCAATAGATGATTCCTTAAACAATAGGATCTTGTTAAGGATATTGGCCCTGCTAGGAGTCTATGAAGTACATATATTGTCTTGAGTCCTTGTTAGAGGACTATGCCTTGTTAAAAGCCTCAACCCTATTAGGAATTGGTAGAACAATTACAATGTATGCAAGAAGAGCTAGTAAAACAATTACAATGTATGCAAGAAGAACCCATTGCCTTAACATGCAATTATACAATTTAATTCCTTCACAAGATAGGTATGCATACAATACTTTCTTTGTTTTTATAACTTGCACTTGCTCTAATCTTACATCAGATTTCACATCACACAAGGATCATAGATAGTTCTCACAATAGTTCACATGTCACATATAATCATGCAACTTCATCATTATCTACAAAAGCTAAGATCTTACCTTAACTCTTGCACAATTACAAAACTCTGCATTGTCGGCCTTTATGTCTTCACACACTTGACATAATATAGAATAACTTATGGAATAATATCCCTATAGTCAGCTCAACATTACACAAAAATTATTTTGTAACCAAAATAATTCCTAAAGCCGTACAAGTCTATTTGTTGCCATGCTCTATTTTGCATTGTTAAATGCCCACACTTTTAATCTTTATATAACTTGCACCATACTATCTATACACACATGTACACTGGTACACAACATCATGACAGTATCACAAACCTTTCCTCAACTGCGCATCAGATAACACTTTGTGCATTGTCCATACTCTTGAGATCTATTCTCTGAACTATTGTAAACTTTCTAATACTTAGACAATTCTCTATCTTTAAATGCATAAATGAAATGCTAAATGTATGTTGCCATAAATGACAACCATCAAGACATCTAACTAACCATATTTCCAACAATCTCCCCTTATGGTGTTGATGGAAACGTTTGGGAAAATTGGCTAAGTCCCAAAATGATGTTATACATAAAAAATAAAATAAAAGTAACCACACAAAAATTGCCTTTAAAACATAAAATTTTTATTCATGTTTTGATGGATCATTACATTCTTTATCACTCCTTTATATTGATAAATACATAAGCTCCCCCTTACATATACATTTACATCTATAAAATTTTCCTTTACATAATACTCCCCCTTACATATACATTTACATACACACATATTTTTCTTTACATACCCTTTGACATCAATGGCAAAGGTGCCAAAACTGTATCACAAAACTTGTTGCCTATTGTTGATTAGCTTGTCATTCTAGATATACAATCTACAAAATTAATCTTCAATCTATCAAAGTCTTTCTTCTAGTTTCCTCTGACTATATCTGATATACTAAGGAGTGCACAAAGTACATAAGATGCCACTTCAACTGTGCTCGAGTCAATATAGGGAAATTTTTCATAGGAATTATTTGCTGAAAGACATTCCTCCAATTACCTCTACAAAATTATGATTTTAGGTGCTAGATATTCTCTGACAATAGAGAATCTTCTTATTCCCTTCTCCTTGTCATATTTAATGCTTCTATCAACATTGTGGATCTTCACAATGTCATTCTCAGAATCTTCAATTTTGATCTCAGGTTGCTGCAATCTTGTAGTAAGTGTCTAAAGCTCACTCGTATGGCCTTTGATCTTTGCATCAAAATATGATAGGTAAGTGTAAGAAGTTGCACACTATCCATACAACTTCTTACCTTCAACAATAAATTTTCTCAGTTCCTTGATGTTTCCATCAAGTGCCTTTAAATCATTGTGCACATTGGTACACACTTTGTTGAATAGGGCCGCATTATGATTTGTTTATGCTTGCATTGTTGCTATTTCAACTAACATTGTAAATTCACCATCAAATGTATTCACCAACTCTTTTTCCTTGGCTTACAAGTCTAAACTTTCTATAGTTGTGAAACTGTCTTATCCATGCACTCCAAGACATCAACAAGAGTGCCCATTAGTTCTTTTTGATCTTCATCATTAGAAGGGATGGATACCATTGCTGATGTTCTAGCTGCTGGTACTTTTGAGGGCACAATAGCCTTAATCTTTTGTTCCTCTGCTTTCATCTTTTCCTTAGCCTCTTTCTTCACATCTTCTTTCTTCTTCTTTTCCTATTCTTTTCCTCTACTTCTTTTCTTTTCTTCTCTTCTACTTCATGTTCCCTCTTTTCTTGTTCTTCCTTCTTCTTTTTCTCTTATTCTTCATCATCAATACTGGTATAAGCAGTGCTATTGCTAATATTGCCAACAATATTTTCTCCATACCTTGTAGAAGGGTTCTTCTTTGCATCCATAGTTATGCATGTACTATCCACTTGCATGGATTCAATACTCATAACAATGTGAGGTGGTGATAGTGCTTGCTATGTCTCCTCTATTTCTTCCTTTTCCCTAAAAGGTGTATGGACTTCCACATACATTGGACTATTAGCCTTTGCTTGTGCAGTCTCCTTAGGCACCAAGGACATATACTTTACTATAGCCTCCTCTGTTTCTTTCCTAACCTCCTCATAATTGCCTCCCATTAGAAGAATTTTTCTTCTTTTGTTCCTCAGCAAGGTCTTAATACCCTTCAATTTTTTTTCAAATTCTTTTTTTTGATCCAACATCACATAACTTATTTATGGATGTGATCCTCATGTTCAAATCTTCTTCTTCTACTCTTCTCTTTCTATTAATCAACCTATTATATTGGTCTTCATGAATTTTATTCTGAATACTTTCAAATCTCTTATTTCTCAAAATCATGTTTCTTATGGTGGTATTCTCTAATTGGTTCATATCCATACTACCATACATGCTATAAAATTTATTTAATTGAACACAATTTTCATCATTTATAATCTACATGTTCATATTCTCTACCTTTGGTTTCCATGCCTTTTTTCCTATAGTTGTCTTAGATTCCTATGCATCTTGTTCAGTAGGTTTATCTTCAATATCATCTTCTGACCTTTTAGAACTACTCACTTGCATGGTTTTTCTTCTCTTACTAGGTGTGCTGGTGCTCTTCTTTACTCTTTTCTTTGCTTGAGGTGAGGGTTCTTACTTAACCTTCACTAGTCTTTTTGACTTCCTCTATGCAAAAGGTACTTCCAGCTCTAGCTAACTCGATTATTTTTGCCCCACTTTTTCTCATAGTCCAATATTGCAAAGTGGAGGATTTAACTCATATTATGTATAAATTGGTTGAGTGAGTTGTTCCTTCTTTTCTCCAAGTGTTAAGTATCTCCATCGAGTTTCATCTTTTGTCTTTTCTCGCATTATATAGCTGGGTGGGTATTCCTTATCGTCATGAGTCATACGGGTAGTCTAGATCCTTACTCGATGGAGATTCCTGTATAATTCTACATCAAATGAATTTACTTGCAAGTCATTTTGTTCTGAACTTATAGAAAGTTGGACTGGCAAAAAATCCAATTTCATCTTCTCCTTGGCAGTTTTCGCACCCCGAAGGTGAAACTCCACCGAGATTCCTAAATGTGGTTCTTGAGCTTAAATGAAGAGAAGCAAATTATGTTATGGATAGATTGTTCAATTGTTGCCATGTTTTTGCTACGGGAGCCTTTCAAAACTCACTAAGATGATTAAAAAGGGGAACAACGAAAAACTCAAAAATCGCTTCTCCTCTACGGGTTTCAAACCAAGAAGTAAGTTTTTCGAAAAGGTGTATGTAAAAGAATAAAGTGAGCCAGTGGGTCCCACCTCTCACCTGCGAAGTTGATTTTATGTTTTTCGAAGGCTTAAATTAAAGTGAATAGGGCGAAAAAAGTAAAACAATAGGAATTGGCGAAAAATCAAGTTTCTTCTTCTCCATAGTGGATTTTCGCACCCAAAAGGTGAAACTCCGCAGGGATCCATAAATGCTATTTGTAGGCTGAAACAAGGAAAGGATAAACATCAACAAAAAACTTAGAAATAGCTTCTCCTTTGGCAGGCCTTGAACCAAGAAGTAAGTTTTTTGCAAAGGCCTAAATAGAAGGGTAAAGTTACTAGTGGGCCCCATTTTTCGCTTGCGAAGCCTCTTTTATGTTTTCTGAGGGTTTTTAGTAAAGGTCTAAGGGTAGAAAAGATAAAGCGAAAGCTTAAGTGAAAAAATGGAAATTGCCTTCTCCCTTGTGAGTTTTCTACCCTCGAAGCCAATATTCTGCATCTGATGAAAAATTGCTATTAAAAGCATGGAAAGTGTTTGAATTGAGCACAAGATGTGTTGGGACAGAAATGGAAGCAAATTAGTTAAATTTGTAAGGATATTTTAAGCGGAATCTAGTCTAGCAAATTTTTCCCCGAGGAGTACTCCATTCTTGTTTTTCCATAGCTTGGTGGAAAATGGGAAAGTAAGCTGTAATAAAGGAACATAACCGTTGGGCCAATGAAAATAGTGAAAAGACAAGAAAGAATCCGTTGCAACCTCCACATTTACTAATCTAATGGATTTATCATTTAAGTCATTTGTGTGGCACAAATTTTAAAGATTAACGGGTGGATTGGAGTTTTTATATAGAGATGAACATAACGGATTTTCAAACTACTGCTTACTCATTTGAACTGTTATGCTGTTAAATTGATTATTGAAATCCCCATAGTTACAAAGTTCTTCTCTCTATCCTATTTCAAGTTTTAAGATTTCCAATTATCTCTATCTCAATCTAAATGGCAATAAGGTTTGCTGGATTTGATGGATTGGGCAGAATCAAGTCCACATGGTAGAATATCACAGACACTTCACTCTATTTCTTTGACATGCAAGAGTTCCAAAGAAGGTTGAGGGCATAACCAATTCATCCCATAATAGAGAAACTCTGAAGAAGTGGGTTGGTAGAAGCAGCAGGATTTCTCGTAGCAATACAAGCCCCGGAGCTAATTATTGAATGTATTAATCACTATAACCCAGATACAAAGCAAATCTTGCTACCTGATCAAACAGTGTTAATCTCAATTGATAGGAAAGCAGTAGTCAATTGCCTGCGAATTCCAAAAAGAGAGGAGTTCTCTAAATTAACAATCAGTGCAACCATGTCTGAATTCTCCTTGAAGAAGATGGTGTGGCGGAAGGAGATCATGGGTTCCTAGTTCCAAAAGCCCAGAGGGGCAAAGAGTAAGGTCCCTAAAACTCTGTTTGGCACAAATCTTAAGCCCAAAATTGTGGATATTTGGTCCTCTTGCATTGACTTAAAGGTGAGGTAGAAGCATTCAATTTTATAGAACAATACTTCTTTATGGTGCAAATTATCTACTCAGAGACACAGTATGTTGACTAAGCATATGAAGTTAGTGAACATCTTTCTAGGGCTCTCAGTACAACTAAGTTTTACAATTCGTTTTATATGTCATCTTTCTTGATATATATGTTGGCTTCCCTACAATTGTGGCCAGGACTCCCCAGAATAGAGAATTTTCCCAAAAATGTTAAAAGTTATGAGTTTTATCCATGCTTGTAGTTATAGAATAGTTATGCAAAGTATATCTGGGTTAATGATGCATTTACTATGAGAATCTATAGGGAACTTCAAGGGTGTCTAGAGCAGAGGTTCAACCCAGAAGCGATGGCGGTCATCAGCCAGTTTGGTTGCTATTTTATTCAATTCTCATCCTTTTCTTATTTGCGTCTTGCAACGTTTGACAAATTTCCCCTAAAGCTGCCCAGATATCTGGATGATATGATCGTGCTCATCGAGGTCATCAAGCAAGCAATTCAAGTAAATATGCTGAGCACCAGTTTGAAGAAAAAGGGATATGAATTTCCCATAAAAGTTGGAGCATATAGTTGTGAGTCTTGATTAGATGTGAAGAACATGCCCAAAGCATTCGAGAGAAAATACAGACTGGAGGAGTATGAAGTGATAAGGCCCATGTTTTGATCCAAATGGGTATGCTAGAGATGTGCTTCAAATTGGAATCGTCATCAAACATGTAACCACTATAGAAGATTACTAGGCTGATTGCAAAGATCAGCTAAAGAGCCGAGACCGTGCCTTTGCTAGACTCACAATAGAAAAAATAAAGACATATGGCATTAACTTAGAGGTGGAAGACCTAGAGGATGATGGGAAAAATATGTATAGTAATACATACTTGACCAAATTGAGAAATACTTCAATCAGTTCGGAGCCATATGTCAATATGGAGGAGAACCTTGATGCTATGATGGCTCAAATTATCAAAAGAACTGGGAAATGGGTCAAGTGGACAACAAAAAAGGGCCAGAGTAGGAACAAGACTACTCAAGCTTCACCAGCCGCTACTACTCCCACTTCTTCTCAAAGCGCCACACCTAGTGCTACAACTTCAGCTGCTCTAGGGCCTACTCAATCTGCAAGAGGAGGTGATCAACCCCTGGAGAAGAATATTTTGATAGCTCCAACTTGCTAAGGAGGTTCCCTACCAATGATTCGAGCCCAGGTTGGTATTGAAGAAAAAGGAACAGAAGAGCCAAAGGATGGAACAACTGCTCCGGTTTCACCTCCTCATGTTGCTGCTACTCCATCTCCTCATCATAGTCCTGCTCCATCTGTAAGTGATCCCCTTTTGAAGCTGACTGGTTCCCCCATTCAGACAGTAGGGATTGGGGATGAACAAAGCAGTAGCAGCAAATCCACTAAATCTAATGAAGCTGCGAAGAAAACTCAAAAGCAAGAGAAAGTCTTGAGAGCTTCTAGGCTTCTATTTTAGGATCCCAAGAATCCATTTTCTGCTACTTCAGCACCAGTGACTCCTGTGAGGAAGAAGATGTTCAGTATAGAGTCACTTGGGGCTACTTCTAAAGTAATCAACATATAATCTTGGCTAGAAGATACTCTAGAAAGGAAGAGAAAGAGGGCAGAAGAGAGTATCCCTACAAAGGATACTGTGTCTCAAGTAGTTCACCCTGGATCTACAGTAGTGAAAGCTAAGAAGTAGAAGAATTTATCAATACTTGGGCAAGATCCAAAAATAGGACACTTGACAATGGAGGTAGCAAAGCCAAATAAAGCAGGGAGAATTGAGGACATGACACCTAAAGATTTCACTATGCATTCGATTGATCTCGAGATGCTAGGCATGATATAAGGTGGGCCTATGGAGATCAAGTAACGAGGTGATAGAAGAACAATTGGAGAACCTCAAATTGTCAAAAATCAAAATGAAAGCTGAGATTGAAGAATTGAAGAGGTTTATTAGGCAATTAGTTGTTCCATTGGCAACCATTACTGGTGTGCCTGCTACTGAGAACCCTACTATAGAAAAAGTGCAAGCATTTATCTCACAGCTTCAAAAGGATAGGCATTTTGGCCAGATCGGAAAGGAGTGGATTGAGAAACTCAATATAGATGGAACTGTTTTGATTGATCAAATTGGAAATGTTATCCTTTGATTGGAAATTGAGAAGGATAATATCACTTCTAATCACAACACTTTGGCCACAGAAAAGGAAAGGTGTGACGAATGTATTTCTCTCCTGAATATGGTCATTCAAATGAAGGCAAAAGAGGTAGTTGAAGTGAATATTTTGAAGAAGGGGATTGAGCCTCTGTTCGAATGGCTTCAATACATGCAATTCAAGTAGGAGATGATTCAAAAGGCTGAAGAAGGACTCAAAGAAACAAAGGAAAAAGTGAAGAAGATCCAAGATAGAGCATTTGAACTCATGTGAGGATTACACAATGACCCACAAAATAGTGGGCAAGGTAAAGCTCTCGTTGGGGTAGAAGTAATGAAAAATAACTTCTCCACATACTTGAGTAATCTACCTGGAATGACTTCAAGCGATCAAAACAAAGTGGTAGAGTTGCAGACGATTGGTGGATATGTACATGTGGCGGCTGGAGAATTGACAACTCATCTAAATGCAGTAAAGGAGTTGGCTCGAGAACATTCAAAGTGGCTCTTAAGATTCACTAATGTACATGTGCCTAGTCACAAAGAAATGATCCCAATCATAGTGGCTACCAAAACATATAGGGCGAAAACTAAAAAGGGAAAGAAGTCTAAGTGATTCATTTAACACTCCCTTTCCGTTCTCTGATGTAAATTCTGGAAATTTTGTAAATTTTGTGAAACGACAAACTGACATCTTGCCATTTTTCATCCTCAGAAGATGAACCGATTAAAATTCCTATTGTAACGGTCATCTCTCAACTCTATATGTATGAAGTTGAATGATTAATGAAAGGTCGGCAAAATTTGGTGTGAAGTACTATTTGTTGTAGAGACAATTGAATGGTATTTCGTTTTCAATTATTTTCTGTTCCAGTAGGTATTGTGATTGGTTAGTATTTCCTTTCTATATTATAGAGAACCAAAGAAGAACATAGTTTCATTTCCCCTATTTTCCAGAATACAAATGAATGTAATAAGTATTGTTATAATTCATTTGACGAAAGGATTCTATTAGTTTTTTTTGATTCATCAGTTGTAGTTTAGATCTAAATTTCAACTTATTCTAGTCTTATATGAATAGATTTATGGATTCATAAGATGTGTGGATACGTGAATCTGTTTCAGTATTTAGAAGTCTTTCTTGCCTAAATTAAGTTCTAGTTAGGCTTAATTTGGTTTGCCTCTTCTGCTCTCAGGTTAAGAGCATACCCCACATTAGTTTTAGGAATAAAACATAATTCCTTGAACATCATTCACATAGGGAGCTGTACCTGCCAATTCAGAGAGAAGCCAATAATCAGAGAATAGCTTTTCAACTATTGTAAATAGATATTGTTCATCATTCAGACATTAAGAGTCATATCTTCATGAGAAACAAGAGAGGACAAAATTGTTTACCAACAATTATTCATAGCTAGATCTAATTGGTTACATTTTCAAAATTACTACATATGGTGCAATAGGAGTTTGTGCACATGGCTGTGCTACTATTACTCCTTTGAGGGTCTTGTTACTACAATAAGTGTTGTTGCTAACACTTTAGACTACTCTGTGACCTTCATTTCTAGCGTAATTCCCTTTAGCTCATTGAAATCTTACTAGATTCCTTGAGGATGGAATCTATCTCTTTTTCTACTTTCTTCTTGCTCTCTTTGCTATGGAGCTCACGTTCTACTATCCTTAACCTTTCATCATATGTTCCCCATCTAGGATATTCTATGTCCTACTTAGATTCAAGTATGATCTGTGCATACCCTTCTATCAATTTTGAACTCATCTCATAGCCCATAGGCTCAATGAACTTCACTCTTGGTATCACTACTTCTATGCAGGTGTTGTCAGTCTCGACCATGAAGCATAAATCATCTTTATATTTTTCCACCATAGAGGGAGGTATTCTATACCTTAGTTTCATCTTAGACTGAAAGTTCTTCATCATTCTATCAATATCAATGTTTCTAACATTTTCAAGTGTGGATCTGTAGCATTAAGTTATCATCTTCATTGTGCACTCGGTGCTATCCCAATTGATTATTCCAAGAAACTTCTTAGTAACATAAAAGAATAAATGAGTCAATAAGGACTCAAAACTAAACATTATGCTCTTCATTTTCTTTATCTATGTAATATTATCTAATATTTGCAACCTAATAATGTCAGACAAGTTTACTTTCCTTCTTTCAACAACCATAACATATGCTGCATGAAGAAATCCAGCTGGCACAACGTTAACCATTGATCCATGGTTTAACTTGTACCCTAAGATCTTAGTCAACAATTTGAATCCTTTATCCAGAATAGGAGCAACCTTTATATTCCTTCCATCAAACTTGGTTTTTAGGTTTGTCTCCACCATTTTCCTGACAGTTATTTCATTGACAGGATTACAACCTTCATTGCTTAATCCTGTGACCTTGTGAATTAGGTCATTTTCAATGGCAATCTACACATCACCCAACCAGAATATATCATCATGTATTTTTCTCAAAATAATTTAGGTCCACTCATGATTATTGAATTTCATGTATAATATATACTTCACTAAATTCAAATCTTCAAGGTGTGCATATTTAGACTTCAAGTATAAGTTATTCTTGCACATGACTGCTAAGTCGTTGTGAATTTCATCATCTCCTATGCTCTAAATCTTACGATGTATATAACTCCTTATACCTTCTAATTGTAACACATTTTCTAGAACTTGTGAAAATTCACCTATTGGATCATCTAATAAAGAAAAAAATGGGTGTTTCTTGAACTCATACATTGGTCTGTCATTAACATCATACACTCTCTGACTAGCCATTGATCTATAACTGTAAATACTACAATAAACTAGATTCAATACTTTGTGAAATACCTAATTTTGAGATTTAGGGCTTCTAGAAGTTTTGACTTTACAAACTTTACTTTTCACTCTAATAGCTATCAAATCATTCTTCAATTCTCTTAAGACACTTTGCATGAACAAATGGTACACTAAATCTCACTTGCAATGTTAAATCATTTCAAATTGCAGTGCAAATTAAATGCATATCTACCACAAACCTAGAATATTGTCTCTATCTACTAGTGACCTTGTATTTATAATTCCTGCTTATTGTGATCATGTCAAAACTTGTGCACTAAACCATAGCTTCCCTTCTATGTCTTTTACCTTTTATTAACTACACAATCTCTAACTCACTCTCTAACATTAGTTCAGACCAACTACTGCTCTGTTGCTTCTGTAATAGCTTAATTTAGACAAGTTGAGCCACAAACAATCTATGACTTCAACTTTCCATCATGTGAATCAAATAATTGCTCTTCCAGTACTATATGTGAACTCTTTGGATTACAAGCCTTCATAAATGCCTCTTTGAATTCCTCAACATATTCCTTGACTGCTTCTTTTTTATTGTTGTTACTTCCATTTTCATTCCTTCTATCATTCCTATTATCGTTACTTTTGTGATTAGGGTTCCTATTAAAGTTCCCTTTGTCCATTCTACAAACTCCTACTGTGTGTCCAAAGTTATTACATAATTGACATATAGGTGCATTTCTCCTCTGATTGTTTCCATTCTAATTTTTAGGTGCTCTACAATTTCTTACAATGTGTCTAGGATTGTTACATTTATAACAAACAAACTACTTTTTCTAACCATTAGGTTTCTCTCCATTGTTAGATCTGCTCTAAAATTTACTTCTTTCATTACCTATAGGGTTAGTATTCCTAAACGTTCTACTATTCTTATTATCATCAATAAACTTAGGTTTCTTACATTCTATTGACTTATGTCCATAACCATGACAATCATAACAATAGAAATTAGTAATAGGTTTAAAAGACTTACCTATTCACTCTTTCTTCATATGCCCAACTTTATTACATATATAGCATTTACCTTTGAATTCATGTCTTGCCTCATTAGATAAATCATCTTGGTTAGGTTCTTCAACTTGCTCTGTTGTTCTAGGTTCATCAAATTTCTCCATCAATTTGATTCTCTCAACTTCATCACATCACTTGAACTTTTCTTTAGGGATTTCTATTATAGAATCTAGTTCTATCCTAATCTCATCTTTCTTTGTTGACTTCTCTCCAAGAAGATATCCAAGGCTTGTCTTTTCATAAGAAGGTCTTTGATGAAATATTTGTTCATCAATTTTCTCAAAAATTGTGTAAAGTTTCTTTAACTGTTATTTTGCTTGTGTCAACTCTCTTTTCACAATGATGTATTTTTCCAACTCTACATGCTCTATCTTAATAAAATCTAATTCATATATCACTTGACTCAACTAGAATCTAAGGTCTACATTCTTAGATTTTAGATCAGGTTCACTATTATTGCCATTAATCTTAAGACTCAACTTTAGTTTAATAATTTTCAACTCATGTTTCAAGATATCTTTCTCTTTCTTCAGATTTTCTGTATCATCATTATCACTGATCTGTGCAAATTTTTTTTCCAAATTTAAGATTATTAATTTCATCATTCAGTTTGCCAATGTAAAATTTTGCATCTTTATATCTATCTTTCAAGTTATCCCTCTCTTCAGTAAGAGGATCAATCTATTCAAGGGCTTCTTCAAGATTCTTCTTCAACTATTCCATATTCACTAGGATCTTACACTATTAAGCCTCTTTGAAGTAATTAGGCTTTAATACCAATTGTTGGAAATAGATAATACTTAGAGGGGAGGGGGGTGAATTAGTATTCTACAAACTTTTGCCCACAAATGAATATTGTTAATTAATTTATAACTTGCATATGAAAGTAAATAAACAATGTTGGATAGTAAATATAACCATACATAGAGAACTCATAACACCATTATTTGTTAACTAGGGAAACCTTGGCCAAGGGAAAACCTCAGTGGGGATGATACCCACTAGATGATTCACTAAACAATAGGATCCTATTAAGGATATTGACCTTGTTAGGAGTTTATGAAGTACATATAGTGTCTTGAGTCCTTGTTAGAAGCCTCAACCTGTTAGGAGTTTCTAAAACCCTTTTGGAGTTGATAAAACAATTACAATGTATGCAAAGAAGAGATAATTTCCCTAACATGCAATTATACAATTTAATTCCTTTAGAAGATAGGTATACATACAATGCTTGCTTTGCTGCTATAACTTGCACTTGCTTTGATCTTACATCAGATTTTGCATCACATAAGGCTCACAAATAATTATCACAATATTATGTGCTACTTATACCTTCCTCATTATATGCGCTACTTATACCTTGCAACTTCCTCATTGTATGTGCTACTTATACCTTGCACAATCACAAAACTCTGCATTGTCGGCCTTCACGTCTTCACATGCTTGACATAATATTAAATAACTTATAAAATAATATCCACATAGTTGGCTCAACATAACTTAGTGATTATTTTATAACCAAAATAATTACTAAAGCCATACAATTTTGTTTGCTGTCATGCTCAGTTTTGCACTATAAAATGCCCATCCTATCAATCTTTATATAACTTGCGTCGTACTATCCGTACACACATATGCACTGGTACATGTCATCATTATGGTGTCACAAACCTTTCCTTAATTATGCATAAGCTAACTCTCTACACATTTTCCATACTCTTAAGATCTATTCTTTGAATTGTTGCAAACTGTCTAATACTTAGACAACTTTCTTTCTTTAAATGCATAAATGAAAGGCTGAATATATGTTCCCATAAATGACAACCATCAAGACATTTAATTGACCATATTTCCAACAACATAATAGGGACTTAAATATTATTTAAATAAATTAGAAGAAAAAGAGAGCTCGTTATAAGGAGATATGTGAATAGCCCCATTATTAACTAGTTTTTGAATCTTAAAAAGTAAAGCTTGACAATTATTGGTAGAGTGGTCATGATAATGGAGATACATGAAAAATGAAATAATTATGAGTTTTTTATTATTTTTCTTTCTATATTTAGATTTAGCAATCACCTTAGCATAAAGAAGTTTAGGTAAGATAAGTTGTTGATTAGTAGGCGAAGATATGTGAGAGGATATGGACATGTAGGACTAGAAAATGGGGTGGAACCTAGCATACTATGAGCAAAAGAAAAACTAAATCAAAATACACTAAAAACCTTCTAATATATCATGAAAACCAATTAAAGGAAAGAAATTAAAACAACTAAAACTCCCTCTTCAATTGTAGTTCCCATGTCCTTCTTTCTTCTCCATCTTGATGTAGCTCCAATTGCCTATAGTGCACACAATTGAAAGAAAAATAAAATTTTACAATGATGCTATTGGGAAGAATAGAAGCATGGTTTCAATCCTAATAGGTTCTAAGGATATCCCAAAGACATTCTAAGGATAAAAAATGAGTGCAAGATGACTCAATTTATAGCTAAAATGCAAGAGGTGAGACATGAATGAGGAGATGGACACTTGTCAATTCAAATGTGTAACTTGGCATGATATTCCTTAGAATATCTATGACAAACATGAAAAAATATGCCAAATGTGGAATTCTATGACACATAAAAGTCAACATGGCTAAAAGTAGAGGAGAATCTATGACGTGCATATGACACGTCAAAGCCACTTGTAGACAAGAATCTATGATGAAGTGGCTTATTATAGCCACTTGTAAGGAATAATATATACCAAATATGACATATATTAGCCAAGTGTAGGGAGAATATCTATGATGTGTGATGTCCATGTGTCAAGACTAGGTAGAATATTTGAATTAAAATTCATAATTCCACACAAATGGAAATTAATAAAATAGAGATTGGAGGTGGAAAATAGGACTTAGGAAATTGATAATTTCCATAGTCTGCGAAGATAAATCAATCAATTAATAAATATTAATTAACTAAGAATGTTATTGAATAGGAAGAATAATTAGTAATATAGGATAAAAATGATTTAAGATAACATAGGAATAAATTATGGGTTATCTAATACTATAGGAAAAATTAGTAAATGATTGGCCAATTTGATGAAATAAATGTAAGATTATCCTTTTGATGAAATGTGATGGTTATGCAGTGGGTAGATCAAAGCCATGATCAAATTAATCAAGTGATTAGGATTGATAGCATGCCAAGGACATATGACATGGGTTAAGAATATATGATATTTAGTAGACATTTTAAAGGCCACAGGCTTGAAATTGATTGATAAGATTGATCATAATAACATCAATGAATATTGTCAATGTTATTAAATTGATTGGATAATGCCATGATCTGACACTGAGGGACTCAACAATTTCAATGATCAGATGATGAAAATGATAGTTTGACCTAGCATTGAGGGACATGATAGTGCTAAGGTTAGATTTGATAAGTTTGATAGTTTTGATAAATTTCCAAGGCACTAAGGGATACCTCAATGCCTAGGGTTGGGTAGATGATGATAGATTTGAGATATTTGACATGTTTTGGGTTGATTAAATTTGGTTTGGGATGATTTTGAGTTGATTTGGGATGATTTTGGGTTGATTTAGGATGATTCCAATGATATTGAAATGGTTTTAGTTGATTAGAGATGATATTTTGATGATGTTGAAATGGTTTTGAGTCAATTTTAAAAGATTTAGATAAAATAGGAACCGATTATGAAATGATCTGCAATTGATTTGAAAGGGGTATGAATGATGAAGGATATTGCCGAAATATGCTCGAATGATAATCAAGTTGGCCAAAAGATTAGAATTAGTAAAATTAGAAAATGGGACGGGTTAGTATGAAAGTATGATTAAATAGTGGATGTGAATCTTTTTTTAGCATCTATAGGACAAATAATGTATTCAATATTTTGTTGTGCACATCTTAAATTATGATCGCCAATGGTGTTAAAAGAGTTCATATGCCCCCCATTACCTAAGGACGTATGATTTACATCACTAGATATAATATATTCACCATGAGTAGAAGTAGAAACAAAGTTGGTGAAGAAACGATGCACATGATCTCTCATAAATAGAAAGTCCTTAACTCTATATTCTCCAATAAAGGTTGGTGTGAAATCGAAGGATCCTCAATCATCACCTAGAAGGGTACTTGTAGAAGAAGGATCATCATTCAATTATAGATTTTGTTGTTCCTTAATATTTAAATAACTTTTTGGCTTAGTGTCTACAAGAAGAGTGTACATAATCATCATATCATTATAGAGAAACTTGACTTTTTGATGAATATTTGAAGGAACAACATGCATAACATGTAACCAAAGTCTATCCAAAAGAATATTATAATTTATAGGTCTAGGCATAACATGAATACAAGTATTCAAAAAAATTGAACCTACTTTGATAGGTAAAGTGATGGTGCCTAAGTTTTCTTGGAAATATTATCAAAACCATGTATAGAGGTACTATTGAGTTTGATATTGGACAAATTGACATTAATTAATTTGAGAATATCCATGCTACAAACATTAAGCCCAAATCCATTATCAATTAAGATTTTTCCATGGACTAAAACAAACACCATAAGAGCATCATAGTGATTTTGAGTCTCTTTAGGAGGTAAGTCAACATGAGTGAACATAATTTGATGCGGGATAGATGTAGTATTCATGCATTATAAAAAAGCATTAATGTTACCTTGATTAGGAGGTGGAGTTGAAAAAGTGGCTAAAGCATTTTTCAATGCTTAATGATATGTAGGAGATGTTTGAATAAGTTCCCAAAGAGAAAGATTGGCAGGGGTATTATGTATCTGTGATACCAAATCATAGTCCAATCCAAGATTTTGAGAAAGATGAGGGAAGAATAGGTTGAGAAGGTGGAAGCGAAATGATAGGCTGAGAATTATTCCTTGTACGATAGGTGTGAGAAACTGTATGATAATCGAAAGAATCACTAGTTTCCCCTTTAAGAGTTATTTTAGGACAACCCTTAAGGGTAAGAAGATGTTCATTTGATGAAGGATAATCCTTGAGAGTGATAATAGGCTTTTAAACCATGTTAACTTGATAAAGTTCTTGCCTTTTCATAGAGTCATGACTAGAAGGGAGAGAATTAAAGAGATTATCTTTATCCACCTTTTCTAAGGAATCCTTAGAATAGGGATTTTGGATGTCCATTAATGTTTCACCTCTACTACTAACATCAAATGAAGACAAGGTCACATTGATGAAAATATTTATAATGTCATTTTTCTCTCTAAGAGAAAGATTAGGAGAAGAAGAGACATACGACTCATTATGTTGAAAAGAAAATGTATCAATCATCCTGTCAAATTTTTTATAGTCAACATTATGATCAAGAGGTTTATCCCAAGCAGTGTTTCCATTAATTAATAGAGGTTGATCATCTTTAAAAGATGAATCTCAATTAGGGCATATATTGAATCATCATCATATGCATCTAGGAAAGATAATGACCCCATCAAAAGGAAATGAAAAAGGAGATCTAAATACCAAAAAAATTAAAGTAGATCTAGGTACACCAAAATATAACATACAAAGAGAGATAATGAAGTCTAACTCCAAAAAAGAAAAGAGGGTTCACATCAAGTTCACCAAAATGTTCAGTGACAAAATGAAGAACTTTAATAGGATGTAGGCCTCCACTTTGAAGGGCATCAAGCCATTCAAAATATGTGTGTGAGGGAAAGAGGGATATTTTCAAGTATGATTCCACTTATGATCCAAATTAGATTAACGAGGACCTAAAGGGAGAAGGGTGCTAATACTAAATCTAGGCTGTAAAGAGGAATGCAATACAAATAAATACACTCTCTTAGGCCCTTAGTAGGATAATGCATCTAGATGCTATGTAAACACAATCATCCCAATTAAGATGAAAATCTAGGGTAAAGATATGAAAGGAAAAAATGTGAAAGAATCACATTCAAATGCATAGAGGAAGATGTATTTAAGCTTAAGAACTTTCAAATGTGAATCTTTTTTGAACTTTTGATTGTGGGTCTTGAAATGAAATGACAAAAGGAACAAAACCCAAAAATCTCATCACTAGGCTGACTTGGAAGGTTGTCCTACAATTAAGTTGATATACTCTATGACTCCAAAATTGATGATTGTAGAAAGCTTGCAAACTACAGGTTCTAGATCTGTAATCCTTTTCGCCTCCGAATCTCAAAATCACCACATAAAAAAAAAAGGTTTGGGGGTTGGGGGTTTGATGAGGACTTTCCTTTGTCAAGCCCTAGGTTAAGGAATTATCCATAATTGAGAAATGTAAATTTAAATGACTATAAAACAATATAAATGTTAATATTCACCTTGCTTGAATGTATGTAAATGTGTTGTATTGTAGATCTTGAGTTCAGTATGAAGGATGTAGGATATCTCCATGTTTGAAATGGGTCTACCATAACCACATCATGGAGCCATGGATGTAAATGTGCATGAATGAAGAAGATAATGAATGTTTCAATATAGATATCCTCCCTTGATGGCCAATAATAAACTAGATCTTGAAGAGGAAAAGCTCACAAAGAATCCTTGAACGCATGAAGAAAACTTTCTTTTCTTGATTGAATGCTTGAACTCCTTGTCTTGAATGCTTATACACCTTGAGCATGATATCTCATGAATGAGACAAGATGAGATATGAAAATGAAGCCCCAAAGCCTCCTTATATATTAGTTTTTGGGCAAGAAAAAAACTAAGGCCGATCGGGGAGTATAATTAACTAATTGACAAACTTGAGACTTTCGGGTCCTAAACCACACAACCACCAAAGATTAGGGCAACTTGGGAGAACTAGGTTGACTTGGGTTGACCTAGTCTAGACCTAGTCAACCTAGGTTGACCTAGTCCCGAAGGACAGGTCATACAAGCCACAAAAGTGCCAAGAGAGGGTAGAAAGATAACAGACTGATGTGGTCAAAAGGGTAGTGATCTAATACCTAGAAGACCATGTTAGAAAGAGAGAGATAAAAAATAAGAGTGAAATGGAAGAGGATAAGAGAAAAAGAGACATGTTGTGGTCTTTGATGCAGGAGCATCCAGTAGTATAAGGGCAATCCTGTGTCACCCAATAATATGCTTAGTGTTAGTTTCTGTTTAATGTGTTTTCATTTCTAGATACCCATTTGGGTCAAATAGAGATTCTAACTCTCATAGTTTCACTATTGGTTTTATGGGTTAGAGTTTTTGAGCACCTTGGGATATGTGCCAATGTAGAAAATAGGTTAATTTTTAAGTGAGAAATAATTGTGATGATTTAGAGGTTGCAAGTTGGAGGGATGATTATACTTGTAATTTAAAGCTCTCCAAAAAAAAGAATTAGGTCAAAAGGCTTTACGGTTTGAAAGTTATTGTAGTTTTAAGTTGCTTGGAGATCCCCTAAGAGCACTTCAAAGTCAAATTTGAGGTACTAAATGCCCTTAGACAGTCCCAAAAAATGGGGGAGAAGTGAAGAATGTCCATAGGGCTATAGAGGGCTTGGAAAGCTTTTCAAAAATGTAAATGGTTCGTCAATCAGAGTCTTAGATCAAAAGTTATGCCTCCCAGAAGTTGAACTACCATTTCTAGAATCTTCTAATTTTACACCAACTTCTAACTTGTATTCTAGAACCTTCTATTTTGGTGGTGGATATGGCATATTATTAAATTTATTCCTAACTCTAAACCTAATTCAGGTTACTTAAGGACATTTCTGGCATTATAAATGCAATTTTTTTGGTGGAGTTTGGGAGAACATATAGGAGGAGAGTTTTCTCTAGAATCAGACAACCTTGTAAGCCCCTAGGGCACATCATTGGGTCTATTTTCATTGTATTGAATGTAATAGCATATCACTTTTGATAATAATAGTCTCCTTTTCCTATTGTGTTCATTTTTGGTCTTGGATTGTGCCCTCATCAAGTGGTATCAGAGATGTTTTCCTAAGTGTGTAGAGAGCATCGACTATGAGGTAGTTACACTAGGACTGCATGGTTGTAGGTTTTGATATAGTGAGAAGATGCTTCCATGAAGAGAGCATGGTGGAAGGGCCATAGTTGTTCCTCCTGAGGTTAGAGCCCTCCAAAAACAAGTTTAGGCAGTGCAAGAGGAGATCTGTAGAGGGATGAATACTACTGTAGGTGACAGAATTGAGGAGGAAAATGAAGAAGAGGGAAATATTGGGTAGGAAGGGGAAGGAGATAGAGAAGTCCTAAACTAGGTGGAGAATAAGATTTTTAGGGCCATTGCCAAGCTTGGAAAAAGATCTAAACTTGACGTTGGCATGTTTTCGGGAAATCTAGACCCAGATGAGTTGATTGATTAGATCAATGGGCTAGAGGAATATTTTGAGTATAAGGATATTCGGGACCCTAATAGGGTTAAGTTTTTGAAGACCAAAATGAAAGGCCATGCTAAAATTTGCTGGCAAGAGATTTAGTTGGAGAGAAATATAAGAGGAAAGGAAAAAATCACAAATGGGATTGTATGATGGACAAACTAAAGAAGTAGTTCATTCCTATTGATTATGAGCTTGATTTGTTCAAGAAGATGCAAGGGTTAAAGAAAGTAGGAAAATCAATGTAGGAATACATAGAGGAATTTTACCAAGTCCTTATTAGGGTAGGATATGCAAAAGCAAACAAGGAGAAGATTTCCCATTACCTTAATGGGTTAAGACCTAACATTCAGGAGGAGTTAAGTCTAGTTAGAATGACTATCATTGAAGAGGCATACCAGTTTGCCTTGTGAGTTGAAGAGGTTTGCTGGAAGGAATAGAGGGTTTAGTCAAGGAAGAAGGGGTGGTGGTACATCATTTGGAGGCCAAAATGAGAACTAGAAGAAAAATGGAGATGTGGGTACTAGCCGAAACTAGAGGAACAAGGGTTTCAACTGCTCTTGTTATCAAAACATTGGAGATCAGAGAGGAAGAGGTAGAGGATGTGGACAAGGTTCATGAAGAGGAGGCTTCCATGGTACCTATTTTCATTGCAATGAAGAAGGCCATCGTGCCTATGAATGCCCTCAACACCAAGGAAGGACAAATAGGAGAGCTAATTGTCAAGCAAGGGTTACTCATGTGGATGATGCATAGTCATAGCATTTAGAGGACATAGAAAGAGGAGAGGTTTTAGTTAATGAAAGGGTTTTACTGAGTAGTGAGACTAAGCTTAGACAAAGGAGGAGTTTATTTTGTACCAGGTGCGAGTGTGAGGGTAAAAGTTGTGATGTGATTATTGATGGTGCAAGCACTGACAACTTGGTGTTAGATGAGATGGTCTCAAAGCTAAAGCTCAAGAGGGAGAAAAACCTATAACCCTATTAGATTTATTGGGTGTAGGATGATCATAAGGTCATGGTTAGTGAGCAATTTTTGGTAAAGTTCAAGATTGGTAGTTACCATGACGAGGCTCTCTATGACATCATCCCAATGGATGTTTTCCATTTATTGTTGGGAAGACTGTGGCAGTTTGATAGGCATTCTATACATGATGGTCATGCCAATATATACTCTTTGATAAAGGATGGAGTTTGGCACAAATTGAAGGCCTTGATAAAGTAGGGTGAAAAAGTATGCAGTAGTGTTAGAGTATGTCTTGTTGATGGAAGAAAATTTTTGGATGGCATGAAGCATCAACATATGTGTTATGCTTTAATTCCTAGAAATGATAAGGAAGGTAGTAGTGAAGTTCCACTTGAAGTTTTAGGTCTATTAAGTGAGTATGGAGATGTCATCCTTGATAATGTTCCAAAAGGGTTGCTAACAATAAGGCAAATCGGTCATCAAATAGATTGTCTATAGAGCTAGTTTTCCTAACAAGGCTATTCATAGGATGATTCCTACTAAGATTGAGGAGCTAAACATACAAGTTTAGGAGCTATTGAGGAAAGGTTTAATTTGAAAGAACCTAAGTCCATGTGCAGTACCTATATTGCTAACACCTAAGAAGGATGGAGAGTAGAGAATGTGTGCAAACTCTTGGGCTATAAATAAAATAACCATCAAGTACCGATTTCCTTTGCCAAGGATGGATGATCTAATTGTTTTCTTGAGTGGAGCTCAATACTTCACAAAGATAGATCTTAAGAGTGACTATCACCAGATATGGATACGAGAGGGATATTAGTGGAAGACTACATTCAAGACCAAGGAAGGTCTATATGAGTTGTTAGTCATGCCCTTTGGACTGACCAATGCACCAAGCACCTTCATGCAACTTATGAAAGAGGTACTAAATTTTTTTTTGGGAAAATTTGTTATTGTCTATCTAGATGATATTTTGATTTTTAGTAAGCCTTTGGGTGAAATTTATTGCACATTCATAGTGTCCTTGAAAGGTTGAGGGAAGATAAATTGTTGATTAATTTGAAGAAGTGTGGCTTTGTCAAAAGGGAGTTAGTCTATTTGGGATTTTTTGTATCAGTTGAGGGTCTCAAAATGGACCCAGAGAAGGTGAAGATCATCTTAGAATGTTCTATTCCAAGGACTGCCACTAAGGTGAGGTCATTCTATGGTCTGGCTAGTTTTTATAGGAAGTTCATTAGGAATTTCAGTAGTACATGTGCACCCCTAACTGAAACAATGAGGGAGGATAGAAAAGAGTTCAAGTGGACTACATGAGCTACAAGGAGTTTTGAATTGATGAAGAAGAAGATGATAGAGGAACCTGTGTTGGCACTTCTTGATTTTAAAAAAGTGTTCCAGGTGGATTGTGATGCTAGTGGCAGTGCTATTGGGGCTATGTTGAGCCAATAAGGTAAGCCTATTGCCTATTTTTGTGAAAAATTGAATGATTCAAAGAAGAAGTATTATGTTTATGATTAGGAGTTCTGTGCAATAGTTTAGGCCTTCAAGAAATGAAGGCATTATTTGTTGCAAAATTTTTTTTTTTTGTATACTGATCACCAGGCATTGTAGTACCTAAATAAACAAGCTAAATTGAATCAAAGACATTTGAAATGGGTAGAGTTCATGCAAAGCTATAAATTTGAGTTGAAACATAGAAGTGGAAGGTCTAATAGGGTTGCAAATGCATAAGTAGGGGATAGTTGCTGCTGGCAATAATGTAAGTTGGAATGTTTGGGTTTGATAAACTGAAGAATCTATACCTTGAGGATCCTGACTTTGTAGAGGCTTGAAAGGCTTGTAAATAACTTGTTACTCTAGATAGGGCTAGGTGGATAGATTATATGATTTAGGATTATATGTTGTTCAAGGGAAGTCAATTGTGTATTCCAAGGAGTTCCATGAGGGAGAACTTGATCAAGGAGAAGCATAGTGGAGGGATGTCATGACAATTTGGTCAAGATAAGACCATCACCATTATTAGAGAACATTATTTTTGGCCTTAATTGTCATAGGATGTGAAGAAGTTTGTGCAGAGTTGTCAAGTTTGTCAAACAACCAAAGGATTTAGTCACAATATTGGACTCTATCAGTTGTTTCTTGTTCAATTGAAGCCTCAGGAGGACATAAGTATGGATTTTGTTCTTGGATTTCCAAGGACACAAAGGGGTAATGACTCAATATTTGTGATGGTTGATAGGTTCTCGAAGATGGCACATTTAATTTCATGCCACAAGACTCATGATGTAGTGTGTATTGCAGATTTGTTTTTCAGAGAAGTGGTAAGGCTGCATGGTCTCCCAAAAAGTATTGTTTCTGATAAAGATACAAGATTTGTTGGGTATTTTTGGAGGACTTTGTGGAAGAAGTTGAAGACAAAATTGAAGTTCATTTTGGCACATCATCCATAGACTCATGGACAAACAAAAGTAGTAAATAAAAGTCTGGGCAATTTGCTAAGGTGTTTAGTAGGAGATAAGCCCAAGTGATGGGATTTGATTCTACCACAAGCAGAATTTTCTTACAACAATTTTGTGAATAGGAGTACTGGTAGATCACCATTCCAAATTGTGTATGGGAGTAGTCCAAGAGTTGTACCAGAGCTGAGGAAGATGGAGCAAGGCAAGAGGACAAGTGTTGAGGTCGAAGACTTTGCTAAACATGTCAAGAACCTACATGAGAAGGTACATGCTCATATTACCAAGATGAATCTATGGTATAAGGCTAGAGTAGATCAAAAGAGGAGACATAAAGAGTTCTAAGTTGTAGATTTGGTTATGGTATACTTGAGGAAGGAATGATTTCTAGTGGGTACCTACAACAAGCTGAAGATGAAGAAATTTGGCCCCTGCAAAATTTTGAAGAAACATGACTTAGGAAATGCATATGAGGTGTAGTTGCTAGATGAGATCCACATTTTTTCTATTTTTAATATTATAGACTTAACAGAATATCATTATGGTGGTGCAGATGAGGAGTTGATGCTGGAGCCATGTCCAATTCCTACTTCTGAGAAGGAAGAGATTGAAGAAATTATGGATATTCATGTGGGTCAAAGTACTAGAAATAGGTAGTATGAAGAATACCTAGTGAAGTGGAAATGAAAACT
The DNA here is from genome assembly GCA_028749045.1 of Cupressus sempervirens. Taxonomy (NCBI): domain Eukaryota; kingdom Viridiplantae; phylum Streptophyta; class Pinopsida; order Cupressales; family Cupressaceae; genus Cupressus; species Cupressus sempervirens. The sequence goes on along the minus strand of CM053783.1, from coordinate 635,576,813 downwards.
AGTAAAAGATTCAACTTGGATATCCGTAGCAGAGGTTGCCCATTTGGGTTTTCCTCTACCAACTATAAAGTAACAGGGTCACTTTTCAATTTGCCCTAGGTGTTTGATGAAGGAGCATCCAGTGATGTAAGGGCAATCCTGTGTTACCCAAAAATATTCTTAGTATTAGTTCCTATTTAATGTGTTTTCATTTCTAGATACCCATTTGGGTCAAATAGAGATTCCAACTCTCATAGTTCCAATATTGGTTTTTTGGGTTAGAATTTTTGAGCACCTTGGAATATGTGCCAATATAGAAAATAGGTTTTTTTTAATTGAGCTGTAATTATATGTGTTAGAGGGTGTAAGTTTTAGGGATGATTATACTTATAAATTAAAGCACTCTAGAAAAAGAATCAGGTCAAAATACTTTACGGTTTGAAAGTTATTGTAGTTTTAAGTTGCTTGGAGACCCCCTAAGAGCACTTCAAAGTCAAATTTGAGGCATTGAATGGCCTTTTACAGGCCCAAAAAATGGGGGATGAGTGAATCCTATCCATAGGGCTATAGAGCACTTGGAGAGCTTTCCATAAATGTAAATGGTTTGTCAATTGGAGTCCCAGATCAAAAGTTATGCCTCCTGGAAGTTGGACTACCATTTTTGGAATCTTCTAATTTTACATTGAATTTTGACATGTTTTCTAGAACCTTCTATTTTGGTAGTGGATGATGAATTGAATATTCTTAAATGTATTCCTAACCGTAAACCTAATTTGGGTTACTTAAGGACATTTCTGGCATTGTAAATGCAATTTTTTTGGGTGGAGTTTGGGAGAATGTACAGGAGGAGGGTTTTCTCCAAAATCAGACAACATTGTAAGCCCCTAGGGCATGCCACTGGTTTTTTTTTCATTATACTGAATGTAATAGCATATCACTTCTGATATTAATATTCCCCTTTTCCTGTTGTGTTCATTTTTGGTCTTGGATTGCGCGTTCATTAGTCTTACAATGCACGCCCCATTTCTCCTAGGAATGGGGAACCCCTAGTAAATTTTTGTTTACCAAACTCCTAGTTTGGAGTTTGGCTCATCTTTTGAATTCCACCTAGGAGTTTGGGTCAAGCCCCAATCTTTGATTGGGAAGTCCAAAGGATCAGAGTCTAGAGAGGGTGAGTTTTTTGAACTTTTAAGTGCTTTAGTGGCACTAGCGCATACGTGCATGTGCGCACACAGTGTGTGCACACACTGCATCTCCTTTTAGAGATGTGAATATGCACACATGTGAATGTGCCCACCTTTGGAGGGTGTGCAACTTCAAAGGTGCACACCTTCGAAGATGCAGACAAATGGTTTGGGGTCTATATAAGACCTTGGACCCCCCTTCTCCTCTCACTTGCTATTTAATCCTCCTCTAGTCCACAACTCTGCACCCTTCAACATGTGCTACTCTACTTCACCTCCTACACTAAACAATAAACTAAGGTTAGCACTGTGAAAGTGCATATATGCACACCTTCACAATGTGTCCATGTGCGTGCATGTGTACAACTTCTAACCTAAGCGAGAACCTTAAAAACTCAAACTTAAGCAACATGAAGGTGTGCACTTGCACACCTCCACAAGGTGCATATGTGCATACCTTCCAAACACAACATGAATTAATACAAACCTAACTCCAAAAGAACTAAGTCTGCACATGTGCACTTTTTTTGTACTCACAAGAGAAAACAAAGTCTAAGCCATTCCCCCAGTTCCACATGCACTATACATGTGTGCAATTGTGCACATGTACCAAGGTGCATAGGTGTACAATTGTACACATGTGCACCTTATTGAGGTGCACAAGTGTGCAAATGCACACAAAAAACCAAATAGGGGCTCAATTAGTGCACCAATGCACCTTCAAGGGTGCACTAAGTGTGATAAAGTGAATTTCAAGGCTTTTTGGGGGGATTTAATAGTTTTGATTGCATTTTTCTTGATTCTAACCAATGTCAAAGTAAATAAGGGTTTGTTTCAGATCATATTATTTAGCTTTCTGAACTAATGATACCTTTTTGTGCTAATAAAATGACATCATCATCCTCTTTAATGGTGGAAAAGATAGCTCCAAAACTCATAGTATTCAAGTACCAAGGTGCACAAAGGAAATCCTAGTTTCAAGACAAGCATGTTGAGATTAGAGACACAAAACTTGGGTTTATTGACTAGAACACCTTCCTTACAATATATAATAAAGCAAAAGAATGATTTGCAATGGTATTAACACTTATCCGGTCTGGCCTAGTTACCATGGCATCACATCTAACATCCATCCAATCCTCAAATCTTATAATGACTCTTGCAGAAAACTATGAGACCAAAGAGAAAGTCGTTAAGAGCTTCACAAGAGAGATAGTCTTGGACCTCTAATCTAGGAACATTGAGAAGGTATTCCATCTTCCTAGGGCTGACCAATATTAGAAGATAACTTATGACAGAGCAAAAAGATGGTATCAAGAGAATGAAAAGAAGGCTAGATAAATAATTCAATCCTCTTTACTAATTGATCGAACACTAGTAGGCCATAGAGTCAAAAAAGTGGACATGACAAGGGGATATATGAAGGATGACATTGGATATGCACTTGTGCTTTTGAGCAGAGTCATGGGACTTCCAGTAGTAGGACACCTTCAAACCTAGATGGTCCACTTAATAAAAACCATCAGGATGGCAAAAATGCTGATTGATTGGACTACTATCCTTAGTGATAATTTGCATGAGCAACTTATAGCTATAAAAGCTCATCCATGATTCTAAATGATATCATAAATGGTATATTTATTGGTGGTAAGAACCATAGACTACCTAGGTCTCTGTAGGAAAGGGAGCATGTAGGATGCTAATGCTTGGCCCTATGTGGTGTATCAAATATTGGTAAAAAAAAACTCTTAGAGTAGAGTGTGGAATATAGGGTGGTGAATGACAACTTCATCTTCATAATCATCAAATTTATAGAAGGTGATTATGAAAAAGGATGTCAGTTGAATCATTGGCCAGGATTACAAAGAGTAATGCTTACTACATTCAATTTAAGAAATTCACCTATAGTAGGGTAGCCAATACTCTAGAAAACTTGAAGAAGCTCCCAAGATATCACTCAAATAGGCTCATTCTTCTAGAGATTGCACATTAACACACATCCGCATACGATGGAGTGAGGAGACAACATAAGAAGACATGGGTATGGCCCATTACAATCGGCACTTTCAAGGTGAAGCAAAAGCAAGATATTGTCAATTTTGATTCTGAATGGGATCAATATCCCTTGGAAGAGTACAACTCCCCTCACCCCTACTTTGAAAACATCAGGATGGTCTAACATCTGACAGAGAAGAAATTTGTACATGAGGATGCATTACAAGACCATTAGATGAATGTAGTAGATGACTATTGTTGGAAATGAGAAAGAGTAACCGAGAGGGGAGGGGTGAATTAGTTACTACAAAAACAAATCCAAGTCCCTTAAGATATCAACAAAATTTTAAACCAAATCCTTACTAATACTCAGTTAACATTGAATTTAATACTGTCACTTAGTTATCACAAAGATAATTAGATGCTAAGATATTTAATGTGTTTAACCATAAATAAATTAGTTTTAGAAGCATAAATGAAATAACATGAACACAAGAGACACCAAGATTTAACATTGAAACCCAATTTGGGAAAACCAAATTGCAATTAGTTGTTGTTTTTCACTCTTCTGAAGTGAGCCCTATTAGGAGCCAACCCTATTAAAGGCTGCAAAACACACTGTTAGGTGTGACCTTGTTAGAGGATTTAATTCACCCTATTAGGAGTGGCCTTGTTAGAGGTCTTTAGACACTTCAGTCTCGAAATGCCACCTTGTTAGAGGATTTGTTAAATAGTTGTTAGGCTAACTCTATTAGGAGATTTGATTCACTGCTACAATTATTAGAGATTAAAAATAACTTGAACTAATTGCTGATGCAACTATCTTTTTTTATTTAGATTTCTATTCTGGCTTGATTACTTGATTAGAACATTCTTTGTAGCTCTATCAACTCAGATACTCTATCCTCTTACATATATCCTTCCAAATTTGCTTCCTTAATTCATCTTCTTCAATTCCACATTTCTTTCCTTCAATCCTCAACTTGACCTTTCATATATATGATTTGCCTTGTCAAGTTGGCTTGAATACTCTTTTAATCAAACAATTATCATCCCTCAAGTTGGCTTGTTTTAACTAATAAATTTATCAGACTTATATGTTTACAGTTGACTAATATAGAATTGAGTACTTGGTTAACACATAGTTTCTAATGTTAACAGAGCCAACACAATTGAATTCATGTTGACTTTCCTTTGATAATTGACTGAGCTTAGTTAATACAAACTTTTCTTCATTAACCGACTGAGCTTGATCAATACTATCTTTAAACTTAGTTATAACTGAACACTTGACATATACAAAAAACTATCTTCGATGCCTGAGTGAGCTCGAATATCACTAAATACTTGGTAAAGGCTTGACATTTTGTGTAACACCAAAGATAATATTAAATTAAATAATTATTTTCAACAATCTCCCTCTTTGGCATTGATGGAAACACAAAATGTAACAATATAAAGAAATTTTAGAGAAAAACAGAAGGATAATATCCTTAGTTTCATTCCAATTCTCATCCATGAGAACTCCCTCTATCAGTGACAACTCCTTCTAACATCAATCTCTCCCTTTGGAATGATTTACTATGACTTCTCTAATTTCTCTTACTACAATTTCTCCCTTCGACTAAATTTCTCTGATATGACAAACAAATCCCCCTCTTTGACATTGTTACCTATTTTTCCTCCAACCAAAATTTGAATTCAAACACTTGAGCCCTCCCAACGGTCATCTTCCATATTTTAGTATTATTTAATGGCATGGAAATATCAAAAATTAAAACAATTAAAACCTTATGGTATTTCTTTATTTCCTAAATATGTTTCTGTTGGCTTGCAACTTTCTATGCCATCAGATCTTGCATAGATCCACAGTGGGTGCTTTCCTACATTCTCCAAATGCACTACCTTTACATAATGTAGGGAAGCCCCTTTGCAACACGTGGATCAGTGGGTCCTTTTTGTTCTTGTGGGCCACAGGGGGGAGAGCTACTAGCTGAGCTGGCAATTCTATTGGCTCCCGCTTTCTCCATTCTGAGTTTTGTCAAATTTCCTAACATTGCAGGGAAGCACTTTTCAGCTGCATGGTAGGTGGGTCCATCTTCTTTGAGCCGTTGCAGACAAGGTAGACAAGGTGGCAAGGTGAGTTGGCAGTTTGATTGGTGCTCGCTTTCTCGCATTGTTTGTTTTGTTAGAATTTTTGACAATGAGAGCAAGCACCCTAGTGACACCTATCCCACAACATCACATGTTCCCAGTTGTACCTTCCACTGTTAGACCTTCAAGGATCAATGGTTGGTGCATGCTTGCAATAAGGAGTTGCAAGGAAATTAAACAATGCAAGTATGCGCCTTTGCAACACATGGCATGGTGTGGCATCATGGGCCCACTCTTCTCAGGAGAAATAAATAAATTTTGTAATGGCACTTGTCAAAACATGTGGGTTTGAAAAGGTGATATTCTATTGAGCAATAGGATCCACCGTTCGATCTCCCAGGATCGAGGGCTGGTGCTTCCCTGCATTATAAAGTTTCAAGGAGATTAAGGAATGTTAGAAAGCACCTTGTTGCCACATGTCCTTGTGGGGCCAAGCTTGTTTCATATGCTGTAGGATGATGCCAGTTGGGGCCAAGTCAAGCTAAGTCAGATGTCGAAGTGTTTCATGGGCCCAAAATTTCGAGGGGCAAGCGCAACATGATAAGATCTTTCACGATCATTGATCTCATGGAGATCAATGATCTACGCTTTCCCACAATATGAAGATGTGAGGAAATTAAACATTGTGGGGAAGTGCTTGAAGGACACGTGTCCTTGTGGGCCTAGGGAGATAACACTATAATTAGCATTGGCAGTGAAGACTGGCAGTTATGTGATATCGTGGTCAAGGAGTTGCTAGGTGGCTCAGTTAGTTGGTCAACTGCGTGGAGACTTGCGGGGTGGTAGAAAAATCAAAGATCATTGGTCCACATGGCTTATTCTGGTTGTAGGACTTAGTTGACTTGCTGACCCTACTATTTCATGAGCCAAAAAATGAAGGGAGTCAAATTTTCTTATGTGATCTGATCCCTGTGATCAATGCCAACCACTCTTGGGTGAATGCTAAACTCAGTGAACGAAGGAGAACACTTCAGCACCTCTGATCCTATCCATCTGCCTAGTCAGAATATTTTAATGGCACCATTTTTATCTTCTCAGGGCCCTGTTTCAACAGAATATCAGATTTCATTGTACTTAGGTCTATGCCAAGGTTGGATTTACCCTAGATCTGCATGATTATTCTCCGTAAGACTTAATGGTAGTGGTTGTGGAGTAACTTCAGTCAGAAAATATCTCAGTTATGCTTAAGCTATAAAGCCAATTTTGTAGATTTTGTTCAGGTCGAATCTTCTTTGACTTCTCTGATATTGCTTTGCAACTTTAGTGTAAATCTCCTTTGCCTCTAAACTATATGACATTCTACCCTATCTCCTCTAGCCATTGATGTAAAGTGCAAGAACTATTTGCCTCTCACTGGTGTATTGTAGAAATCTGCAATCTCGCATGACTGTATCTCTTTTGGCCTATTAATGGTATATAAGTGAATCCTCTCTTTCCTTGTGTCATTCATTTGGGCTTTTTGATCTGTATGTGATTGTTAGATTAAAGCAAGTCTGGATGTGTATATCTTTTGGTGTCATGATGGTTCAATAGTGCATGTATGGGTAGAGATTGGTTTGAACACTCTATTTTGGTGCATCACCTCCTTAGGTTAGAGTAGGTAGATTTTCTTTCATGCATTCCTTCTCCCTTTTCCTCTCCAAGAGTAGTTAGGTGCACCTTGATAGTAAAAGAAGCTGGCCTTCTCCATAGACTCAACCTCACATTTCAAGTCCCACAGCTTGGAGGTTGTTTTCATGTTTCACAAGGTTGTCCTTAGGTAAAAAATTTGGACGTGGGTGCAAACTTTTGTGAAAATAGACATCTCATGCCAAAGATAACATACAATGGATTTTCCATGTACATGATGTACTAATTCATATGCAATCTGTTGTAATAATATTGCATCAACATGACTGATCTTCATATGCTCGGTTGATGCATCACTAAACTTTGTTTAGTGAGCTTCAAATAGGGGAATGACCCCTAGCTTACCTCTTAGATGCAAAAATGAATAATTAAGTAATGTCTTGGTGAATATGTTTGCAATTTGTTCTTTTTTATTCACATATTCCAATCTCACCTCTTTTTCTTGCACTAATTCTCTTAGAAAATGATATTTTATTACAATATGCTTTGTCTTGGTATGCATCACTAGATTCTTGGATATGTTAATTGCACTGGGGTTATCATAGAAGATAACTACTAGGTCCTTGATTTATTCCTTCATACCTGACAACAGTTGTTTGAACCAAATGATGTTGGAACAATTGACTGCTATTGCAACATATTCCACTTCTATTGTAGATTGAGAGATGTAATTATCTTTCTTGCTTGTTTAAGAAACTAACCTATTTCCAAGAAAGAATGCTCTACCACTAGTGCTTTTCCTATCATAAACACTTCCTACTCAATTAGCATCCCTTATTATACCACAAACCATAATCTTTAGTACCTTTTAGATACCTCAAAATTCTTTCGATTGCCATCATATGATTTTCCTTTGAATTACCAAAAAATATTTCCACCATACCAATTGCTAATGCAATATCAGGTCTGGTGTGTACTACATAATAAATTTTTCTAATCATTGATCTATATGTAGTTTGATCTACCTCTTTGAAATCATCATTTTTGGAAAGCTTATGTCTAGTAGACATAGGTGTTCCAACTGGTATAGAATTCTCCATTCCAAATTTTTTCAATATCTCCTTGATGTAATTTGATTAAGTAATGTAGATGTCATCCTTCTTTTGTTGAATTTGTAGGACAACAAATAATTTAATCTCTCCAAACATTGGCATTTCAAATTCTTTACTCATTTCTTCAGAAAAATATTTGCATAAGTAATCATGTCTAGTGAATAATAATTAGCTACAAAAATTTATGCTAGCATTATCTACTTTTCTAGTCCTTCCTTGATGTACAGGAAATTGTTGTCATTTGTTCTTTGAAAACCAATTCTTACCTACTAACTATGCAATCTTTCATACTAGGATTTGGGGGCTTGTTTGAGACCATATAAAGCTTTATGTAATCTAAAAACTATATCTCTTTTGTTAGGATCTATGAAACCTTTAGGTTGCTCAATTTAGACTTCTTTTTCTAGGATTCCATTCAAGAAAGCTGACTTTACATCCATCTGATATACTTTGAATGCTTTATGTGCAACATAAGCAAGTAGTGTGCTAATACTTTCTAGTCTTGCAATAGGAGAAAATGTTTCTCCATAATCAACACCTTCTTCTTGAGCATAACCTTTGCATACTAACCTTGCCTTGTTCCTTGATAATTCTCCATTTTTATTCAACTTATTTCTGAATACCCATTTTGTGCCAATTACATTTTTGTCCTTGGATCTAGGAACAAGAGTCCAAGTTTTGCTTCTTTCAATTTGTTCAATCTCTTCATTCATTACCTCAATCCAACTTTATTTGTCTAACACATCTTTAATAGTTCTAGGTTCAAACTCAATAAGAAAACATGTACCTTTTAGTTTTTCCTTATCATTGTACCTTCTAATTGATTTCCAATAATTTTCTTAGGTGCATGATGCCTTATGACATATCTAGAAAGTATAGGTTCTTTCTATATTTTGGATTTGATTTGCTTAGCTCACCATTCTCAAAATGATCTTCTAAATCATGCTCAGGTCCCACTATCTATAACTTGGGTCCTTCAGACCATTACTTGGTTTGCAATGGCTGAAACTTAGATCCTTCTAACTAAGACTCAAATCCTTTAGATTGTGACTTGGGTTGTACTAGCTACAACTTGGGTTGAACTAGAGATTTAGGGGACTTGGGTGGTGAATACTACTGATTTCTAGGTGCATTTTCTTGAATTTAAGGTAAAGTATCCAGTTCAAAGGAGACAAATTTTCTATAGTTTTAGGTCCTTTTCTATTTTGTTCTTCATTCTTTTCTACAAACTTATCAATTTTGACACGTGTAATTTCTATAACCTTGTGAGTAGTAAGATTCAGACATTTATATGCTTTGCTTTTGTTAGAGTATCATAGGAATATGCCTTCATCATGTTTCACATCAAACTTTCCTTTCCTTTTTTCTTTTAAGACGTAACATTTGCTTCCATATATTTTGAATTAACAAACATTAGGTTTATAGCCATATGATAATTCATAAGGTGTTTAATCTATATCTTTCTTTAGTTGAAGTCGATTTAAGGTATGAATTGTTATACTAATTTCTTCCTTCTAGTATTTGATTGCAACATTTTTCTCTATCATTAGTATTCTTGTATAATCCATGATGGATCTATTTCTTCTTTTTTCTATGCCATTCTCCTGAGGTGTACCAGGTGTAGACACCTATCTTTTGATTCCTCTTTTATTGTAGAATTCATTGAATTCATTTGAGATGAATTATCCTCCTCTATTTGACCTTAGACATTTTAGTTTCTTTCTTGTTTCTTTCTCCACTCTAGCTAGATACCACTTAAATTTTTGAAAGGCTTCAGATTTATCTTTCAAGTACATCATTGTCATCATCCAAGAATAATCATCATCAAATAAAATGAAATACTTATCTCCACAATAGCTTTCTATGCCAATAGGTCCACATAGATCTATATAAGCCAGCTCCAAGACTTCTTTAGAATGATAATTCTTGCCTTTTAATCTTGTCTTTCCCATCTTCCCAATTTGATATTTTTGTACATACCCATACCAGGTTTCCTTAGACTTGGAACACCTCTCACTCTTTTATTCTTGCTTATATTGACTAGGTTATCAAAATTTACATGACACAATCTTTTATGCCATAACAAACTTTCCTCTACTTGAGCTAGAAAACATGAACTTTTAGTTAGATCTAGATAAAATAGATTACCTTTTGTTTGATTGCTAGTCCCAACTAGATTTCCTTTCCCATCTAATAGCTCGGCCTTTCCATTCATGAATTCTTCCTTGAATCCAATATTGTTCAACTGTACCACACTAAGTAGATTGTGTTTCATTCCTTCAACCCAGTAAGAATTATCACATCTGATTTCATCAGTTAATGCAATGCAACCTTTTCCTTTTACATAACAAGGTTCATCATTTCCAAATCTAACACTCCCACCATCATAGTGTTCCATGTTCTCAAATTTTGTTTTATCACCAATCATGTGGTGAGAACAACCACTATCTATGATCTATGTGCCATCATTGATAATATGAGAAATGGGGTCCATCTTATCATTTTCATCATCTAATTCATCTTTAATAGCAAAGTAAACCATTTCATCATCATCACTACTAGTTCATCTTTAATAGAAAAGTAAAACATTTCATCATCATCACTACTATCAGAGTCTTTGGCCATGTAACAAGATTTCTTACCTTTGTCCTTGTAATATTTGTAGCTTTTGAAATCTTTCTTGCATTTATATTTCTTTTCTTCTTTGCCTTCTTTGTTTGGACACCTTGCAGTAACGTGACCAACCTCTTCGAGAGAAAAACATACTAGAGATATTTTAACTTTGAACTTTCATTTGCCTTTAGGGAATCTTCTTGCAAGCAGGGCTTCAAGGACTTCAAGGTCATCATCAGAAACATCTTCATCTTCACTGTCAGACTTTTTGCTTTTAGATTTTCAACCTTTCTTTTTGAGTAATAGTTTAGATTGAAATACATACTCAATGCTACTAGAGTTAGGAATATATTTATCAAACTTGTCTAACTCAAAGGTAGTCAACCTTCCCACTAGTGCATCCAAATTTATATCATTTTTGGGATCACATATCATTTCTTGAATAATTGAAACTCTAATTCCATAAATAGGAAGAAGAGTTCTAAGTACCTTGTTGACCACTATCACATCATCTATTTTTCCTTCTGAAGCTCTGATTGCACTCACACTTGCCTTGATTCCATCACTATATTGGGTAATGTTTTCATCTCCTCTCATCTTCATTTGATCAAATTGACCTCTTAGAATTTTTGCCTTAGCTCTCCTCAAATTTTCATCTTCTCCATAGATATCTTTCAACTTGATCCAAATTTCATGAGTAGTAGGAAAATCTTTGAATTCATCAAATTCAACATAATTGAGAGTAGAGACAATGTCAATCATCATTATGTTGTGATTCTTCTTTCCCACAATTTGGTGTGCAGTCAAAGGTCCAAAAGGTGTCACATACTTCTTGGTCTAGAAGGTGCCACATAATTTTTCTCTAAATATTTTAGGCCTATTTCTTTAGTGGTTTCCAAATATAGCTTCATGAGGTCCTGCCATGCTTGGAAATTATCTCGGTTCAACTTAGGAATTTCCCTTATGTAAGCCATCTTGATCTTTAGCTTAGGTCCTTGAAACCTTATCTGTAAGCACCAATAGCTCTGATACTAATTTTTGGAAATTAGAAGGAGTAACTAAGAGGAGAGGGGTGAATTAGTTACTAAAAAAATAAATCCAAGTCCCTTAAGATGTCAACAAAACTTTAAACCAAATCCTTACTGATACTCAATTAACATTGAATTTAATACTCTCACTCATTTAACAAAAAGATAATTAGATCTTAAGATATTTAACATGTTTAACCATAAATAAATTAGTTGTAGAAGCATAATGAAAATAACATGAACACAAGAGACACCAAGATTTAATGTGGAAAACCAATTTGGGAAAACCACTAATTACAACTAGTTACTATTTTTCACTCTTATGAAGTGAGCCCTATTAGGAGCCAACCCTGTTAAAGGTTACAAAACACACTATTAGGTGTGACTTTGTTAGAGGATTTAATTCACCTTATTAGTAGTGGCCTTATTAGAGGTCTTCAGACACTTCAATCTAGAAATGCTACATTGTTAGAGGATTTAATAAATAGCTATTAGGCTAGCTCTATTAGGAGATTTGATTCATTGGTACAATTATTAGAGAGTAACAGTGGCTTGAATTGATTGCTAATGTAATTAACTTTTTTGATTTAGATCTTTGTTTTGGCTTGATTACTTGATCCTCCTTGATTAGAATGTTCTTTGTAGCTCTATCAACTTGAATACTCTATCCTCTTACATATATCCTTCCAAAATTTCTTCCTTAATTCATCTTCTCCAATTCCACATTTCTTTTCTTCAATACTCAACTTGACCTTTCATATATATGATTCATCTTTTCATTTTGGCTTGAATACTCTTTTAATCAAATATTTATCATCCCTAAAGTTAGCTAGTATTAACCAATATATTTATCAAACTTAATATGTTGATACTTGGCTAATATAAAATTGAGTACTTGGTTAACACAGAAGTTCTAATGTTAACTGACCCAACTCGGTCAATACTGACTTCATGCTAAATTTTCTTTGATAATTGATTGAGCTTGGTTAATATTGACTTCACTTCATTAACTAACTAAGATCAATCAATACTATCTCTAAACTTGGTTATAACTAAATGCTCGACATATATAGGAAACTATTTTCGACACCCAAGTGAGCTCGGCTATCAATGACTACTCAATAAAGGCTTGACATTTTGTGTAACATTAAAGATAACTTATAATTGAATAATTTTTTTCAACAACTATTATATCTAGATAAGGGATTGTTGTAGAATGACTCTATACTTGGCATGAAAGGTTTTGAAAATAAAGATCCTTCTAAAGGTAGTGGAAAAAGTTTAAGAAGATGTATTGGATCCTTTATATAATAGGGACAAGATCTATGACCGACCTATAATGAATTTAGAAATAGGGAGAGAGGAGAATGAAAATATCAATCATTAGGCTAGGCATATAGTCTAATTGATTTAGGAATGGATCAAGAAACCTTTTAGAATGGATCTAGTTCCTAAGGCTATTCCCCTACATGCCATTGCAAGACCAACCAAAGGAAAAGGTGCATTAATAATAGTACCAACCTTCCTTGCTCAATCCCTAGTTCAATTAGAAATGGTACAAAAATATGAGAGGGAGGTTGAGTAATTTAGGGCTAATAAGAGCACAAATAAAAGGAAAAGAGTACCTGCAAAGGAAAAGAAGTAGACGACTCAGGCACACGCACCTCAACCTGAAAAAGTAGAGCTTGAAGTACAAGAACATATTCAAGAGTCCAAATAAGAGCCACAAGTGCCTCCACAAGGAGAATAGGTACATGATAAACATGTATAGGATGAACAAGTATAGGATGAACAACTAGAGGAGTAGAGGGTATCACCAATGGCTATACATTAGGAAGAAGCCTCCTCCTTGACTCCCAAAGGGAAAGGATTGAATCAACCATGGTGGGAACATGAAGGAGAAGATCAAAGAAAAAGAACACTCCACCCTCACAAGTGTCCAAGAAAATCCAAGAAGCTGAGGTGAAAAAGAAGAAGGGGAACATATTGAATATGTCCCCTTGAGCCAAAGGACCCACTCAACAAAGACAATAGAGGAGGAGAGAAGAAGAAGTTCAACAATAACACCTCCATCTACTCCAAAAGAGCCTATTCTTTTATCTATATTAGAAGATGAGCAACAACAATGGATAACTAACATGGAGAGTTAATAAACTAATGTCTTCAACCTCTTTGAGTTTGACTTTATGCCAGTGGGCATCAAGATGGTGGGAGAAAAGATAATAGACACTCCCATGAGTGAATCCTTAGGAGAGGACTACAATCAATTGTTGCTTATACCTCAAGGATCTTTAGGTATTCCGCTACCACCATCTCAAGACTTAAAATTTTTGTATAAAGGCTCAATAACTCCACTTCGTTAGGCCACAAAGTAGAAGAATAGGTGACAAGGTAAAGGGAGCCCCAACAACTGCATTATGATGAAGTATCTAAGGAAGGGAAAATACTTGAACAGCCTCAAAAAACTCCTCATGATACAAAGGCTATGACCTTAGCCCAACCAAATATAAAGACTCCAATTGTAGATCTTTCTCAATGAGAAAAGACTCCACAGAGGACTAATAAGGGGAAGGGGCATGTAGTAAAAATAACTTCTTCAAAAAAATACATGTCTCCTATGGGTATCACACTGGCATGGTTGAAGAGAGAAGTCATGTTTCATTAGAAAGGGCAGTTGAGCTTGACAGTTGAGGAGGAAATGAAGGAATTAGTGAAAGCACTCAAGAAGCTTGAGCTACCTACAGGTGATGCACAAACATTGGCCTTCATAATGAAGAACCAAGATCAAGACTTACTTACACACATAGCCATTCCTCCTCCACATGACAATGCTAAGGAATTAACTCCTAAGGATTACCAAATCAAGGAGATCATGTTGGGAAGTCCTATGATAGACACAACAAAAGTAATGATCACTACAGGCATGAAGGAGGTTTTTAGACATATGAACTGGGATGAGCTAGAGTTGATAACACTTAGGAAGAAAAATATATATTAAGAGGCTATCTACATGAAATTATGGGCCCTATAGACCTAGATAATATAGAGATTACTCTTGTTGCAACATTAGAGAGGAAAGGGATAGGAAGAATACAATTGGACCCATTTTTGAAGGCATGTCAACAATGGTGTGATATTTTTGAAGAGAAAGGTGTGTAGATAATATAGGGTAACTTGGACCTATTGCACCATATTCAATCAAGTGTGGATAAACTGGTATCCATAGTGAACCTTGATTTTGGGTTAATGAATGATGTACATACCTAGGCTAAAGACCTACAAGCGTTGACATCAATAAAAGGTCAAAGGTATCGTATGCTGATGGAAGTATATCCTATAGAGGAAGTTGATAGGTTGGATGACTAGATAGAGAAGATATTGACCGACAACAAAGTCATGGAGGGATTACAAACAAATATTCAAAATATAAGAGATGAAACTTGAGAAACTTTTGGAAGCAGAAAGGTACTACAATGCCACTATCCTTGAGATTTTTAAGGATGAGTCAAAGACCAATATTTTTGTGATGTAAGTAGTTATTCAACAATTTATAGGTACATTTGAAGTAACTTCATGAGAAGATGACATCAAACAAGCCTTCAAGACTGAAGAAGCACTGTTGGAGTTGGACACCAAGCTTGGAGATTTTGTAGAAACAAGGATTGAAGTAGGTAACTATTAGCAAATAGTCAAGAATAAGTATGAGGGTCTTGATTTACCGAAAGCTACTTAAGTGGTTGAAATCATAGAGAAATTCAAGAGTAAATATAAAAACATCATTTTGATATAAAGGGGAAGAAAACCCAAATGTTGGAAATTTAGTTTTGACACTTAAGCAAATTTTGGATTTTTGGAACCTGCCATCAAGGTGTGCAAGTGCGTAGGTGCACATTTCTCAAAAGATATGTTCAAAGTTTTGAAGAAGAATTAGTGTGCTGATAGTTAACTATTAGTTCCTAATTTAGAGCATTCCATGCACCAGAAATACATTTTAACAGTAGTTCAACTCCCAGAAATGCCTAGAGAAGGCTGAGCTTCCATTTTTAGAGCTTCCAGAGACTCCTAGATCATTTTGCAGGTGAATTCTTCTTATCTTCTCATTCTTTTTTTTTTGTGTCATGTAAAGGCTCATGCACCCATTAATTGATATAAGAAAGGGTGGAGACTTGGTTAGCACCTTTTAGAGAGTAAGTTTGTGTATAATTATATTTGTTTTATTAGTTTTTAGCATGAGTTGCATTTTAAGAACTCTCTCCTAATACAAAGGGAGGAGATGATTTCTTATAAATACATGGATGTAATATATACTCTAGGCCATTATTTTGATGTAATTATATATTCTATTGGTGCTCTCATTCTAAGTGTAGTTATTCTTGCTGGAGTGTATTATTTTTGTGAATGCATGTTCTTGAATAATAATGGAGCCAATGGTTTTATTGTGTTGTTATGATTGTGTGACCTTTTAGTTCTAGTGTTTTCCTTATGTTAACAAATTTTGTTGACATAATGAATTTGAGAAAAGATCACCTATTGTTCTTGCATAGTGTCTTGTCTCACATGAGTGCAATTTTCGTGGCCTTGCAATTTGATGAAACATGAAACAAATTTTGGTTATTATTGGGTTCCCATCGATGATTGCATCAATGGAACTGAGGAAGTGTTGCTCCTATTTTCATTGGTTTCCTACTTAATCTTTTTGTTAATTTGTAGATGTATTATTACTGTGGTTCATGTCTGTTAGGAATTTCCCTTTCAAGTTATTTGCTCTAATATCTCATTACCATATCTTTGTTATTCACTTTTATAACACTTGGTTAAAGTAGGAATCCATATAGTTGAATCGATAAATTGCACTCATCATAAAACACAAAATACCAAAAAATATCTCTTTTGTGGTTACTTTTTTTCAAACAACAAATGGATCAAACATATTATCCAAAATTGTTCAGAACTAGCAAAGGCCTCCTCGTGAATATACACATTTATTTTCAATTGAGCGAATTTCAGTAGGTCACAAGATTTTTTGGAACCTTGGAGTTGATTCTTGATTACCTTTTCAAGAGAGGAATTCAAAAGGATTTCTATCATTCAACATCATGCGAATTGACAACTCAATAGAAGTGGTGCTAGAAGGAGGGCCTACAAACCATTAAGATAAGAAAAATAACTTTATGTTTTGAGATTCTACAATTTTTGGAAGTTCAGAAAAAATTTCTATCCAATACCATCAAAAGGTGTCCAAGTGCACTATTTTGAAAGAGTGTGCTTTTGTAGAGGTGAACTTTTCCAGAATTGACACAAATTGGAAGATCATGATCCACCCTCTCCATTTTAGTGAGCTTTAAGATCTTTAGATAGTGAATTGAAGTTCTTAGAACTCAGTCATTTTCACAAGCCTCACAGTGACAAAGGACTACCAAGAATTGTACCACTTCCATTATAGATTTCATCATCTCTAGTTCCACCTCCAAACCCACCTCTACCCATCATTCCACCAAATCCTCCACTGATGGCATTTTTTGCAAATGTAGTAGATTCACCAATTATCATGCAAGGTGCACTTAATGACCTTCCCAAGAATCTTGAGAAATTTTTCCCAAGGTTCATCTATAGAGAAACATGAATAACTGAGGACCATATTAAAGTCTTTAAATAAATATGCAATCAAAAGCAAGTTCAACAAGATAATGTGGTCTTCCATTTATTCCCATACTCATTGGAAGAAGTTTCCTTTAACTAGTATGTGAATTTTCCACTAGGATGTATCCAGAATTGGGTTGTCTTTGAAAAGTTATTCCTTGAGCAATTTAAAATGTTTGTCAACCCAACTATGATATATAATTAATTCATATCAATCAAAAGGGATCTTGTGGAGATTTTTTCACATTTTAATCATTGCTTTCACTGGCATACCACAAGATGGAAAAACCTTATCTTAATGCCATTTAGATTTATCTTAATGCTATGGACCATCTCATGACTATTTTCTTATGAAGATTACCTATTGCAAACATCAACACATTAGAAAAAGTCTTTGAAGAAGCAATTACCTTTACCAAGCATGCCAATCCTAATGGAGGAGGATTGATGGTTCCAACTCAAGCTACTACAATGGTACCAACATATCCTACTAGAGCACAAGTGATGCCTAGTCAATTCATTCCAATGAATCTAATTCCATTACAATAGGCAACACCTATACTTGATCCAACCATAACTTACCTAGGATATGAACATCTGAAAGCTACTTTCTTTCAGCAGAAGATAGTAACATCTACTAAAGTAAAAAATAACATTGCATCTGAGAGTGGCCAAATGAAGAAGACTATGTCTCAAATTACCAATGAATTAACCCATTTGAGGTTATCGCAAGGGTAGAACAAATTTTTTTAATAGAACAAATGTAGGCCCTTACAACAACAACTATGGTTAGAACTACAACAAGAATTTCAATAGCCAATGTAGGGAACAATTACAACCCTCTATCTCACAACAATGATTTCCAAAGGAAGAATTGACAATAGAATACCCATCCAAATAATGGAAACATCCTTGTTGATAATAAAAATAATGCTTAGTTTGTGGACATCAACCAATATGATTGTAATCAAAATGCACCTAATGATGGCGACCCATACTTAAATGGAAATCAAGAAGTGAACCATAATTTACAAGGCAATAAAAGCGAGTCTCTTATGTAGTACAATGCTATGATGTTAGAATCTTATGACTCTCTACAAAGTCTTGAAATGGAGCAACTAGCTAATGAAGAAGTCACTTTTCCATTCAATCGAGAGTCAAATCCTCAACTAGAAGAGATTTTAGATTTTCAAAATGACATTTCGAATACTTACAATTTACGTAAGAAAAGGGAACCCATGACTGATGGGATCCCTCCTACCTTGCAACAAATGCCTCCTAATCCAAGAGCTAATAATAATCTAGTATCTACAAGATCACCCTACATTGGGCAACAAAATCAAAATCAAGGGAATGTGCCTACAATCCTAAAGAATCCTATATGGGCAACTAAAATGTCTAGTGCATTGGAATATTTAAAGAGGACAAAGGCTAATATGTCCATACTTGATATGCTACAAAATTTTCCTAATCAAAGGGAAGTATTACTAAAGGCTCTTGATCATACAAAGGAAATGCCTAATGCAATCACAGTCCCTTAGATGACAACATCACAATAAGTCAACACTTCTAAGGCAATGCCTACCATGTATAAAGATAAGGTTGAAGTACCTCCTTTCTTGCTTAGTCTCAAATTTTTTAGAATAAACCTACACATTTGTCTTACAGATTCATGAACTTCTTGTAACATCATGCCACTTTTGATAGCTCAAAGGTTGGGAGTCATTCCTCAACCCTCAAATTGGATAGTGATAAAACTTGACAAGACAAAAGTGAAAGTTATTGGGGTATTAAAAGATGTTAGAATATAGTTAACTGTAGACCCCCAAATTCAAGATATTATAGACATACATATGGTGGAGATACCAAAAACATACAAATTATTGCTAAGTAGACAATGGAAAAAATGCTTAAGAGGATGGTTCTCAATTGATTTTACTCAACTATGCCTACCTTATAAGGGAGTGAATAATCATATCAAGATCGACACTAAGCTAAAACTGAAGACAATAATCACATAATACAATGCACCAAACAAGATAGCATTTTTTCAAGCTAATTTAGGTTCCTACAAAGTGATTGATCTTGACATAACTTCAGCCAAGAGACCAGAAAATTTGAATAAACAATATATGATCCCTACACCAAAAGAAGAGCACATGACTAAGACCATAGGAAATATGTTTTCAAACTTACAATGCTTAGGTGAAGAAGCAAACCCAAATATTTTGCTTCTTTCAAGATTTTGTAGGTTGCACAAAGTTAGTCATTCAGAATTTGAATACTCACATTGTCGAGAAGAAGTTGCTAGGGTACTCACTTAGATAATGCAATCCAAAAATGGTCAAACTTTGAATGAGGTACAAAAGGAAAGTTCAAGTTCCACATGCACATATGAAGTTATGAGGATTAATGAAGAAGAAAAAGAAAAATCTAATGTGTCATATGGTGATGCTTCTTTAGATGGTAGGGGTTTATCTAATCCTCCAACAAGGATGATTAAAGTCTTGATAAGAAGACATTTTGTAAAAGGCCAAGGTTTGACCTTGGTGGTTGTTCATCCTAAACCTCAAATTGATAAAATCATCAAATTAATTGGGGATATTCAAAGTCAACAAGAGAAACAAACTGCCCCGATATTAAAGATAAACTATTACAATTCACCAAGATTGAAATGGATGCCAAAGAAATTATTTTAAAACTCAAGTGAAGGAAATATTAGAAATAGTTAATACAGGGGGGGTGGGGGGGGGTGAATCAATATTCTACAAACTTTTGCCCACAATTGAATATTGTTAATTACTTTATAACTTGCATATGAAAGTAAACTAATAATGTTGAATAGTAAATATAACCATACACAAAGAGAACTCATAACACCATTATTTGTTAACTAGGGAGACCCTAGCTAAGGGAAAATCGTGATGGGGATGATACCCACTAGATGATCCACTAAACTAAACAAAAGAATCATGTTAAGGATATTGACCTTGTTTGGAGTCTATGAAGTACATATAATGTCTTGAGTCCTTGTTAGACAACTAGGAATTTTTAGAAGCATCAACCCTATTAGGATTTTTTTCAACCCTATTATGAGTTGGTAGAACAAATATAATGTATGCTAGAAGAACCCACTTCCCTAACATGCAATTATACAAATAACTTCTTCACAAGTATATGCATACATACAATACTTTCTCACTACTATAATTCACACTTTCTCTGATCATACATCAAATCTCACATCACATAAGGTTCATATATCTTTCAATATGTTCATACAATAGTTTGCATGTCTTATATTATCACATCAACTTCCCATTCTTTGCATAAGATAAGATCTCTACTTATACCTCACAAATTAATAATTCTCCTCTTAGTCAGCCTTCACGTCTTCACGCAATTAACATAATATAAAATCACTTATGGATTAGTATCCAAAAGGCATCTCATCATGACTTAATAATTATTTTGTTACCAAAATAATTCCTTAAGTCATACAACTCATATTTCTGATATCCTCTGTTATGTTCTATCAAATACCTGAACTGGTATTTTGTCTGTAACTTGTGTCATACTATCCATACACCTTTGTGTACTTACCTACATCATTATGAAATTTTCATAAAGCTATCCTCAATTATGTGTGAGCTAACCCAAAGTGTGTTGTCCATACACATCACATCTATCTTTGTACTGTTGTAAATTGTCTAACACTTAGACAATTTTCTATCTATAAATGCATAAATGAAATGTTGAATGCATGTTGCCATAAATGACAACTCACTAGACATCTAATTAACAATATTTTTAACAATCTCCTCCTTTGGAATTGATGCCAACATTTGGAAAAATTGGCTAAGTCCCAAAATTATGTCATACAAAACAAAAACAAATAAAAGTAACTACACAAAATTGCCTTAAAAAATGTAACCATTTTATTCATGTCTTGATGGATCATTACATTCCTTATCACTCCTTACATTGATACATAAGTTTACTCCCCCTTACATATACATATACAATTTCATTCACATATAATATTTCTCCTCCTTAGTACATACAATTTCCTTACATATACTACTCCCCCTTTAACATCAATGGCAAAGGTGTCAAAACTATATACAAAACTAGGTAGCCTACTAATGATCAACTTGATATCTTGGAAAAATATTCTACATATACAAGTCTCAGTCTTTCCACTTCCTTCTTCTAGTTCTTCTCTTCTAGTCTCTTAGCTTCCTTCTTTCTTTCCTCTTCCTCTTGTTTCTTCTTTCTTTCCTCTTTCTTTTTCTTTCCTTCTTCTTCTTCTTGTTTCTTGATGCTTTTCCTCTTCTAACCTTTCTGATTCTTTTTTGTTTTCTTCTTCTAGCCTTTTTACTTCTTCTTTTCTCTTCTCTTCTTCTTGTTTCTTCTTTTCCTCTTCCTCATATTCTTCATCAGAGCTGGTGTAGGCTATGATATCACCAACAATAGATGTGCCAAAGCTTGAAAATGGAATTTCCTTTGTATACACTCTTTTATGTGTACTATCCACTTGCATGGATTTAATACCTATAACAATGTGAGGTGGTGAGGGTGCCTACTATGTTACCTCAACCTCTTCTTTGCCATCAGTGGAATATTAACTTCCACATAAATTGGATTGTTTGGTTGTGGCTGCGTACTCTCCTTTGATATAGGAGGTAGTGAGGTCATATGTTTTACTATGGCTTTCTTAGTTTCCTTTCTTATATCCTCATAATTGCCTCACATCAGAAGGATTTCTCTATTTTTGTTCCTCAACAAGGGCTCAATACCCTTCAAAATTCTATCCATGTCCTCTATAGAGTTAACTTCACACAACTTTTTTAATCATTGTTTCTCTCAACTTAGTGTCTTCTTCTATCACTCTTTTCTTCCTTTTCAATAACCTATTATATAGGCCCTCTAGAATCTTATTCTAAATGTTATCAAATATTTTATTCCTCAAAATCATATTCCTCACTATGGAATTCTCTAGTTACCTTCTATCCATGTTATAATACAAGCTATAATACTTATTTGACTATACAAAATTATCATCATTTATAATTTGTATGTTAAGGTTTTCTACCTTTGGTTTCCATGCTTTCTTTCTTGCTGGTGTTATTTATTCTTGTGTTGCTTGCTCCACTAGTCTATCCTCAATTTTATCTTCTGATTCCTCAAAATCATTGATTTGTAGCATTTTTCTTCTTTTACTTGGTCCATTGGTAGTTTTCTTGACCCTTTTCTTGGTAGGAGGTGTTGGTTTTTATTCCACTTTCACTAATATTTCTAACTTCCTCTATGCAACAACTATGCTAATCTCTGATGTCTTTTAGGTAACTGAACTATTACTAGTTGCAGTTGTACAACTGCTACATAAGGTGCTTTTGTACTTGGTTCAACAATAGTTACACCTACAAAAGGTGTTGCAACAACATTAGGTGTTGCTTCTATTACCTCAGATTGCCCACTTGCCTTCATTTCTAGTGTAATTCATTTGACCTCATTGAACTCCTCATGAGTCATGTTAGATTCCTTAAGAATATAATCTATCACTTTCTCAACTTTCTTCTTGCTTTCCTTGCTGTGAAGTTTAGATGAACTTCTCTCAGTTTCTCTTCATAAGTAACCCATCTAGGGCACCCGGTGTCCTTCTTTGACTGGAGTATGATCTGCACATACTCTTCTATGAGTTCTACACTCATCTCATATCCCATAGGGTCAATAAATTTCACACTAGATTTTGCTACTTCCATACATGTGTTATCAATTTCCACCATGAAGCATAAATCATCTTTGTACTTCTCTACTATGGAAGGAGGTATTCTATACCTCTATTTCATCTTAGTCTAAAAACTCTTCATCATTCAGTCTATGTCATTAACTTTAACATTTTCTAACTTTTCCCTATAGCGTCGAGTCACTAGCTTCATTGCACACTCATTAATTTCCAAATTTTTCATCCCTAGGAACTTCTTTGTTTCATAGAAAAACTAATGTGTTAATAAGGACTCAAATTTGAAGACTGCATTCTTGGTCTTTTTTAGTTTTGCAATGTTATCCAATAACTATACTTTGATTATCTCACATAATTTCACTTTTCTCCTCTCAACTACCATTACATAGGATGTATGTAAAAACACATTTGGTACTAAGTTAACCCTTAAACCATGGTTAAACTTGTACCCTAAAATATTTCTCAATAGCATGACTCCTTTATCCTAAATTGTATGCACCTTCATGTTTCTTCCATCAAATCTAGTAAATAGGTTTGTCTCAACTAACTTCCTTACATTTCTGTCATATACAGGGTTGCATCCCTTATTACTTAGACCTATGACCTTATGAATAATGTCATTGAATATTGTGACATGTGCATCACCTAACCAAAATATTTCATCATGAACCCTACTCAGAATGATTCTAGTCCAATCATGAGTGTCAAACTGAGTATAGAACATATAGCTCACTAGGTTTAACTAATTTAGGTGCGCATACTAGGATTTCAAAGATAGATCATTATTACACATGATTCCTAAGTCCTTGTGTATCTCCCCATCTCCTATACTTTCAATTTTACAGTGGATATAAATCCTTACATCTTCTATGTGAAGCACATTCTATAGGATTTGCAAAAATGTGCCTAACGGGTCATCCACAAGAGAAATGAATGGATGTTTATTGAACTTGTACCTTAGCCTTTCACTAACATCATATACTATCATTTATTATCAGTAAACTTGTTTTCCATCTTACAGCTTATTGTGATCATATCTAAGCTTGCACACTCGACCATATCCTTCTCTCTATGTCCTTTAGCTTCTATTAATTGGGCAACTTCTAACTCTCTTTTTAACATCAATTCTGCTTAATTGACACTCTACTTCTACTGAAACTACTTAATTCAGATAGGATGTGTCACAAACAAATTTTGACTTCAATCTCTTATCAGTTGCATCAAAATATTATTCCTCTAAAATTGTATAAGAGATTTTTGGAACCTTATCTTTCACAAATTCTTCTTTGAATTCATCAACATTTTCCTTGATTACTTCCTTCTGATTGTTATCATTGCTATTATCATTCCTTCTACCATTTCTGTTATTGTTTCTTCTCTGATTAGGATTCCTATTGAAGTTTCTTCTGTCCATTCTACACTATCTTGTTGTGTGTCCAAGTTATTACATAACTAACATACAGGTGCATTCCTCCTTAGATTGGTTCCATTCTGACTATCAGGTGCTCTGTGATTCCTTGTAATGTGTCCAAGATTGTTACACTTGTAACATACAAACTATTTCCTTTCTCCATCATATCTTCCTCCATCATTAGATCTACTTTGTGATCTTCCTCTTTCATTACTTGTAGGGTTAGTGTTCCTAAACATTCTACTATTTTCACTATTACTATCAAACTTAGGTTTCTTGCAATGTATTGCTTTATGTCCATAACCATGAAAATTATAACAATAGAAATTAGTAATAGATTTAAAAGACTTACATATGCAATCTCTTTTCATATGATCAGTTTCATTGCATATGAAACATCTACCTCTGAACTCATGTCTGACTTCCTTGGGTGGTTCATCTTGCTTAGGTTTATCAACTTGCTCTATTTAGGCTCATCATGTTTCGTAGATAGATCAACTAGTTCAATCTCTTTAGATACTTCAATAGTAATGTTTGATTCAATCTTACGTAGATCAGACTCTTTAAGGGATTTAACAATTAGATCTAGTTCTTTTCTAATTTGACTTTCTTGGTATATTTCTCTCCAATAAGTTAACCAAGGCTTGTCTTATCATAAGGTCTTTGGTGAAATAAATGTTCATCAATTTTCTCACTATTGGAATAAAGTTTCTCTAATTATTGCTTATCTTGTGTCAATTCTCCTTTAATAGTGGTATTGAACTTTTCTAATTTTGCATGCTTAATCTTAATAGAATCTAATTCAAATGCTACTTGAATCAATTGGAATCTAAGGTCTATATTCTCATATTTCAAATTAGGTTCACTCTTACTACCATCTTTCTTAAGACTCAACTTAAGTTCCACAATTTTTAATTCATGTTTCAAGATCTCATTTTGTTTCTTGAGATCTTCTACTTCATCATTGTCACTAGTCTACATATTTGATTCCTTAATAGATTTTAGATCATCAATCTTATCTTTTAGTTTTCAAATATAAACTTTTACATCTTCATACCTATATTTCAGGCTATCTCTTTCTATTGTAAGAAGGTCAAATTATTCAAGAGCTTCTTCAACATTCCTCTTTAATTGTTCCATATCCATAGGGATCTTGCTCAAGTTGTTAAGCCTCTTCAGAGTAACTATGCTCTAATACCAATTGTTAGAAACAGATAATACTAAGAGGTGGGGGTGGGGGGGGTTGAATCAGTATTCTATAAAATTTTGCCCACAACTAAATATTGTTAAATACTCTATAACTTGCATATGAAAGTAAACCAATAATGTTGAATAGTAAATATAACCATACAAAAAGATAACTCATAACAATATAACCATACAAAAAGATAACTCATAACACCATTATTTTTTAGCTAGGGAAACCCTAGCCAAGGGAAAAACCCGGTGGGGATGATATCCACTAGATGATCCACTAAACAAAAGATCTTGTTAAGGATATTGAGCTTGTTAGGAGTATATGAAGTACATATAGTGTCTAGAGTCCTTGATAGAAGCCTTAACCCTATTAGGAGTTGCTTCAACCCTCTTAGGAGTTGGTAGAACAAATACAAACCTATCATATTTCCACAATCCATGTATAATGTTCTATTAGTTTTTTGGGAATGATTGTGTAAGCATTAACATTTTGGATCATACTACATGATCCATCATTAGGATGCAAGAGAGTCAAGGAACTGAAATAAACCTCACATTGTGTTGTAACTCTAGCATAGGTGTTTGATCCTTGACAACTTTCATTTCAACATTTAAGTTTTCAAGATTGATCAAGATCTTGCACAAAAATAATGTAGACCAGGAAAAATGAACAAAGTTTGCAAGAAATTTTACAAAAACATATCATAGCAGATATTTTTAGAAAGAAATAAGCCATAACCCAATTAAATTGGACTAGCTGCTAATTAGCTAGGTTGATTACAAATTCTTACAGAACTATCATCACATTAGGTACTTGATAAAATGAACAATCAACTATTCCCAACTAATAGGATCAAATATAGTTTTCCAAGGTGATAAAATTGCATATGTAGATGTATGTATGTATGTATGTATGTATGCATATATGTATGTATATATGTATATATGTATGTGTATATGTATGTATGTATGCATGTATGTATGTATGTATATATATGTATGTATATACATATATACATGCATACATATGTGTGTGTCGATGTATGTATTTATGTATGTATATATATAGAGACATCTTGTGGATTGTGGATTATGGATTATAAAAAAAAAAAACATGACATTAATCATTCCCCATTTGTTTTGATGATTGTGGAGATCTACACAAAAAAGAGGGTGGAGAGCTATGAAAGAGGTGGAGAGCTCTAAATGTTGGTGGAGATCAATAGAGATCTAGGATTTCATTTCCATGCCCTTGTGAGCATTGCATTTTCTTGTCATACCCTTGTGATCTCTATATAATGTATGTATGTATGTAATACACATATATACACATATGTGTATGTATATATACACACATGCACATATATGTGTATGTATGTATGTATGTATAGATACAAAGTGATCTTTTTTAAGGTGCTTATTGATCTAGCTGCATACTGTAATACCCCAAAATTGGCACATTGCCATTCTAAACCAATTCTAGTCTATTTAATCAATCCTAAGTCTTATTTTTACTAGGCAATTCTGATTCTAATTGTCACTACTTGAACTAATCAAATGCAGAAAACCCTAATCTATATTAATTACACTCTTTATTTAATTCCTAAGTATTGACTCAAATTGGCTATATTAAACCTATTAATTAAGTTTAATTTAATTATAAGTCTTCATACTTTAAATAAATTAAAATTACCTTTAAGCTAATATACAAGGGAATTATATGTATTTGATTCAATAAGATATATCCTCATTTTAATTTATTGAATTTAATTATTCAATTAATTAAGATTATGCATTTATGAGGTAATATTCAATTTTATTAAATTAAATATACTCTCCAAATTCTCTCTTCAATTCAAAAATGGAAACTCTGAGTGAATTGGAATTGGAAATGGAATTAATTCAGTTAACTCTCCATGACACTTAGAGGAGAATCAGTTAACTCTCCATGACACTCAAAATTGAATTAGTTAACTCCATTTACACAAGGAAGTTTCCATTCTAATTGAATCTCATTTTCAATCTTGACCGTCCATCCAAATTAATCTTGATTGTTGATCGACTCTAGAATTCTATTTAAGAAACCTTCAATCCCTTATTATAGAGGTTGAATTAATTTTTACATCGAACTTATGCTGAAATAACTACCCATTGCTCTTGCACTCTTAGCTTAATAAAAATTTAAATTAATTTCACATTGTTTAATAATGAATTCATTTAGATTAAATGTTATTTTCTTGTTCTTAGACTAATACTTGCATTTCATTTAGCTTTAACATTTCATATCATATAGCTATTAAAAATCCTTCATACTAGATGTCTAGTCACTGGCTTCTCAGTTTGAGAGCAACAACATAATTATTCTAGTTAGAAGGCAATAGATTAACCTATTGGACATCTTAGATGAACAATCTCATGTTTATTCTAGGATGATCTCTTAGATAATGATCATGTTGAAGTGTATGTGAAGATTGAGGCCCACATTTCCCACATACATTTCTAGCACCCACTGTGGGGTAGAGAAATCAAATCTTTGGCCTCATTTGTTTCCTTTTTCTGCATATTTTAATGTTCTATCACTATTGTCCATACAATACTCTAGTTTATCGCACAAAAAATCTCATTCTCACATGAAGAAACTGAGATTTTGCTCCCTTTTTTGCACATCTTCGTGCAAAAAAGTGTATAATTGCATGATTTCTCATGTGGTACATGTCATTTTCTTGTGTGGGATTGTGCAGGATTTCATGTAAAATTCCACATTAGAAAATGCAAAGTGTAGTTTTCAAATTCAGTTTTTATCATAATGATTTAACTAATGGTTGTTTCTATAGCATTTTTATTTTTATTTTATGATTTTCAATAGCTTAACAAAGGTTTGCAGGATGCTTGTAAAAGAAACCTTATTAAAAACTCTTGAAACCAAAATGACCATTTGATCATAGGACATTTTTCAAAGACATGCATGTGAAAGAATAAATTCAAACCCACTCAAACATTGTGTTTTCTTTACTTCTTTCTTACACATAGTTTAATAGGGCTAGTGAACTTCATAGGGTGCAAGATAAAGGAATAGGGGAGTATGCTCTTTACTACTTGGAAGTGATGCACAAGAGTAAATCAAGAACCTAGATGCCTTTAAAAGATGGTACCTAAGGGAGGCAAGAAAGTTAGTGGTACTCCTATATGAGTCTTTTCTATGAAAGGATGATGACTTCCTTTTAGTAAATTAAAATCTTGAGAAAAGACAAGTTGGGATCGATAAGCTAACTTGGTGATGAACATGTCTTGTATTTTTGGGTAAGGTGCCAAGGTAGAGCAGTATGATCTTTCCCCTTGAGGTAAATCAGAAACTTGGACCCTTAGATCCAAACCACCAATCTGAGTCAACCTTTAGAGGGCCTGCCGGAGCGATCCAACCTCTGGGAATGACCCAAGTGAGCACACCCCTTTCACTAGAGATTCCAACTCACTATAATAAAGAAGCTTTGTTGAGAGAAAGACTCCAAAGCCATGCTAATTTCCTCTTCTTCATTCTGATATCACATGTTAAGAAGAGGTTCTGTCTATTGCACTGGCTGGGATTGGCCCCAATGTTGCTAGTCAAGTGTGTGCACTTTCAGATGTTGGTGTGGGCTGCTAGCCTCAACTTCATTTGTGAAGCCACCTAGGGTTAATATGAATAGAAGAAAAGTAAAAACCTCTTAGTCAGTTGCTACCTGGTTCACCTCCAAAAGGGCACTTAATCTTTATGTAAGGAGGGAGAAGAATCTCTCCTATAGATACTCACCATAGGCATGTACCTAGATGCTGGAAGGTGGCATACATGCTTGACCACTACCACAAGGGTGCTCATTTAGTGTATATGTTACTGAATCCTTAGAATACACCAAAAATATAGACACCCTCTTGTAGGGTGACACGACTATGTGAGATGAACGCATGCACATAAGTTGTGAGACACAGGTTTTGCTTCCTCTACCATTTTTGGTTATAGGGATAAAGTGTGTCTTTTTTGAGTCTTTAAACTTGTCCAAATCTATCAGTTAAACAAAAGGTCAAGAATCCCCCATCCCTCCAAGTTGCTTTGCCCTCAGTTTGATTATTTGCGACTAGTGCTTGCTTCCTGTGTTTGAGAACAATTGTCTATTTGAAAACCAAAATGCTATCCAAAACTTGAAAACTATGCTGATATCTATCTTAAACTTGTCAACACAATCAACCTTCTATTTAGAATTATTGAAACTATTGAAAATCTCTTCAACTTTAGTCAAAAACTGTTGGTCTAGTCCTTTTCTCATGCTCAGTCCTACAAATTTTTGTGTGAGAAAATTCCCCATTAGTACTTCCTCATGTAGATCTGTGCAAGTCCTCGTATGACTCTTTGCAAATCTCCATGCATAATTTTGCCAAACACTATTTACTGATGCCAAAATTTTGTCTTTTTGTCAAATTGTCAAATCCTCATGTGAGAAAACTGGTCAAAATTTGTTCTTTTGAATCTTCGCCTGCTTCATTGTACCTTCTCATGTGGTTCCCCATGGATCCTTGTGTGGGATCTTATCTTGAAATTGTCAAAATTTTATGTTAGAGTTATTTGTACACCAAGTGTGATCTTTGTCTACAAAATTTTATCACTTCTCTATCTACAGATAGTGTCATATAGTGACTTCTTTCTTAGTTGACAACTCGTTATCTACACATAAACTAGTCTCCTCACTCAGTTATCTTATTTTGTCCTTTCATTTTTGTTATACTTTGTGTCACAATAGTCATAACTCTTGGTTTTTCTAGCCATTACTTAGACAACTCATACCTAAATGTAAAACACTATTATCTCACTTTGAGGCTACATTCTAGTGTGGTCCTTGTCTAAACTTTTTCTTTTTGTCATTGTCTATGACTATGGCAACAAGAAGTGGAAATGTGTTTTATCCCCATAGACTTAGATGAGGTAGAGCTAGGGGTCATAATCATGGTAGAGGCTACTTCTTAGCTTATACATAGTTTGTATCTAGTACGTCTAGTGAGAAATCTTCAAAATCTTCTTCACTTGTTAGATCATGTTGTGTTTAGAGAACATTTTCCATAAACTTACAACAAACTAGGAATCCCTCATATCAAGAGGATCCTAAAACTAGCAAAGGTCATACATCTCCAAACAACACATCTAAATTCTTATTTAGACAACCTTTTCAACCAACATACACTAAAACTTATCACATTCCTAAAATGGCTAATCAAGACCTAGAAAACAAAGAATATAATGGAGAACAAGATCACCACAAGAATGAAAGACATAAGGAACCTTTTACTGATGAGAATGAGGAAAACATAGAGATACTTCTTGAATATTTTGAAAGATTTTGTAAGGATAAAAACTTCCAAAAAGTCATGGAAATCTTACTTAACAAAGAAAAAGAGAAATACTTTCTCAACCTTGCTCAAGATGGAGCCAAGCTACCTCACCACGTTAATGTCAAAATAATAATTACACCTAAAGAGGAAACTGAGACATCTAAGTTGCAAAAACAACTAAAGATCATGCAAGAATAGTTAGCCCAAATAATGCGTGATAAGGATAAGCCTACAAAAACATACACCTTAGACACTCTTTGTCCATTTCCTTTTGACAAGAGTATAGACATGCCTCCTTTTCCAAGAGGAGTTGAGTTACCTAAATATGATAAATACTTTGGAACTTCTAATACCAAGATCGTTTGTGGTAATTTAGTGCCTTGTCTATCAAATTTATGCATAATAAAAAATATCCCATGCATCTATTTCAACGAAGTCTAGGTGGTCAAGCCATGGAATGGATTTCCCAATTGCCTACTGGTATCAAAACATTCAATGAGATTGCTAACTTATTTGTTCAACAATACTCCCACAATGTACAACACCTAGTTAACATACAGGATTTGTGTAACCTTAAACAAAAAGTTTGGGAACCTCTCCTCACATTACTTTAGAGATAGAGATAACTTTACACCAAATATTCATGAAAGATCCCTGAAACGTAAAGACTTGACATCTTTACAGATAATCTTTTACCTAACTTTGGGTATAAATTTCAACTTCAAGGTCCACGCACCTTTGAAGACATGGTTACATAAGCTATCCAAATAGAGAAATTCATGGTAAAAAAAAGGTGAACTAACCCTTCAAAAGGACACTAAACAAGGATCAACTTCTAGCAAAGATAAGACCAAGTATGTGAACATGAACCAAAAGGTTGTGCATGATGGAGTTGTTGAAAATATTACTCCTAAACTTGCTAAGGCAGCTTTGAATCTTACAAACAATCTCAAAGAATCTAAAAATGTTGACAAACCTCCTGCTGACAACAAGACATTTGCAAACAAACCAAAGAATTCCTCTTGGTTACACACAAAAATTGAGAATATACACTTCTTGGTGAACCTTTAGATGTGGTCTATAATATGTTGCTACAAAAAAAACTCATTTCTTCAAAACAAAGGTCACAAAACTAGCAATTGCATTAACTTGTGTCACAAAGTTCAAGACTTAATTGATGATGGTGACATTGTTGTGGATGAACATAACAAGAACAAAGATCACAAGGCTTTCAAGGAACTATTCCCATCTTATGAAAAAGGAGAAAACTTGAAACATAAATCTCATAACAAGGTCAACTATACATACTCTAATGATGATGATGTAATCGACATGGTTGAAACTATGAACTTTCAGTATTACAAAATTATCACCATTAAGGGCAAACAAGATAACATCAAACCTAAGATAACATTTGTCTTAAGGGGCCCTACATCCAATACATCTGACAACAAACCATTGCAATCTTATGCCAACACTGTTACACATTCTCATGCCAAGTTAGTACTCAAAGGCCCTATGTCTTCTACTCCTAATCTAGAACAACACAAAGACAAACCTTTTGCTTGTCCATCCAGCAAAAGTTACAACATCATCTGCAGCTACTAGCTATAGTATCCTTGATCAATTACAATGAACAAATGCTCAAATCACACTCTTTAAATTGCTCAAAATTTTGCCTGCTCATAGGCAGATTCTTAACAAAGCCCTTGCTGAGGTAAATGTACCCCAAGATCTTGATCTTGATAGTTTCCAATCTATGGCAGGTCATCTGACCTCACCTTACTATATGTCCTTCTCTAAGGAGGATGAAAATTCATTAAGTTATCTACATAACCAACCACTACAAATTGAAGTCATGATACACCAAAAATATTTTCACAGTGTGCTCATTGATAATGAAGTAGGTTTAAACATTGTCTCTTCTTCTTTTCTTAGACAATTGGGCTATCTTGAAGAGTCCATTGACCCTTGTCGCAAGATAACTATAACGACATATAATGAAGTTGAGTGTAAATATTTGGGTTTTATTGCATTGCCTCTCTGAGTTGGTCCTGTAGAAAGGGATGTCACTTGTCAAGTCCTTGACATTCCATTAGCATACAAAATCCTTCTAGGAAGACTATGGATACATGAAACGTGAGCTGTTCCCTCCACTTGCCATTAATGCATAAAGTTTCCATTTCATGGCTCTAAAGTCAACATACCTACAAATACTACCTATACTTGTAACATGCTAAAATCTATTGAAAGCTTTCTTCCTTTCTAATAGGGAATCTACATACCATCATGATCACAAGCTAAAACAAATCGAGCAATCACTCAAGCTAAAAGAAACTGGAATGGGTGAATATTACATAGAACTAGTTCTATCTTTGACATCTCTTCCTAAATCTCCTTGTCATTATTAGAGACCATCTAAAGCGAAGGACCTTTTGTGCTAACACCTCAAATGAAATACAATGGTACCTTTATTAAAGATACTATACCTCTCAAGGAGGAAGATGAAAATAGATCCATTGCTACATGGATATACAAAGAGGAAACTCTAGCTAACCTCACAAAACAGTCTTGCGAAATTACTTTTCAAAAGTATGGTCCAAGTCTCAAACTCATGAAACACTTTTGCTACAAGGGGAATGGTCCAATTGGATGCAAAAAAAATGGTCTAGTTGATCTTGTCAAAGTGATAGCTAGAAGGTCTCAAGATACATTTGGTCTAGGCTTTAAGAAGATTCCCTTCCATCCAGGGATTAACAAATTTATACCAGAACCTAAAAGTTCATCTGAACATAAGTCACAAGCTAAGTCAGATGACCATGAGGATGACATTGATGATAAGGATCCTTATCCTTTTCCAATTCCTGATGATCTTGCTAAATTCTTTACATAACTAGATGACTTTGTACCATGTGTTAGCACTGTGGATGGTGATAGTGATTCTTCTGATGACACTACTGATTCTCCCCATATCCAACAAGAACAAGGAGAGTCCAATCAGGCCTTAATCATTAAGTACCTTTGTAAAAATCTAGAGGATGAAGAAGAATTTGTCCCTATCACTATTGGTGAATTCTATAGTCTATCCCCATGTAGCACAGATTCTCAAGAGTATGAATTCGACTCTCTCTCAGATGCAACTACATACAAAGATATAGATCAAGTTCATGTCTATGAAAATAAACTTGAAGTAGGTAAATTTTCTAGGGTTAGGTTATATGAGTCTCATCCAGCTAGTGTCTTTGAGTCTTTGATTAATGACATTAGCACTCAAAGGTGTTCAAACACACTTGTGGATGAGGCCACTCTAGGTCTCAAATCGCTTGTCCAAGAATTTGATGATTATACTATGAACACAATTGAACCTACCACATCTCTTTCACTCATCTATCTTGAGCTCATAGGATGGAATTCCAACACATCTAGTGAAGTCCCTACATTTTATAATGATTGTGCTCTTGCCTACTACTTAAATATTGTCAAACCTATAACATCTTCCACTAGTGAAAAAAGTGTCAACATGACTGAATTTGACAAAAAATATCTCAGTCACACAATACAAAAAAAAGAAATAGAAGGTATGATGGTGAAAACCACATTGTGGCAGTATTAGAACCTAAAATAGTAAAAATAAAAGACATAACCAAAGGTGAAAACCTCTTTAAAGTGCCTACGGATGAGATATTTGATGCACTTCCTAGTCATTTTCAAGAAAGATCATTAGTATTGATAGAACCAACATAGTCAATCAATTTGGGAGCAGACGAACATCCTCACATGATACACTTGGAATAGTCATTGTCTCCATAATAAAAAAAGGAATTCATTACCTTCTTCCAAATGAAAAAGATAAATTTTTGTGTGGACATACTCAAACATGCTAGTCTTGGATCTTGACCTCATAATGCACCATCTATCTATTGCGCCAAGAGTTAAACCAGCCAAATAGAAACTTAGAAAAATACATCCTCATGTTGCATTACTTGTAATAGTTGAATTGAAAAAGCTACTGAAAGTTGGTTTCATCCGTGCTATTGATTATGTTGAATGGATATCAAACATTGTTTCTATCTCTACTCATGACAAATCTATCAAGGTCTATACAGATTTACAAGATCTAAACTTAGCATGTCCAAAGGATGATTTTCCACTCCCCAACATTGATATGATAGTGGATATGATTGTAGGATATGAAATGTACTCACTCATGGATGGATTTTTTGGTTATAATTAGATCAAAATTGCACCAAAAGATTAGGAAAAGACTATTTCACTTGTGCATGGAGAACCTTTTATTGGAATGTAATGCATTTTGGTCTAAAAAATGATGGTGCCACATATTAGAGGGTAGTCACTACAATTTTACACGATATGATGCATAAGACCATGGAGGACTATGTTGATGATGCCTTGGTTAAGAGCACAAAACACAATAGTCACCTTCAAAATTTGGGACCTATCTTAGATTGTATGGAAAAATTTAGTCTGAGACTTAACTCCAAGAAATGCGCATTTGGTGCAACATCTAGTAAACTACTTGGCTACATTGTCTTTGCAAAATAAATCAAGGTCAATCCATAGAAAGTTCAAGCAATCATGGACATGCCTCCACCTTGTAATATCAGTCAGATGAGGGGCTTACAAGGAAGACTTCAATCCATTCATAGATTCATCTCACAACTATTAGATAAAGAAATATCTTGGTAATCCACCAATCTTGATGCTTCCTATCTATGCGAAGCCTCTTATCTTGTACATCTCAACAACAAAGTCATCTCTTGGTATCTTGCTAGCTCAAGAAAACAAGGATAACAAGGAGAGAGTTATTTACTATTTGAGTCGCACACTGATTTCTTATGAAGTGAATTATAGAATCATTAAGAAGGATTTCTTGGAAATCGTCTTTGCTTCCCAAAAGTTGAGACACTACATGCTTACTCATGCTATGTGACTAGTTGCTAAAATTGATTTACTAAAGTACTCACTCAATAAGGAAGCTCTAACAATAAGGTTAGCTAAGTGGGTCATGATCTTAAGTGAATTTGACATTCAATATGTTGAAAGAAAAGCTATCAAAGGACAAGAAATCACTGATTAGTTAGCCAAAGAACCAATGCAAAGTCTTCTTCCACTAAACATTGACTTTCCTGATGAATCAATTCTAATTCTCACACACAAAACTTGGGTGATGTTCTTTGACAGTTCCTTCACACAGCATGAATTTGGTGCGGGGCTCTTGTTCATAACACCACAATGATATTCACTGCCTAAGGCTTACAAGATTTAGTTTCCTTGTACAAACAACATTGCAAAATATGAAACCCTAATTAATGGCATAACTATTACAGTTGAATGGAGAGTGGATGAATTAAATATCTTTGGTGATTCATAACTCATAATCAACTAGGTCAATGATGTATATTAGATAAAGGATGAGAAATTGATCCCTTATAAATGCTACATGGTGGATGACCTAAAGAAATACTTTGCTCATATCACTTTCCAACAAGTTCCTTGGGTAGACAACAAAGAGGGTGATGTAATGTCTACACTTTCTTCCATGTTACAAATGCCAGAGAACGATCTTCAACAAAAGCTCTTGGTGGAAACGTTACTCTATGCTACCTATAATTCCCCTAAATCTCAGATGATCTATTCTATTGTAGGACATGACTCATCTTGTTACTACCATATATACTCTTATCTACATGACCAAACCATCCTAGACAATCTAACTTGGAATGAGAAGTGTCACCTTATCTGTAATACTTCATGATATGTTATTATTGCTAACAATTTGTTTAGGAGAGGTCTCAATGGAACACTCCTTAGGTGTCTAGAACCTAATGAGTCTAAAAATGCATTAATAAATGTACACAGGGCATTTATTGATATCACTCTAATGGCTTGACACTAGCTCATAAGCTTATTAGAGCTAGTTACTATTGGAAGAATATGGAACAAGAGGCAATCAAATATGCCAAGTCTTACAAACAATGCCAAATCCATGGAAATCTGATTCATGCTCTAGCTAGGGAGCTAATTCCATCTATCATGGTGTGGCCATTCCAACAATGGGCCTTTGATCTTGTGGGTCAAATTCACCTGTCATCTTCAAATGGACACAAGTTCATCATTAAAAGTACATACTACTTCATTAAGTGGGTAGAGTCAATCCCTCTCTCTATAGAAAATGGCAAAATAATAGCTCTTTTCATTATGAATTACATCATATGTAGGTATGATGTACCTTCCTCCATCATTATTGACAATATAGGACAATTTAAAAACAAAGATCTCAAGGAGTTGTGCAAAAAGTTTAGAATCATGCAACATTGGTCTTCTATTTATTACCCCTAGGGTAATGGTCAAGTGGAAGCATCCAACAAGGCAATCCTTAAGATCTTGCATCACACAGTTAACAAATCTAGAAGGGATTGGCACCTTGAAATTAATTTGGCTTTATGGGCTTACAGAACAAGTATAAAAAATCCAATGGGTACAATGCCCTTTGCTCTAGTATATGGAATGGATGGTGTGCTTCCCATTGAGGTTGAGATTCCTACTTTTAGAATCTCATGAAGGGCCTCATTACTGATGATGACTATAGAATATCTCAACTTTAAGAGCTAGAATTGTTAGATGAATGTTGGCAAGTGGTGTGTGATCACCTTCAAGCTTATCAACAACGTATGTATAGAAGCTACAATAAGAAAGTTAAGCCACACGACTTCCAACTGGGTGATCTTATTCTAAGAAAAAACCCTAAGAATCAACAACAAAAAGTATAGAAAGGGAATTTTGAACCCAATTGGCTTGGTCCGTATGTAGTTACTATAGTGTTTGGATCTGGTGCTTACCAACTTTCAATAGTCGAGGGAGACATGCTCAAGAATCCCATTAACACTCTCCATCTAAAGTAGTTCTACAATCAATTTGATTCCAAAAGCTCTCTATATATACTTAAAAGTCTTGAAAAAATCATTATCTTGGTGAAAATCTAGTAATAGGCACATGATAGAAAAAAAATAAAAAATAAAAAAAAAAGAGAGGAAAAAATACAAAAAATTGAAAAAACAAAAAAAGTGTTGTTGATGAAAACCTAGCAAATAGGCATCATGATAGCCAAAAAAAAAAAAAACTCTGCCAAGAAGGTGAAAACTTGGTAAATAGGCACCTCTTGTCTCAAATGCTATATCTTGCAGCACATCTTCTAGCTCTTGTACAATTGCTTTCCTACTTTTATTTGCTTCTTTTGCTCTTTCATCCATTGATTGAATTTTGTCATAACTTGGGGGCAACACCCTATAGTGTCATAGGAGTCTCTTATACAATAGTCAATAATTGCTCTAACTGCATGTGCCTACTATAGCTAGTGTCAATTTTGAAATTTTTTCGATGGAAGATCTCTTTCATGATAGTCACCAGTTGTTCTAACTGCATCTACCTACTGTTTCTAGTGTCACTTTTGAGATTCCTCTCACGAAAGATATCTTTCATGACAATCACTAGTTGTTCTAACTACATTTG
The DNA here is from genome assembly GCA_028749045.1 of Cupressus sempervirens. Lineage (NCBI taxonomy): Eukaryota > Viridiplantae > Streptophyta > Pinopsida > Cupressales > Cupressaceae > Cupressus > Cupressus sempervirens. The sequence goes on along the minus strand of CM053783.1, from coordinate 635,538,297 downwards.
CCTACTATCGCTAGTGTCACTTTTGAGATTCTTGTCATGAAAGATCTCTTTCATGATAGTCACCAATTATTCTAATTGTGTCTACTTACGGTCGCTCATGTCACTTTTGAGGTTCCTCTCATGGAAGATCTCTCTCATGTTAGTCACCAGTTGTCCTAACTGTGTCTATCTTACTAGACATCCCTCTTTGACTTCAGTCACCAGTTGTTCTAATTGTGTTTGTCTACTATTGTCACCCTATAAAAAATATTTCTTTCATATATGTTCTGAACATTAACACCTGACATCAATCCTATAACACAAAAAATAAGCTCAAAATGATGAACTTGTTTGGGATATGCTGAGATTTTCTTTGTTTGTTTTACTTTCACTTTATCATGTCTCTTTGAGCAACTCAATGATGTCACTTTTGACTAGAGAATTGATGACTAGGGGCATGATCTTTTCTTTGCTTTTTGTTTGATGGTTTAGTTCCAATAATCTGAACCTTCCATATAAAAGGAGTGTCCACTATAAGATCCTCTATCTCATATTGGATGGCCACGTATACCTCGACTTCTTTTATATAGATAACTTAGTGAGGTTGGTTCTTTTCCTTGCTTGTTTGAGTGAACTCTTTATGCTACAGTGAATATTGATACTCGTCCTACTAAGTGAACATATGAGACACTGCGAGTATACTTAGCACACTTCTATCTTAGGTTATGAATGCAAGGATTGTTGCAAACAAAATACTTACTAATTACTTAGCATAAGAAGGATCTCTCATGTGTCTGGTGTATTTGCACTCAAGAAACATTCTAGTGATCCTAGTTTTTATGCTCTAATGTTTATGTTCACTTCCTACATCAAAAGGGATAGATGTTCTAGTCATTTTGGCTTCTTGTGCCTCGAATGCTTGCATTTAATCCCAACAAAAATAGGACATATGTCATATTAATATTCCCATGATTGCGATGTTAGTGGGAATTGTACGACATTTGGATTTCGCTACATGCTCAGTATGATAATGTTTGAAGCTTGGTAACTAGACTTAGGGTTTCATCTAGCATAGGGCTACATCACATAAGCACATGATTTGATCACTAATTTACTTGCTTCCTTTGTGATGAGGGATTGTTGGTTTCTTCAAAGTATCATGTTTCTTCATGACTACACAAGCATTCAATTCTTTGGTTTGTCCTCTTGATCTTCATGGGATACTTGTCAGTATCAACAAAATGGAACACTACATGAGATGTTAGTTCATTCACATTTTGCATTCCACACATACTATTGTGGTTCATCTCATCTATGCTATATCCATACATCATATCAATTTTTCATCCATAATCATAGCATAAACATTTCATGTACAATAAACTATAGAAAAGTGAAAGATGACACATGTGAAGACGGTTGAATAAAAAATCTCATATATATATGTGGAGTCTACTATATACATTGCTACAAAACTACACACTACTCAAGTGTTGTTGATCTCAAAATGATACAAAATGGCACTGGCACACCAATTGATACATAGCTAGAGTAAAAATTAGAAAAACGTGAGCTAACTCTCTCCTTCCCCCTCACCTCCAGCTAGTAGAGGAGGAGGAGGAGGAGGAGGCATATTTGGTCTTACTAGAGGTCATCGACCTCCTAAATCTCTCACATACAGTGAAAAATGGGGCACCTGCTTTGCCTCATCAAGCACTACTACAACATATACTACATAATAATAGGCTACCCTAATTGATTGTAGCTTAATCTTGTCTTGTTGCTACTTTGATCTACAAGCCTCTTGCCATAGCTACTCTTGTAAGATGCGGATCTCATGATCCCACTTTGCTATCCTCATATCTCACATTTCAAGCTATATATGCAGCTCTCCTAATTGCGGTTGTGCTATCCTCACCAAATCCCTTCACCTCCTAAGGGTGTCCTAGGTCTATGTCATGATATCTTTGCCCTATGGCCTAGTAGGTTGATGCTACATCTCCTCATCACCTAGCCCCTGCTCTACCTGTTCGACTGGCTACTTGACTCCCTGCTCCACCTCCATATGTAGTCTTTGGGTGTCTCCTCCTATCACTCCTAGGGAGCCCATCCCACCTTGAGGATGCCTTTAACCTATCCCACTACCACCAACATCTGGATCTGATCCCATCTGCCAAGAAGGTATCATAATCTATTGAGTCCTCTGTTTGGCTCTACCCTACTATGGCTATTGTATTGGTGGCTATGGTGCCTATACTAGCTATACAAGTATGACCATCCCCATTGGGTTAGTGAGTCTCAGAAAGGGATGAATTACAAAGTGTACTTGATATGCCAGAGTTATCCTACCATCATCTACGACTGGCAAGTAATCCCATTGGGTTGCTACTAGGGTACACACATCTATCATCGACTGAGCTGGGTCTAACCTTACTAACCACCCATGATCCACATCTATAGTGAGCCATGCATAAGAGTAGTACTCTTGTGAGATGTCCTATGGCCGACCATACTGTTGCCAGACTCATGTCAGCAGGAATCTCTCTATGACTTGCATGAAGTGACCTATTAGTGGTCGAGATGTAAACATATATTCTAGCTCCACCTATGCATCACCCGATGCCTTTGTCTCCCTCCATAGTCTCCACACCATTTCTACTAGGTCATCCAATAAACCTCTCCACTACTCAGTCTTCCCTAGAGCTTCCTAGGTCAATTGGCCTCAATATCAACATATGTATGGCTCTATAGGCTATCTTTCATCTGCAAAAATGGGTCTTATAATGGGAAAAAGCTCCCATGCCCACACTTGAAGTACATAGACACCAATAGCCATGTTCCTCCTCTTGTGATATATGATCGTGTGCATCTGATGGAACATATGAGCAAGCATGCATTGACCCCATCCATATTGCTCGGGTGCCCCTAGCATCAACTACAACATTCATCCCCATTTGCACTCTAAACCATGCTAACCTTTGTTAGGCATCAGAAAGAAACTAATGAATATATTGAGTACTACTGCCAACCTATGGGTGGGACCATAGGTATGCACTACCTCATCCCAAGAGATGACTCTACCCATGATGAGGTCCTCCTTGAATATGACCCTCAATTCCTCTGTACCTATCCATGGTATTGTGTCATTTACAAACCATGGCTCATGGAATGGTATACATAGTATCCTTTAGATATCCTTTGGGGTGATAGTCATCTCTCCCTGGGGTAGATGGAAGGTGTTCATCTCTAAATGGAAGTGCTCAACCAGTGTAGTCAATAGGCCATGATTCACCAACAATTTGGGAATCTAGAAAAGATATGATAATCCTAGAGCAACAATGTGTGCCATGTCTGCATAATCTAACTATCACAACAAAGCTCCATAAGGTAAGTAATGTGATCGAAATCTGACACAAGGAAAGATAACTTGCACACACAAAAAAACCAAGCAAACAACTAGTCTCCAAAAGGTGAAAACAATGAATGAAAATGAAAAATATAAATAACAATATCAATTTTCAAACATTAAAATTTGCATTTTACATCAGATTTTTGCATTAGAATTCATGTTCTTGTGCGAGCTTGCACATCTCCGCATGGGAAAACACTTTCTCATGCAAGAAATGACAAAACATTTAGCAAAAAAAAACCATGTTTAGGGATTTTTGTACCAAAAATGGGTATCTTTCATACAAGGAATCCCACAAAACTAGGTGAAGAAGTACTGGGCTGGTACTTCTTCACACGAAGGATGATTGGCCTCACATGAGGAACGACATCCTTGTGCAAAAACCAACACAACAAAATTCAAAACATCCTAAAACATGTTAAAAATGAGAAATACATGAAAATTCAAACCATAGTGAGATTATTGATGACTCACTGAAGGCCTATAGTCTGCCAGCCAACTATGTCATCTGGAACACTCAAATCAATGCATTTACATGAGGACCATGATCTTTCTCCTTAGATTTCTCTTCTTTATAAAAGACAAAAGCACAAAGGAATGGAAAATGACCCTTTAGGCCCTTATATAGGTTTGGATCTGTTTTTTCAAAGTGCTTTGATTAGTGTGAAAATTATCCCCTAGCTAATTTGTCTACTTTGAACTCATTTTCGGCATCAAATTCAAAATCTGACACACTTAAACAACTAAAAAACACATTTTAAAATTTTGAAATCGAAGTGATCGAAAAATTGTGCAGTCCACATTTTTCTTATACTTTATGAATCTTGGAATCTTTCCCAATCACATTTTCTTCAAATTTTCCAAAATTTATGGAAAAAGTCAACTTTGGTCAAACTTGGTCTTTTGAACCTCCAAGTCACTTTGAATTGACTCCAAATTTTCTTTAGATTCTTCTAATTTGTTCTACATTCTACTAAATCTCTGATTTCTTCAGTAAACTACTTTGCATGAATATTCTGGTGTGTCATCTTTCAATTTCACTCCCGAGGGGTAGGATGATTACATCATTGAATCATTGAAAATTGGGTTCAACTCAATCTAAATCTTATGTCCTTATCACTTTGGGCATCTCATTACTTGGGGCATCTTGTTCCCCTCTATCTAGCATCTATTTCATCTATCTCATCTTTTGATCAGCTGATCAATCTTATAATAGTTCTTGCCAGAGTTTGATGGATAGGTACCAGGATAATTTAACCCTGACTCTTGAAGATTAAGTCTCATTTTGGGGATAATTCTATGAATCATGATTAATCTTTTCATTAGGCATTGAGACAGTCTAGCCCTGACTCCTAAGGATTAAGCCTTGTTCTAGGGATAATTCTATGAATCATGATTGATCTTGTCATATTCCAAATGGACAGGTATCACGATAGTCTTACCTAAACTCCTAAGAATTTAGTCTCATTTTGGGAACAATTATGTGAAGTTTGAAAATCCTTGTTTTATCAATTTTGGTATCTAGGTTTTCTATCTGGATTCCCTAAGGTTAAACTTTGTTCTGGAGATAACTTTGAAAAGCTTATCAATTTCAGTATCTAGGTGTTCTATATGGATTCCCTAAGGTTAAACTTCATTTTGGAGATAACCTTAAAAAGCTTATCAATTGGTCCCTGTATCATCAATTTTGAAACCAATCTCATTTCTTGGTCTATGCTTCATACTTTTGATTTCTTTGAATCAAACATGTTGCTTGAACATTCATTCAAAGAGAGGCAAATGTAATACCCCAAAATTGGCACATTGCCATTCTAAGCCAATTCTAGTCAATTTAATCAATCCTAAGTCCCATTTTTACTAGGCAAATCTTATTCTAATACTCACTACTTGACCTAAGTGTCAAACACATCAAACCCTAATCTATATTAATTACACTCTTTATTTAATTCCTAAATATTGACTCAAATTAGCTATATTAAACCTATCAATTAAGTTTAATTTAATTATAAGTATTCATACTTAATTAAAATTAAAATGACCTTTTATCTAATGTACAAGGGAATTAAATGTATTTGATTTAATAAGATATATGCTCATTTTAAATTATTGAATTTAATTATTCAATTAATTAAGATTATGCATTTATGAGGTTATATTCAATTTTGTTGTATTAAAAATAGTCTCCAAATCCTCTCTTCAGTTAAAAAATGGAAACTTTCAGTGAATTGGAATTGGAATTGGAATTAATTGAGTTAACTCTCCATGACACTCAAAAGGAGAATCAATTAACTCTCCATGACACTCAAAAGGAGAATCAATTAACTCTCCATGACACTCAGAATTGAATTAGCTAACTCCATCTCTACAAGGAAGTTTTCATTCCAACTAAATCTCATTTCCAATCTTGACCGTCCATCCAAATTAATCTTGACCATTGATCGATTCTAGAATTATATTTAAGAAACGTTCAATCCCTCATTACAGAGGTTGAATTGATTTTTGCATCAAACTTATGTTGAAATAACTACCCATTGCTCTTGCATTCTTAGCTTAATAAATATTTTAATTAATCTCATATAGTTTAATAATGCATTCATTTATATTAAATGTTCTTTTCTTATTCTTATATTAATACTTGATTTCATTTAGCTTTAACATTGCATATCATATAGCTATTAAAAATCTTTCATACTAGATATTTGGTTGCTAGCTTTTCAATCTGAGAGAAACATCATAATCATTCTAGTTAGAAGGCAATAGATCAACCTATTGACATCTTGGATGAATAATCTTATGTTTATTCTAGGATGATCCCTTAGATAATGATCATGTTGAAGTGTGTGTGAAGATCAAGGCCCACATTTTCTACATACATATATATATTCTAGAATCCAAATAATAAAACAATAAAAATCACTCAACATGTAGCATGGCCATAGGTGTGATGGAAATGCCTATTGGTAAGTAGATTCCTATTTTTCTCTTAGTTTTCATGTGTTTATTTCACTTGTACTATTATTTCTTAGGGGGCATTTTGTAATATAGGAATCATTTTATGTAAGAGGTGATAAGGACATTCTTGGATGTACTTGTGTTAGATGTATGGGAACACTAAAAAATTGTGATGAATTACTCATGAGAAATAAAGATGGACTTCCCCTAAGAGTAGCCCAACTTCCATGTACTTTAAACATTGATCTTTTCTTAAAGATTTTATATATTAATGGGAAATTTAGATTTTTTTTTTTGGGAGGGGGGGGGTGGGGGGGAAATGAGCTTCCATCTTCACGTGGTTGGCCTTGATTAGTAGATAATATTAAACTATTCTCAAAACCAAGAGAAGCTCAACATTAACCTAAGATTGCAAGATAACTAACTGTGTGAATCTCTTGGTTTTATGCAATGTAGAAGGAGGCCGTAGTTCAATATGAAATCTCAATTCATATGCATACGACATCAGGTGGAGGTAAAAATTGCAATAGGTTTGCATTTTTTGTTAGAGTTCTTTAATTAAGTATTTTAAGTTATAGACCATTAGGAACATTGTAACTTTGAATCTTATAGGCAAGGGTAATGTCCTCAACATGCATGCAAATCAAGACTTTCTATGTGCTGGTTTGTTGAGGACATTCTCATGACCATAGTAGCCAGAGTTCTAATGTTCATGATGGTCCATAAATTAAAAAACTTAATATACTTATTAAATAAATGTAAACATGGTGCCTTTTTTTAGCTCCATCTATTATCCATGCATATAGAATGGAGTTGTATGTGCATTATTGATTCATAGTGGAAGAATCTTATTTTGGATGTGACTGAAAAAATGACATGTACTAGAAGATGGGAAAATGATGTTACTTTTGTAGGTCTGGAACCTTTTTTTGTTATATTTTTTCACACATACCCAAATGAATATGAATATTTTGTCACACATATAATTTAAGAACATTGTTTTCTTCATATTTTAGGTTGAAATAGGTGTAGTTTTTCCATTAACTAGGAGGATGAATCTGTACCCAGACAAAGATGATTAACTAATCTTTCAACAATTTCATCATCACAAGATCACTGGTTAGACTCCCGCGTGAGTATCTTTGTTTGTCTTTAAATATTTGATAGCGTTATGGGTTCCAATTTTGAAATGGATACATGTGATCAAGTGTTGTTTTAACTCTTTGTTGGTTGATGTTGCACTTGCAGTTGAACTTAACAAATGGAGAGGAAGTTGAAATAGAATATAAAGTAGATGGTTGGTTCTATGTGAGTAAACATTTTTATTAAAAAATAATGTACTGCATCATCTCTATAACAACCTATTTTACTAGCTAACCTTTTATATATCTATATTATTGTAGGTAAGGAAAAAATGACCTTGAAGAGATGGTAAAATAGTTGGATTGGTCCTTGTACTTTATGTGAGCCCTTCCTAGAGTAGATTTTATGTAGAAAAGAAATAGATATGCAGCCCTTCTATCCAAGTCTTATAAAAATTTAGTCATGATTTAGCCTTGTCCTATGTGCATTATTGCCTAAATTTTGGTAGTTTTGTTTGAAAGTAGATATACATTTAAAAAATAATGGCTTTATGTAGATCCATTGGTTTTTAATTATTTTATATTTTATCCTCAAGTCATCTATCTTCATGTTGTTTTTTGCAAGTTGATGTGCTTTCATGCAAGTGTGAAGTAATAGTTGCTTCAAGTAAAGTATTCTCCCATTGCTCATTTTTTGGTCTAATTGAAGGATACTGAGTTGATTGTGGATATAATCCTATATTCTATGGTAATATATTCATTACTTTTTCCATGTTAATCTTTGCAAAACATTTTTCAGAAGTAGTCACACTAATGTGGTAGTTTGTTGGATGATACTCTTATGTATATTCACTATATTGTAACAACAATTTCATATGCCTTTTTACTCAGTGGTGTTCTTCGAACTATCTATTATTGTAAAATTCAGACATCATAGTATCAATTTGTTATTTTGATTGGATGGATTTTGAGACATATCAGAGAATTCTTTACATGGGGACTAGTTTGATCCATTTGCTATGAGAAGTAAGAATGATCATTAACCAAATAAACTATCTTTAAAGATGCTCTACTACATAAAGATTAACTTAGTGTGAGGTTGGTAAAAGGCTTCTTGTTAATGCCTCCATTGGAATGATATTATGTGAGGGTAAACATTTTTTGATATGCATAGAGTGTTGTTTTTGTGCTGGGCTATAAGCATTAAGAGAGATCATTCTATACATCAATAAAAAATATGGGTGTTGTAAATATGATGGAAACAATTATGTAAATCCTTATTTTTTGATGGAAGAAGTTTTTAAGTTCTTCTCTAAAATATTCAACTTAAATTTTTGAATCTACATTGAATTTCAAAGTAGTAACAAGGATTTTATGATGAGAATGTTTCATTTGACATTATATTTTTCCAAAACATTCATTTGATATAGGTTTTCTTAGAAAAATGTTGGTATGGTTATATTCATAATTTTATAGCTATGTCAAAGTCCTTAACTAGTTGTTGACTGGAATGATAGAAAATAATTAATTAGCTTCACCTCAAAAGCCACTAATCTCCACAAAAAATAGTCTATGCATCAAGTACATACATGTTTCCTTTATTGGAAAAGGATATTGAAGATTGGTAAGACTGTTGTTGGTATTCCCATTCTAGATCAAGTACTAACATTTTTTCTATAAATAAGGTTTCTTACCCCTTGTAAACATATAATCTTAATGTATGACTTTTCATTTTTCTTGTAAGTACATTTAAAAGAGTTGTTTAAATTTATGCTTATGTCATACTCATGTGATTACTAACTCATGTTCATTGTTGCGAGTGTCTATGTGGTTGCAAGTTTGACAAGGTAGGGGTGTCCTCAAGATAAGGGAGGTTAGGTCCTTATAAGGAAATATCAAATATTTGAGAAGCCCACACACTAGTTAGATCTTAACTTAGAATTAACTTAGAATTGGCATTTTATTTCTACCCTACTCTTTGAATAATAAAATGTGATAAAAATGTTTTAACATAAAGATGTTAGTGTAGTTTTTTATTTTTCCTATTTCGCTAGGTTTTTCCTACACTTTTAATAATCTCGCTTAGGTTAATAAAACATGTCTTATTAGGTGAATGGTTGTGAGGTGTCACCTTCCTACATGTGAGCATCCATTAGCTATCTTGGAAAGATACTTTGCTATATTTAGTCCTATAGATGGTTGCTCCTCGTTGGTTGGTGTTGCCACCTCCTCCCTCTTCCTAGCCTATATAAGCATGCTACTTGGCTTGTATTTGCATCTCTTGTTTTTGCATTCTCTTAATGCTATTTTGCTTCCAGCATTTGCATTACTCTCTTTGAGACTAACTCTATGATGCTATTTTGATTTTGTATCATTTGCATTCATAGTTTAGATATTTATTCTTTGCACTAGTTTTCTGGGTTATTAATCTTATCAGATTCTAACATGGTATCAGAGCTTTTCTATGTGCAAGAGTAGATTTTAGTTTTCTTATTTGAGAGATTCGGGGGGGGGGGGGGGGCGGGGGGGGCACTAATAAACTTTATTGTAGTTTTTTGAAAAATGAAGTATGCTCTTCTCTTGCATCTTTGGATGATCTTGTGAATCAGAAAAGTTTTGACAAAAACGATTTTTCTTTGGGGTTTCAATCTCAAATCTGACAACCAACTTGCATATTTGGAGTCTTCAATCAGTATTGTAGGTTCCAGCATGCCATTGATGGACTTAGGAAGTTGATCCAGCATTTGCATGTCATATTTTGGTTGCTGGGGTCATTTTTTGATTTTTGGAGCTATTTTTTACTGTTAAAGGCGTCTGATTTACACTACAACAACATCTTCTATAAATCAGCAAGAAAAACACTTTTTGGGTTTTGTTCGTAGCCCTGAAAAACCATCTGGGTATCCTTTAGATTTTGCATGCAAGCTATACATTTTGCAGAATCAAGCATGAAAAGCTACAACCATACCCCTCTCCGTTGGCAGTCACAGATTTGAATGCAGTTTTCAAATGTCTCGTTCTTGCTCATATGGACTCCAATTTTGATGATTCTTGTTATGAACTTGGCTATTTTTTATGTTCTATCCACTAGTGGAGTTTTTTTTTGATTTTCATGCATGAATTCTTCAGAAATTGTAGATTCTCAGTCGTGACTGTGCACAGTTCTCATTTTGGAAACTTTGGAAGATCGTAACTTTCTCATACGACCTCGTATCGAGGCGATTATTTTTTTGAAAGTGCATGATTTTTTGAGTAGATTGCAGTGGTGCTATTTTATTCTTTGATTATTGTGCCCAAGTTTCACTTTTATCATATGCTCTTCATGAGGAGGCCTTGTCAGTTTTTCTTCCGTAACTTGAGCATACAGACGTATTTTTTTGATCCAAAAAATGCGTCGAAAAGCTGGTTCTGAGACGAAGATGATGGTAATTTTTTTTTTGATTTTTCCTATAGTTTGGTTGCTTGTTTTGGCAGTCAAAGCTAGATGTTCTATTTTTCCTTTCGAGAGCCATATCTCGCTCATTCAGACTCTTTTCCAGGCTCACCAGATATCGTTGGAAAGCTGGTTCTATGAGTTATTCAGTTGCAGAGGTCTTTTATCCAAATTTTGCTCCAGGTTCTTTCTCCTTCGAGTTTTGCACTTTCGCACTCTGGCAGATTACTTGGATTCTACAGGTCCTGGAATCTCTTCTTCTGTTCTTTTGGCTCACTCTTCTTTCTGACTTCTGAGCATTGTATGCTTCTATTTTGTTGCATTCCTTTTTCTATAAATGCACTGAGACAAAATGCCTGCTTTTGCATATCTGGGATCTTGTACACCTTGTGTTTGTTTGTACTCGCACTTAGTTATAAAGTGCCATGGGGGGTCATGATGTTTTGCCATTTTGTGCTCATCCACCCTTTTCAAGTGAATTTTTCTTCCATGACATTAGCCCATGCAGTGTGTCGGTGACACCGCCCTTTATCCCGTGCTTGTACTTTTATTGCACTATTGGTGTTCCTGATTCTTCTTCTTGCAGATGTTTTTAGAATTGCATTTCAGTGTTCCTGTCACCCCTCTCCCTGTTCAGCATTATGGGGGGGTTCACCTGTTGGCTCTATTGCTTCTTTGGTTCAGTTGAGTGATCTACGTATTCAGTTTTTGTTCCTATGTACTAGGCAGATGTAGTGGCTAGGCACCTATGCATTTTGGTGAGATGGTTCATCTACTATATAGACACTCATTCATTCCTACCTTTGGAGGTCACCTCTTCAATTGATCAGCTCTCCAGAATTTGTCTTCTCTACTTGGTCATGCACTATTTTAGTGGGGGTTCCAACAGTTTCTTTTGACAGTGTTTGCAGCTTCATGCTTCGGAGATGCTTCATGCTCCTTTTTTGTTCCTCTCTTTGGGACATTTCCTAGATTGGAGGCTTAGTTTCCTTTATCTAGTTCTTTTTCTTGTATTGGGTACCTGATCAGGCCTTGTTGCCGGGACCCATTTTCCTGCTTTCATAGCTTTGCTAGGTTAGCATCCACCTAAGCTTCGCTTATGAGGGGTGTTAGTGTAGTTTTTTATTTTTCCTATTTTGCTAGGTTTTTTCTACACTTTTAATAATCTCACTTAGGTTAATAAAGCATGTCTTATTAGGTGAATGGTTGTGAGGTGTCACCTTCCTACATGTGAGCATCCATTAGCTATCTTGGAAAGATACTTTGCTATTTTTAGTCCAATAGATGGTTGCTCCTCATTGGTTGGTGTTGCCACCTCCTCCCTCTTCCTAGCCTACATAAGCATGCTACCTGACTTGTATTTGCACCTCTTGTTTTTGCATCCTCTTAATGCTATTTTGCTTCCAGCATTTGCATTACTCTCTTGGAGACTAACTCTATGATGCTATTTTGATTTTGTATCATTTGCATTCATAGTTTAGATATTTATTCTTTGCACTAGTTTTCTGGATTATTAATCTTATTAGATTCTAACAAAAGATACTGTATTTTGATTGCAAAATGAAGCACTTAAATTAATATACTATATCCACTTAAATTTCATTAAGAACTCTAGAGTTGGGTAAATTATGCCCCCCAAAAGATTGGGGTAGGGAGGGGAGGTGCGCAGGGGGGGGGGGGGGGGGAGAATTAAATACAAAACCTAATTCTTGGAAGGAGATCACTAGCATTGGCAACTAGAAGAAGAAATAATTCTGGGAAGTCAAACTGAAGAAGAGTTGGACAGGAACGATATCTTACCAAGTTCCTTTCAATGCATTTACTTTAGTTTTACTTTTAATAATAATTAGAGGATGATTTTCATTATTTATAATGGTGTTGTATAAGTTGGTCTACTGGTTGCTACTGTATAAATCCAAAATAATTAAGTGTTTAATGCTTTTCGCAATATTGTAAATCAAAGCTAGATTGTGTTTATCCCTTGCAGTGACTTCCTCATAGTTGACGTCTTCCTTATAGTTCTTGTCTACAAAATAAAATGATTATGCATAACCTATAGAAATTGATCACTGATAAATATTGGGGGAAAACATCAATACATTGTATGTAATGAGCAGGCAAAACACTAAACTCTTAATCTACATTTTATCTACAAACTAAAACTAGGTTTGAAGACCATTTAACCAGTCACTGAATTGAAACTATAAGCATAGGAATGTTGTAAAGACACATTTAGATTGTGAGAGTCAAGACAAAAGAAAGGGTTTGTATCATTAGTAATGACAACCAAATAACGAGAAAAATAATGATTTTCGTAGTTACAAAATGAAGTGAAAGTGTAAACAAAACTGAAAACAATGATAAGTCATTGTTGTAGGACAATGGTATCACATAAAATTGAAAGCTAATTGAGAAAATTATTTCAAATAAGGGCATGTAATTGATTCAAAGGAATCCATGTTACGTTGAGAGAAGTTAAAAAATAATGGCAAAGATGTTTTGTTCCATACATTAAAAATAGTGAATGCATATGATAAAATACAAACTATTTTCTCAGAATCTGACAAGAATTTACTTGCCACAAATGATTGCATTGACTATTTCTATTGAGCTAATAGAATAAATGATTTCATGTATCATTATATGTTTCTTTCTTTCTGACTTATCCTTGGTGAAATCTGGCTTGCAAAGCTACTACTAGTTCTTACATTAGTTTTTTTTGAATCCTTCTTTCTAATTGATGAACCATATTTGTTTTGCAACTCAGTTGGATTTTTCTTTACAAAAGCCTAGCCTCCAAGATTTGTAGAATTGAATTTGGGGCTTGCCAAAGCTTTCCTTTTTAATAGATATGGTCTTTTTTCTTTTGAGCTAGTGATGATCCTTTTAAAGAAACTTCCAATTGGAGGAGTAGCTATGGGTGAATTATGTTTTTTTGAGTCTGCCAGAATATTCTTGGTACTGAGAATGTTTTTCTTAGTCAATGAGATAAATCATTTTTGAGATGTATTCATTTTAGTATGATAATCCATATTTTCCTCCTTAATCAGACTTTCCTCTTCAATAGGAAAATATCCAGTATTTGAAATTTCTTTGCAAATAAGTTGGAGTTTGTGTCTAGGGAATTTGTGATAGTTTTATCAAATAATATTCCACCTTTAGAGGTTAATAAATCTAAATAATCAATCTCTGATGGTATCCCTTCACTGAGCATTTGATGGAGTTTTTTGAGTGATCACTAGAGTATGAGGAAAGATAATCCAATCATGCATGTAATGGTGTGTAATTTCTACACATCAAAATTTTATTTACTAAGTGAATGAGTGAAGAGCATTGTGAAAATATTTAGCTTTCTTAACCTTATTCACAAGGTTATCCATTTCTCAACACTCTATAGGCTTTTCTGCTATTGTGTAAGTCTTCCCCATTTTGAATCCCTGTGATATTTCTATTTCATGTAGGGACCCTAATCTTGTGCTTGGAAAAGGATTGTCACGACTAGTTGAATCAACAAAATTTCTTGTTGAGGAAAACCTATGGTAAGACTCCATCATGCCATGCATCCCTATAATTTCTCCCAAACCAATTTGCAAGTCTATCATTTGTAACTTCACATAGACAATCTACTCCCAAACTAGAGTATAGTCCAAATTGATTGGAAGACTACTCATTAACCACAAATAACTCACTTAAACCACATTGAACCACTTCTCTAACCACATTTCTTTTAACTAAAGGTATCCTTTCAATGTCACATTTGTCCATGCCACCTATCCCTTTCTAGAAAGAGAACTCTGAGACATAGATATATGGCACTCTCAGATCTCTTCACTTGCTTTACTTCTATTTGCATTTGATGATTAGATCTTGAAGCCTCTCTGATAACAAAAGTAGCCTAGTTGTTAAAAGAAACATTTTTAAAAATAATTTGCCTAGTTGTCCTAATTGCAATGGCTAGCCATCACTTGCACAACATAGCTGTCACAATAATGTCATAATTATGATGGCTAGTACTGATGAATTAATGTCATTTTCATAGTACACTATCACATAGATGTCGCAATTGTGATGACGTAATGGAATATTAAGATGGTGTACTATTGCAATTGTGATATTTTGAAAATGAACTCTTTTGAAAGTTTCATCCATTGTTACTATGACCGATACCCTCAACATTGTAGTTTACAATAGAAAAAGTTTGACAATCATTCGACATAAGTCAATTCATGGCTTTTTGGCTTGGGCAATGGGTAGATGTCGCAATTACGATGATCTGCTGTTGCAATTTGGGTCCAAATGTAGTAGTGAGAGAAATTATTTTCACCATTAGATTTCAAAGGTTTCTTCATCAAAAAATATTTTTCAATCATTCATTGAGAAGTTTTTGTAGCATTTGGGTTGTCCTGTAGTGCCTACCCCTGGTTCGCATTTTGTTATCATTGCTGAACTCTTTTAGAGCTAGTTTCATGTTGATGGTTAGTAACATTATTATGAGATTATCAGATATTGTGCTATAGATTCAGTTGATATTTGATGAGATTACTTAGACTCTACATTTCATGTATGTATGATGATTATTTTCAGTGTTTGCAGTTATTAATGATGATTAGTAAGATGATTTATTATCATATGTGTTTTCTTATGGATACTTACCCCATACTTGCATGTGTATGGTGTGTCTGATGTGGTTAAAGAAGGGAGTCGTAGTCACCTGCTAGTCGGGATCTACACGATGCACCACTTCTTGCCATTATCTGTTTAGTTTAGTATATATTGTGCTTGTACATGCATAGTTTTTATGCAGGTTGCAAGTACCAGGTATCGACTTTCTTGAATTGCCAGGATGAGCGTACTCTATCACATTATCTCAATGATAAGAGAGGGGAGATAAATTCTCAAGTCCAAATCCCAACCTTTTAAGCCATTTGTTCTAATTAAAAAAATTAGGACAAGTATCTAAGTTGAGTACCCTCCGAATGCGTCAGATGATGTAATTCGTGATATAAACCCCTTGGTTTGATTTGTATGTATTTTGGCTATGATGGGTTTTTCGTATTTTTACCTTTGTGAGTCTTTGGAGTATTTTCTATTAATTAAGCCTAATTAAAAGATTTAATTAAATAAAAAATTAATATGATATTTTAATATTTATTTTATTTAATTAATTGAAAAATTAATTAAATAAAATAATTAAATTTGAAAATAAAATAATTAAATTGGAAGATAAAAGTTATAATATTAAATTTGGAATGTGACAATATTTATAATATATTTGGAGCTCATTTTTAAATAAATGACTAAATAATATTATTATTAAAGCTAATAAATATTTTAGCAATAAAGTTTAAAAGTGGAAAATATATTTTAATTATTAAAAGATTCTAAATCTCATATGATTAAAATATAAATATATTAAGATTGAAAAGTGGAGATATTAAAGTTAGTGCATGAGATTTAATAAATAAATAAATAAAATTGGAAAGAGTAAAGTAAATTGGAGTTATAAGCTTGCATGAGAATTAACATGTGTCAACAACACGGGGGTTAGTGCATCAATTAAGTACAAGGTGTCTACAACTCTATGACTCATCAAAAAGGTTGGAAAAGACCCATGCTTAGTTGGTGACACCTTTCAACGGTTTCAAGAAGTATTCCAAAGGTTTCTTGAGAGCTCTTGATATTCAGGCATTCATAGAAGCTTAAATAAAAAGCTTAATAGAAGCTACAAGCTTAATGGAAGCCACGAGCTACAAGCTAAAATAGAAGCTTCAAAGCTTACATGCATGAGAGAAGATTCATATGCTCATATATTTTCTACTTGCTTCTATGCTCCTTCTAGCACTTCTAATCATTTGGAGGATTCAATCGGCTTGGATTCTTGGAAGAATTGCGAATGATGGAGAAGGAAGGGATTTTCTATGAACTTCTGAGGCATGGCAAATAGCATCAGTGTCCAAGTGCACTCGTGATATTCTCATATTCCCTTTGCACTCTTTCTCTTCCTGTCTTCATCATATCTGTTTTATGTGTCTGAATACTCTCTATGATTAAATCTACTATTTGAAATTGGAATCTAGATATTTTATTTGGATGAGAAGAAAACAATAGAAAAACTCTACTTCTAAAAGAGAAAGAAATTAGATTTTAATCGGGTTTGGGTTCAAATTTATATTAAATTAGAAAGACAAGATTTGAAATTAAAATAGAAATTTTATGGTGAAAATTTGAATGATTAGATGTAATTTTTCTATCAATTATATTTTTAGATGTATATGAACAAACTCTTTTATGGTTAAATTTAGAGAACAATTTTTTAATAGGAAATTCTTAATTCATCACAAATTGTCCTGTCGCCGCCCTTTGGATAGACTCGAATTCAGTCATTCATAACTTTTTATCGTGATCGAATTTATTCGATCGCTCCGGTCAGAATCGGTGCAACTTGGCCCTCTCCAACATACTTAAATTTCAGCCCGATCCAACAGTTCATTAGGGAGATATGGCCATCGTACTGAGACTGTTTTATTCAAAGACGGATATTTCTTCATTTTCCATAACCAAGAGTTCTTTATGCTTAAACTTCACAAAAATAATATATCAAAGTAATATAATTAGAATTTAATAATTATTTAATTAGTCTAAAGACTAATAAGAATGTTCTAAATGAATTAATAGAGATTTTTAATGGAAAGTTTGTAGATAGAGCTGATGGATAGAGATATTGAATTCAATAGAGAATGGATGACTTTTAATATTAATTATTTAATGTATATTAAATACTATTTAATATATAGTTAAGAGGTGGTAATTTATAAAAGTGTTTAATGATGTTTATTAAGAGACTCAAATTTTAATGATATTGGATTTAGATTTAAATAAGAATTATTATATTGACAAGGAGTCATAGTTACATTATAACATTGTTATAACATAGCTACGATTTGAATTATTATATTGGTTATAAATTATTGATATGCCTTAAAGGTTAGTTAAATATTAACTAATGAGGCTTATGGAAATATAGTTTGATGAGTTTATTATTTATTAATGTTTGTTGGGTCTAACAAACTATTAATAAATAATGGTTTAAATAGTTATCAACAAATTTGATTAGAGATAATCTAGTGGAGATTATTTAATGATTAAAGTTTTGTAAAAGATATTAGTTTTTGAGATTTGAAGTATAATTGATCAATTGATATTCATTGAGCTGATATCATAACCATGATAGTAATAATTAAGTTGTGTGATAGAGTGTTATTTGAAAAGAATGACGAATGTGGTCATTATAGATAAGATTCCCAACATAGCTTGTTAGTAGATATTAACAAGTTATTATTATTAAACTATGAATATGAATATTTGTGTACTAGATTATAGTTGACCTTAATCTTACAGAATTCTAGTTAGTTATTAGTCAACTGATATTAATTGGAACAATGCTATGGTTATGCAACTATTAATTAAATCAATTAACTAAAGTTAATTAGATTTAATTAATAATTAAATCAATTAACTAGAGTTAATTAGATTTAATTAATAATTAAATCAATTAACTAGAGTTAATTAGATTTAATTAATAATTAAATCAATTAACTAGAGTTAATTATATTTAATTAATAATTAAATCAATTAACTAGAGTTAATTAAATTTAATTAATAATTAAATTATGCAATAGAGATTTAATTGATATAATTCTTAAACGAGATTGTTAAAATATTGGTATCAAAAGTTGGTAAGTCTTATGACTTGAATTATGATTTTAGATATTTTAATGGTGAAGACTTAGTAACATATAATTAAATATTAGGTCATGGAATTGTGTACCTAAGTTAATTGGTGGATTAATTGATCATTTTAATAAAGTTATAATCTTCTTATTCGAAGATTAGTAATTGGCTCTCTTATAATTTAGATGATTAATGATCTTTGATTTATGTTAAAAGTTGAAGTAACATTAAGAAGAGTCATTCAATTTGTAACATTGAGTGAATGATTTTAATAAGTGTCAAATGATTTAATATTTACCCTTAAGCTATTCTTAGAATATTATTTTAAATAATAGAAAGATAATGCTATCAGGGAACAAATGGATTGACTTGTAGGTCAAATGATGAAACTTAAGACATTTGAAAATATACTTGCAAACAGAAAATTAGAAACCTCTACACTTGATTCAACTATGCAAGATAGCAAAACCAAAACATGTGTCTGCATCGTGTATTCTATATGCTTCTTGTTTTGAGTTTTGTGTTAACTAGTGTTGACCAGTCTTAGGTTGTTACCAGAGGCTCGAGGGTTATGAGATGTGATGGCATGTTGATTTTATTTGGTCTTGATCTTTATAAGCTCAACCATGGTAATGTGATCGTATGCTCTATGAGATGTTTGTATTTACTGATTGTTATTGTTCATCAGTCTTCGTGTGTGAAGCTGAGATGTATGTATATGAGACACTTGAGCTAATCATTTTTGAGTCATCAATCAGTTATCCTTGGATTATTTTCTAGTCGCCATGATGGGATTGAAATGTGGATTTATTTCTTGATGATGTCATGTTGTGACATGTTTGACTCAACCATTTTGGAGTCTTCGATCAGTATGATTTTGAGATATTCTTGGTTGCTTATTGAGAACCAATGGATACTTATGATTATCAGTGATGTCTTCAGTTGCCAATAGAGAACTGTTGTGGTCATAATTTTCTATGGATGTTTTTCAGATGCTCATGGAGATTTGATGATTCTTATCTTAGAGATTTGATGATTCTTATTATGGATATTTGATGCTTTTATTGTGGATATTTGATGATTCTTTTTATGGATTATCTTTTGGATTTTCTTTACAGTCACTTGTACATGACTATGGTGATTTTATGATTTCATGAGCTTAGGGTAGGTAATCTACTTGTAGTGTCGGAAAGTGGCTTGCAATGGGGGCCAAGGCCCTAAGTGGTTGCCAGGGTAACTCATTGTAAGTTTGGTTAATAAGTGATAACATTTACACACTAAATGGAGATTAAATGAACTTAAAAAGATAATTGTTTTGATGTTCTCACCCATGCTTTGAGCGCTTGTATAGGCTAGGATGGGAGTAGTGAGAATGCATGGTTGCGACCGTGTATTCCGTAGTATGCCTCGTCAGTATGAGAGGATACTAGTGGCCGCATGAGATCAGTATGGACCCGTGGAGTTTAGCTAACTACCAGGGTAACTTGTATGAGATAATTGCAATGACACTTTACTGCTTGTAGAGTAGGTTTCCTACATGTCATTGTGTGCCTTTGGGAATTAGATGTTGATTTTGTGTGTGATGGAAACCTTTGAGTTAGTATACTTTTAGGATTCCTGGACTTATAGAGATTTATACTTTGTGGATTGATAGCCTATTTGAGACTTGAGATTATCTCCTCAGCATGGTAGGAGTGGATCACTTAGGTTCCACGCGGTCGGGTGGTAGTGTATTTTTCACTTTTATCATTTGAGATCCGTCGGATACACCGTGGCTGGAACATTCTTGGTTGGTATTTATCTTCATTATGTTCTTGGAACATTATGATAGATTATATACCTTATGATGGATGCATTTGCTAGTATGTTTCCTATATTGATGATTTGCATATGTTAGATGATGGTATCCTATGCTTTACTTTGCATGTTAGTAGGATGTTTTAGGAGTGACATTTCTACTATGTTAATACCGATGATCTCTTTGGTGCTTTGGAATGTTATGCACGGAGGGATGGCTAGGATCCACGATGGTCTAATGATGCTATTAACGGTTGGGAGGAACCGTACACTTAGTTTATTTTGTTTGATCTTTATGATGGATGTATATGGTTAGTTTATTTTGTTTGATCTTTATGATGGATGTATATGTCTTCTATGATGATGTATCATGTGATTATCTCTACTTTGATGTATCATGGATTGGAATAGGATGATGTACCTTATTTCACATATGTATATTCTTTTAAGCCTTCATACCCTGTGACATGTACAGTGGATGATTAAGCATTTGAAAATATAATGTATGAACATTGGACTTATCATTATTATTCATGTGGATGTTGTACTAGATGGATTCATGTATGTTAGTTAGTTTAGATGTAACTCAATATTAAGAGATTCTTAAAGAATGAAATCGGTTATGTACGTTATGTTTACTTTTAGATGGACATTGCTATTGCTTCCGTTATTATGTACAAGTTATATGTGGTATTTACTTTCATGTCATAAAAAAAAAAAATGTTACCAAACTTAGTGAAATTCTAGGTTAATTCTTTGGATCCCTTGGCGGGGCATTACATGTCCATGTTAAAATGAAAGATCTCCATTGATTGTCATCTCTTTTTGTGGAAGATTGGGTCTTTTTCCATGTGGGTCAACTCTATAGGTGCATATAGGCCAGTTAACACTTTGTGTTATCCCTTCCTGTGTTTTTTGACAATGATGTGATTTGATCTCTTGTGGCCACAACACATTCCCAAGGCCAATTCTTTATTGTTGGGTAACTTTTAGGGCCTTGTTCCATGACACCAATGTATCTCCATTCTTTCTTATGGCTTGTTAGGATCAAATCTACTAGATTTATCCCTTGATGTATTGGATTCATTCCTTTGGCTCTTTTCTATCACTTCAAATGAGAAAGTTGTATTTATGATTAGATTTCTTTCTAACATTATTTCCTCTATAATCTTAACTCCACTATGGTTGGAGTTTGAACTTCAATGTTA
The DNA here is from genome assembly GCA_028749045.1 of Cupressus sempervirens. Taxonomy (NCBI): domain Eukaryota; kingdom Viridiplantae; phylum Streptophyta; class Pinopsida; order Cupressales; family Cupressaceae; genus Cupressus; species Cupressus sempervirens. Next base: position 635,516,706 of record CM053783.1, on the reverse strand, counting down.
CATTTGAGTTATGCTTGAACTCTTTAAAAAGAAAAGTTGTAAATAATTGGACTCTTCTCTAGTTCTTTTACAACAACATTATGCTTTGTGACTATAAATTTATTTTTTAGTCTTGCATTAATAGAAAATCATATTTTCTCTTCTTACCATTTAACTACTTGTGCATCTTTCTCCTTGTGTTGAATATCTCTATTTCATTATTTAAGTTTGTATGTTGTGTTTAACTTGCTCATGAATGTTGCACTATGAATATTTCTTTCCTTGGAGCATTTCATTTGTTCTAACTTGTATATGAGTCCCTGAAGGGTAATTTATAGTTAAGATATGTGTAGTTTGCGGTATTTTATTAATGTCATGTGCACCTATAGGTAGAGACTAACCAAAATTTCAATCTAGTGCATCACCTCATTTCCCTTTTAGTAATTTTAGTTTATGCAATCCTTGTCCCTTTTCCTCAAAATTTTAGTTTAAGTCATCCTAATTGTAAGGAAGTCAACCTTCTCCAGAGACTTGACCTTAGAGTGCAAGTCCCACACTTAGAGGTGGTTTTCATGTTACATAAGGTTGTCTAAGGACAACACATTATGCATGAGTACAGAATTTTGTGCCAATAGTTTTCACATGTTATAATACAACACATTTCCTCAACATAGTCGATTATCAATAAAACATATTGCACATTTCACAATAGCAACCTTTCTAGAATAATCTCTAAGACTTTCTATCATAAAAATAGTTGCATGAACAAGTCTTTTACCATGCTCTAAGCTCAATGATATTAATTCCATCTAACCAATATGATATAACAAATATGCTATCAACTATTTTTAACATTATTTCTTGCGCACTAGTCTACTACCGGTCTTTACTGAACATAATGTAACTTACACATAACTCAATATAAGATCTAAGATCCAACAAAACATGGATATGAGATTTGTACCCATTCTTCTACACAAATATAAGCTTGTGTAGCTTAACCTATTATATGCCAATTTCATTATGCCAATAGTCATCATGTGATATATACAACCTATGTCTATCATGATCATATAAACATATGTTATCATCAATGGAAAAGACTATCATCAATACAAAAAATTATTAGTATATCCAAGTGCTAATTAAACCTTTATTTCTAATAGTTAGAAGAGGATTTATGTGAATCTGTGAATAAAATAGGAGTTATGTTGCTACAAGATTGAATTTATGACATCTCAGATCCCAAAAATACTTGTAAGATCACAAGGCTATAAGCTATCTCTAAATGTATTTGAGCCTATTTTGGGAGGTAGATAGTTTATTTAAAACATTATATATCTAGGAACATAATTCCTAAAGATTCTATTTTGGGTAATTTTGAATATAATTTTTTGGGTCTTTCTAACAACTCTTGATCTTCACAAAAAAGTTCTAACAACTATGTAGCCTATTACCATGTGCATATAAATGGGGAAGAATGTTGTGGAAAGAGGTTTTCCTTGGTCAAAACCCTATTTAAGAAACAATCTCAAAATTTTAATTAAATGTCATAAAATAGTTAAAATAGAAGCTAGATTTGAATCATTAATAACCTCATGCCTTGATGACTTAATACCTCTTTGATGTGTTGGGATTTGATGAGTATGATGATGAAGGTATGACATATAGTTTTGTCATTGATGTCAAACACATAAGGAGCATTCACTGAATTGATAAGAAAGCACACCATCAGTACCTTAAGGAACTATTAGAGTATAGGTATAGTTATTAGAGGTATAACTATCGACATAGTGTAATAAGGACGTTGTCAAAATCAGATCAACCTATCATATCAAAGAAGTTTTGTTTGGTAGCCAACAAAAAGAAAAAGAAAAAGATAAACCCTAAGATCTAAGCTTAAAATTGTGTGTAGGGTTAGCAAGAAAATAGGATAAAATATTAAGATGTGAATAGGAAAAAGATATTAGAGAAAGGAGAGGAGACAATGAATATGGGGAACAATGAAAGACAAGCATAGAGAAAGAGGCCATAATAGAACACGAAGGGATTTGATAAGTTTAAGGTAGAAGAAAGAATAAGGTCATGTTATCTTGTATAATCACTTAACCAGTTTTTTAAGTGATTTGTTTAATCCTTTAATCAAGCTAGTATTTTATAGGAATGATATGTTAATGTATGAACTTCTTGTAAATCTTTTAACAAGGTGAATGCCAAGATAGGCAAGATGGAATCTCATAATTGAGTAGTCCTGATAGACTAAGGATACAACCAACACTATATCAATAATTTTTTATCAAGTGTGTTTCTCATAAGAAAACATTACTACAAGCCTAATTGACAACCTTTTTTACTATAGTGAAAAAGTTGTGGGTATCATCCCCACCGCAAATTTTCCCTTTGACCAAGGGTTTCCTATGATATGATACATGTGTGAATTTTTATGTGCTAGTGTTATTTACATTTATGCATAAAAATTCTTAATTTATAACCTATTCCATCAATTACATAGAAAGTTTATTAGTTTAAAGATTTGATAGGCTATCAGTTACATAGACGGTTTATTGGTTTAAAGATTTGATAGGCTATCGATTAAAGATGAGAAAATAATTAATGGTTAAAGTTTGATAAGTACTATACTTAACCTTTTCAATTAATAACTAACAATTGGTATCTAATTTTAGTTCTCTCGAAGAAAGTTTGACAACTTGGTAGTAGATCTGGGAGCATAGAAAGGTATAAGAAGTAAAAACAACTTGAAGAAGCACTAGAAATTTAAGCTATAGCTGAAAATAAAGAATAGAAGCAAAAGTTGAAAGTCTCATTTCCAAAAAGAAAGGAACTATATAGACAAATTGTAATGCCCCGCCCGGAGATCCTTGGAAACAAGGATTGAAATCAAGCCAAGATATATATATATATATATATTTACAAGTATGAATGCACATGACAACATCATACAGGGATCACAACGATCGCAATGGAAGACTTCACCACCATCCTGGCAACCAACGAATCTCCAAATGCCACTACCAAACTGACACACACAACCAAAGACAACAACGACAACACACATGATGAGGGCACAAGAAACAACCACTCATCAACAAAACACCAAGCTGGGGTAAAATGCAGAATCCTGAAATTTGGCTAAGCCTGAAATCCTGAAGCCCTGAACAATTGGCTAAGTCTGGATTTTTGAAGCCCTGAAATTTCTTAGAATCCATAACTTATCTCTGAGAGGTTTGAAACCTATCTCAAACGATTTGTCACATATATTAAAATATATATCTTAAGTATAAGGAATTAAATATACGTCAACTTATACTTAAACGATATATTTTAAACCCCAACAGACTAAAATAGAAACACGAAAACTCGATTTCAAGAGAAATTGGCAGAATTCAAAATGCAACAGCATAGGCTCGAAGAACGCCCAAAAGGGTATCCAAAACCACTCTCAAAAAGATCGGATCACGAAGAAAAGTGCCCGCTGATGGCACGCGCAGGTTTTTCACAAAAACTGTGCGACACTTTTTACTAAGGGAGGGCGACACTTGTCCCTTATTGCGTGCGGCACTTCTCAAGAAGGCGTGCGATACTGGAAAAGTATCACGTGACATTTCTCATAAAGCCGTGTGACACTCTTCCAGTGTCGTACGAAACTTCTCCAGTAATGCATGCGACACTTTATAGTATCGTACGACATTCTTTCTATGGGCGTGCGATACTTTATCAGTGTCGCACAATGCTAAACAAATGTCGCCCATAGAAAGTAAAAACACTTCCAGAACTCAAAAACGGGGAAAAACTGACAAAAGAACCTCCACACCAAGGAGTATCAGATCCATGAAGGCTCAAGGAATGAACACTTGAGTGCAAGAACAACACAGAATGAAGAACACCAAACCATCTAAACTATAGCAGCAAAGAACACACTGAATATAAACATTTCCGAGAACAAAAGCAACATCGCAATGAACATAAATACATCTCAGGAATAGAACAACCAAATTAAGTGCGTCGTTCCTCCCAACCATCAATAGCATCATAAGACCATCGTGGATCCTAGCCATCCCCCGCGCGTAACATCCCAAGCCACCGACCAAATCGTCAGTACTGTCGTAATAGGGATATAACTACTAAAACATACAACAATATAAGCATAAGGAAATCTAAGATGCTAGTAGTAAAACATAAGATAATCCTATAGTAGATAACATCACCTATCACATGCTAAACAACAATAAGCAACATATATGCTAATACAATAATTCACAGCATCTAATCATATGCTAAACATCATAATAAGGGAATGCACCAAATAAAATAACATCATCTAAACATGATATACAAGCATCCCAATGAAAGCATAAATCACAAGAAAGCATACTCCGAAACTCAAAGTACCAAGTGAAGACATCCAGCAATGGTCACACTAGGACAAAAGATCGTCTCTGTACACTGATCCCTAGCAGTGGTGAAGGTAGCTACGCCTCCCAACCACGTGGCACCCGTAGGTCCACACCCGCCGTGCTGATGGAGATAATGATCCAACCACAAACACACAAAAAGCACAACATCCATGGCTAACACTCACGCCAAATAGTATGATGGCTGCAACCAAGAACCTAAGACAATGCAAGGAGTAAAGGTCCTGGTCAGACACTCAATAGGCTACTATGTAGGGGCTAACATCTTGGAGAGTCGCTTGGCATCAAAAAGCCCAAGCTCGGATCATGTGTCCTCAAACTTAAACGGGTGCTCACACATTGTGTCCTCGAACTTAATCGCGTGCTCACACATTTTACTTATCTTAAGTTTTATTAACAATCACACATTTTATTTAGTTATCACTTGCTTAAAACTTCTTACCCTCTGTCAACCTCCGGTGCCATGAACGTCGAGTTGCAAGATAGAAGCCCCCTCCAGATGCTACCCTACCCTACCCATGCTCATCCTACAACAAGTGCCCATGGGCATGCATACTCCCATCCCAACCCCAATGATCATAACTTTCGGCAAATTCATGGAAGATCGGGCCTCGCAAGTCACCCAACAAATGTACGCACACGTACTCGTGTGTGGCGCACCACCATCACGAAGATCATAACACAAGGACAGGAATGAGAACACAATGCAAAGAAAACACCCAACTGAAAGTAACACGAGAAGGATGGATTCTACATGAATCCCAAAGTCAATAAAACCATACATCATTAAATCACTCAATCAGCCTCAATCCGAGAGTATGGATTCTACACGAATCCCAACGATGCAACAAGACCAAACATCGTGAACTCACTCAACTGGCCTCAATCCGAGAGTATGGATTCTACATGAATCCTAGTGTTCACGAAACAAAAGCAAAGGTCCAACAAAAACCATAACAAGTATAAAATCACTCAACCGAACACAACGTCGGGAGTACGGATGCAACAAGCATCCCAATGCAACATAAAAGTGCAAAAGCGGTCTGATTGATATCCAAACGGATCATCAAGGTCCACGACCCACATTGTGCCAAGAAAACTCGAGAAAATAGGGCAGCACGCAAAATGAGGTAAAAATCCCAAATTTTGAAAAAACTTCAAAATTAAAACCCATTTGGCCTTTGGGTTCAAAAACCCCAAAAATCCAAAAATAAATAGAATCGAACACCGTATGCAAAAACGGCCAGCATAACGGCATAAAATCTCAAACCCTCATCCCAAAAAATAGGGAAATGTTCATACCCGCCCAACCGGGTAGAACTAACATACAAAAATGGAGGGAAACACTAGTTCTCAGCCTCCAAACAAACGACTACCAAAAATAGAAGTTGAAATGGAGCAGAAACAATAAAACGAGAAAGCCCTACCTCACAGCCAAAAGGGAAAAACGGGAATCTGATCCATAAAATAAATATGTCGCAGAAGTAGCTGAAAATCGCGGCAATCCAAGGTTTCCTCGAGCTGGATCCAACGAGCCCAACCTCGCGACGATCCCACGCCCATAGCTCCCACAATGAACAAAACAGTAAATCCTCATGAAGAGGATTTTGGGTTTTACTCTCCAACTTTCCAATTCAAAAGTGAGAAGTGAGGAATTAAATTCCTTTTTTGGATACTTATTCACTTTTCGGGTGAATAATCGATTAGGGCATTTAACCAGCTAATCTAGTTAAACCCCAAATCGACCCAAACGAAAATAAGCTATTCCTATAAATAGGAATTCATCTATGGCAAAGCTGCTAGAAGTTAAAATAAATCAATTAAAATGCCCGAAAACCCAAAAACACATAAATCTCCTTAAATAACTTTTGCGACAATGCGAACCTCTAAATGCACAAACACGCTTACTGGTCTAATCACATTATGCAAATGAGTTCAGATTTAATAATCACCGAAAGGTTTAAATTAAACATTTAATTAAAGATACGTCGACCATATAAGGATGACATTGGTAAAATATGAAAGGCTGAATCACTAACTCCATGTGCCACTGCCAAAGATATAAATCCTACACACTAAACAACACGATCAAGTGAAATTGCATATAATAACATAGCCGAAGCAATAAATGTATTAAATCACCTAATTTTACCATTTATTTAATTATATTAAAATAATCTATTTACATCACTCACGTTCGCATAAAGCATAACAACGTAGGAATGAAGTAAATGACCATAACATTAAATCCATCACATAACATAATTAGAGGTATGTCCAAATACCAAATAACCAAATATCATCATAAAACACACTGTCATCTCAAAATGGCATCATCATGCAATATGATTAACTGAACAGCATAGTAGTCTAAAATCCATGATACTGGAATCAAAGTGTAGCATCTGACCCTCGGGTCCTCTCAAATGTAAAACATCACATAAGAACAGACATCTCTCAAATCAAAATAAAACAAGGTAAATGTCCGTAGCAAATAACCAAAGAATCCAACAAGAATAATCCTTTCTAATTACTTAAGCATTTAATAAAGATTGATTACTCTGCATTAAAAAGGCATTTAAAATACATAAGAAAACACAGTCATAAACATGACTAACCACTGCTACAGAAACCTAGTCCAGTGTAGCATGGTAATGGTACACAGTGCAATCTCTGCACAAATCTCAGGGTAATCACGGAACAACCTCATGATACCACATCGCTCTTGGTAACCACTGGCACAAACCTCAGTGAACCAAAAATCACATCATAATCTCAACGATCAATCAAAAGCATAATCAAAGCAACTGATAAAGAAACATAAATCCAAACACCTCAATGGTGTAGACCACTCAGGGTCACAATCATGATCCCATCACAACAAAAGATCATCAAGGTTGCATCCATCAAGACGACTTACAAAAGTCAAATGGGAGTGGCACTACACAAATCTAGAAGATCCTTAAGAGCTTTACCAAAACAACATAAGTTCTGATGAAGTTAATGCACCAATAGCAGATCTATTAGACATAAACTCTATTCTGGAGGAAAACTTACAACAAACCAAAAGGGAACTTGAAAGTCAAGTTTTAAGAATGACTGGACTATTAGAAAGAATAAATACTAATAAAGATGAAAAAGGAAATAAAAATAGTGGGATGAGTATAATGCATATAGTTGGACAACTGTGGATGGGGAGCGATGATGATACCCACTTGGCCATCATCTACCACCTTTGATTTTCTTGTTGGGAGTGATTTGGGATTACCCTCTTCTTCCAAATAATTTCCTTGGTTGACTCTGGCTATTTATCTAAGGAGAGAAGAAAAGTAGGATGAGTATAATGCATATGGTTGGACATTTCTAGATCCAAAGCCCTCTCAAGGATTTGGCTAGGGAGAAAAGAAAGATGATCCAAACCCTACATTTTCTACTACTCTAGTGACTTGAGGTTCTTCATGCTTCTACGCTTGACCCATTTATCTATTTATTTATAATATATCTAGGTACTACCCATGTGACCTTGGTTTACTAAGGCTAAGCCCTCACATTTTTTGTGATTGGTAGTTGAATCTTTAATTGCTTTCATCACAACCTTTATATGTCTATTATCATGTACACTTTGTTCATATAATTTTGGTTTGGCTAATATATTAAAAATATACTCTACTTAGTCTCTTTGATATCCTATTATTAGTATTAGTCCATAGACTAAATACTATTGTAATGCGTTTTCATTACTTTGTTATTTAAAAACTCTATTTCCACCTATTATTCAATATTTTTAAGTTCTATTTTTTAAAACAATCTCAAGCATACATGTAATTTTTTTAAGTTATGAAATTATTTCAATTATTTATTTACCATTGGTTTGCTAAAGAATTCAAGGGCTTATACACAAGTTTTAAGGAAACAATGCTATATTTTTTTAAACCCATTTCCCACATTTATAGAAATTGACATTCTTTAGATGTTTATATTTGTTTAATTCTAATCTTGATATTTTATTTATTTTTTAGCTTATCAATTACATTTTATTTACTATTCTTTTATCACGTTTAGTCAAATACAAATTTTAAAACTAAGAATTTAGAATAAGTTCATTTTATGTAAGAAAATTATTTAATATTTAAAAGTTAAAAATTTATTATCATGTAACTTAACTAATATAGTGGACAAAAGAGTAATTTAATTTTTTAAATTAAAATTAAGTTATTAAAATTTAAAATCAAATTAAAAAATTAATAAAATTAAAAAAATTAACTTTATTTTTAGTTATAATTGCATTCTTTAATATCTTATACAATTATTTAAAATATGTCATTCTTCAAATGTTTAAATACATTTAATTTAAATTTTAAGATTTTTTTACCCTCTCAACTATATTTTATATAGAATTAAAAATACAAAATTTAAGTAATTTATAAAATTTTAACTTTATATTCGATTATAAAAATACAAATCTATGTTTATATATAATAAATAAATAAATATTTACATTCTTTACTATTCATATTGTTATTTAAAATATTTTAATTTATATTAATATAATATTAAAATTTCTTTTAAATAGAAGCATAATTTTACTTTGAAATATAAAAGCTAAATTAATTTAAAATATATTAAAATTTTTAAATTTAATATATAAATAATAATAATAATTATAAATTTTTAAAAATAATTTTACTAAATTATTTAACATTTAATTAAATTTAATTAAATATTAAAACTATATTATTAGAAAAATACTTTTATGTATACATCTAAATACACGAATAAATATTTCTAAATATCTTGACATACAATTATATTGCATAAACATGTGTTATATCAACCCATAATACCTAAAAACACACAAAGATAAAGATAAAGATAAAACTAAAAGTACAAAATTAAACTAAAAATATAAAAATTAAAAATTAAAAATTAAATTATATAATAAAGTAAATATTCAAATATTTCACCAACAAACAACATGAATGCACTAACTTCACCATCACAATAATAACAATAATAATAAAGGGAATAAAACTAGTCCATGCAAACCTAAAATGTAATTATATGAAAATAACGTGTCACATGGAAGAAGTCCAACCTTAAAAAGTTGGTTAACTATTCTCAAGTTTTTCCATATGCGGGTCACTCACTCCACTTTCTTTAAGTTTAATGGGGGACAAATTTCCATCTAGTCATATAATTGTCTTCCCATGCTTATTATAGTGGTCTCATCAGCCTTTTCATCTTTACTTTGGACCATTTTCAAAGAATTTAAAAGGATTTTGAATACCTTTCTTCATTTTGTTTTGTTGGCATGTTGAATTAAAGATAAGATTTTATTATCATATTATTATTTTATAGAATATATAATGTATGTTACAAATAAAAGAAACAAGAGTGGAATAGAATCTAATAGTAAAATTGAGTGAATTGGAAACTTGTAATGATAAAATCATATATAAATCATAAATCATAACTTTAAAAATTAAAAATGAAAGATTTTTTTTAATATTTATATATTTAAAATGAAAGATTTTTTTTAATATTTATATATTTTCATATGATTTGAATTTGAAGTGATTTAGTTATTCTTATATATTGATTAATGTGTAAGATGATATATTTGAATCTAAGTTGGTAAATAAGTTTATGTTGATTCTATATCTTTTCAACACATTTTATAATTTTGAAACTAATATATTAAATCTATTATTCACTATTTTAGATTAGATTTATGAATGTAAAAAATAGTATACAAACATTAAACTCTTAGTTTTAAACTTCAAAATTTAATTATTTCCACATTCTTTTATTAATCATTATGAATTGACTAAAATGTAAATTATTTTGAATAACATACTACAATTGTCTAATTTAGCACTAATTCTAATTTTTTATGTGATTGCATTATTCTTATAAGTTGACTAATGTGTAAGATGGTATATTTGGATCTAAGTTGACAAACAACTTTATGAAGATCTAGTAAAGAAAAATACCATCTAATTTATACATCAACACAGTGTGTTGGTAGAAACCCAAATTCTTCACCATATCTTGGCCAAAAACCATGACAAAGAAGATTTTGATACAAGCAAAGAGGAAAATATTCCTGCTTGGGAGGAATTGTGGTAGTAAATCTAGCAACAAGAGAAAATATTTGTATGTTAGTAGTAGAAAGAGGTTTTGGGCAAGGATCTCAATACTAACACACTTCAAGACCCATGTGTAAGTCTACAAGAATAATGCTCAATAAAAATTGATATAGAAACACCACTAGAGAGGGTTGTGCACAAAACCTCAAGGTTCAATAGTGAAAACACCACCAAGGGTGCAACAATGTTCACACCAGAGAGCCTAATCTCTAACAATGGTGCAATAGTAATCACACACACTAGAGGAGGCACAAAGGAATCCAACATACAGGTGAGAATCATAACCATTGCAAGTGTATTTGAAATCATCTTGTGTATGGGAAGAAGTAGCCTTTTGTTTATGGTCCTTTCCTAAATAATTTCAGTAAATTTTTTTTTATATCATAATTGAAGGTTTTATTATCACCTTCACCTATAAAATAAAATTAAAACATTGGAAACAAGAGAAAATAATGAAATTAGGCAAGAGCCTGAAACATAATGATAAATTGTGAGTCTCTTATCTAGGTGGTTTTGGGTTTGAGTCTACTCGATAATAATAATCAATCTCAACAAATAATAAAAAATGATAGATATTAAATATTCTAAGCTTCAACCCATTACCTATCAAAAGAAAAGAATAAAATCCAAGCCGCAAAGAGAAAAGAAAATAGAGATAAAGTTAAACTATCCCCCATTAATCCACACCATTATAACCATCTATAACACATCAAATTCATCTCTTGCATATTCCCTGACAACCAATAACTCTTGAATATGTGAGCCAATACAATTTTAATATTTCAAGTTAGTGTGTGTTACCATATATAATATATTCCTTCCCTTGAAACCACATGATAGCCACCATCCTCCATAATAGGCTCGATATACAAAAGGGGAAGAATAAAATAAATATTTTGATCATTAAAAAGACTTCCTTTGACACAAACTTGCCTACCAAATTTTCTAGTCCAAAATATTTCCTCAATATTAGTTACCAAATGAGAACTAGATAACATTGAAAATGGAAATTTGTCAACCTTCACAGTAATATAAAATTATATTTGAAAACCGTAATACAAAGATGAACCCTAGGATTCTAGTAGGATGAGCTTATAAAAATAATAAAAATATTTTATAATTGATTATAGCGAATCATATAAATGTATTTAATTAAGTATTAATTAAATAAAAATAAAGTTGGGATAAATTTAAGAAACTCTCCTTTGGAAAAAAGTATTAAATTTAGATGAATCAAACATTATTTTTGGAAGAAAAAATTAATTTTTATTGGTGTTTTTTTTCCAAAGTAGGCAGTTTTTAAATTTTATTAGCAATTTTATTCCCATTGTATGAAAATTCTAACCCTAATGATTTTTTTGAAAGTAGGAAATTTTTTAATTTTATTGGCAATTTTGTTCCCATTGAGTATGAGAATTCTGTAAAACCTAAGGTGACTCTTTCATTATTGAAGAAAATTGCAACCAAAAGAATAAATACCTAACAACTATAATTTTATATCATCTAAAAACACAATAATGTTTTTTAATAATTGTTAGATGATCCTAAATCAATGGTATAAATCCTATTTTAGGCCAAAATGTTAAAGGACAACAAGTTTCAGAGAAAGTTCGTGGAATAATTACACCTATCCACAATCAAATCTATTGTGGGCCAAATATTGAAAGGATAAAAAGTTCCTTGGAATGTCTCTAGAATTGAGACACATGTCGTTTCTATATACTTAACATATAACCTAACTTTAATTTTTACCACATATTATCAAAAGTGACCATTGAATAAGAAAAGCCTCACAATTTTTTGGAAAAAACATTGAATTTGTTGCATGGAAAGATTAGATTCTATTGGCTATGTCATCACCAAAATAAAAATTATTACGTTTCATTATTGGTGATTGGCCTAAGCATGGTACCCAATTTTCATAAAGTGCAGGTGACATGGCCACTTCGTAAGTGCAATTTTTTTTTCGGTCCACTAAAGTTATTCTTGACAAAAGTGCAAAATCTAAGGTCACTTCTACAAGAGGAAAAGTAATTTTGCAATTGCAAAACCATACTTGTTAATGAAAGTAACCTTGTAAGCTATGAAAATGATTTAGTATATGAATGTAACCTTGTAATACATGGAAATAATTTACAATCTTAAGATTTTCCTATGTGAATTTAATAAGAATTGATTGTGCAAGAATACTGTTGATGCACACACACACACACAAATATATATGTATGCATGTATATGTTGTTTCTATGTTACACATAGTCTCTTTTGGGTCATACTTCAAACAAGGGTGCAAACTTTTGTGTCAACATTTTTTGGCATGCCTAGTGGGACTACTTTCAAGGTTACTAGAAGTATACTAGTTTTCTGGCATCAAAATAAGGATTTCAATGTTAAGGCTAAGAAGATAGTGCTTCTCTTATCTTTTTAGCCTTCAAGAGGCTCATATTCAAGCACTTGGTGATTCCATCTCTATACCTTGGTTTTCAAACCAAAATTGTTTTAATTCATGCCCAAGGTTCAAGAAAGGGCATCTTATAGAGGTATTTTTTAGTTTACTAAGCTGTCATTTTCAAATCTTGGAAGAAAAAGATATAAAATCTCTTTATCACTTGTTAGGAGTTGAGAAGTAGCACATACACCTTCTAGATCTCTTTCTACTCCTCTAGTTGATAGGTCCTAGCCTAGGGCACCATCGTTTCATTTGAATAGACCATTATTCCAAATGGTTATAAATCAAGTGCTTGCTACCTTCCATGGAGGGAGTCCTCTCATCTTACCCCAGAGACATGATATCCTAGTATCTTCTCTTGAAATCCTACTAGATTTTATTGGTGTAACTTCTATTTCCCCCATAGAGTATATTTAGGAAGTTTCAAATATCTATAATATACATGGTATTATAGAGGACGTTGTTGTTGTTAGAATTTTAGCTTCATCATTAAAGGGAAAAGCTTTATAATGGTATAGAGGATTACCACATAACTCTATCAATAATTGGGATGAGGTAGGAGAAGCATTTTGCAAACATTTTGAAGATAAAAGTGACCACCTATCACTTATTTTAATTTATAATAATTCTTATTTTATTTTAACTTCTATAGAAACAAGAAAAATATATAATTTTAAAATATCATTAAGACTAATATCATTGATATCTAGAATATACATATGTTTAAATTTTTTTTTTCTATAACTTATTTTATTATTAATTTTTTAAATTAAAATTAATAATAATTTAGACAATAATTATTCATCTAACATACATTTTAATATATAGACAATTTTCTTTTTAAATTAAGGACATCATTATAATGTCATTTCAAAGCTTTAAAATAGATAAATTGTTTAAGCACTAGAGCTGACAGATTGAGAGTTTAATTAGATTCCCTTGTTGTTTCTCAACACCTAAATTTCAGTTAGTATTTGAAACTAAGAAAAATAGAAACCAGACATTAATGTAATGCATGTTATAAATCTAGCTTCTTGTGAAGCCTCATGACCACAACAAACGACTATTATCTAGTGATATTTTTCAATCACAATATGAGTTGCTCATTATGGGCTTTTATTCCAATTTTTTATAAAAAGCATCTTCTGCAAAGCTCAGATAAATTTATTGTCCTTATATGCTACTACAATATGAGTCTTTTGAGAAATAAAAAATGATTCCCAAGTAAATATAAAATATTATTCAAATTAGAGATGAAATAGATGTCACAATAAATATAAAATATTATTTGAATCAAAGATGAAATAGATGTTAGTAGAATCATTTTGGATGAGTTGACTACATTCAATAGTGCATTATTAAGCTAACAAAGGTTTTCTATTTTTTTTTTTCTCATTTGTATTGAATGAATCCTAGGTTGTGATTGGATGACTAAAAGTTTGCTTCCAAGAAATTTTGGAGCATGCATCTATTGTAACAATACTTAATAATACAAACATAAGGTGATTTTTCTATATATTTTATCATATGAATATATGCACCCTCTTGAACTACAAAAAAAGGAACTTTTGAATCATTTGGTGGATCTTGCATTTTCACTTGTCTACTTTTTCTTCAAACTAACTAATCTCTCAGGCTCTACCTAAAAAAATTAATTTTATATTGCATTCCCAATTCCATAAACACAAAATGGTAAATTTTAGGGAGATTGAAAATTAAGTATGTGAAAGGTAAAATGAAGAATTTTAAAATTTCAAAAATTAGTCCCATGGTCTAGTGGTGAGGACATTGGACTCTGAATCTAGTAACTTGAGTTCAAATCTTGGTGGGACCTTTCTAAAAGAAGGTTTTTCATACAAGGGCATTAAGGCTCTAACAACTTAATAGAAAAATAGCTTTTAAAATTCTTTGCTACTATGAAAATGACTTATTATATATGTTTAATACAAATTTCAATTTGACAGTATAGTAAATGGACCTTCAAAATGTTAGAATTTAGTACCTTCAAAATACTAGAATTTAGTTGGTTAGAGTGTGTGGTTGTTAACCACAAGGTCTATGGTTCAAGCCCTCCTTCTAGTGTAAGAACACTATTATTATTGGTCAAAATTTCTTATTATTGGTCAATTTGTTTTATCTGCTGAAGTGAGACGAGTTCTTGAATGTTAACAAATAAGGTAGTGGACTCCAGATTTGTATGTTGTATTATAATTGATCACTTGCTCTCTATTTTTAATCCTCTTTTGTAGGAAGCTAATGATATTGAGTCAAATTATTATTATTACATCATGGACCAACATATGATCAAATGATTGCTGTTACAACATGGGGCAATAGTTGCATTTGAGGTTTCTCCATTTTCAAGTTATTAGAGATTGAGATGTTTGAATATATGTATGTTAATGATTTAGGTTGTCATTATTATAAATTGAGATGTTTGAATTTATGTACTCTTCATAATAAATTTTGTTTATCTAAAGAGTAAGATGGATAATCTATGAAATTTAAGGTACATTTTTTAGATATATTTTATTAAGTAGTCTGATTCAAAACCAACCCCCTAATAAGATTTTATTTCTATTTAGCAAGGGTTCATGGTGCTTTTAGAAGGCACTATTGGGCCCTTACAAAATGAAAAATTTCAATCTGTAATCAATATCCTATTACCTTAAGTCAAGAAAATAATAATAATTATATAAAAAGGATGGGTGTGTAGTTGAGTTGGTGTGTAGGTGAGTTGTGAGCCATAGTGTCAGGTCAATGATCCTGATGCTACACATCAATTCCAATTCAAAGCTCATCGAGTCCACCACAAACCTTAGCACATAAATGGGGTTAGATGGGTTGATCCATCAGCTAGTGCTTTGAAAGTTAGCCTAGAATCAAAGGAGATATGCATGCTTGTGCATGCTTGACATTTACATGATTACATAGACTAAATTACTAAAGAATTGGCACCCCTAGAAGTTTTCAAAATAACACATGTTTGAAGATAACAAAATAAAGAAGCAAACACACTTTCAAATTTGGCATTAACATTCAAAATAGAAGAGACCATCATTGAGGAGTTAAAAAAATTAATGATGGAAGAGGAAGATTGAATTTAATAACCATAATTGTGTCTTCATCCTTAAGAAACAAGTACAATAACATTAAAGGAGGCATTTCCTTTGGTGGAAACATATAGGGTTGGTAATTTGGTTTGGTTAAAGGAGAAAGTGTCATGCAAAAATTGATGGACAAGGCATTCATTGTGGAGGATGGTCGAATGTTTAACTTTTAAACCATGGTAGTCAGTCATTTAACTAACAAGCTTTTGAGTTATTTGTAAAGATTGTTTAGGCTAGTGAGTGAAGGATGGAGAGTACTTTACCTTCACCTACCCTAAGCAACAATACCCTTATCATGGACAAATGACCAAGAAAAAGATTGATAAAATGTTTAATCTTGAAGATAAGAGAATTTCAAATACTGTGATGATCATTTTGGGTGAAATGTTCAACCAAGTGGAGAATTGACATAGAATGAACACATATGTGTTCTCTATGATCGTGGTGTGGGGCTCACAATTTAGAGAGGATAAAGATATTATCAAAGTGGTTATGAAAACTATTGTGCCAAGAGAATCCCTTGAAAGCATGGAGGTAATCTTGGAGAAATCAATTCCAGGGTTGGGATAAAATTGGGTGACAAAAAAAGTGGGCTAGAGGAAATTGAAGGAACTAAAGCCACCCCCTTTCCATGGAGATTTGATGAGATACATAGGAGACAAAAATTTAAGGAGGTGCAAAAGGGATGTCTTGCACTAAAAAATGGTGGCAATGATCCATTTAATGGACAAGGACATTGTGAAGATAATGTGGGCATCTAGAGAATGAGGCAAAGTTGAAGCAAAGGCTCTAGAGATGCAAAAAGGAAAATGATGAAGAAAATGTTGATATAGGATCCAAATTCATAGAGGTGAAATCAAATGAGTGACTCCATGAACACACTAGTGGAAGGAGCGAGCACACAAAAGCAACATCTAATTGAGGAAGAGGATTGAGAAGGCAATCTTGGCTTCAGGTGTGGGTTAATTTATTTTTTCTATTATTTAAGAAAATGTTTGTGAAAACTATGGATTTTTAAAGGCTATAGTTATGGTTGCAATGGATGGCCTGGAAAAAGACCATAAAAATTGGAGAATAGATGATCAAGATGAATACTTGGTCGAGGATTTTTTATTCAAGAATATAATTGTGTTTTACTTTCAATAAAATTGAAACTATTACATAGAAGCAATTTTTTAATGGATATTTCTATTGTACAATTATTTTGCAAAGTTAAAGATATCATATTAAGGTTAAATTTTTTATAAAACTCAATATAACTTTTATTTCAACTCAAATATATTCAAAAATTCAAATATAATCACATCTCTTTTGTACAATCAGTTCACTTTTAAATTTAGTGTGAAGATGTCTAAGGCACCATATTAATCTTTCATATAGCAAGTTAGTAAAATTCTTTCAAGGGGATCTAAAGCATAATTTCATTATGATTGATACATCAAATTCTAAATTTTGATATAACCTTGTTTTTACTAAATCAAATGTGATTTATGAAGTTCAAATAAAAGTTTTATTAGATTTTATTAAGATTTTTATTTTAAAATTATATCTTTGAACTTTATTTTACATGAATTTTTAAAAAGATAGATATGTTAGTCTAAACAAGAAAATATATATCTATTCAATGTTAATCATGAACCCTAATTTCATTGATATCTAGTGTATGCATTTTTTTTTATAATTGATTTTATTTTTATTCTTTTAATAGTTAGATTAATAATAATTTAAATAATACTTTTTTATCGAACATACAATTTTTCTTTATAAGTAAGAGGTCAAATCCATTGATTAAATTCAAATCTAAATACAACTCAACTCGTGGGGTACTAAGGTGACAAAGTTGGATAAAATTCCTTAAGTCATGCCCTATATAAATACAATTCATCCTATCAAAGGAGTTACAATATATTTGTTTAGGAAGATGAAAAACATGGAAGTCCATTTTCCAATGATCCACTTATCTTCAGTTTGCACTTCTTCCACTGCTACCTAAAATAATATATCTTCAACCAGCCCAAAAAAATACTCCATTCTACTCGTTAGGCAATTAGTAAAGCAAAAAATAAAGATTAAAAACATATTAAGAAACTAAATCAGAAGAAAAGATAATAAATAGAATCATAATCCTAAAAATGGATGATCTGGACCACTGTTAGAGAGTCAACAGTTCTTATTCAAATAAAATATATTCAAGGCTCAAACATGTACATCAACTCCATCAACTTGAGGGACACATATATTGTTTAAACTATTAATACATAAATCTCGTTGACTAGATGGAGACTAGAGGAAATATTAATCTATAGACATGTGGGATGAGGATGGTGAGTCCTCTACTTTTGAAAAATATTCTTCCTCTAGAATTGGCAATTCCAAGCACTCCAGGCTTACCTCAGTTTCATTTTCTCATGCCTTAATCCTTTATTTTGCCATGTATCTCTCTAGCTAATAACTAACTTAAGTTCTCTTGACATGTATGCAACAAAGAAGGAAATATACATTGATGTGAATAATGGGAAACCATTATATATCTCTAGTCAGATCAAAAGAAGAGATTATCAGAAATAGAGAAACAATCTTCCTTACATGCTGAGGAATGTCATAGTGATAGGGCCTAAAAATTAGGAGGTCATCTCTCATGTTAGCCAGGACTTTCTCAAGGTTCCCTAAATATTTTGTCTTAAACAAACACTTCCAAAGAAAATTAATACTACCTTTATCAATATCAACTAGAATAGTCATTGCCATGAACATTGCATGGATATCGTTATGACCGTTGTACTAATCTATATTAATAATAAATTGTTTACTTAAAAATCCTTAAAACTATACATACCACTAAAATGTAGGTGTTAAGGAGGAATTCCCTTAGTTGTATATCAGTTATGGGTTTCTTGAAGGTGATTTGAGAAGGAGGGCCTTTTAGTTTTATAGCAATATTCATCCTGAAAGTCCTACAAAATTCTACTACAGGGCTTTTATATATAAAGCCACACAAGAGACTTTTCATTTTCCTTCCTTCAAACAATTTTCAAATACCAAATGTCTCTTAGTATTCTGAAGGTAAAATATTGTTAGTTACTTGAAGCTATATTCCAAAAAGGATCTTTTAGATTCAACAATGTATTAAACTAGAGAAGTGAAGAGACGAAACAATAAATTCCTAAAGTTCTTACATTTGAAACACATCATTAGGATAATGAAGAAAACCTTTTTAGATTAAATATATAATATCATACTTTCCATGAAAGATGAGAAAGTGCTAATCCTTAATTCCATTTGTAGAGATATGTACCTAGAAACTTAGAAAGCTTATTAGAGAAGCAACTTATATTTTGCAACAATAGAATAACTTATAGATTTTTATAGTGCATATACTTTGTAGACCTATTTGAAGTCTATGTCCTTGGATGATAATTAAATGAGTTCAATGAAATATTTGGATGTTATTTTGGATTCCCAATCCATGAGCATGAAGCTCTAATTTCCAAACCAATCATTTGACCAACACTTGCTATGTGTATTATTTATGCAAAATTTTGGACATATGGTAGTGAAATGAAGACTAAGAAATCTAAGAGGTAATTCTAGACCTTAGAGAGTAAGAAGTATTGCATATTATATATGCCACAAGTTTACACATCTTCCATACAATTTCAAATATTGATTCACTAGTAATGAAGATATGAAAGGGAAAATAGTAGTTGATCATGATCCGGTTAAAGAGATGACATGAAGAAAGTCTAGTTTGAAGAAAGAGGAAAGCAACACATCAATAGGCAATCCTTCATCCTCTAGTTCAGGGGATTCAATATCTAACTAAGTTTTTCTTAGGGACCCAAAAGTTAATTTTCATATCTACTAGTCCCTTATATAGATGAGTTAAAATATCTATTAGCATAATTAGATGCATTAATGATAATGTTGATATACTACATGAGTTTATTGAATTGGGTTGTTAATGCTTTATCACTTGGAGTTTTGCATATATCAATTAATGGAGACAACTATTAGTATGAATTATGTATCAGTGAAGAAGTTTTCTATTGATACAAAGAAGCTATTGGTAAAGGAAGACATGTTAGTGAACAATATTTAATGATTTGTGCTACTAGGCATTGGAAAAATTTTCAACCAATAAATACATTGTTAACCTATTCATTGTTACCTTACAATTTCAAAAAATGATTTCCTGAGTAGAATCTAAGTTCCTATTACTATCTAATATACACATTTATAGTTATAAAGAACTTGTCAAGGAAGCTGTGAACCCTAGTTCAGTGGTGGTTGAGCTAAGCAATGAAATTTGTAGAAAAACTTGAAGTTTTAAGGAAATATATTTGTAGAATCATAATAGAAGCCAAGATTGACAACCCAATTTTGATTAAGATCACTCAAGAGCTTGGGCCTAAGTACAAGCTCTATGTATTCAAGCCAACAAAAACTGACAAAGTGGGAGACCTATCACCAATTTCTCCTCCAGTAATGTTAACTAAAGAGATAAGGAATTCATCCATTGCAAATTGATTGAACTAGGAGACACATAGATTGAAAGGGAATATCTAAAAATGTGCAATGAGAATGGAAAATTAGAAGATGAATTCAAGCATCGAGTTATGAAGGGTTTAACACATGTAGTTGAATTTCCCAAAGTTTATAATCAGGAATGGATTAGATATGTCTTCAATAATTACCATGACCAATTCATCTAGTTATAAGGAGAAATATTAATCAAAATTATGAAGTTCTGATTCATCTGGTTACTGGACTATCAACATACAATAAAAAAGTACCCTAATACTTGTTTCTAGAGATAAAGTTCAAGAATTGACCAAGTCTAAATAGGAAATTTGAGCCATGACTATTAATGACATCATAAACCAAGAGGTAAATTTTTCCTCAATGATCATCGATTACAAATTGTACCAATCCAATTGGTCAAGAAGTGTTCCTGGAAGAGTCATTCACATAAACTATGAGTTTTTGAAATCAGAAAGAGGTCAATGACCTAGCATAAATGAAAAGATCACAACTATTAGTGAATTAGAAGTGAATTCAACCTAATATGAAGTAGGATATTAAGTATGGTTCATTACTAGTATATATGTCCTTCTATGTTAAAAATTTATTTCTTGGAATAGGACATGTTGTTTGTGAAAATGATAGACCAACCCTGTATCAAAATATATGAGTATATTAGTCAATTAGGAGCTTATTTTAACACCATAATGTGGGGTTATTTCAAATAATTTCAAGTAAGGATGTATAAGAGTTTTAGGATTCATCCATCTATTGTTGAGAAGTATAAAAACAATATTTGTTCCCTAGTAAAAATTGATATAGGAAAAATGTAAGTAGTAGGACTTAGGACTTTATGGGTTCCATCAATGAGATATGAAGTAGGAAAGAAAGTTTATTTACCATCATATTTCAAAGGTTTCTACATCAACTATTGTGTTTTAAACATTCATTGGGAATTTTTTGTAGCATTTGGTCCATCCATGTTAAAATGAAATATTTTCAACAATGGTCATCACTTTTGTGGAAGATGAAATATTTTTCTATGTTGGTCAACTCTACAGGTGTATGTCGATGGGTTAACATTCATGTTATCCATTCCCATGTTTTTTTGATAGTGATTTGATTTTATCTCTTGCATCCGTATCACATTTCTAGGGCTAGTTCTTTATTGTTGGGTAACTTTTGGGCCCTTGTTCCATAACTCCAATGTATCTCCATTCATATTTATTGCTTGTAAGGATCAAATTTATTAGATATATCCCTTCATGTATTAGATGCATTATTTTGGCTCTTTTCTATAACTTAAAATGGAAAGTTGCATTTAAGATTATATTTCTTTCTAATATTCTTTCCTCTATGATCTTAACTCCAATATGGTTGGAGTTTTAACTTCAATTTTATATTTGATTTATGCTTGGACTCTTTAAAAGACAAAGTTGTAAATAATTTCTAGATTCTTCTCTAGTTCTTTTACACTAACATTATGCTTTGTGAGTGTAAACTTATTGTTTTACCTTGCATTATTAGAAACTCATATTTCCTCTTCTTACCATTTAACTATCTTGTGTAGCTTTTTCCTTGTGTTGAATGTTTCTATTTCATCATTTAAGTTTGTATGTTGTGTTTAACCCACTCATAAATGTTTCATAATGAATATCTCTTTCCTTGGAGCATTTCATTTTTTATAACTTGCATATGAATCCTTGAAGGGTAATTTAGAGTTAGGATATGTGTACTTTGGGGTCTTTTATTAATAACATGTGCACCTACTAGGAAATGTTTAACTAAAATTTCAATCTAGTACATAACCTTCTTTTCCTTTGAATAATTTACTTTTATGCAATCCATATCCCTTTTCCCTCAAAGTTTTAGTTTAGGGCATCCTAATTGAAAGGAATCTTACCTTTATAGAGTTTCAACCTCATAGTGCAAGTCCCACAATTGGAGGTTATTTCCATGTTATACGAGGTCATCAAGGGACAACATATTGGGAATGGGTGCAAAATTTTGTGCCAATAGTTTTCACATGTTATAATAAAAATATTATATTTTACAATGGCGTACAACATGTTTCCTTAACACAATCAACTAACAGTAAAACATATTGCACATTTCACAATAGAAACTTTTCAAGAATAATCCCTAAGCCTTTCTATCACAAATAGAGTTACATGAACAATTCTTCTACCTATTGGTATCTCTAACTATTTTTGTCTATTAGTTTCCAACATTTAGTCATTCACTAGGAAGAGTTATATGGTCATCACTATGACCAAGCTACTCTAAACATAAGTATGTATGTATTGAGCTCTATAGGAGCCAAGAAAGTATGTGAACACTGAGTATTTCTTATACAAGTCAAGTTCAACACTAACCTAGAAATTCAAGCATATAAGTACCAAGTTGCATAGTAAGTGTCGAGCATAGTACATACTGAGCATCAACAACATGTCAAGTATTAGAGACAACAAGTGTTGGGCAACACAATGTTTACATATACATTATAAATGGTACAAACTTTGATGTAAAATGTTCTCATGCCGACATGGATGAAACATTTAATATTTTTATAGGTTGTTATAGAGTTTAAACATTTTATGATGTGGATCATAGATCACTATGTTATGTGATTAATGATTCAAATGAAGAGGGGAGATAAGGAAGCAACTAGAAAACTCTTTATGAAACTCTTTATATAGAGAAGGTTTTAACCTAGACCATGTATGTGAAAGAGTCAAGAATCAAATGAACTATGGTGAGACAAACAATTTATGAAAATAAGTGAAGTGAAGGATCAAGATCAGATCAAAAATTTAAGTAGAAGTGTTATGTTATTTCATAGAAGAGAAAGTGATCTAATCAGTGTAGTGAAGGAGAAGAAAAACTTTATCAGATCAGTGAGAGGATCAATTTGCAAAGAGGAGACTCAAAATTAGCTTATAGAGAAAAATAAGAGCTAGGTACTAAATCAATTTTAATTAACTTGAATTGAATTAGGGTAAATCTCTTAATAGAGTGGTCTTAACAAATCTATGTAAATCTCCTAACAGAGTCCTTACTTTAGTATAAGTGTTAAATCCTCTAACAAGGTAAGACTTAGTAGTCTCAAAAGCTTCTAACAAGGGAGACTCTCATAGGGTAGATCATATATTATGGTCAAATATTGTAACCCTAATAGGTTAACTTTATTACTGTAGTAATGAATATTTGTGGATATCATTCCCATACTAGTTTTACCTTCACCTTGGAGGCTTTCTGGGTAACAAATATTGCACTTATGTGTTTATTTTCATGCATATACTAGACTAGATCTATATATTATAGAAAGTTTACAAATTTACAAGTTTGGCATACATAAGACAACTAGTGAATGAGTGAATGAATTGCTGAAAAGTAAAAGTATTTAAGATTCAGATTCACCCCCCATCTTAGTATATTGTTGTCCTATTTATTCTTCCATTAATCAACAATTGGTTTTAGAGCATCTGGTTCTATTGGAGAAGCTTAATCACTTGGAGATTAGATGTTGGAAATGGAAGCTTATAAAATATACAAGGTTATTAACAATAAGGTGATTAACATCTAACTGATACCATAGAAACTTGATAAAGAAAGACAAGATCTAAAGAAATACCTAAAAAGAAGAAAGGAATTGGCCATTTAGGATAAATAATTTTCCTATGAGGAAGTTGAGATTGAAGGGTTGTTTGAACCAATCAACCCAAATGAAAAAGCATCTAAAAATCTACTTGAAAAGAATAAACTCCTAAATGAAGAAACAAGAGGACTAAAAAGGGAACATGAAATCCAATTAGTAAGACTATGTGAAGTGACTAAGCAAAAGAAGAAAGATGAAGAAGACAAGGCTATGGCTAAGGAAGACAAAAGGGTGATGGCTACTAGACTTGAAGAAATGATATCAGATGTGCTAAAGCTCACAAACACTAAATTGGAAATGATGAATCAATTGATGTTTGCAAATCAAGAATTAAACCAAAAGGATGTGGAAATAGAAAATCTCATTTCACAAAAGGATGTACTAAAGAATGAAATGAAAACTAAGAAAAGCTTATGGAAAGATTCAATAAACCAAATGAGGCAATGAAATACTATGAAGTACTTATGAATTCATCTGGTAGTACTAATGGTTTAGGACATTCATATACTAAGCAAAGAGAATCATCCAAATATGGTGAAATAAAAAATGCAAAGTCAAAAGGAAAATCTACATCTTATCATTATGAAAAACTTGGCCTTAACATGGTATGCAAAATCCTAAACCCAAATTTATTAATTAGTGTTTTTACTCCAAGAAATAAGGACATCAAATACATGAGTGTAGGACAATAATGAGGAATGCACCTACCACACCTAGATTTGAAAGATGTTACTATAACTATTAGAAGTATGGACATAGAGCATATGAGTGTAGATCATAGACTAACCTTATTGGA
Source organism: Cupressus sempervirens (assembly GCA_028749045.1). Taxonomy (NCBI): domain Eukaryota; kingdom Viridiplantae; phylum Streptophyta; class Pinopsida; order Cupressales; family Cupressaceae; genus Cupressus; species Cupressus sempervirens. The sequence goes on along the minus strand of CM053783.1, from coordinate 635,491,611 downwards.
AAAATTAGGGAGAATTATGCACCTAACAATGCATGCTCCAAATGTCACAAGTTTGGACATTTAAGAAAGAATTATAGGACTCAAGTACCATTAGCAAATCACATCAAAGACAAAAGTAAAGGTAAAGTAGACATTTAAAAAGTAAATAAGGAGATGAATCAAACATGGAAAAAGAAAGAAGAAGATGAAAATAGTGGAGCAAATAGAATTGAGGTCACCCAATCCAATGGAGAAGGTGATCATATCATCTCAATGTATGAAATTGTATAATTAATTGATATATCATAATCAGTTCCTAACACAAAATGTTCCAAAGCTCATATTTGCATAAGTAAAGATGCATGAGAATAGATTTGTGATAGAATTCGTACAAAAGAATCATGCATATAGTTAGTGTTAAACCTCAATAAAATTATCTATGTTGATTGAGCATTGCAATGTGAACTGAGTACTTCAGAAATAAATTGCTGTAGAGGTCAAGTCAAATGGTAGAAGCTGAGTTATATGGAAGAGACCAAGATGTATAGTAAAGATCAAGTTTGTAGGCACCAATATTGACCAAGACAACTGGCTTCCACCTACCTGAGTACACAACATTAATGGAAACCTTAAATCAATCAAAAGAAGATATATATCAAAATTTGAATACATTATTTCACACCTTGCATATAAATTTCTAGAGCATAGACAAATTTGGTAATTTGGTGACAAGAAAAGAGATTTGAGAGTGATTTGATGCAAATTTGAGATGAAAAGTTTGATTGAGTGAAGATTTATATAGCGCCGAGTAATTTAGAGGAAAGTAAAGTTTTCAAACCCTAACAAAGAGAATATGGCAGCTTCATCCACCACTAGAATGAGCCAAGAGGTTAGTAAAATTTAATTGGTGAAGAGTGACACTTGTCATCCACCAAATTTTCACGCTATTCCAAAAATTGCAATGAAAGGAGATCAATGGGCATGTTATCCTTGAAAATACGTAAATTTATTATGATTCATGATGCGAGGAGCTATTATATGTGTAAGATCAAAGAAGTTGGTGATTATGAAATAAGAGAAGCATATGAGAAGTTATGTAATTAAGGAATCTTGAAGGATGAATTTAATGCTTTTGAAAGGGAAAGGTTAACTCATGCCCTAGAGTTCTTGAGGAATTTCAAGAATGAATTGATCAAAATTATTCTTAGTAGAATGCATGATATGAAGTTTTGGTTATAGAATTGACACATAGAGATCACAAAGAAAATGATTCACAAGGTTACATGCTATCCAACCCTAGACAAGAAGAAAACCATGTGATAATTGAGTTGAGAGGAAATTGAGGCAAACACAAGTGCCGAGTGGAATGGACAAGGTTTTTCCATTACAAACATTTTTGAACCATTAATCAAATTTGTAGTGAGGGTTATAGCTCACAAATATCACCAGTCAAGCATATTGAATAGTGTGTCATGTGTGGAAGTAGATCAAGCATGGAAAATAGTGATGAAAGATCATGAATATGATTGTGTCAAGCTTGAAAGACTGCAATTGGTAGAAAACAAGACATCCATTAGGAAAGAAAATAATTCAATACATAATTATGTAGTCTCTTATATACAAAAATATTTTCTTGGTATTAAAGACATTGTTTGGGAGTAGAAAAAACCAGTGACAAGGAAAATAAGTAGATACATTACTCAATTAGGAACAAATTTTGAGAATGTCATGAATGCTTATTTTGAGGAATTCAAGCAAAGAATGAAGATGAGAGTGATGATACCTAAAGAACTTGTAACTAGGTATTATAATGATATATGTTTTATCGTAGATATAGAAAATACATTTGTATAAGTAGTAAAGTAGAGAAAGGCTTGGTTACAAAGTTTTAAGTATGGAATTGACACTAACTTAGTTAATGCAAACATTGTTGTATTATTGAAAGAAGAAGTAGACACAATGCCAAACCTTTTAAAAAATATGAGGAAGCTAAGGCTAGAATAATTGTAAATATAAAGATAGCTCCAAGGAGAAGAAAAGAAAGAGGATGATTGAAGACCTAGAGGCAAAACTAGACACCCTAGGCAAAGGAAAGGAACCATTAAAGATTACACAAAGTCTTGGAGAAGATGAAGAAAAGGGTAGTCATGATTAGGAAGAGGAGGAAGAAGAAGGAGACAGAGATAAATCACCAATTGCTTCCACTCCACCTAGTAAGAAGGCAAAAAGAACTGAAAAGTTAGTGGTGACACCCCTCTCTCCTCCATGACCCACTAAACCAAGGACCAGGGCAACTACTAGTGCAAAGAAGATTGCAAAAAAAGAGAGTAGTAAAGACTACTAAGCCTAGTGGATCAAAGACAAAGAGAATAATACTGGTCAAAGGACCACCTATAGGGAGAAAGAAATCAATTAATAAGGTATGTGTAGATCTAAGAAGATCTTCAGGATTATCCAATTTTAGATTTGTAAAATATGATACATTAGATAATACTAATATAACTAAAGTTGAAGAGGCTATGATAGATATCATTGAAAATAATAAGCTAGCTCCAAGTGAAACTGAGAATAAAATACCTATGGATTTGTATAATAGATTGGAAAGGAGGTGGCAATAGGCAGAAGAAGAAGAGAAAAAGATAAGAACTAACACTTTAGTTAGAATTTTGTCTAAGATATCTCAAGGCTAGAGGGAGACATTTTTGGAGAGATATAGGAGCATATTTTTTCTTAAGTACAAAATATTTTTGATATTACAAAATAAAATGGAAGCTGTAGCAGAACAAGATGAATTTCTTTGGAAAAGCATTTTTGGATTATCCACCAAAGCAACTGAGATGGTGACCATTGAAGATGTGCTGAGTCCATAAGGAATCATGTCCCTAGTACATGCTGACACCCTTGACACTCTAGCAGCTAGGAAATCAAGGCTCACAACTAAAGGGGAAGAAAGAGAGATTAGGGACACAAGTATAGATAATCAAATTATGTCAACACCTCACATTGAGGTAAATAATGAGATGAATAGAGCTTAGTTGAGTGTAACCATTTTTTTCTTGAACACTGATGCACCAACATGACTGAGTGGTGAAACCCTTTCACCAACTCCCTAAGTAGTGTTGAGTAGCACCACTCCTTCACCTAGTAAAGGTTAATCAATAATTGACACCACACACTAGATATTGAAGTTAGTCTAGATGAAGCAATTAAAATGCCACAATTAGACTTGGAAAATATTACTCTAGAGAAAATGATTTTGTTAAAGAAGTTTTGGCAAAGAAGAGCTAAGGAGAGAGAACAAATAAAAGGTGTTATATGATGTTAAAAACATTTTTTGTTGAATATTTTGATATTCAAAACTTTTATGGTGAAGTACCAATTATTTTCTAGCATGTAAATATTGTTGAACAAATAATTACTAGTGATATTTGTTAGAGTTTTAGGTGACTCCACTACACCCCCATGATAAAATGAAATACTAAGATAACTTCCACAAGAGAATGGAAAGACAATTGCATGAAGATGAAAGAATGCTATTATTGATAATGGATTTGATTGAGATCTAATGGATTGATTTGAAATGTACATAATAGCCCTCCTTATATAGGAGAGGTGATAAGAGACAACGATAAGGAGAAGATAGCTATCACCCACACAAGGCGGAATCACATGTCCACTACAGGTGGATCATCCTCCATTATGCAATGAAGTATGTGCGATGATGAGTATGATAATGTGATATGTGTATCAAAGGTGGAATGAGATAACAACTATGACCACCTAGTGTGGAATTGTCCTACACCATGTGTTTAATTGAGGTGCAGACTCCTGAGTGTCTCAATCATAAACTACTATGAAATGCATTATCCTAAGTAAGCTTAACTAAGTGTAATTAGTGAATATTTAATCACACCAACACCACCCCACCACCACCACCCCCCCCATAAGTGCAACTTAGGGGAATGAACTTAAACTCACAATGCAAGATGGGTCCCAGCTAAAAGGCCAGTTTAGGTACCCATGTACAATATGCAAAGTAGTACATGAAATGTAATCTCTCATAAAGTGGAGAAAGAGAGAAAACCTCATGGGAAAAAACCTCTTCCAAAAAGAGAGATGAAAACATGATGCATGGATGGATGGAGTACTCAAGACCCCCCAAAAATTGCATACATAATGTATATACAAAGAATGATACCCCCATAGGAAGGAAATAAGGAGACATGATATCCCCCCCATAATGAAGAAGCTCCAATGTAGATGAAGAGTACTTGCAAGAAAATATAATCCAATGCATATAAGAAGCATGCCTCTCCTTAGGAAGAGAGAAATACATCAAATGATGGAGAAGTCACTCCGTGTAAAAAGTGAGGAAGGAGGAAGAAGGTCTCCATGTATGCATCTATTAAGACTAAATAGGTGTCTCCAAGCTCAAAGATTCTATCACACCATCAAGCTAACCTCTGAGATGTGTAAAACCAAGAGAACATGAAGAGTTGGGAAATCCAATCTCCAAAGAAGGTGAAGAAGTATCTCAAAAAGAAACCCCTTCAGATGTATCAATCAAATCTACATTATTAGATTCATCTAGAAGAGCATCCAAGAATTCATCCCATACTGCAAAATCTGAAGCATAAAGATCATCCTACTGAATAGTAGAGCTCCAATCTAAAGAAGTGGGAGGTGAAGAAGTAGGAAGTTCAAAACTTGTCTCAAGAACAAAATGATTCAAGTGTCCAATGTTCTACTCACATGAATTATTCACCCTTGATAAAGGGTTAGGTACATCATGAATATCATCTTCATTATCAACAAAATGTGCAAAAGAATACAAGCATGATGTATGATCAATAATTGCCATACTTATGACATCTCTAGTCTCCATGTCCTTAATATAGACATAATTAGGAGTGAACTCAAAAATTTTACCTTGTGCTCCATGAGTAATTTGGTAAATGGAAAGGATATTAGTGGTCAAGGATGGACACAAAGAACATCACTAAATGTATCCTGTCCCATAGGAATAGAACCTTTCCCACAAACCTCCATGTATATATTATGATGTGATGCACCTGAATCAAGAAGCCATTTACCTTGCTTAGGATGTATGGAAGCAATGAGTTCATGTCCTTTATGTTTGGATGATGATGTTGATGTAGAAGCTGCCTGATATTGAGAAGAAGGAGAAGACACTGATAAGGGCAACTAGATATTTTTCTTTTGAAGAATGTGAGTGAGCTCATCAATCTTCTTATGGAAACATTTATACTCATCATGTCCTAAATTCTTGCAATAAGCACATTTATCTCTCTTTCATCTAGATGATTCCTCTCTTGAAGAGGACTTGGATTCAATATTATGTTGTGAAGGAGAGTCATTACCTTTTTCATGTTGCTTAGGATCCTTGTGTTTTTTGTTTCCCTTTCCTTTGGGAGCTTTTGGAGAGGAGTCATTTACAACCAACCCTTGATACTTGGAAGGCTTCAATTGACCCATGTGTGCTAACTTTTCTTGTTCCCATGTGAGCTAAGCTACAAACTCATTAAGAGAAGGCATTTTGTATGCACTACCAAGAGCACCCATAGTAGCATAGAATGTGGAAACAAAGACTGAATATTCTGGACTTGGCTTGGAAAGAATAGATAATATCAATTTCTCATCATCTTTAGTAATGCCATAGTTAGAAAGTTCCAATGTATTGGAATTGAACTTAGAGAAAAATTCTTGAATATTGCCAAAATCACATGGACTTAGACCAATAAGCTCATTCTCCAATATGAATTTTCTTATTCTATTAGGTTTACCAAGATTCCTTTGAATGTTGTCTAGGCATCATGAGGATGTGTGCAATATGAAATATGATATAACAATCATTGGAGATGGTAGATCTAAGAGATCCAAGTGCTTTATTCCTTCTATCAAACCATTTCCTTCTTTTTGCAACACCTATAGCTGATTCTAGATCTTGTCCAAGAATCATTCGAAGAAATCCAATACTCATCAACTGATTAGAAACTGCTTGTGTCCATTCATGATAGTTATATGGAGTGAGTAATGGAACTTTTGAAAACTCCCTAATGAAATCAAATGATGACTGAAATAAGCTATTAACTACTTCAAATTACTAATTCAATTAAGAAAATTGAAATCCAAGTATTCATCAAGTGCAAATATAGCCAAAAAGGACCTATTTATGAAAGTGATATGCCCATTCCAAATCACTAAAATTTGATTAAAAATCTAGAAAGTAGAGGAAAAATCATGCACTTTCAAAAAAAATTACACCTAAAAATGTTACCGAATGTGCCCAAATAGAGGCTTGAAAGTTGCAAAAAATAGGATTTACAATTTTTAGAAAAATTCAGAGATAGAGATCCAAAATCACTTGCACCATTGTGTAGATTTTGAAATTCTACCCCAAAACAAAATCAAATGCTCAGAAAAAGGAGTCCATATGAGGGAGATATTGTTGTTTGAAAATCGCCTTTGAAATTATTATTTTTGAATTGCCACTGCCACACATTCAAAAATCAAATGGCTCTAGATTTGGCCTTAGATGTCTAATTCAGATAAAACAAAATTCGATTTAGAGGTTTTTGGACCTCCTCTATATGATGCCAACCTCTGATTTGCATTGGCAAGCTCCAATTTTTGCCTACAATAGAAGGTCACAAAATATGAATCCCAAAGTCTCCTCCAAATTATGATGTCCAAATTGCCAATGTTGCACCAACAATAAGTCATGACAAGATTGCACTTCTTGAGAAAAGGTCTTCACATCATGAGAGCTCTGATACCATGTTAGAATTTTAGGTGTCTCTACAACATCCTGAGGATAAAATGAAAGACCAAGATAACTTCCACAAGAGAATGGCAAGATAATTGCATAAAGATGCCAGAATACTATTATTGATAATGGACTTGATTAACATCCAATGGATTGATTTGAAATGTACATAATAGGCCTCCTTATATAGGAGAGGTGATAAGAGATAATGATAAGGAGAACATAAGCTATCACCCACACAAGGTGGAATCACATGTCCACAAAAGGTGGATCATCCTCCATTATGCAATGAAGTATGTGCGATGATGAGGATGATAATGTGATATATGCAATAAAGGTTGAATGAGATAACAACTATGACCACCTAGAGTAGAATTCCCCTACACCATGCATTTAATTGAGGTGCAAACTCCTAAGTGTCTCAATCACAAACTACTATGAAATGTATTATCTTAAGTAAGATGTGTAACTAGTGAATATTTAATTGCACCAACAATATTGAATCTAATAAGAAGTGAATGGATTGGTTACCTAGACAATTTGAGAATAAGGTTATGGATAAAATTTCCATAACAATTGATGAATATAAATTTTAGTTACAAGAAAGTGTACACAATCTGACAGAACTTATACAAAGAGTACAATACTTGTACAACATTTTATCAGATGTTTCAAGATTTATAGTTGATATTTAGGCACAGATTCAATAGATTCATGTTGAGATGTAGAGATCCAATAACATTAGTTTGTTATCAGCTAACTCTAATATTGAACATTACAATAAGCTATTGAATGCTCAAGGCACATTGGCCAAGCTTTAGGTAACTGATAGTAGTATGAGATCTGAATTGATCTCTTTTCAAGAAATGTTGATAAATTATTTGGAGGTCATGAAAAGGTAGATGCAATCAGTCTAGGATCTTATCAAAGAAAATCACAATCTTTTGGTGGCTAGTAGCTTAATTGACTTAGCAACATGGTTATAGTTGTAGAAACACATCTTGGTGGTAGCAAGAATCACTTGGGATCATGCACTTGCCATGATCACACAAGATCATCAAAAATTCATTGAAAAATATGGTTTGCATCTACCCATTCAACCCCAACAACCATGACATAAGTGTCAAAAACAAGGGGGTATGATTATCATGCATAGAAACTAATAAAGGAGAGATTGACATATGAATGGGCAATGAAGTTCAGAATTCAACATGTAAACAAGGTATGACACTAAGATATTAGACTATTTATCTAGTCATGTGTATTTATACATTGTTCATTATTCATTTGGCTTATGTCTCTATTTTGAAGTCATAAGACTTAGGGGGAGTATTCATATCAGATTGTATTTGTAACAATGTAATAATGACAAAGTATTTTTTCCACTAATATCAAAGGGGGATATTGTTGGTATATCTAACTACTATTGTCTCTTATTGTCCAACACTTAGTCATTCACTAGGTAGAGTCACACAGTCATCACTATGACTGAGCTACTCTACATAGGCCGAGTCATGTACATAAGTATGTACATCCCAAGCTCTAATGGAGCTAAGAGAGTATGTGAACACTAAGTATTTATTATACAAGTTGAGTTCAACACTTATCAAGCACTTTAAGCGTATAAGTATCGAGCTCCATAGTAAGTTTTGAGGACAATATAGATTGAGCATCAACAACATACTGAGTATCAAAGACAACAAGTGCCAAGAAACAGAGTTTACATACAAGTTAGAAATGATACCAACTTTGATGTAAAAAATTCTCAAGATGACATTCAAAGAACATTCAGTATTTATGGAGCTTGTTAAAAATTTTATGCATTTTATGATGTGGATCACAAATCTCTATGTTCTATGATTAACGACTCAAATGAAGAGGTGAGATAAGGAAGCATCTAGAAAACTCTTTATGAAACTCTTTATATAGAGAAGGTTTTAACCTAGATTGTATGTGGGAAAGAGTGAATAATCAAATGATTTGTAGTGAGAAAAATGATTTATTTGAATAAGTGAAGTGAAGGATCAAGATCAAATCAATTGTTTTATTATTTCATATCAGAGCAAGTGATCTACTTAGTGCAGTGAAGGGGAAGAAATTTTTTATTAGATTAGTAAGAGTATTAATTTTCAAAGAGGAGATTTGAAATAGTTTTATAGAGAAAACTAAGAGTTAGATACTGAATCCATTTTAATCAACTTGAATCAAGGTAAATCTCTTAACAAAGTGGTCTTAACAAATCTATGTAAATATCCTAATAGATTCCTTACTTTATTATAAGTGTTAAATCCTCTAACAAGGTGAGACCTAATAGTCTCAAGAGCTTCTCACAGGGTAGACCCCTCACCAGGTAGATCATATATTATGGTCAAACATTGTAACCCTATCAGGTTAACTTTATTACTGTAGTAGTAAAAATTTGTGGGTGTCATCCCCACCCCAGTTTTACCTTTACCTTGGAGGGTTTTTGGGTAACAAATATTATGTTATGTTTTTATTTTCATGCATATGATAGACTATATCTATATGTTACAAAAAGTTTACCCTTACAATTTTGGCATGTATAAGACAACTGGTGAATGAGTTAATGAATTGCTAAAAAGTAAAAGTGTTTAAGATTTTGATTCAACCCCCTCAAACTCTTAGTATCTTGTTGTCCTATTTATACTTCCATCAATCAACACTACCATGGTCTAAGATCGGTGATATTAATTACATCTTGCCAAAAAGATATAATAAATATGTTATCAACTTTCCCTAACATTATTTCTTACACATTGGTGTACTACCAATCTTTACCAAACATAATAAAACTTATACATGACTCAATATAATATCCAAAAAACATAGTATGATATCTATATCCATTCTTCTAAACAAATCTAAGCTTACATAGCTTAACTTGTTATATGACAACTTTTTTGTGCCAATAGTCATCCTATGATATATATATATATATATAATCTTTATCTAACATGATCACATAAACATATGTTATAATCAAAGGAAAAATGTATCATAAATACAACACATAATTGGGACATTAAAATGCTAACCAAACCTTTATTTCTAATAATTAGAAGAGGATTTATGTGAATGCAAGAATGAAATGGGAAGGATGTTGCTACAAGACTGAATTTATGACATCTCAGATCCCAAAAATACTTGTAAGATCCTAAGGCTAAAACCTATCTCTAAATGTATTTGAGCCTATTTTGGGAGGTAGAAAGGTATAAGAAGGAAAAAAAACTTGAAGAAGCACTAGATAGTAGTACATTTGGGATCATTTTTTGATCTTTATTGGTCGAAGTTTCGACACAATTTTTGACCAAATTTCAACCAAACTTGACCAACCCATTGGTCACTATTTTTCCAGTCATAATTTTGACCAATCTATTGGTCAAAAACATTTTGAGCATTTGTGTGAGATTCAGCTAGGAATTGGTCAAAATTTTGACCAACAAAGGTAGAAAAAAATTATGCGTTGTTTGAAATTTTGACCAATGAAGGTGGAAATCTTGACCAACGAAGGTCGAAAAAAATTTGAGCGTTGGTGGAAATTTTGGCCAATGAAGATGGAAATTTCGACCAACAAAGGTAGAAAAAAAATTGAGCATTGGTGGAAATTTCGGCCAATGAAGGTGGAAATTTCGACCAACAAAGGTAGAAAGAAATTTAGACATTGGTGGAAATTTTGACCAATGAAGGTAGAAATTTTGACCAACAAAGGTAGAAAAAGATATAGGCATTGGTGGAAATTTTGACCAATGAAGGTGGAAATTTCCACCAATAGCTAGGTGTAAATTTTTTTAGGCATTCTATAAAACAGTTCACATGCCTTGCCTATGATATGACATTTTGCATGCATTCTACACTCTCTCATCCTACTGATGATGGATTACATAGAGTGATTTGAAACCATGATTCTAAAAAACACACACAATCAAATCCAAAATGAACTTGCACTACAAATGGATTGTGGAAATCTAATATAGTTAATTTTGCATGCATGTCTACCAGGACAAATATATGTTTAAGTTGTGATTGTCCTAGTAGACATGCATGCAATTTTACCAATATCAGATTTCCACAATCCATTTGTAGTGCAAGTTCATTTTGGATTTGATTGTGTGTTTTTTAGCATCATGGTTTCAGATCACTCTGCGTAATCCATCATCAACCAAATGAGAGAGAGTGCAGGATGCATGCAAAATGTCATATCATAGGCAAGGCATGTGAACTATTTTATAGAATGCTTGAAAAACACTAACAGTAACTACTATGAAGAATGTATAATTAGTTATATGATTGAGACAAATCATGTACATTGTATGAAGATAGTCCATGGCTGACACGACCCACCAAAAGATAAAACATATGATAAAAATAATTATTTTCATGTTTTTAACATATGGGGTACACATAACATGACTTATTATTACACAATTCAAATAATTTCAGTTAATTTCCACAGGGATTGCCCCCATTTAATGGTAAACATTTTTCCACATTTCAAATCTTTTGATTATATAAAGAAATGGATAGCATGAAAAGTTTAATTAATGTCAAGCCATTTATTTACTTGATATATAGTGTGAATAGAACTGTTATGTTGCTCAACAACCACCAAATAAAATTATCATCATGTACCCAAATAAGGATGGATAGAATGTTGGAACCGACCTCCAACTAACTACTATCACCATCCCTCTATATTATAAGTTATAGTGGTGCTCTAGATTTGCTCTATTCCATCATACACTTACATATAATATGCTTTACCATAGACCATATCAACAAGGTCAGAGAGATCAGTTTCATTTGACTGGTATGTGGAAGACCTTGATGTTGAGAAGTTGTGTGATTCACGCGGAGTGGAAGGTGTTTTGGCCCCTTGGAAGGAAGCTTCATCTCTTTTATTGGCTTCTTTATTTTTACTTGGAGAAGCATATTGCTTTGAATTGTCCCCATGGCTCCTTGCAGATGATGCCAAGAGTGTCCTTGCTACTTTCTTCCGCCATAACATAATGTTCACAAAGTGTTAGAATTGTCTCTAGATGAAAAGAAACTATAGAGGCTTAATTGACATGTGATCTTAGTTAATGTACTATCTCACAATCAACTGGACGATGAGCACCCTTAGAGTACTAAAGAGGTTTCAGTCAAAATTTTAAACTATTTAAGTTTCAATACAATATATTAAAATCAAGAACAATCTATTGGAAAATAAAAGCACCTGCCAGAAGGACTATTACTAAGCACAATATAACAGAACTTACATTATAGCAAAAGCTATGTGAAAATTTGCAAGCGATATCATAACACCCACTTCCAATTATGAAGTCAATGCCATACTCATAGCCAGGAGCTAGACACCATTTGGTCTACAAGTACATCCAAACAACAGTTTTAAGAAAATTACTTATTTCATACTCTCTACTAACCCCAAAAAATACTTCAGAGATGGAATAAAGATAAATCTATTAATAACAAACACAAGACCACAATGTGAAGAAAGTTGTAAATTGATAAAAAATAAAACATTTAGCACAAAAGGAACAGATACTCTAAATTATGTAAACAACCAAGAACAGAAACTCTGTAAATTTTGTCCTTGAGGAAAATCATGAATTTAGATGAAATTTTAGTTGCTTTGCTTGTTTGGCTCTACCAAGATCTAGGAATAATGGTGTATAATAATCATTAAGTTTATTTGTTATTAATTGTGTCATGGTTAGTCTACAGTACCATGCAGAAATAGGTTAATGACAAAATCATATTGTGAATAGTAGAAATGGGACATTATATTTTCCAAGTGAACACATTACAATTGGAATTAACTATTTCTTTTTAATAACTATTGAGGTCTGGAACAGGTCTCCCCTTCTACTTTCTTTTTCTTCCCAAAGTAGTCAAAGTGAGCACTTCCTCTTCTAGCATAGCTTTCATTCATCTTTTTAGTATAATTTTGAGATTATTGATCTCCATGACATCAGTTTTTTTTGTTGTCATGTCAAGGCCGTTGCATGAGAAAATAAAGGGAGCTAGCTTTTTTGAGTGGGGAAGTTGTCTCATGGAACTGTATAGAGGAACAAAGAAGATAGAGAAACTTATAATTGTACTGATCAAACAATATCTCTGTATGGACACTAAATGTTTTCATATCACCACAAGTGAAGATGATATCATTATGTGCTCCTGTGATAGTTGAATAGGAAAATGGGTGGATGCCATCCAAATTGATGGCATAATGAGGAGGACTCCTTGCCTGTACAAATGGAGACAAAGGTTATATTGGTTAAAGGAAAGGTGATAAAGGTGTTCTTTGTGTGAATACTCTCAAATAAGCTTTAAACATGCTCACACCTAGAAGCTATAGGTTCAGGACAAAATAAGGTTAGTATCCTACTTTCACCTACTTGAGGTATAGTTCAGAGGAAGTATAAAGTATTGTTGATTCAAGATTTTTGCTGGGTTGTTTAAAAAGAACATTGTGGTTTTTGAGGATTTAGAATCTAGAGTATGACATTGTAGACAGAGGCAGAGTAGGTGCATTTGAAGTTTTTCTAAAGCATGTATAATGGAGAGCTTAATGGTGCATCCATACATCAAGTATATGTTAAAAATATCAAGTTTAAAAGCTCTTATTTTGCAATGAACATTCTCTTAAGTATAACTATGGATCAATTCATATTAAGAGACTTATACTAATTTATAGCATAAAGGATAGCAAATGATTTGATGTATTAATATTCTCTAATCTAGTTTATCATGGCATTCTAATACAACTAGGATTTAAAAAGCAAAAAATGTATGCTATCCTCATGGTTGACACTGACAAGAGGAGCGGCATGAATTGATGTTCTTTTTCACATAATAGGAGACCCTATAGCAATGGAGTCATGTTTCCCTAGCACACAATCCAATTCATCATTCAATGCAAGACCCTGACCAAAAAGCTCCTCATTCCATGACATGCATCTTGTTTCATGATATGCACCCTCCCATCAGCGTATCCAATCCAAATTCTTGTTCCTAAAGCACACAAACATTGAATAGTAGTAGATGAATTCATGAATTCCTGAATATGATTACCCTAGCAATCCCACTGCACATGCAATCCATTTGCATATCCAGTCCAAATCATTTGATTGCTCGATGCTTCAATTTGAGATCATCCTGTAGCACGCCTAACATTATCAACAACTTCCAAAATAGCATTTTTTGAGCACTGGAAAATGCTCAAGGCACCCTCTATCTTTTCCTTTAGAGAAAATTTAGCAACCTTTATATTAATCTCATCTTTAGAAGGAAATTTCCTTGCTAAAGCAATATCTTTGCTACAAAAATCTGCATTTCTTACAAATATTTTGAGAACATCCCTTATCTGGGTATCCTTATCAGATAAAACAATACAACTGAATATTAACATCACCAAAAATAAGTGGAATAATGCTCCAACTAAAACATAAATTTTCAAGCTAAATATGCTAGGCAATGACACTAAGCCGAGTATGGCATTGATCTACTGAAGGCAAGGAAGAAACCATTCTAGTAGACAATCTATTCTTCTACAAAGATTAGTTTACTAGGTAAGAAGAAATAGAACTGGTAAAGACATTACCAGAGTGACAAGAAAAAATATCCACCACTCCAAACTCTTCCTGTTGAGTGATCTTATAGCAGAAATATCACATCTAAATCTATAATATTGCATGTACCTAGTGTTATAATATGATTACTAAGGTCAATGTAAGACCTTTCCATTGACAAAACTGCCATGTGCCTCTCTATTGGAGCAAGAGAAAGAGCTCTCTTAGTAGCCTCCCATGGCAAAGCTTTTAGGGAACCATGTTCAGAACCTGTCCATAGCTCACTTGGTAGCATTAAAATGTTTTAATAAAATCACTCTTTAATCAATTGAGGGTTGTACAATGCATCCAAGAACAACAGTACGAAATTCTAAATGAAAGAATTAAATCCAATTAAGATTTCATAGAAAAGTAGCTTTAAAAGGACAATAAACAAGAATTTTTTAGGCAGCTAATGATTGATTTTGGTACATGTAAATAATGCAAATAAGACATTATTGTTTACACAGGAATGTCCGCTAAATGATGTACATTGGATAATGACTTATCTTGTTGTTGCATATGGGTAGTTGCCTCCAACTAGCACCCCGGTCATAATCAAACTCTGTACAAGAATTAGCACTAATTATTTGAATTGGTTGTATGATTTAAAGGAATAAGGCTAGAATTTATTATATAATTATAGATTTATTAAATTAAAGGTGAGAAGCAAAGGCGAAGAGTTAAAACTTAATCAAGGGTTAGCAATAAAGGAAAAGGATGGATTAATTAAAACAACAATGACTATTTAGTTAATTAATGGCTAAATAAGGTAAGTGAAGTGAGATTGGGATGGGCAAGTTTAGTTGTCTAGATAGTGCAAAACAAAATATCATTATAAGATATACCTCAGATACAAATTGAGATGCCAATCAGGGTATCAAAACAAGGATTCCTAGAACTTATGTTTAGCTTGTACCATTAAAGAGTGAGATAACTCTACGTGGCATGCATTTTATTTTTTGTGTATTTAGCCTAGCACCAAAATTTTGAACAAGATACCTAACTGTACTAAAGAGAAAAAATCAATGAAATATCGTGATAGCTGAAGTATAGTGTTCATTTCACTTTCAACAGACATCAATATTGTTCCTCTAGTACATCTACAGGAAATGCTATTGAATGGATTACTGCTCGAATCATTTTTAGAAAATTTTTTCACAGTAAAAGTGCGCAGAATTGTTAGATTTGCAAATCAAAATTGAAAATCCATGTTTAATGAGTTTGTGGATTTCTCCATATCTAGAAGCAATCAATATTGTATCAACTAAGAATACTCAGAGACTGAACTTATTAGTATTTGAATCAATTTACTATATCCATATACCAGAGTATATTTCTAAAAGGTTATGAGTTTTTTACCAACTACCGAATTTGAAATTCTTTTATACTTCTTAGTATCCATATGTAGATGTAAATTTTTGCATCTCGTCTTTCATATGACCTTATATATATATATATATCCTAGGATACTCATTCATAATAGATCTCAGCTACAGTTCAATATGTTAGTTTCATGCATACTTTTTATGAGGAATAAGCAATTATGTTTGATATTAGATGTGCCAAGACTGTCACAGATACAAAAGCAAAGAATCCAGTGTTTATTCCATAGCTAATTAATTGTTTTTTAATTATTTTCTCTTCATATCATTATGTGCTCGTATGCTAGTTGAATAGGCAAATGGGTGGATGCCATCCAAATTGATTGCATAATGAGCAGGACTCCTTGCCTTTACGAATGGAGACAAAGGTTATATTGGTTAAATGAAAGGTGATAAAGGTGTTCTTTGTGTGAATACTCTCAAATAAGCTTTAAATATGCTCACACCTAGAAGCTATAGGTTCATTACAAAATAAGGTTAGTCTCCTACTTTCACCTACTTGAGGTCTCCCTTAGAATTATTACCATGTCATTTCCTGTACTCTATCCTCATTCGATGGCTACTGATCTATAAAATCTGAGGTGCACATACTTGGTATAGTTTAGAGGAAGTATAAAGTGTTGTTGATTTGAGATTTTTGCTGGGTTGTTCAAAAAGAACACTGTGGTTTTTGAGGATTTAGAATCTAGAGTACGACATTGTAGGCAGAGGCAGAGTAGGTGCATTTGAAGTTTTTCTAAAGCATGTATAATGGAGAACTTAATGGTGCATCCATATATCAAGTATATGTTAAAAATATCAAGTTTAAAAACTCTTATTTTGCAATGAACATTGTTAACCTCATAATGGTTTTTGACACTTGAGTGCCAACACACTTAAACATATTCCACATTGGAAGCCGAGTACATCATGCATACCGAGTGATCTTCATGTGCCAAGTAGTTTTCAGATACCGAGTGAAGATCAGTTACCGAGTGAAGATCAGATACCGAGTGAAGATCAGATACCGAGCGAAGATGAGATACCGAGTGAAGTATAAGTGTCGAGCAACACAAGGTGCCGAGTGTTAACAAGTGCCGAGTGTTAATAAAGTGCCAAGTGTTAACAAGTGCCGAGTAACATAAGGTGTCAAGCTACTTAAGGTGCCAAGTAATATAAGGTGCTGAGCTATCTAGGAAACAGCATGTGCTGAGTATCAACAATACTTAAGGAGCCGAGTAACTCAGTAGATCAGCATAATAGTTTGAAATTGCACAAACTATGATGCAAACAATTTTTACAGCCGACATAAGGTAAATCTCCAAGGATTTAATGATGAGATTGAATCTTTTATTTTTCCTATGCAATTTACATGTAGCCAATAAGAAAAATGATGAAGGCATGCAACCAATCAGCAAAAGATAAGTATTGAGCAGAAAATGAAGATTGAATGTGGATCGTAAATCCATACCTAACCCTAAATTCTCAAATGTCTTTATAAGGAAGACAAAATTTCATTGTAAAGAAGATGAGAGGTATGAGAAGATATACAAGGGTTCGCGAGGAATTTTATTTTCAAAAGCGAGGATTATCAGATCACAAAAAAGGATCCAGATCAGAGAAAGCAGAACAAGTACCTGCATTCAGCAATCAAGGATTGTAATCAGTCAGGTTTATTGTACCTAATACTCTCTAGCAATTGTATTAGAATGAAAATCCTATGGTGATAGGTTAGCTTAACAGCTATTTCGATAAATCCTTAATTAGGTGATTAAATCCTTTAACGGGGTGACACTTCATGTTAAGTGTTTGAAATCCTCTAACCAGGTCACTATTGACACAGTGTAAAGCCTTTAACAAGGCAGGCCTTTAACAGGGTAGACCATTAGAAGTGGTTGAACAATATTGCTGCAGTAATTTTTGTGGGTATCATCCCCACCCCAGTTTTACCTTCTTATTCCTGGAGGGTTTCTAGGTTACCAAATTCTAGTGTTATGAGTTATTGATGCATGTGTTTAGTTTCAAGTTTATTTGATGTATTTACATGCATGCAATTTACTTTCAGTTAAAAGTTTTATTGAGTAAAATGGGATACTTATGATTCACCCCCCCTCTCATAAGTACTCTTTCCATATTTGAATATTCCAACAAACATTCTCTCAAGTATAACTATGGATCAATTCACATTAAGAGACTTCATACTAATTTATAGCATAAAGGATAGCAAATGATTTGATGCATTAATATTCTCTAATCTATTTTATCATGGCATTCTAATACAACTAGGATTTAAAAAGAAAAAAATGTATGCTAACCTCATGGTTGACATTGAAAAGAGGAGCAACATGAGTTGATGTTCTTTTTCACGTAACAGGAGACCCTGTAGTAATGGAGTCATGTTTCCCTAGCACACGATCCAATTCATCATTCAATGCAAGACCCTGACCAAGAAGCTCCTCATTCCATGACATGCATCTTGTTCCATGACATGCACCCTCCCATCAACGTCTCCAATCCAAATTCTTGTTCCTAAAGCACACAAACATTGAATAGCAGCAAATGAATGCATGAATTCCAAAATACAATTACCCTAACAATCTCACTACACAAGCAATCCATTTGCATATCTAGTCCAAATCATTTAATTTCTCAATGCTTCAATTTGAGATCATCCTATAGCATGCCTAACATCATCAGTAGCCTCCAAAATAGCATTTTTTGAACATTGGAAAATTCTCAAGGCACCCTCTATCTTTTCCTTCAGAGAAACTTTAGCAACCTTTATATTAATCTCATCTTCAGAAGGAAATTTCCTTGCTAAAGCAATGTCTTTGCTACAAAACTCTGCATTTGTTACAAATATTTTGAAAACATCCCTTGTCTGGGTATCCCTGTTAGATAAAACAATACAACTAAATATTAACATCACCAAAAATAAGTTGAATAATGCTCCAACTAAAATAAACATTTTCAAGCTGAATATGCTAGGCAATGACACTAGGCCGAGTATGACATTGATCTACTAAAGGAGAGAATCCTAAAGAAGAATCCTAAAATGTGTAGAAAGTACACCCCAATTTGGAGGAAGCCAATTTAGATGTATTCCTTCCAAGGCTACTCTATCTGTTGGAGGTATTAAGGCATCAAGCAGAATTAATGAAACAAAGGAATGTGGCATTTTTTTGGAAGCTACACACTATGGCAAGAGAAAATATTCTTGCAACATGGTGCAGGATAGTCATGTGAACATAAGAAATAGTGTAGATCTACTAAAAGCCTATGATAATTTAAACATATGCTAAACCTTGAATAGACAACACAAATACCAGTCATTTACCTTTTCTGTTGAAGAAGCCCTTTGATGGGATGCCCATTTAACTGTTATAACTTTATCATCTAGCTTAAATTTTGAAGACAACATTTTCTTCATTGCCTCTTCAGCACATGCTTTATTATAATTTTCAACGAAGGCAAAGCCTCGGTTCCTTGTTGAGTCCTTTGGATCCTAATGTTAACACAAAAGACATGTAAGCTAAATGAAAATAGGAAAGGAGAAAAGAAGATGGGAACAAAGATAATTTGACTGTAATAGTGTTACACACGTAAAACAAAATAAGTAGAGCTCAACATAGTCTTTCAGTTCTCACACCTTTATCAGCAAACTTCTAGTATTTTGAACATCTCTAGTAGTTTAATCAAACATAATCGACAAAATCTATCCCATCTGCACTCTGTTAGTTTGATTTGTTATGTATAAATTCTCCTTTGATCATCTTGAAGAAAAAAAGTCAGTTGCGAGTTCTTTGGTAAGATCCTAAGGTTTTGAGTCTTGGTCATTTTTCCTTAATACTTTTCAAATCCATGTAAAACCCCAGGTCTTGTTTTCAAGTCTTGCTTGGTGTAGAAAATCTTTTCTCTTCCCGCCTATTTTGAAGTGTTGATTAAATCTTTCAAATTTTCTTGTTTCGATGTTGGATCTTGTTAAAATCTATAGTTGTCACGTACTCGCTATGGAAAGTTGCATGTTTTTTCCCATTGTGACTTGGCGACTATCGAAGAATCTCGCTGCGGCGATCAAAAGTAAGTCGGGTACCGAAAAAGGGCATTTTGCGGTCACGTGTTTTTATCCCAAAAATATTGATGTTGAAAAGGACGCACGAGGAGGATTTTGTGAATGATGTCACCAGAATTGAAATTTTTGCCAGTGACTCGCTAAGTTGCTATAGAAAAATCCATGCGATTCGCCGGTAGTGACATAGCGAGTGCCCGAATTTCAAAAAAAGTGGGGCCACATGTAAAAATATTTATAACTTATTACATGTAAAAAAATCTAACTTTATATTACTTTTGAAAAAGTATATTGATTACAATAATTTAAATGAAAGTATGTATATTAATACCATTTAAAATTTAAATCTAAGTTATAATGTTTTAAATCTTTATTATTATTTTAATTTTTTATTGTTTGAATTGAAGTAACATTTAATAATTAAAATGTAAATTAATATTAAGTTCAAACTTTTAAAAATAATAACTAAGAATTTATATTATCATTCTAATGAATTTTAAAATTAAAAATAGATATCCTTCTTGAATTTAATTTTAATATTATTTTTTGCAAAAAGAGGGGTAAAAATTTATTAAGACAGAAAGGAATACAACAAGGAGAGCTCAACAAGGAGCTCGATCCTGAGCAACAAGATCATCAAATTCTTGCACCATCTCAAAGGACAGTTGCCCCCTATCCCTAATATTCCAACCCGTATCATGACTAGAAGCCCATTTAGCTAAACAATCAGCAGGTCTATTCCATTCTCGTGGAATATACTTGAACCTAATGAATTAAAAAGAGGAAGAGAAGAAAAGAATCTGCTTAACAACAGTGGCCAGCTGCCAACTAACATCCTCAAGCTCTTGCAAAGAAAGCATGTTCACCACCACCTGGGAATCAGACTCACAAATAATCTTACTCCATCCCCACAAGCAACACTGTTCCACAGCATATAAAATAGCCTGAGCTTCCATGAGATTGTTAGTATAATCACCCTTATGAATTGAGAAGAAAAATTTAACATTCCCAGAACTACAACGAGCCACTCCGCCAATACCAGCCAGACCAGGATTCCCACGAGAAGAACCATCAGTGTTAATTTTCAGAACTCCACAGGGAGGAGGAGTCCAGCGCCCATCCCGGTTAAACCGACCCTTCCTCTAATGGTGAAGCTGCCTGGACATAGAAGGAAACCTATGAGCTGCAACCCCATCCTGCAAATGAAAATTGAGGTGATTACAGATAGCAAGATCAACTGGATCCATACCCCCATCAAGCTCACACTTCACAAGAATAGTTTCCTGGAGAGAATGTGATATTTTCCACCAAAGATGCAAAAAACCAAGCCGAACATCTTGGAATATGCGACAATTACTCTCCAACCAGATATGCCAAAGCATGAAAGATGGGCCAACAATCCAAGCAGCATGGAGAGAAGAAGACTTGGAGGGAGCACTACCCAAGCGAGCCCAGAACTCAGGCAAAGAGGAAGCATGCCGACAAGAGCAACCCCAAGCGCTCCACCAAAGGTTCCATATCTGAGTAGAATAGGAGCAATGGAAGAACATATGGGAGACAGACTCCTCTCCCTTACCACACAAAACACAATAAGAGGGGCCCTGAAATCCACGTTTACAAAGACTATCCCAGGTAAGACAACAGTTGTGAGCCACTAGCCACATGAAAAAATTGCACTTGGACCAAGAAAATTTATTCCAGACTTGCTTCCACCAAGGGACCTCAGCATCCCCAAATAATTGTCTAGTTATCTCCTGATACCCAGTAGAGACATGATATTTACCAGACAAGGTACCGCCCCAAGCCAATACATCTGGACCAAGCAAAGAGGAACACTCTCTAGAGGCCAGAATTTGAGAAAGCTCCTGACGATCCATGTCTATACCTCCAGGAGGCCAATCAGAGGAATGCTTCCATCTATAACCAACAATAGGTCCCAATTGATAAGGAGTCTTGTAATGAGCCACTTTATCCCATCCAGCGGCCAGAAAAGAGTCACAAAGAGGCTGAAGATGAGGGTATATGGATAAAATGGAAGGGAATTCATCCTAAGCATTAGACCAAAACAAAGCCTGAGAACCTCCTTTACATATCCAGAACAGACCCCTCTTCACCAACATCGCACATGTCTTCAAAGTATGCCAAACCATTAAGCCAGGACCTTCAAGAGGAAGTACAAAAAAAGAGCAAGGATCAGCACCATGAAAATATTTATGAGTGATAATACAAGCCCAAAGTTGATGCTGTCTAGAGCACCATCGCCAATAAAGTTTAGCAGCCAAAGCTTGTCTACTCAATAGAGCAGAACGAAGACCAAGACCACCCTCCTTTTTAGGCCTACAAACAGTTGCCCAATTAACCAAGCTCCATTTAGTACTATGCAAATTACCACTCCAAAGGAATTGTTGAGAAAGAGCATCAAACTCCTTGAGAAAGTAAATAGGTGTAGCATGAACCATGCTTCTATAAGTAGGAAGAGCTTGGATAACAGCTTGAAGAAGAGTAACCCAGGCAGCAGTAGAAAGCCATCTATGAGTCCAATGATTTACCTTATCCTGAAGCTTGGTAATCAAATTTTTCCAGAAGAGACGTGGCTACCTAGAAACAGCAATAGGAATGCCAAGATAAGTCAAAGGAAGTGAACCTATCTGAAACCGTAGGATACCAACAATCCTGTGCTAAATAGAATCAGGAGTGTTAAAAAAGTAAATGAAAGATTTGTGCTCATTAACTTTCTGGCTTGAAGTTTCCAAATAAACGTCCAAAGCATGTCGAAAGGCTTCAGCTTCCTTGATCCTAGCAAGACCAGCAAGAGCAGAATCATCAACAAATTGAAGATGGGAAAGAGAAGGTAAGCCATTACACCACCGCCAGCCTTGAATAGAATTCTGGGACACCTGATGCTTAATGAATCTGCCCAAGCCTTCAGCCATGATGATGAATAGATATGGGGAGAGAGGGTCACCCTGGCGGAGGCCTCTAGAAGCACCAAATAGTTGTGAAGGTTGACCATTAATAAGAATAGAAAAAGAGGCAGAAGTAACGCAACTCATAATCCAACTCACCCAGTCAGAGCTAAATCCAAAAGAAAGAAGAATACTCCTTAGGAAGCTCCATTTAACTCTATCATAGGCCTTAGCCATATCCAGCTTAACAAACATGGCTCCCTCCCTTGAAGTAGCCATAGAGTGAATAGCCTTAGTAGCAATAACCACCCCATCCAAAATTTGTCTTCCAGCAACAAAACCAACTTGTTCTTCTGAGATAATAATGGGAAGCCACCTTTTCAGTCTCTCAGCAATCAGCTTAGTAATAACTTTGTAGACCACATTACATAAGGCAATTGGTCTAAAAAACTCCAATTTATTAGCACCCTCTCTCTTAGGAATAAGAGTCAAGAATGTAGAGTTCAAAGCTCGAAGCATCTGCTTGCTAGCATAGGATTCTTTAACCACCTCCAACAAATCATGATTAATGATGTCCCAAAATTGCTGAAAGAATTCAACTGGAAAACCATCAGGACCAGGAGCCTTCCCCTTAGGCATGCCAAAGACCACCGCCTCCAGCTCTTCCAAAGAGATAGGACGCATGAGATAATCATTCATTTCCTGAGTGATAAGGGAAGGAATACAGGACAAAATAATATTTTCTTCATTATCAGCAGGAGGAGAGTCCTCAGAGAAGAGCGTAGAGAAGTACGAAATAGCCTCTTGGAACAAAGCTGGCAAGGAATTCAATTGGATACCTTGAGAATTAACCAAAGAAGAGATAGTGCTCTGATTCTGACGAGATTGCACTATTTTATGGAAAAAGGCAGTGTTTCGATCACCTTCCTGGAGCCAATCAACTCGAGCCTTTTGCTTCCAAAAAATTTCCTCTCAAAGTTCCCATTCTTCTAGAGCTCTAAAAGCAAGGGATTCAGCCTGGCCAAGATCCTCCGAGAAACCTCGATCTCTAATCTCCCTTGTGATGACATCAAGATTTTCTTGAGCAAGCCTCTTCATAAAGTGAAGATTCCCAAAGCATTCCCTATTCCATATCTTGAGCTGCCTTTTAACATATTGAAGCCTTTTAGAAAATGAGAACATTGCAGTACCATATGCAGGGGCACCATCTTTCCACCAACAAAAAACAAAATCATGAAGAGAGGAGTCACGAAGCCACATCAACTGGAACTTAAAAGGAGGATGCTTCGGAACATAAACCCCTATAGCGGAAAATTTGAATTGACAATGATCTGAACCCCTCCAATCAAGGATTTCTGAAGAGATAGTAAGGGTGCCACTAAGCTAGAAGCAAGAAACAAGAAATCTATCTAGGCGTTCTGAGATAGCAGCAACACTAGTCCTGCGATAATTCCAAGTATAGAGGCCATTAGAAGGCTTAACATCAGAGAGATGCAAAAGAGATATGTGTTGCTGAAGAAGAGCAGAAGAAGGCCCCAATCTAGCCAAACCACCATGCTTCTCTTCCAGACTTAAAACTGAATTGAAGTCCCCTGCTAACACCCAAGGATGATAAGGATGACAATTTCTAACATATTGAATATGTTCCCAAAGTTCCTCCTTTCCCACAAGATCAACAGGTGCATACACATTAGTAACCATGATTACCTCTCTTGAGTCTAGAGCAGAAGCTACCATAGAGAGAGCCAAGCGAGAAGACATCCAACCAAGAGGAGAAATTTTTTGAGGATCCCAAAATATAGCTAAACCACAAGCACTGCCTGTTGCCCCAACACACTGGCATTGGCCACGAGACCAAATACTAGAGGCATGTTGGACCATAGACTCCATAGAGAGCTTAATCTCTTGGATACAAAAAACATTAGGACTATGATCAACCACCAAGTTATGAATAGCCTTTTGTCTAGGGATGCTATTCAACCCCCTTACATTCCATGAGAGAATAATCATCATTGGGTAGATTTGGGAAAATGAGAATCCAAAGGTTTTACTGAACCAGACTCAATCAATATATCTCCTATGAGTTTAATCTTCTCTTGGTCTGTTTTGCGCCCACTCCTTAGAGGGGGAGAAGAAGAAGCCCGCTTAAAGGGTCAAGGCAGCAACCCCAAGGGGAGAGGAGATCCCTTGCCCTTACCTGATGGTAGCACATCCTTAACCAAGTCAGCCAAAACAACATCATCATCTTCCAACACTGCAGGAGTCACCAGAGCCACTGTCACAGGAGCTACAGGAACCTCACAATTCTGATATACTACAACTTGAGATGCCCCACAAGCATCATTAGGAATAGATCTCTCATCTGGGCAAGCTGGATCAGAAGAGATAGGAGGAGGAATACCCTCCTCTAGAACCATACTATCCAGCACCTCAAAACGGTTAAAACCTGAATCAGATAATCTTTCTTTCAAAGGCCTCTTTTGAATAATGTTTCAAATATTATAATTATATATAAGTGAATAATGTTTCAAATATTATAATTATAACGAATGAAGATTTATTGTAGAATATTAAAAAGTAAGAGTAGAAAGTAATTATCATAATTAAATAATATTCCTTGCTTAGAAATTTGATTAAGTTATTTTGTTGAAATAATTTATTTATATTTATGTTAAAGATAATTTAATGAACTTTCTATTTATAAAGTTTTTAATGTTTATATCATGTATGGAATATTAGTATTTTAAATCAAAATTTATTATAAAATTGTAAATAATAATTTATAATTAGACAGTTGATATAATCACAATTATTTTATTTATATTTGACTATAATAAATTTTAAGAAGTAAAAATGAGTAAAAATGAATTGTATTGTATTGGATACAATTTTGTTTTAAACAATGAAAGAGTTATTATTATTATTTTATGTGTGTTATTTGATGTACAAAATACATGTTGTGTTACCATTAATGCCAAAGAGGGAGATTGTTGAATACAATTGGTTAATTGTGTATTGTCTTTGATGTTACACAAAATGTCATATTTTGATTAGTTAGTGTCTATCGAGCTCACTTGGGTGATGAAGACAATTTCCTATGTTAGCTGAGCATTCCAAAGTTTGCCAAGTTTAGAAGTCAGTGACTATCGAGTTCAGTCGAGCATGAAAAATAAATTTGCAGAAGTTGAGTGAAAACCAATCTCACCTGGTTAATGAAGGAAACATTGGATGAAACCAGTGTTAACCAATCTCACTTGGTTAACATAGGAAAATCATTTTTGAGTTAGGGCCTACTGATCAGGGTCAGCTAACAAAGAAATTTCTTGTTTTGGCATATTGAGTTTAATAGATTTGTTTTTTGGTTCTAGTCAACTAAGACAATGAATATTAATTATTCTAAGATGTATTTAAGCTGACTTGATAATGCATAAGGTATAAGTACAAGGTCAAGTTGAGGATTGAATATGTGGAAATGAATGGAAGAATAGAAGATGCTTAGAGGAAGCAAATTAGAAGGATAAGAAGAATATACTTGTGGAGTTGCAAAGATACATTCGATTAGAAAGGGTCAAGTATACAAACTAGAATTGAGATTTGTAATAAGCAATTCATTTGCATTAGAAATTAGGTAATCTCATTGTTATTCTCCAACCATTGTAGCATTGATCTAAATCTCTTAACATAGTTGGCTTAACAACTATTTGTAAATCATCTAACAAGGTGGAATTTCTAGATTAAAGTGTCTAAAGACCTCTAACAAGGTCACTCCTAACAAAGTGATTAAATCCTGTAATAGTGTCACACTTAAAAGTATGTTTTATAATGTTTAACAGGGTTGGATCCTAATAGGACTCACTTCAGAAGAGCGGAAATTAGTAACTAGTTGCAATTGGTGGTTTTTCTCAAATTGGGTTTCCACGTTAAATCTTGGTGTCACTTGTGTTCATGCTATTTATTTTATGTGTATGTAGCTAAGTTAAGTAAGGTTAATCATAGATAATATCTTAAGATTTGCATGTTCAATATTTATCAAGTTATGATAGATTTTCAGTATTAACCGAGTGCCTATATGTTTACCGAGCATCAATATTTTTAGTAGAGTTTATGTTCTGTGCTAAAATCTAAGGTATATCATATTTATTTTTGTGGTAACTGATTCACTCATCCCCTCTTAGTTATTCCTCTTATATTTCCAATAATACATCATCTCCTCCACATATTATATCACCTACAAACATTTCAACAATTAGGACTTTGTCTCGGCTTTCACTCTTGAGATATAGGTTAAAGTTGTCACTTGTTCTAACAAATTGTATTCTAATTAGATAAGTGTGTAACCTCTCATACCATGCTCTCAGTGATTTTTTTAATCCATATAAAGTTTTGTATAATTTTCATATTGGATCCTTTTTCTCTTTCTATAGAAAAACCTTCAGGTATTCTTAATGTACATTTCTTCCAATATTCCATTTAAAAATGTTCGCTTGACATCCATCAGATACACCTTGAATCATTTCTATGCTACATATGCCAACAATATTCTTGCTCCTTCAAGTTCATCTATGGGGGAAAAATGTTTCTCCATAATCTAATACTTCTTCCTATACATATCTTTTACAAACCAATCTTTATTTATTTATGAATACTTCACCATTTTCATTCAACTTGATCCGAAATACCCACTTAGTTTTGATAGCATTTTTGTCCTCGGGTCTTGGAACTAGTGACCACATTCTATTATTTTCTATTTGATCAAGTGTTTCCTTCATAGCTAGTTTCCAATCTTCATCTTTTATATCATCCTTCACCATTTTTGGTTCAATCTATGATATCATTCATGTAGAATTAATTTTTCTTAGTTGACTTCTTGTTAATAATCCTCCATTTATGTATACTATAATATTTGAGAGACTGTGATTTGTCCTGATCCTTTTTGGTGTATTTGATTCTATGTTTTGATTTTGTTCTTTAGTTTGATATTTTTGAGTTATTGTTAGTAGAGTGTTATTGGTTCCTATATTTTTTTGTTGAGTAATTTTCTTCTCTAATTCAAAGTATATCAAATCATCATACTCCTTAGGTTATCTTTAACTGTGTTCCTCATTCTATTATGAAAATTCATCTATCTTCACATTTGCACTCTCAACGATCTTTGTTTTTAAAATTTTAGACACTTGTATGCCTTGCTCTTTGTTGAATATCCAATAAATATCCCTTCTTCACTTTTGGTGTCAAATTTTCCATTTCTTTTATCTTTCTTTATATAGAAATTACTATCAAATATTCTAAAATAGTGTACATTTGGTGTCCTTTAATGTCATATTTTATAAGGTGTCTTATAAATTTCCTTTTTTGAGTTGTGATCAGTTAAGAGTATAGAATAAATTACTAATTATTTCTCTCCAAAATTTGCATGATACTTTGTTTTGGTTCAACAATATCCTTGTACAACAACTATGGATCTATTCCTTCATTCTACAATACCATTTTGTTGTGGTGTTCTTGGTGCTATCAACTTACTTTTGATTCCATTCTCTTCACAATACTTATTGAATTCATTTGATGTAAATCTTCCACCTCTATACGATCTAAGACATTTTAGAGTTCTTTGATTTCCTTTTTTCACTGTAATTTCTTATTTTCTAAACATATCAAATGCTTCTGATTTTGCTTTAAAAAAAATAATTAACATCATCCTTGAATATTCATCAACACTAATTATAAATAATTTATCTCCATGATGGTTATTTGGACCAATAGGACCACAAAGATCTATTTAAACTAGATCCATCATATTATGTATTGACTATTGCTT
This sequence comes from Cupressus sempervirens, assembly GCA_028749045.1. NCBI lineage: Eukaryota > Viridiplantae > Streptophyta > Pinopsida > Cupressales > Cupressaceae > Cupressus > Cupressus sempervirens. Next base: position 635,463,060 of record CM053783.1, on the reverse strand, counting down.
GCTTGAAAATCCTAAATATGTCATTTTTCCAAGTTGAAATTCCTTCCAGATAGCATTTTCTAGTTTGTTTACTATTAACATTCCTCTGACACTTGTCTTTCTTTCTTTTTATAGATTGTCAGAATTTGTATCACATAATATCTTGTGCCATAACCAACTTTCTTCAACTTTAGCAATCAAACAATGTACTAGTGACATGTGTAACTTAAAAGGACTACCTTTTGTCTCTTCACTAGTAGAAAGTATTCTTCCAATCTTTTCAAATATTTTTCATTTTCTATTACTAAATTCCAACTTAAAACTTTTATTATTTCATTATGAAACACTCAAAAGATTGTACTATAAACCATCATCCTAGTAAACTTTATCACATATTATATTATCAATTAGATTATTTGTACCTTTTCTTTTGATCATGTAGGGTGGTTTGTTTCTAAATTTCACTGATCCTCGATCACATAGGTGCATGGTTGTGAACTTATCATAGTCTCCATTCATATGATGTATATGTCCTTTATCAATGATCCAGTCATAGTTTTTATCCATGTGTGTATTTAGTGCCTTCTTTTCCCCGATAACCCCTTTTTTGATAGATGGTTATTTGTTTATGGAAACAAATACTATCTCCTCATCATCTCCATCTACATCACCTTCTATGTCTTTTTCTTCAGCTATGTATGATGCTTTCTTTATTTTCTCTCTAAAGCACTTATTTTTCTTGTACTGATTCATCTTTTCTTTGTTTTACCTCTTTGATTTGTTAGGACATCTATGTGCAAAATGACCAGTTTGTCTACAATTCCAACATGCAATAAGACTCTTTCCTTTGTATATACCTTTTCTATTAGGATTTTTTTTTCTATTTGAGATTCTTGTTGTTGTAGCTCTTTTTAATTTTTCTACCAGGCCTTCATATTATCCACCATCAACAAATCTTTGTCTTCATTGTGTGTCTTTACTTGCTAAAGCTTGAAGTGATTTTTTTTTATTGGTTAATTATTATCATAGTTTCTTGTCTTGAATAATGTTAGCCTACCGATGAGTGAATCAATTGTGATCCTACTCTTTTTAATAGTTATGAGTTCTTGTATAGCTGAAACTCTAATTACATATTATTTAAGTAAGGTTCTCAACATCTTACTTACAACTTCATTTTCGTCGATAGCAATGATTTATTTTTCTTGTGTCCCATACTTTGCAATAGTCTTAGTCTCATTCATCTTCATGGAATCTAGTTTTTCTTTTAGTCCTTCTACTTTGGCTTCTAGAAAATGTGTATCTCCTCTATGTACTTTTAGCAATATTCTTATATTTATTTAGATGTTGGGAGTCCTTGTATATCAACATATTTTGAATTCTTCAAAGCACTAGCCAATTCTATCATTAATATATTTTTTAGAAGATTTGTTTTATTTTGCACATCATCAAGTTGTTCACAAGTTCTACTATACTCTATGTTAAGAAAGTCTTTGGAATTATCTCCAAGTCTTGATAAGTGCAATTTCATTTGGCTTGTCCACATTCCAAAATCATCTTCATATTTGTTGAGCTTTGGTGCTTCTTTTGTATACATCTTGTGGTATTTTCCCAAAGAAGTTATGATTCCAATTCAAAGACCAAAGATCCAATACCAATTATAGGTACAAGATTGATTACTAAGAGGGGCCATAGTGAATCAGTAATCACCAAATTCAACTTTTACTTTTATCTTATTCTTTTCTTATAATTTACATATAAGATACAGTTATACCTATAGTGCTATTATTCGTTAAACAAATAGTTTCTCATCCAACACATTTCATTGTCATTTTAATTACTAAGTCATTCATGTATTTATATGTACATATGAATACATTTATAACTCTATCAAACAAATATTTATTTATAATTTATTCATAAAGAAATATGATATCAATAGTTATTTATATTTTTTAAATAATTGAACCTTTGTTTCTATCTAACACATTCATTATGTCAAGAGGCATTCTATACAATGGCAACACAAATACCCAGCATAGGAATATGCCAAGATTCCTTGTCAATAAAAAAGAAAATGGAGCAGTTACAAACTTTTATTTTAAATAAAAAATATTCTCGAAATAATAGGTAGCCAACATAAAAGACAATAAAAAGCATTCCCGAAATAATAGCTAGCGGAAAAAAGAAGAAGCCAAATAGAACCCGAAATAATAGGGTGACATATGGCCATCCCAAAATAATAGTGTGATATGTAGCCATCCCAAAATAATAGGCCCCAAAATAATAGGGTGGCATATTGTTGTCCCAAAATAATAGTCCCCAAAATATTAGGGTGGCAAATGACTATACCAATATAAAAAAGTTGAAATAATAAGACACCAAAATTTTTGAAAACAATAAATCTAACTTAGAAATAGATTTTAAAAAATATGTTCTTAATTGTTATAAATATTACATAAAAATACTTGTTATAAAATAATATATATATTTCAATGATACTATTATTTAGGCCTAGAAATTGATGGCCGTATTGGCCGTTTTATACATTTTAACCGTATATGATAGGCTAATTTGTTTAAAGGCCGTACACATCGACAGGCTAAAAAAATTTAGAATCTAAAATTTATCAAATTTTAGAAACCTAACTTACTAATAAATTATATTATGATGTAATTGTTAACATATTTTATATTATTCATTATATATTTGTATTTATATAATTTTAGCTTAATTCATTGTAATTTGTAATTATTATTATTTTAGAATCTTTTTATAAAGCATGTGATTTTAGAAACTTCTTAATATTTATATTGATTTAGTCATATATATATATATATATATATATATATATGAAAGTTGCCAAGTTTCTTTAATACTTTTAAGTTTTATGATTTTATATTTTTAATCTTATAAATTAAATTTTTTGTGTTAATTTTTTTTTTGTTAATTTAGAAATATCTATGATTTTTCAATATATGCCTGATTGGTACTTAATTTTACTTATTATTTTTAGAATTATTTTCAAAACAAATATGAAAAAAATTAGAAACTTGCTATAAATATAAGATTTTTTTATTTGTTACTAAATTATACTTATTTCAATTTGTGTCTATATAAAAAAATCATATACCAAATAGATTATTCTTTGTCAAACAATTGTATATCTGATTTATGGTAGCTTCAAAATTCTTATTCATCAAATTGAATCCCATAAGGTAAATTTTATGTAGTTTTCAAAACCCTTCTTTTTCATCAAGTTGAATCACACAATGCAAATTTTATGTAGTTTTTCAATATTTGTACACAATAATGTTCATACATAGTTACTATTTTTATATTTATTTTTGCAGATACATAAAAAATGTCTTCAAAGAGAAGGAAACAAGCCACTATTGGAGAAATGTACAAGTGGCCTGCAAAAAAAGATTCAAAATCTTATAGTATTTCATTACTAAATCAGAATGAACAATTTGACAATAAAAATTTGAAAGAAACTTTCAAAGAAATTTTTGGGTCTTCTTCAGAGGAGGATTTAAATGAACAAGCAAATCAATTTGGGGAAGGGTATAGTTTTAATGATGAAATTGAAGATAGGTCAACGATTTTTGATGAAGGGAAGGAAAAAATTCAAGTTAAAAGAAATTTTTGAATGGAATGACTAGAAAAAATGGTGTAACTAAATCCTTTTCATAATGATGGTAACATAGTAATGATGTGTAATAATTGTGAGAGGTATAGGATGCCAGGACCATGGGGTCTAGGGGATGTATGTAATAATTTTCAACGTGATGCTTTGATCATTCATAAAAATCATCGATACACAAAGATGCTCAAGCAATATGGATTAATGGAACATAAAATAAAATAAAGTTTATTCCTCTTATGTTGCAAATTATAGTGAAAATTATTTAAATTTAAGAATAATTTTATTAAATTATTGATATATAAAAAAATTGACAATCAAATTTTTTTTTTTGAATGTAAAATGAAAGGCACTAAAATGACCCAACCATCATTAAAAATTCATATGACAGGCAGGGGTGATCGTCAAATTCTAGGCCTGCTATTATTCATAAAAATATGTAATATAGAATTTTAGCTGAATATTTTTTTATATATAAAAGATTGAATGGAAATAAAAATTTTATAAATTAATTAATTTAAAGTTTAACCTATATTGAAGACTATTACTTCATTTAAACTTTTATAAATAAATAAATTTAAAAAAATCAAAAATTAGAAAAATAAAAAATAAAAAATAAAAAAATAAAACAGAATAAAAAATACAATATAAAAAATTTAGAAAAATAAAGCAAAATAAAAAACAAAATATAGTATATAATTTAAAGGCAACCGTGGGGGTTTACCCTCCACGCAGTGGGCGGTGATAGACTGTCGCTGCTGACAGTGACAGTAACTGTCGCCATTGACATATAATCTAAAAAACAATATTCTTCTATTAGTATAATATAATACTGCTTAAAATTTAAAGGTACAAAACATGCATTATGAGAATCCATCCACCTACTACTACATTCATCAAATTGATAATGGTTATATATTTTATATAATGTTAAGGACGGGGGGGGGGGGGGGCATAATAGAGGTGGAGAGAGGAGACATAAGTAAAGAAATAGGGTGGAGAGATAAGTAGAGAATTAGGGGGTTGGAGGGAGAGGGAGAGGGAGAGGAGAGAGAGAGAGAGAGAGAGAGAGAGAGAGAGAGAGAGAGAGAGAGAGAGAGAGAGAGAGAGAGAGAGAGAGAGAGAGAGAGAGAATATGGGGGTTGGAGGGCAGAGAGGGAGGCTGGGAGGGAGGGAGAGAGAGATGGTGGATAGGAGAAAAATAGAAGTGGAGAGAGATGAGAGATAAGTAGAGAATTAGGAGGTTGGAGAGAGGGGAGAGAGAGAGAGAGAGAGAGAGAGAGAGAGAGAGAGAGAGAGAGAGAGAGAGAGAGAAAAGTAAAGTAAAGAATTACGGCATAGGAGGGTTCAAAGAGAGAGGCTGAGATAGAGAGATGGGTCATTTGGAAGAGGGGGAGGGCAGGGGGGAGAGAGAGAGAGAGGGAGAGAGAGGAGAGAGAGAGAGAGAGAGAGAGAGAGAGAGAGAGAGAGAGAGAGAGAGAGAGAGAGAGAGAGAGAGAGAGAGAGAGAGATGAAGTGACAATGCATATATTTGGGAATAACTTAGAAATCAAGCACTTAAGTCTAAAGTACTCCAAGCTATACACATAATTTGTATTTAAAAATTCATGGTCAAAGGATGAGCAAAGTGTATGCCCCCATGTTAAAGCAATTGCAAACACCTTAATGAGAGAAATGAATTTAACATAAGCATACATGCATTCACTAAAGAATATTTCCACTATGATATGCCCGTAAAGAGAGAAACATATCAAGAAGATTGAGCACATAACAAAAAGAGAGAACATGAAAGGATCTACTAATTTTAGGGTTAATATAATCATATGGTAATATGTAATATTATATCAAGTATGAAATATTATCATCCCTTAGAGGAAGTAGATCTAAAACAAAATGGGAGAAAAGACACATAAGAGTTATGAAGAAGATTCTTGTTGGGCCAATAACACGAAGACCAAAAAGAATCGGTGCTACCATACCATAATAAACCAAGAAGACTAAACAAGATCACTAGTAAAAACAACAGCCCAAGCACAACATAACATGTAAAAACATATAGAAGAAAATAGATACAAATTAAAGAATGTATATGAAAGGATGAACACTTTATCCTCTTGTACTCAACAAAGAAACAAGGATCATCTAAAGAAATCAAATAATAACATATAAAAAATGCACAAAATAGGAGAATAAAATGGATACCATGGTAAATGAAGTCCACATCAAGCATTCTATGTGCCCTCCTGCCACCCCCTATCTTGGTAAAAAATGGTAGGAGAAGGATGGTGACTCATAAGAGGAATGACATCCATCATAATAGAAATCATAGCTATTTCTAAGTAAGGACTTTGAGAGTCACTATACTCATTACTAGGAGTAGTTTTAAGATGCATATAAAGCATGTTAGGAAAATTAATATCTATATCAATTAATTCCTCATCACCACTAACATGTTCATCATCTAAAGTATCTTCCATATCAAAATTAATATAATATAAGATGTGAACAAATCATCATGCTTATCCATATGCACAGTGTTACCTTGTTTATCTTCCTCCAAAGACTCACGCATGGTTTGATCAAAGGAAGCTAAATATTGAGATAAATATGTGTGTTAATAAGAAAGAGAACAAGATTAAGCCTTAGCTTTAGCTTGATTATTTTTGCAATGCTGATGGGAATTTTGGTTACAAATAGTCTTACGAGATAAGCTAGGAGGATTAGGATCAACTACCATAGGTTTCGAAGAGGGAACAACTACAAGTTTAGATATAGTAGATGAAGGAATAGATGTAGAAGGTAAAAAAAGTCTACAAGAAAAATGAACAAACAAAGTATGCATGACAAGCACAAGGGAATAAGCCTTACAAAGACTAAGCTCCACAATATTGGATACATTATATTTTTGATAATTTCTATAAAGATGATCAAGATGAGTAGGTAGTTTTTTAGGAAAAGATGAGGAATAAAATATTTAATAGGCACTTAAAGATCAAGACATCTTGATCTTTAGCTTAGGTACTTGATCTTTAGAAATAGTTTCAAGTACCTAAGCTAAAGATCAAGATGTCTATGAAATTCTTTAAAAAATCTTTAAGGGCTATAGACATGTGTGTATTTCCTAAATTTGGCATAACTTGTGCCAATGTTGCCTCTCTTATTTGCTTTTTAGTGGACAATTCCCATTTCCACTTGTCATTCACTTTGTTGTACAATCCTATTGGAACTCCAATTCCCAATTCTATGGGTGTAAGCTTGAACTTAAATAACATATCAATTATAGTTTCTTTAAGTTTAACTTGATCTTCATTTCTCAAAGAATCATATTGTATGTCTTTGAGTGCCATAATACTTTCTAATTTTATCATTTTTTTACATACCTAATCTAAAGACATTGGAGGGAGTTTGTTCACTATTTTTAGTTTTCTGGCCTCATTCGACTCTATCTTTTCTCATCTTCCTCCTCTTGTGCAATGATTAGTTTCATTGTTGGTTTGACTAGCACATCTACCTACTTTGTTTTCTTTGATAGATTTCCTAATAAGAGATCGATAGGAGGTTGTGATGGTCACCTTACCTTTTGGCTTTGGTGGTGTCACTTTTTCTTACATGTTTTTTCTAAAGGTCTTCCTTCACCTTAGGTTCAATTATTACAAACTTTTTTTGCCTAGCTACCTTTGGCTTCACAACTCCAAGCTCTTTTCATTTGCCTTCCTCAGCCTCTAAGGGATGTCCAAACCCTTCTCCTTGTTCCATCCTACTAGCCTCAATAAATTTTCTTTTCCTTTGCTTGCCTACCTTAGGTATGCCAACATCTACATTTAGCTTGGCAATAACAATCTCGTATGTGCCAAATTTCTTGACACTCACATCAATATCTTTTGCCAATAGTGTAGTAATTTGAGCTATAACATCATCTAAATTTACCTCATAGGGTATTGGCCTCAGCCATGACACCCTTGGAAATACTACCTATGCATACACAAACTCAATGTCTACCATGAAACATATTTCATCATAATATTTGTCTACAACAGACTTTGGAATCCTCATCCTGTTCTTCATTTTAGCTTTAAAATCTTCAAAATAGTTGTTCATCTTACCTAAAAATTTGCCCCACCTATCTATTAGGTCATTTAATTGTTCCACAGTAGTTCTATTTCTAACCCATCCAATCCTTCTAATGGTAGGAAAATAATTCTTTACACAGAACAATATACAAACTAATAGGGAGCCAAACTTACAAGATGAGATCTTCACTTTCCTCATTACTTCTAGGTTCTCTATGAGTTGATACAACTGCAGCTCATCAAGTTCATATGAATGATCTTGCTTCACATTTATGTAGCCCAATTAACTACAATGCAAGGTATGCTATTCAATCTACTCGATTGATAGAACTTGTGTGTAATTACATGAACAAAAAATTCAATTAGTGGATCCTCAATACTATCTATTGACATTCCACAACCAGTCCACTTCACCTTGGTCAAGTTTTCAATCTTATTCTTGGTTATGCTCCTTATGCTCTTCAATTGATCCAATGTAGGGTACCCAATTACCCTTTGAATGATTTCCTTGTTTATCTTTATTAGCCCCCCTTCCAACCATATTTTCATGTTATGCACTCAGCTAAGCAAAATCTTGATCCATTCAATCTTGAAAACTTTAGGAAAACCTAGGGCACAAGTAAGCCCTTTGTTAGCAACAATCTTGAATTCATCTTTTTGAATTTCATTAACGCATAGCTTATCATATGTTGCTCTTATTTCAAAATATCCAATCTCTCCAATCTTACATCTATAGCATGATCTGATATCTTGAACAGTCAAGAATCTAGATGGAATTAATGACAACACTCCAATATTATCAATAGGGGTTTCAATGTTAACCTAATTAAAAAGCTTTGGTGGAGGTTCTTGATCATTCCTAATGATTTATACAATGCTATCCTTTACCATTTTACTACTGGATACCATTGCAAACTAGGTTTTTCAATAAAATATTTTCATAGAATACCTTACTCAATAATGAGATTAATACTTCACTTCACAATTTTTTTGATAAATTGCCGAGATTCTTTGCTCTAGTTGGTAAAATCACTTCTACCACCTTTAAATCTTCTTGTGAGCTCTTTGATTTCTTGGTGAGCAAAAATGAATGTCCAAATTTGATAACTACCTTCAATTTTCATTTTAAGTATGTAATTTTTCTTCATATTTAGATAGTGTATGATAGCTAGCTTAGTCTACAATTTAGTTCGGCCAAGGTTATTCACTTAGTCATAACCATTTCACTTGATTAGTAAGAAATTTTTTTAATCACTCAGTCTATGTAGCAAGGCTTGGTCAATATAGACTATACCACTAATGTTTGGTACTTACTGATTTCTTACTTTTAACAATTCTCAATGCATTTTAATTTATGCAGATATGGCTTTGCATTACTTCTATACTAGGAATTGATGTGAAATATAGCTTTGAGCATACAGTTCCTACATTCCTTCTTTCTTTAGTTAGATGTGGTGTGACCACCTGCTCCATTAGATTGGATGATCATAGTGTCTTCTACTCTGCTACTTCTAGTTCTTACTATCTATATCCATGTCTTCTTTCCTTCTTTCCTTCTAGAGAGAGAGAGAGAGAGAGAGAGAGAGAGAGAGAGAGAGAGAGAGAGAGAGAGAGAGAGAGAGAGAATATGAGGGTTGGAGGGTAGAGAGGGAGGGTGGGAGGGAGGGAGAGAGAGAGATGGTGGATAGGAGAAAAATAGAAGTTGAGACAGATGGGAGATAAGTAGAAAATAGAAGTGGAGAGAGATGATGGGTGGGGGAGAAATGGAAATGGAGAGAGGAGAGATAAGTCTAATCCTAGCCCTAACCCTAGCCCTAACCCTAACCTTAACTCTGACTCAAACCCTTACCCTAACCTTAACACTGATGTAACTCGATATACAACCCTAACTCTAAATATAAACCTAACCTTAACCATCACCCTAAAACTAACCCTTTTTCTACCCCTTTCTCTAACCCTAACCGTATATCTAATTTTAACCCTAATCCTAATCCTAATTTTAACCCTAATTTGAACACTAACTCTAGCCCTTATTCGAGCTCCAATTCTAACTCTACCTCTAACTCAAACCCTAACTATAATTCTAATCCTAACCCTAACTATATTTGTAACCTAAACCCTTGTTCTTAACCTTGCCCTTACCTTAACCCTAACCCTAACTCTAATTCTAACCTTAACTATATTTGTAACCCAAATTCTAACCCTAATCCTAACATTAACTCTAACTCTAATTCTAAGCCTTACCCTAACTAAAATTACCTATTAAAAAATTTCATATAAATATTTTATTTTATTGGAGTCTTAATTTTAAAAATATATCAAAATATATAAATGCTAAAAAAGGTCAAATATAAACATATACAGATAATGATATATTTTCATCAAAATAGTTTAAAACTACTTTTTTAAAAGCAAATTTTAATTTTTAAAATTTATGATATAATTCTCAATATTTTGATATTGAAATAATAATAATATATATATTTCAAATAAAGTGTAAATATAAAATAAAATAGTGAATTAATTTTTTATTATTGATTTAATAAAATTTTGAACTTTAAAATTATTTCTTTAGATAACATAAAACAAATTAATTTAATTTTTAAAGTTTAATTTTTTATCATGTTAAATCTTCATCTTTTAAAATTTTCTAGATATCTATATTAAAGTTTGAAATTTCAATCTTTAAAATTGTCTTGTAAAATAATTAAAATATATTAAAAAAGACCAACTAAATTAATGTTTAAGTTTACAATTAAAATTTTAAAATTATTTATTAGATGACATAAAATAAATATTATAAAATATTTTAATAAGTTATATATGTATATATATATAATTTGTAATTAATTATTTTGAAATAGAATTAAAAAATAATAATGTATTTATATATAAATATTATCACCTTTTTTGTTTATGAGTTGAAACATTGTTACCAATGGAGGAGGATTGAATGAAGAAATCAGATAGAACCTTAATTCTATTAAGGATGAGATCCTCATGAACGAAAGAACATCGTCTGGATGGAAGGCCCTCTGGGTTGGACTACTTGAGATGATATCCATTATGATATTTTGCACTAGTCTCTTCCTTTCTCAGTATTTATGCATATGCACCTGGTACTTACTCTAGTGTAACTTTTTAAAAAATCTATATATATATATATATATATATATATATATATATATATATATATGTTTAAAAGAGATATCAATAAATAAAATAAAATGATAATTTATTTTTTATTTAAAAAAAAAAACTATAAAATTACTTAACATAGAAATTCAAAAATAATCATTTAGATTAATTTAAAATAATAAACATTATACAATTATGCAACTTAATGCTAATATATATTCTTACAAATACAAAATTGATACACAGTTGATTAGACATCAAAACTACTATCAGTTATTCGTAGAACAGTCACGCCATGGTATGGATGGACAGTCTGGCTCGGTGCAAATATGTTCTATTCAAGTACAATAATAGTTCTATTCACATTATATATCAACTAAATAATGATCGCTTATATATCAAAAGCCGATGCCACACCAGTTTTAATTAGCAGTAAATGTGTCATATTCTTCGGCACCAAATTTTGAATTGCCTGAAAAGTCGCTATCTCGCTAGCTGAGAAGTAGTTGTTTCCCTAGTAGCAAGGTAGCAACTAGTCAGAAAGCTATGATAGGTTGGAAGCTTTAACTAAAGTGGGCCCTGAGCAAGTGATTTTTCATAAGGAAGTTGTGCAGGTTAATGCCACGGTGGCATCCTATTCAGCACATGTAAGCTAGAAGTTCTTGATTCCATCAGAGCTCGCTATCTCGCTAGCAAGGAAGTCAATATTTTCCTAGTAGTGAGGTAGCTACTCCCTTGAAAATGACAAAAATGGCGGGGTCTAGGAGAGGTGATGAGATTTGATATTAAGTATATATGCCAACATGTAAGACAACTCAGTAACAGTGATACTTTGGACCCACTCCCCATGGATAAAATAGGTAAAAGATTATGAGTCATCAGATCAACCTGAATCAAGGGTTATCGCTACCTCGCTATGGAAATTTTTTTGAAGGTTTTGCATAGCGAGGTAGTGAGTGAAGGACACACCATCATTTTCTCACATGCTATATCAAATGTTTGCCACAAGATCAAAGCAGAATCAATGGTTATCGCTAACTCGCTATCGAAAGGTGCTCGAAGGATATGTATAGCGAGGTAGCGAGGTGATGACACGCGTCCCTAGTTATCAATGGGCCAAGCTTGAAGCGCCAATATTAGAGGAAAGGTATAGGTGGAATTATTTTATTGGGTTGACGACCAACATGTTAAGAAGAAATGTGAGTCAACCCAGTTCTCTTTCCGTGATCATAAGATTTTTCAAAAATTGATGGTACAAATTTAAAAGAAAGTATGGTGCTTCTCTATTGTGCAATTTGGCACATTTATGATGAATGAAGGCTTCACGTGTGAGAGAAAAAATAGTATGATCTAGGAGATTTTATCATTGCCAGTCTCATCAAACAAAGTTTTCACGTCCTTAGAGCACAACACCCTGTTGATTGTATTGAGCCTGATAAAGATGTGAAGCAATTCCTCAGTTGTTCGAAGAGTAGTTACAGAGATTTAGAGAAGAATGAGTTTGGCCATCAAGTAAGTACTCATATCATAACCTTTGTAGCATTCCAGTTCTTTCATTACGGTCAAAATGCCTCCTAAGAAAGCATTTTCTAGGCAAGTTAATTATATGGATAGGAATCTTCATGATGACTTGCTAGAGTTACTCCTAGAATCCACTTCTGAGCCTACACAGGTTAAACGGATAACCTCTCTAGACCCTAGGTTAAGGATTGCAGATGGCCTCTATGATAAAGGAAATTGCATTAGGGATGCAACTACTACACAGACTGGTCTTGTTTTGTTTAAAAAGTGGGTTTCAGAGAGGAATTTGTTTGCCCCGCATGCTAATGTTTGGAATTTTGATTTGGGGAAACTGGTAGTTCCAAGTGTTTTCATGGATTATGATTTGCTTGAAGCCATTGCTAAGAAATATGACCAGGTTATTTGGGTAGTAAGAAGAACTAATGGAATGCCTCTAATCTCAATTAGTTCAAAGGAGATTAGGGAGGTTTTCAAATTAGAACCCTTGTCAGACTACCATGTGCCCATTAGTTTATCGGAATTGGAAAATGAGTACAAAGCAAAGAAGGATGAAATTAGGAAGTGTGCATTGAGGGCACATATTGGCACAATAGGAGCTTTGCCAGTAATCACTGTAGCTTCTAGGGAACCTTTTAAGAGGAGTCTTTTAACATCCCAAGCTGTAGAAATATATAGGACTTTGTGTCATGTTCTTGGTGAAGATGAGTAGGATTTCATGCCCATCGGCTTCATGTATATGATGATTCAAATTGCTTCTTTTGGTGTAGATGTTATTTTTGATTTTGCTTCCTTTTTGGCTGAAGAAATTCATAATGGTTTGGTGGGAATTACAAAAGGGAAGGTGGATAAAACCTTTGGGCATTACTCTTTATTGATGCATATGTTCTTGTTCAAAGGGGTGACCTATTTTGGTACAGAGATGGAATTGAATAGAGAAGAGAATGGAGAAGCATTGCTAGTCCAGTTAAGGAGTGCAGTTATGACTTGGGATGCTGACAATGCCAGTTATGTCAGGTTTGATAGATATTTTGTATCCAGATTAAGGTGCCTCATTTCAATTGAAAATCCCAGGATCCCTAGGGCATTGATGAATCTCATTAGGCCCATGAATAATCCCCATAATTTAAAAGTATCACATAATTGGGGAGATATCATTCCTTACCCTGTTTCCACTGTATTTCAAATTTATGGTTACAAGGGTACACCTCATGTGCTACCCTATCAAGTACCTCCGAAAGTTGGAGTGGCTGAGATTTTGTGGCAACTAGGAGGTTTGGAGGAGTCTTACTTATTGAAGAGATCACTGGGGTCAATATTTCCTACATGCACAGTTGCTCATTAGTTTGTGATTATAAAAGGGGGATGGCTCTTTCTATATAAGTTTTTAGATCAGTACAAAATGGCTATCTCCCATTCCCATTTTTGTGATACTGAAGGTTTTTACAATCAGACCTTAAGATACAGATTAAATTGGGAAGTATCAAACATGTCTCATACTATCCAAAGGACATTATAAGGACTGAATTCTCCTTGCAGGAGTAGGAGACCAAAAAGGAAAAATGGAGAGTCTACTCTCGAGTTTTAGAATTTATTCATTGTTTTGATCAGAAATATAGTCCTCTAGATTATGCTGGTACAGAGGCTAATAAGATAAATAAGCTCATGAATACTTTCCCTAAAAGAATGGAAAAGAAGAAAATTTTTATTGATTCATTCCCAGACAAGGGCAAAGAGATTATGAGAAAGCTGGCTTTTACTCCAAAAGTAGGAGTTGGTGAAATAATTGTTCAAAAGAGATCGGGATACACTGTAATTCAAAATAAAAAGGTTCCTGTAGATAAGGGGAAGTAGATAGTGGAATCCACTAGTGAAATCTTGAAAGAAAAACCTCTTGAGCCATCCCCAAAGAGAAGAAAATACATAAGAGAAGAGGGGTCAAATGACCAAGAGTATTCACCTACCCAATCCCCTTTAAGGATAAGAGAAGAATAGCTTACTGGTGAACAGGTGGAGTAGATAGGGTCACAAGGATGTATTTTTATTACCCAAGCAAAAATTGATGAGGGTACCCTTCAAGAGCCTTCCCCACCCAGTTTGAATTTGATTATAGTTGACTATAGAGGCAAGGAATTGGACCTTGTACTAGAGCAAACAAGTCATCAATTTCTTTCTGATGATAATTTTAGAGCTTTCCATCAGTTTTCCTAGAGAGTGAACATGAAATTTTTTGAGGAAAGATGCACAAAATTGAAAGTAGAGCATCCAGAGATGGATGGAGCTTCTATCCAAGGCCATGTAAAAGAAGAAATGACAAAAGAATTCTAGAATATGAGCCCTGAAGAGGGAAGGCAAATGGTGAAAGAATCAAATATCTTGTTGTTGCCCAATTGGGATATTGCTGATGCTTTAGTCTTTAATTCTATTTCCAATAGATTAAATCTCCAAGATCAAGACAAAGAAAACTTCCAGGGCACTGCCTTTATTTAGGATCAAGCTACATTGGTTAGTTGGTCTTTAAGGAGAGGGTCTAGAGCTATGACACAGCTAGATGAATCTAGATTATAGGGAAGCATAATTGTAAGAAGAGTTGATGATACCTCACATGTACAGGCAACACGTATGGGTGTGGATCATTCTCAATTTACTTTGGCAACTATAGAAAAGGAGGAACAAAAAATGCTTGAATTACAGAGTAAGTATGAGAAGGTTGTAGAAGCATACAATCAAGAGGTTATAAGAAGGAAAGAATTGGAAAAAAAAATGTTAAAAGGAACCTCCAAGCCTAGAATTGCATATCCCCCAAGGCCACCTGTAGAACCTTTTAAGTCAACCCCAATTGTTGATATACAAGACACCCCTGAAAGACCTCAATTTTACAGTGCAAAGGATTTTGAAGAAGAAAAGAGTAAACTATATGCACTACAGCTAGAGTTAAATAATGAATATGAAGAAAAGTTGAGATAGGGTGTCATGTACATGGTGGATAGGGTGGAATGCTCATCCTTTTTTGATTTGTTAGCAAGGATAGCAACTGCCAGGGATGAGATGAAAAGAAAAGAGGTTGTATTCAAACCCTTGGTACAAAAATGGAGGGAAAGGAGCAATGACATCACTTTAATATATACGTCTATCATAAGCTTGACTTGTCATCAGGTAGAAAAGGTTTTTGATTTGTTAAATAAATTACAAGATTTTGATGACAAATAGGACTCCTTTCTGAGAAGGTTAACAATTTTTTTCTCTAAGTATTTGACTAGAAAATTTGATTTATTCCCGTGTGCTCTAAAAAGTATTCATAGAATAAAGGAAAAAGAGAAATGGAAAAAGGAATTGGATAACATTTTCTGTGGGAGGTTAAATAGAATTATTAATGAAAAAGGGTATTTGTTGTGGGCAATAACAAATGAAGAGCTGGAAAATGTACAAATCTTCTACAATGATATCATAAAAGATCTTGTTGATTTGGAGGCAATGGAAAATTCCTTGATAGCTGTGCATAGGGAGGTTTTGAATTTTGATTGGCTGGATGATACTGTTTGTGGTGAGTGGAAAGATAAAATCATGCATTTGGAGCAACCTGTAGGAGGTGATGAAAAAGAAGATAGTACCAAGGTAACTGTCACCCTTACGGTTGATGAAAAAGACAAGGAAGATCCCCAACTTTGAGTAAGCATGCAGGCAACTAAAGATAATTCATCTCTAACAAATTTGAAGGCCACTTACTCTGATGATTCAGAGTAAATCAAGAATCATGTAAATGCTCTTGTCTTAAAAATAGAAGGGGACCCATCAAAATGAGATTCTTCATGTCAAGGTGTTTTTTGTTATTCAAATAGTTTTGGCTTTTCATGATAGGTTGTTTTCTTTTAGGCAAAGGACATCTTTCAGTCACGCCCTTTTCTTGTTGCAACTCATGTTATATAAATGAGTTTTCAAGGCATTGTGATGGTTTGAATTCTGATATTTTTTGGAGTGTCAAGAAATAATACAGACGGTCCTGTGTTCATGTAGCTGTTTTTGGTTTACATCCTTCAATGGCTTTCTGATGTATAGAATTAATGATGCAGGAGCATCTAAAGGTATAAGGGCAATCCTGTGTCACCCAAAAAAATGTACTTAGACTTAGTTTCGGTTTCATGTCTTTACATTTTTGGATACCCATTTGGGTCAAATAAAGGTTCCAACTCTCACAGTTCCACTATCAGTGTGTTTGAAAATCCCAAAAAAATAGGAGCATGTAATTTGGCCATCATTTTGGTGACCTAGAAGGTGTGAATTGACAAGATGAATGTAATTGTGATTTAGAGCATTCCAGAAAAAGAATCAGGTCAAAAGGCCCCACGGTTTGAAAGTTATTGCAGTTTTTTGAGTTTTGGAGACCTCCTAAGAATGCTTCAAAGTCAAGTTTGGGGCATTAAATGACCTTGAAAAGGGTCAAAAAATGGGGGACGATCAAAGCTGGTCCATAGGGCTATAGAGCACTTTGAGAGCTTTCCAAAAATGTAAACGGTTTGTCAATCAGAGCTAAGGTTCAAAAGTTATGCCTCCTGAAAGTTCGGCTACCGTTTCTAGATTCTTCTAGATTTGCACCGACTTCTAACGTAGCTTCTAGAACCTTCTATTTTGTCGGTGGATGCCTACTAGAACTTTTTAGAATGTACTCCTAGTCCTTAACCCTTCGGGGTCTATTTAAGGAGATTTATGGCATTGTAAAAGGCAGTTCGGAGTGGAGTTTGAGAGGAGGTGCTAAAAGGAGAAATATTCTCCAGATTTATGCTATTGTAAGCCCTTAGGGCATGTTTTGAAGTTTATTTTCTTTGTACTATTTGTACTAGCTTATTTTCTCAATTAATATAATTTCCCTTTTCTATTGTTCCCATTCTGTTCTTGGGTTGTGTCTCCATCAAGTGGTATCAGAGCGGGTTTTCCTGAGTGTGTAGACAGAGCGCCAACTGTGAGGCAGTTTGCACCAGGACTGTGTGGTTGTGGGTTCGAGTTAGAAGATGCCTCCATGAAGAGAGCATGGTGGAAGGGCCAGAGCTATTGATCCTAAGGAGGTTAGAGCCCTCCAGAGGCAGGTACAAGCATTGCAAGAGGAGCTTCGTAGAGGAGCAAATGTTGCCGCAGGTGACAATAGTGAGGATGACAATGAAGAGGAAGTAATGGGACTAGAAGAGGAAGTTGACGGGGAAGTTCTGAATCCTATAGAGGAAAGGTTTTTTAGGGCCATTACTAAGTTTGGGAAAAGACCTACAATTGAAGTGGGTATATTTTCAGGAAATCTAAAACCAGATGAGTTGATTGATTGGATCAATGAACTGAAAGAATACTTTGAGTATGAGGATATAAGGGACCCAGATAGGGTTAAGTTTGCAAAGGCCAAACTGAAAGGCCATGCCAAAATCTAGTGGCAAGAGGTTCAACTGGAAAGACTTAGAAGAGGAAAGGAGAAGATCACAAGATGGGATCAAATGGTGGACAAATTGAAGAAGCAGTTCATTCCTGTGGACTACGAGCTTGATCTATTTAAGAAGATGCATGGGTTAAAGCAAGAAGGAAGATCAGTCCAAGAATATATAGAGGAGTTTTACTGACTCTTGGTTAGAGCGGGGCATGCAGAAGCAAATAAGGAGAAGGTTGCTTGTTATATAAGTGGGTTGCGACCTAGCATCCAGGAGGAATTAAGTCTGGTAAGAATGACCAGCGTTGAAGAGGCATACCAGTTTTCCTTACGAGTTGAAGAGAAGCTAAATAAAAGGTTTGAAGGAAGATAAAGAGGGCGTGGTCAAGGAGGAAGGGGAAGCGGTAGATCATTTGGAGGCCACAATGAAACCCAAAAGAAAAATGAAGATGTGGGTACTAGAAGAAACCAGAGGAATGAGGGTTTCAACCACTCTCATGATCAAGACTTTGGAAATCAAAGAGGAAGAGGTAGAGGATGTGGACAAGGAAGAGGAGGCTTCTGTGGTACCTATTTCCATTGCAATGAAGAAGGTCATCGTGCCTTTGAATGCCCTCAATGATAAGGAAGGACAGATAGGAGAGGTAAGGGCCAAGCTAGGGTTGCTCATGTGGATGAGGATGCACAATCATCACATTCAGAGGATGCAGAAAGAGGAGAGACTTTGGTAAATGAAAGAGTCCTACTAAGTGGTGAGAATGAACCAGGACAATGGAGGAGTTTGTTCCGTACCAGATGCAAGTGTGAGGATAAATTTTGTGACGTGATCATTGATGGTGGTAGCACTGATAACTTGGTATCAGAAGAGATGGTCTCTAAGCTGAAGCTCAAGAGGGAGAAACATCCCTAGCCCTATTGGATTTCTTGGGTAAAAGATGATCATAAGGTCCTGGTAAGTGAACAATGTTTAGTAAAATTCAAAATTGGGAGTTACCATGATGAAGTTCTCTGTGACATTATTTCGATGGATGTTTGGCATCTATTGTTGGGTAGACCATGATAGTTTGATAGACATGCAATACATGATGGACATGCAAACACATACTCTCTGACAAGGATGGAGTTCACCACAAATTGAAGCCCATAAAAAAGGAAGGTGAAAAGGTATGTAGTAGTGCTAGGATTTGTCCAGTTGATGGAAGGAAGTTTTTAGATGGCATGAAACATTAGCATATGTGCTATGCTTTGATTCCTAGGAAAGATAAAGAAGGTAGTAGTGAAATACCAGTTGAAGTTTCAAATTTAATAGGGGAGTTTGCAGATATTATCTCTGATAATGTTCCAGATGGATTGCCGCCAGTAAGGCAAATTAGTCATCAGATAGATCTGATTCCAGGAGCTAGTTTTCCTAGCAAGGCTACTCACAAGATGACTCCTACTGAAACAGAGGAGCTAAATAGACAGGTTCAGGAGCTGTTGAGGAAGGGCTTGATTCGAGAGAGCCTGAGTCCATGTGCAGTACCTACAGTACTCGCACCAAAGAAGGATGGAGAGTGGAGGATGTGTACAGATTCTCGAGCTATAAATAGGATAACCATCAAGTACCGGTTTCCTATGCCAAGGATGGATGATCTTATGGACTGCTTGAGTGGAGCTCAGTACTTCACAAAGATAGATTTGAAGAGTGGCTATCATCAGATACGAATTCGAGAAGGAGATGAGTGGAAAATAGCCTTCAAGACCAAGGAGGGTCTTTATGAGTGTTTAGTCATGCCCTTTGGATTGACAAACGCCCCAAGCACCTTCATGCGGCTCATGAATGAGGTACTTAAGAAGTTCTTGGGAAAATTTGTTATTGTCTATTTGGATGATATTTTAATTTTCAGCAAGACTTTGGAAGAACATTTACTGCATATTCGTAGTGTCCTTGAAAGGCTAAGGGAAGAGAAACTGTTAATTAATCTAAAGAAGTGTGTCCTTGCAAAAAGGGAGTTAGTCTATTTGGGATTTGTTATATCACCTGAAGATCTCAAAATGAATCCAGAGAAGGTAAAAGCCATCTTGGAATGACCTAATCCAAGGTCTGCTACTGAGGTAAGATCATTTCATGGTCTAGTTAGTTTTTACAGGAAGTTTATTAAGAATTTTAGTGGCATATGTGCACCCCTAACTGATACAATAAGAGGGGATAGAAAAGAGTTCAAATGGACTACAGCAGCTGCGAGAAGTTTTGAATTGCTAAAGAAGACGGTGACTGAACAGCCTGTGTTGGCACTTCCAGATTTTAGAAAAGTATTCCAGGTGGATTGTGATGCTAGTGGTAGCGCTATTGGGGCTATATTAAGCCAAGAAGGTAAGCCTATTGCATATTGTAGTGAAAAATTGAATGATGCAAAGAAGAAGTATTCTGTTTATGATCAAGAGTTCTATGCAATAGTTCAGGCCTTAAAGAAATGGAGGCATTATTTATTGCCAAAGGAATTTGTTTTGTATACTGAACATCAGGGATTACAGTACCTAAATAGCCAAGGTAAATTGAATCAGAGGCATATGAAGTGGGTAGAATTCTTGCAGAGTTATACATTTGTGTTGAAGCATAGAAGTGGAAAATCTAACAGGGTTGCAGATGCACTAAGTAGGAGACAGTTGTTGCTTACAACAATGCAGGTTGAAGTAGTTGGGTTTGATGAACTCAAGAATTTGTACCCCAAGGATCCTGATTTTGCTGAAGCATGGAAAGCTTGTAAAGAACCTGTTGCTGTAGATAGAACCAAGTGGTTAGACTATTTGATTCAGGATGGCATGTTGTTCAAAGGTAGTCAATATTGCATTCCAAGGAGTTCCATGAGGGAAAATATGATTAAGGAGAAACACAGTGGAGGGATGGCAGGACATTTTGGTCGAGATAAGACCATTTCCATTCTTAGAGAACATTATTTTTGGACTCAAATTACATAGGATGTGAAGAAGTTTGTATAGAGTTGCCAGGTTTGTCAAGTTGCCAAGGGGTTTAGTCAAAATACTAGCCTATATCAGCCATTGCCTGTTCCATCAAGGCCATGGGAGGACATAAGTATGGATTTTGTTCTTGGATTGCCAAGGACACAAAGGGGTAATGACTCAGTATTCGTGGTGGTTGATAGGTTTGCCAAAATGGCACATTTCATTCCATGCCACAAAACTCATGATGCTGTCCATATTGCAGACTTGTTTTTCAAAGAGGTGGTAAGACTACATGGTCTTCCAAGGAGTATAGTTTCTGACAGAGATACTAAATTTGTGGGGTATTTTTGGAGGACATTGTGGAAGAAGTTGAGAACAAACTTGAAATTTAGTTCCACGCATCACCCACAGACTGATGGCCAAACAGAAGTGGTAAATAGAAGTCTGGGCAATTTGCTGAGATGTTTAGTTGGGGATAAGCCCAAGGGATGGGATTTGATTCTACCACAGGCAGAATTTGCTTATAATAACTCTATAAATAGGAGTACTAGAAAATCACCATTCCAAATAGTATATGGGAATAGCCCAAGGACTACACCAAAGCTAAGGAAGATAGAACAAGGGGAGAGGACAAGTGCTGAAGCTGAGGAATTTTCTGAACATATCAAGCATCTACATGAGGAGGTTCAAGCACACATTACCAAGATGAATCAAGACTATAAAGCTAGGGCTGATCAAAGGAGAAGACATAAAGAATTCCAAGTAGGGGATTTAGTCATGGTGCACTTACGAAAAGAAAGATTTCCAGCCGGTACTTACAAAAAGCTGAAAATGAAGAAATTTGGCCCCTACAAAATTTTGAAGAAACATGACTCAGGAAATGCATATGAAGTAGAGCTGCTAGATGGTATTCAGATTTCTCCCATTTTCAACATGGCAGATTTAACAGAGTATCATGATGATGGTGCAGATGAGGAGCTGGTGTTAGAGCCATGTCCAATTCCTACTTCTAAGAAGGAGGAGATAGAAGACATTCTAGATCATCGTGTGGGTAGGAGTACCAGAAACAGGCAGTATGAAGAGTATTTGGTCAAATGGAAAGGACGACCAATTGAGGACTCAACTTGGACTTCAGTAGTTGAGGTTTCCCATTTGGGATTTCCTCTACCATCTATAAAGTGACAGGGTCACTTTTCAATCTACCCTGGGTGTTTGATGCAGGAGCATCCAGAGGTATAAGGGCAATCCTGTGTCACCCAAAAAAATGTACTTAGACTTAGTTTCTATTTCATGTCTTTACATTTTTGGATACCCATTTGGGTCAAATAAAGGTTCCAACTCTCACAGTTCCACTATCAGTGTGTTTGAAAATCCCAAAAAAATAGGAGCATGCAATTTGGCCATCATTTTGGTGACCTAGAAGGTGTGAATTGGCCAGATGAATGTAATTGTGATTTAGAGCATTCCAAAAAAAGAATCAGGTCAAAAGGCCCCACGGTTTGGAAGTTATTGCAGTTTTTTGGGTTTTGGAGACCTCCTAAGAATGCTTCAAAGTTAGGTTTGGGGCATTAAATGACCTCAAAAAGGGTCAAAAAATGGGGGACAAGAAAAGCTGGTCCATAGGGCTATAGAGCGCTTCGAGAGCTTTCCGAAAATGTAAACGGTTCATCAATCAGAGCTACGGTTCAAAAGTTATGCCTCCCGGAAGTTCGGCTACCGTTTCTGGATTCTTCTAGATTTGCACTGACTTCTAATGCAGCTTCTGGAACCTTCTATTTTGTCGGTGGATGCCTACTAGCACTTTCTAGAATGTACTCCTAGTCCTTAACCCTTTGGGGTCTATTTAAGGAGATTTCTAGCATTGTAAAAGGCAGTTCGGAGTGGAGTTTGAGAGGAGGTGCTAAAAGGAGAAATATTCTCTAGATTTATGCTATTGTAAGCCCTTAGGGCATGTTCTAAAGTTTATTTTCTCTGTACTATTTATACTAGCTTATTTTCTCAGTTAATATAATTTCCCTTTTCTGTTGTGCCCATTCTGTTCTTGGGTTGTGTCTCCATCAATTAAAAGAATCAATTACATATTCTGAGTTTTCTTTGAAGTCTATTGGTCCTTGTATTAGTCATTTTGAAAGGATAATACAAAAGGGTATTTGCAGAATATTCTGTGTCACTACTTTTCATCTCCAGTTTATGAGTTTTTTATGTTTTGAAGTCATTTGAACAAGTTTTGAGTGGGTGAATGCAATCCAGATGGATAGTATATTGAGTATATTGTTTCTTTTAATTCAATGAATTATGTAAATGCTTCAATTTATCAGTAAAATTCATAAGTTCATGAAAGGGATCTTATAAGAAGGGAAATAAGTGATTACTATTGATAAATACATTCCCAAGTGGTTTGTATTAGATCTCCTGCCAATAGTTTGAAGTTTCTCCCATTGGATAAGGCACTAGTTCTGGAAGTTAGAATTTATTTGAAGAAGTAGATTGTAAATTCTACATGCCAAATTATTTCGAAAATCAAAGTCATTTTCATTAAAGATTACATTGCTGGTCAATCTCTCGTCTACATTTTCTTTCTAAGTTATAAGTAGCTGCTATTGCCAAGAATTACTGTAGATCTAAGGAGAAGCAATAAATGGAAGAAAAATTCTATTTCTACCAAGCCAAACACAGAACAGAGAATTTGAACATCCCATCTATATAACACATTGCCATGGGTTGTTTCCTTTGTAACAAATAAATAGCTTATTTCCGCACTATAGCCCACCTCTCTTGGCAAGAGTGCTGGCAGTTATGGAACCAAAGTAAGGCTTTAAACTGCCAATTAAGGATACCAGTAGCTTCACACTAAGCCCAAAATTGCTCATAATAACCTTGGTCACTCTTTTCCCCTTCTGCCAAGCCCTACTATAAAACATCATAAACAACCCTCAACATTCTCCAAGTGTCTAAACTTGGTCCAAACCTCTTTGAATTGCATGTCAAAAATTCACACATATCCTTTTACAAACCAATGTATACCACAAATGATGTCACAAATTCACACTTATCCTTTTACAAACTAATGTATACCACAAATGATGTAGGTTTTAATCATTACCAAATTTGAATTTACCCATAATGGTCATTTAAGTCACCTAATACATAGTTCAGAATATCATTATTGACAACTATTGCTGAGGGAAAAAAAAAAGAGGTGAATATATAAAGGGAAAAAATGATCAAATATAAAACATTGTAGGTAGCCACACACAAATCCCATATCACATTTGCATTCTATGTTATGGGCAGCAGTAGTTGTGGATCATTTTAGACCTATGACATGCAAAGTGTCCATTTTATGTTAGTTTGAGCTTCACTTGGTTTCAAGAATACTATAATATTCTCTACTTAACAAGACCAACCACGTGAAGGTGGAAGCTCATCTAGCCTCACCCCCCTCCCCCTAACATCAATCTAAAGTACCCATTATCATCTAATTACATACTTCATTCATCCATTTATGAACTATAACATTCAATCAATACAATCACATAACATTCATTAATATGATATAAAATTCATTAATACACAATACTAATCAAGACTTCATTAACACACAACAATATTCATTAACATAAAATAAAAATCTGTATTAATACGCATCATTCAAAAATAATTAATTAAAAAAAAGTTCTTTCATTATCCAACAAGGTTTATCAAAGAAGATTTTTAAAACATCGTTTCTTTTTTTGTTTTTTAGAGCTCTCTTAAGAAAAGCACTCATAGGAGCATCCATATCCGCATCATTCTCCTCCTCTTTTGGCACATGTAATGTCAAATTATGATGGCTCCTTCTCTTTGGAGGAGTAGGAGGTTGCTGCACTAAAGGGGGCTCTGTTGCAAGAACAAGTGAATGGGATAAATTGGCATACTTTTTTTCTTTTTCTAACTGTTACAAGTCTGTAATTAATTACGAGTACAACATAAAATGCATTTTTCTTACTTGACAATGCCACATCATGTACATTAATATTTTTATCTACCACCGCATCAACATGTTGAACACTTAGAACATGGTCCAATCCTTCAACATGATGTTCAACATGCTCTGAAATATTCATAAAAGGATACACATCAAATTCCAATAGAAGATGTTAAATTATATTCATAATTGCATAATTAATTTCCAATAGAAAATTAATACCTCCACCACTATAATGCACATCATGGCCTTCGTCATGAGTAGGTTCTGTGGTAGGATATGAAGGCTGCAGTAAAATGCTATGCACATTGTTATGTAGTCAATTTACATTTAAAACTAATACCAAAAAAAATCTTCTTAATTATTTAATTTCATTTACTTTTCATCTAACCAATTTACCTGTGAGATATCATTTGGTGCACTGGATTATTGGGCAAGGCTTACAGATTCTTCATGTAGGTATGCAGCCACAACTTTATAGCCTTCCTTCAAGGCAATTTTTCTATCTTCATTTGTGAGCTCCACATTGAAATCTATGCCCTGTGTTTTTTTCTTGATAAATTCAATTTTCCATGTATGGTTTCATTAAACAAAACTATTTGCAACATTATATTAAAAAAAAAAAAGAAATTTCATTGCTCTACTTACAAGTCGAGACTAGAGATTCATATAGCCACCAGAGCCAAGTTTGTGTTGGCCAACCTTTTCTACTCTTGCTTTTGTAGCCACAGATGTGTCCTGCAATCTATGAACAATTTCAAACATCTTAGATTATATATTTACAAATATCAATAATTATTGCATGATTACAATGTACTTAATACTATAATGACATACCTTTTTTTTTCCCTTTGCTGCTTCATTATCTATATCTTCACATTTCCTTTTCTCCTTTGCATCTTTTAGTATTTCATTCCACTCCATCAATGGAATCATAGGAGGATGATCGTACTTTGGGTTATCCTTAAAAGCCCTTCTATATTGATCCCTCACAGTCTTTATATGCTTTGCTGCTCTTTTCAGAAGTAGGCCAGTGTCAAAAATGTTTTTCCCAAATTTCTCCTCAATAGATGCAATAAGCTGATGTTTTAATTCCACATCTTGTAAATTCCACCTTTGTAAAAATAAATAGATTTTTAGATCAATAAATTTAATATATTACAATAAATAGAAGAAAAGAAAAATTATGTAGCAGTGATATGAAACTACGTACCTTTTATGTATGGTGTGTCCAAATAGTCTCAATGTCATATGAAAAAGATGTTCAAAGAAAGCATTATTACCTACAAAAACATAAAGGATTTATTAGTCCAAAATGAGTAATGTAAAAGTAAACTAAATTTACACTTTAAATAATAACAATTTTAAAGCACTTGGAAGCTTGCATTCTTTTAATGGAAACATAGTTTTCTTATTCAGCAACAATGCCCCTTCATACGAACTAGTACTAATCACACGAACTACTCAAGGAAATGGATTAGCTTTAGTAGTACTGCTCTTTGTTGGTCTATCACCTGAAACATCATGACAATTAAATGACAATTTTAGTACGACTCTTTGTTGGTCTACCTCCCTTTCTATGTCCATGTCTCTCTATGTGTGGGTATATATATGTATGTATGTATGTATGTATGCATGGTGTGTGTATGCATGTGTTTGTGTGTATGTAGGCTTTTGTAGACATCATTTAAGCACTAATATGCTACTTCGTTGTTCATCAACTTGTAGAAAAACATTAGAAAATATAGCACATTAAAAAATATAGAAAAACAAGGTTTTACCAGTTCTACTGGGCTTAGACGATGATGTTTGCATGGTCCTTGTTGCCAACAATGCAACAGGAAATACTGGACTACCAACCAAAGAAGGAGTCCACACTTCATCATGAGCTGAAGCATATAATATTGTTAGCAAAGACATTTGAAATGGATAAAGATCAAATGGGATATTAATGAGAAATTTCCACAGAAAAAAGGTAAGTGTTATAATGTTGATCAAAACAAACAAAGTGTTACTTACACGAAGGTTGTGCACAACAACCCTGACCATGTTCACCATGTGATGTTGCAAATGGCACATATGTCTATACAAGAACACATAAAATTAGAGATCATGATCCATAAGATACTATAAAATCTTAATATCTATTGAACTTCTATTACTGCTTTAGTCGAATTACTGCTTACCTTTAAAGATTGGATTCTACGGTCCAATTCTATTCTCAGTGCCTCTTTCTCCTCACTTTCATCACACTTGATGATAATGTTAACAAGTTCATCAGTGTATTTTTTCTTAATTTTTTGGGTGATGAATACAGGGTCAGTACTAAGGGCAATGTCATGTAGATATGATGCCCATATTTCAGATAGCATTTGATCATCGATCATTGTAGCTTTTTCCTATCATTTGTGACATCAAATATTCATATAATTTCATCAAAATAACTCCAAAGCCATAAAGAAAAGAACATAATAATATGACATTTGTTTCTATATTAACATTAAAATTTACAATAGTTAATATTTACCTCTATTGAAGGTGTCTGAGATGGTGCATCCATATCACCCTGTGAAAAAAATTAGTAAGTCCTAGAAATCAGCAGCAAAATTAAAGTAATAGACTTACCAAAAAAAATATTAATAATAAAGTAGATTGTATATGTAAATAATTTGTCTTAAAAATTTAGTTGTTTATATGTGCACTTTACTTTTAACCCACGAAAAACCTGACCAACATCATGTGCTCTCTTAATTATAATCATATATTATATTATCTGCCCTCTCATGTCATTAAAATAAATAATCAACAAATAATAATAATGATCAAATTATATAAAAAAAATTAATGTTATTTTTGAAAGCTAATATATGACTATTTTTCATGAATGTTTTAGATTGCATTTTGTGATTTAGCATCAGAATAAAGAAAGAAAGCATAAAGAGATAATTCAACACAGAGAAAATTGAGAAAAATCATTGACTGAATTTATATAAACATGCTTTTATACAAAATTTAGGAAAATGGGCCTGTCCAATATAACATTAACATCTTACTTGGATTCAACATTCACTAGTGTGTAATAACAACTTCATAAATTCTGAAGTGTTCTTGGTACATGTATTCAAAATTATGAATTGATAACTATGTATTACTGATATTAGATTTACACGATCTATTATATTGAACAACTAAATAGATAATATGCTAGTGAAGGATGTGTGTAAGAAGTATAGTAGGGTGGATTTTGAAGAGGAGTGAAAGGCCTTGCATTATCAGAGTTTAGAACTCTTTGATAGGAAGGACACATTTTTAGAGTTGTTGCATGCATTGGAAAGTATAATGGAGATGGAGATGAAGGTGATACAAGTCTTGCAGATCTCAGCTGTGCCAACTCTTCCTACAATCTTCTATTTTCTTCTGTTAATGAATCATAACATTTCCTTAGGAATTCACAATCCACTTCAGTTTGTTTGAGCTCACTTTAGAAAAATTCAAGAAATATTTTTAATAATGATTTTGAATTTGATTATGTAACAAAGTTTCTCTTTAGTCAACATTTCAGTTCATACTCTATTATATATTATTTCTCTTTTCCTAATTATTAGATCAACATAATGAGTCATGAAATATATTCGAAAATATTAACCAAAAAATGTTTATATTAACATTTTAGATCATTCATTGTAGCCCACAATTCATCCATAGATAACTATTGAAATTGGCATTAAATCAATTGGTAGCATGGAAAAAGGAATGTGGGTTAGGGTGATTATTACCTTGCCCTTCTATTTTGGAACCACACTTCAACTTATTGACATGTTCTACTTAATTTTTATATGTGCACATATGGTTTGGAAAGAAAAAATTGGTCATACAAGACCCCATCATAGTTGACATTGATCCTACCTGGACATTTAATTGATCATCATGATCTTCATCTATGTCATTGTCATCATCATCATCATCACCATCATCGTACTTGTGACTTTGATCATCGTCGTCACCACCACTATCTTCATCACCATCATCATCCTCTTGATCACTATCATCATCATGACCATCATTGCCATGATCATCACCATCTTCATCACCATGATCATGATCATCATTAGCATCATCATCATTATCACCATTATCGTTAGCATGACCAAAATCATCACCATCTTCTTCTTCTTCATCACTGGGTAACTGTCATTCCCAATAATCATTTACTTCTTCTTGTGCTTCTTCAATATATTCTTCTTCGATCACATTATACTTTACTGGCCTTCCTCTTGGGTCATGTCTAACAACAAATGACCAACTTGGTTTGTGTGGAACACCAAAGTAAAACACTTGCTCGCATTGGCTTGGAAGAACATAAGGCTCATCTCTGACTAGCTCAAATGACCTTGTATTAATCATAGTAAATCTACTATCGTGTTCAATAAAAGTCCTATCGAGATCATTTTGATTCAGTCATAACCTGAACCATTTGATGATAAATATAACTATTTTGAATGAATTAAAGTCGCACTCAAGTATATCATCCAAAATGCCATAGTATCAATTTTCAGAATATTGAGGATGTATGTTAGTTCTAGATGAAATATTGGTGACTACGAAGATGACACTTATCCCGGAATCACATGTTTTCTTCATTTCATCTAACTTTTTGTGTGGAATTTATAGCCATGGTAGTACATAGCTTTGTGGTGTTTGACCTGCAATTAGTCAAACATGTCAAGAATCTTCTCATTGATTTGTGAGTTGATATTAAACTTATGTCTCATGATTAGTAATTTTATGCGTATCTTTCTATCTCTTAAGCCATATATTAGATCAAGTAACATTGGCATAACATTGGGATCTCCATTATGATGAGCTTCTTTAACCAACAATGCAACACCATCCCATGTTAATGAGTGACCATTTTCTTGAGACTGTTCAATCCATATTGTCATCCAATCAAGATTGTTTGCAATATATAAGTGTAGTGCATCCCACTCATGACCAAATATAAAGAAGACAACTACACCAGTTAGAAACAACTTATATATATTGATGATGGATAAGAATTGTTAAATTACAAAAAAAAACTTATAATTACCTCTCACCCTCCTCAATCTATCTTTCCCCATCAAGTACTCCCCTTTGAATTTGTCATTATAGTTGGGATCCCAAATGCAATCTACATGGATACCTGCTACAAACTTTGGAAGGTATTCACTAATATACACCATGGTCTGGTATATCATATATCCCTCTATCATAGAACCCTCACGATATGCTCTTTGTCGAACCAAGCCCTTCATAAATTTCAAGTGCCTCTCAACCATCCACATTGATCTAGCTTGTATAGGTCCACACAATTCAATCTCCTCAACTTGATGTATGAGGTAGTGTTCTTGAGTATTGAAAAATGTTGGAGGTAAACACTTTTGCATTTCACACATAAGCTGTGGAATTTTTTTCTTCCAATATTTTATATTTTTTTTATCAATTTATTTAGATGATAACCACCTAAAAGAGATTTAACACGCAAAAACACATAAATGAGATTTCAAATAAAATTATACAATAGATTTCAGATAAAAATCTACAAATCTAAGAAAAAACACTTCTAACCTTATGTATTTTCCAAGATCATATATAACTTGTTTAATATTGTTGTCAAACTGGTGTGGAAGGGATAGAGGTAGGATGAACTACAACCATTAAAAAATGATCATTTCAATATATTATTAAATAATACAATTGATACTACATTCAATCTTAAAAATATACTGTAAATAGAAAACATGACTTACCTTGAGGAAGGTATGCCAATCATGTGTTTTCAACCCTGGCCCAAAATCACCTTTCTTTGATAGAAGAGTACTTATATTTGCAGCAAATCTTGTTGGATTTTTTTTTTTTTTTTTTATGACTTCTTTTAATGCATCACTTTGTTGCTCCGTTAATAACCAAAGAAGGGCACTTGTATTTATGCAGTCTCCATTGCTATTTGATTCAATGAAAACTTTTAGTGCATGATTGGATTCATGAATGTCAGTACAAATTTTAGCAATTTGTTCTCTATCACACCTTCCATCCAATATTTTCCATAGTGTCTCTATTACATTCTTTCCAATATGCATAACATCAAACAAATGCACAATTGGGAGATCCTTGTAGTATGGTAACCTACTAAATTGAGTAGGATAACTTTTCATTCGTCTAGGAAGTTGGTCATTGATGCCTTGACGACCTTCACAAGCATCAATTACAGCATTAATAAATATGAGACAATATCAAAATACAAATTGTAAAATTTAGATGACAAATTGGACATTACCTCGACGATTTAGTCAATCGTATTCTAACTTTCATAAATGAGGTGTCATTCTTCGTGGCTTTGATGATGTCTCTTCTTTCCCATTGAAAAGATGTTTTTCAAAAATTTGATACCTATGATTATTGTGGAGAAAGTGTCTAAACTCATCAAACACCTGCTTTCCTAAACTTCTCGAATGACAACATTTCATCTTCGAACCACAAACTGGACATGCAAATTTTCCCTTTGCATGAAGACCTAAAAGATCATTGTATAATTAGATCATGTACAATTATCATGCACAACTTAAGCATTCGATAGTAATGTGTAAGCACTATAATAGACCAAAAATATGTGATCTTAATAATCTAACATACCACAAAATGAGTTAGCCCAAGGGCATCATGTATTGTCCATACAAGCATTGCATGGAATTGAAATTGTCGATGTCTTATCGGTCTAGAGATGTCATACATAGTGATGCCATTTCATAACTTCAACAACTCGTCAATTAGGCACTCAATATGCACGTTCATATCTTTAACTTGGTATTTACCTAGCAATTGAATGAACATAAACATTAAGTAATTATTATAACCATTTTCATGCACTATTTATATATTAATTTAGATAACTATAAAATAAAAAAAATACCTGGCACAATCATTGACAACATTATGTGCTCCCTCTTTATGGACATCCAAGGAAGAATGTTATTGTTAATAACAAAAATAGGCCATACTGAGTAAACAGATCTCATATCTCCATATGGATTGACACTGTCTGTCGCCAATGAAAGTTTCAGATTACAAGGTTCTTCTTTAAAGTGTGACCATGTTTCTTCTATCTCTTTAAATGTAGAACCATTGATAGGCATTCACATAATGTCATCCTAACTTCTATTGTATGCATGGTAATTCATAAATTGTGCCAAGCTAGCGCACCTGAATAACTGTTCATGACGTAAAATAATGAGAATGTATCGAAGAACCTTGTGAGGCACTTTTACTATTATTTGATCTGACCGATATCTACTAACATGAAAATTAGGGCATTCTGTTACAAATTCATGTTGTTTATGATATAGAATGTGATCATTGGGAAATGCATGTATTATCTGATACTTCATTCCAATCTGATCCATAATGTTAGATAATTCTTAGTACGAATGAGGAAAAATGTTTGATAGTGGTAACAAAAACTCACTAATCAACCTACAACAACAAATATGCATTGTTAATATAATGAATAGTAATTGTATGCTAACATTGAAGATGACAAAAATTACATACCTTAGCATACGTGACATTGCTACATTCGATATATTATTCATAACCTTTAAGTTCACCAACAACACTATAGCCAACAATAGAATTGTTTGGGAGCCTTCGTATAAGGGCTCATGTGCCTTCTCAAGTAAAGGTATATCAAGACCATCTTCATCATTATTATCAAATTCACTAGTACCATCATTGTGAGCCTCTTCATCACCTACCCCAATACCATCTTCTTCAATCATGTCCTCTGGCACATTATCATCTTCTTCCATGGAAGTGTTATCCTCAGCTTGGATATTCACACCTCCATGTTCCCCCAGTAGGAAATCCACATTCAAAAATGAACAAAAATTGTGCCCCCCTTCAACATGACCATATCGTCTACAATGACTCTGGGCTGTTGTGATTAGAATTCTTTGATTCTTTAAGCCCTTACACTTATTGCAAGGACAATAACATTTATCAGGTTTTCTTTGGAATTGAGCCCGCAATGAAGCCATTGTCTCATTATTTTGTTTTGAAAATTTATCAGGGCCCATCAAATCTCCTCTCTGGTCCTTGCTTAGGAGGCTCATTCTTTGATGTAATGCTTTGACATCTTCTGTTGGGGTCTTGGGAGTTCCTAGTTCTTTGTATGTCTTGTAAGTTCTAGCTATTGTCTTTTTGTTGGTTCAGGGTTGCAAGTTTACAATGGATTTTTATTTGGCAGTGGTTTGTCTTTGTGGTGTACCAGATCCCTGTCAAAATCTGGTTGTATGGGGTTTTAGAGTTCCCTCAAAAACTTTTACAGACTAGGAGAAATCCCATTACAAGTTAATTTAATGTACTTATGAACTAATGTCCACTAGTGGATAAACCAAACAATAGGAATGTTTACAAGTAAAAGATAGTGCTTCTCCGATAAAGCAAAGGGAAAATTCAAGAAAGCGCAATATAAAGCAACAACACTAGTTAGCTGTACTGCAAAGAAGACATTTTTAAGCTCTTGACAATATAAATATTCTATAGGAGATTATTTTATTGTGTTATCTATGTCATATTATATCCTTCTTGATGAATGTTATCCTGAAGTAGGAAAATGAAATAAAATCTACACTAAATGTTCATGGGAGAACCTCTTGGATCTAGGGGACCACAAAATGGCATTAAAGCCATAACATTTTTAGATAAATTGGTTTCAATTAAAATAATATCTAGAAACATATGCCAAGTTCCATTGAATCCACAATGTACTAATTTAGTTATAGGACGCCTTTATGGTACCTGCCTAACTTCATGAGGGATAACACCCTTGTTCAATACATGAATGAATTGAGGCTACTGCTATATTCAAAATAATTGCCTATACATGAGTGTAAGAGGCACAAACACATATATGACTCTGAATACATATTGGATGGTAAGCATTTGGTTTGAAAGATATTTAGCTATGCAATGTCCACTCCTTGCAAGATGTATTGATTAAGCTTTCTGCCTCACTCAAACCATTAAAGGGATAGTGACTCAATTGTTAAGATATGATATTAGAATCGAATGCCTTCATTTAGAAGCTACTTTTACTTTGCAGGCACTAATCTACACAAGACTAGACTAGGAGCATGTATTTATAACTTACCTCCTTTAAAATTATCATCAACTGGATGGACTAAACCATTGACGATTAAGTACACTTAGCACTGAATTTAGTGGTCATAATGGTAACTACATACTAAGTCAATATGACATTATCATCTAGTTAACTATAAGTCTAAAAACATAAGAATTCATTGTTAAAAAATGAATGCACTAAAAAATTGAATGAGTCAATCTTTGCTCTGCTTTGACCAAAAAAAATTCAATGATAATTTCACTCAAGCATTGTACAAGTCCTTTGTTCTATGAATCTATTTTATAGTTATTGCACAAACAAGATGCCATCAACCTCTCAAACTAAAGAAAGAATGGTTCTCTGGGAAGAGTAATAGATAAGTAAGTAGTTAAGAATGCACTTGTAATTAAATAAATATTTGCTTGCAATTTTTATTTCTTTTTAGCCAGCTATGAGAAGTGTAATGAGAACAATCTGGTGCATAGTTCTCTCAGTATAATTATTTGAATGCCCTATGAATTAAAGCAATGATAAATAACAATAGCACTTTTTTTAACCACCTATTTCTGGCTGAATAATAACAACAGAACACAAAGATCTCAAGTATTGAACTTGCTATGTAAGGCTAATTAAAAAATTTGCATCAAAGTTCTTCAATAAGACCTATGGAGATATATAAGAGAATGTTTTGATTTTAGTATGCTATATCATGCTACGTTGAGTCTCCAAAATGATTTGAAACTAAAACGACCTCAATCCCCTATAGAGACATTGTACCATTTTGAGTTGATATACATTATGTGTAGGATTTGAACTAGAAAATTATAATTTGATTAAAGAAAGATGAGACATTGATACCACAAGGTTTGTGCCCACGATTTCTGGATGAACAATGGTCACTAGTAACTGTGCACTTGATAGAAGCTTTCAAGAACATCAACTGCAAGAAATATTTGAAAATGTCATATGACTTGCTAGGGTGTATGAATTGTACTTAGCAAGGCTAGATTTTTTATGGGTTCCTTGTAATTCATTTAATTTTTAATGGATTCATTCTAAATCATCTAGTTCAAAGAAAATGGTGACTTTGACAAATTATTTTGTTGCATTGCAAAGTATAATTTATACAACACATAAACAAAACAAATTTTGTGTAGAAATTGAGCGTAATAATTTACCTAGGAAAATTTTGTTGAAGCATAAGCTGTTAAGATGCTATAGTTTTTCAGTCTCAAATTTGCATTCAGATATTCAGAATCTGCAATAGCATTTTGATCAGCTTATAGTTTAGAAAACTAGAGGAACTAAGTAAACCAAAAATTCACTGAGAAATGGAAAAACTATCTAATTTAGGTAAATCAGAATAGAGAAATGAATATTCATTGGAATAATGTAGAGCATACTGTCTGGATCTAATTTCTACACTCTGCACATATTCTCATTCAACAAAAAGACATTGCAAACTGTCTATGAAGGGACAACATCGACTTTGAAGAAAACCTATGTAATTCTAAGGATATATAAAGCAAAGAAGAGCTTCATAATATGAAGGATCTCATTAAAACCATAAACCTAACTACACTGAAATGGGAGCTTTGTAATATGAAGCAACTACCATAATAATGTATGAAAGACAAAGAAGCATAGATGAGGCACGCAAACTCTTTTACATAACACCATATTGAAACTGTCCTACCTTCCATGTTCTAGACATGTGCCAATCTTGTTTAATAAGTAAAAATATTATAAAATTATTTCTGGAATGCAAAGCTCTACAAACTTGTAGACAAAGTTGATAGTATACTTTGAAATTCCCCCCTTCTCTTGCATCGTGAGACTACAAGTCTCTACTTCATTGAACGAAGACCAATAATAAACTGTCAAATTTATCCTTAGTTCTTTTGTGAGCACTTTATATCTCTAATATTTCAAGTACATATAAAGAAAACTGAGAGCTAATTTTTGATTGGAAAAGCCAAACAATTTTAGTCACTTGTTAACTAAATACTAAATAGTTTCCTGCCATGGTGATAACTAAATATTGTTAATGTCATGACATCAACACTGTATAATCAAATAAGGGTTTAAAAAATAACCATCACCATACAAAAGGTAGTGTTCACCCTACAAAGAGACACTTGAAACAAAAATCAGCAGTTTTTTTCACCATGGAAACTTCTGAGGCAAAAATCCAATACAACTAAAAAATTTCATTATTGTAAAACATCAACAATTTTCCTATACAATAATGAAACTCTCTTACGTCATTTTTCAGTATGTGCATATATAAATAAGACCATTTTAAGAAGTATTACACATTGCATGAAATCTTGCAAATGATGGACATAAATGCTAAATGTAGATGTGAAAAGAAAGAAAATTCAAAACAATACCTTTGTTTCATTGTTTCTGATCAACTTGCGAGACTGATCTCATCCATACTAGTAAACATGGAAACATAGAGGTCAAAGTACCAAGAATACTCTCCCACCCACACGCGTGTCAAGGATATACAATATGGGCATCAAGAAATTGTTGATTTGTAGGTCAAACTAGTGAGAATACTCTCCTGCCCGCGCACGTGTTAAGGATATTCAATATGGGCATCGAGAAATTGCCTTTTTACATATTAAGCTCATGTCAGTCAAACTTTTGACCAACACAAGAATGTATTGAAAAAAAAAAAAAAGTGTTTCCTTGCATATTCTGACCAATTCGACTCTATTTTATTAGATGGTCAAAAATTTTGGTCTAAAAATGTGGTCAAATTTACTAGTGAGACATTTAAGCTAGAGCTCAAAATAAAGAATTGAAGAAAAAAATGAAAGTCCCATTTGAAAAAAGAAAGGAACTATCAAAAAAATTATAAACAAGTCTTGAATATCTTGAAGAGCTACCAAAACAACACAAGTCCTAAGCAAGTTGATGCATCAATAGAAAATCTATTGGACATAAACACTATTATGGAGGAAAACTTACAACAAATCAAGAGGGAACTTATAAGTCAAGCTTTAAGAATGAATTGACTATTAGAAGGAATGAAGATTGACGAAGATGAAAAAGGAAATAAGAAAAATGGGATGAGTATAATGCATATGGTTGGACATTTCTAGATTGGGAGTGATGATGACACCCACCGAGCCATCATCTACCACCATTGATATTCTTGTTGGCAGTGATTTGGGATTACCCTCTTCTTCTAAAGGATTTCCTTAGTTGACACCAACTATTTCTCCAAGGAGAGAATGAAAGTAGGATGATTACATGCATATGGTTGGACATTTCTAGATCTAGAGCCTAATCAGTGATTTGGTTGGGGAGAAAAGAATGATGATCCACACCCTACATTTTCCACTAGTCTAGCAGCTTGAGTGTCTTCATGCTTCTAGGCTCATCCCATTTATCTATTTATTTATAATTTTTCTGGGTACAACCCATTTGACCTTTCTTTACTAAGGCTAAGCTCTCACATTTTTGGTGATTAGTTTTTGAATCTTTAGTTTATTTCATCCTAATCTTATATGTTTATAATCATGTACACTTCGTTAATATTTGGTTAATATAATTTTTGTTTGGCTACTACATTAAAAATATGCTCTACTTATCCTCTTTGATATTCTATTATTAGTATTTTTTGATAGGCTACATACTTTTGTAATTAGTTTTCATTAATTTATTATTAAAAAACTTTATTTTCACCTATTATTTAGTATTTTTAAGATTTGTTTTGTTTTTAACAATTTTAATGTATACATGTTAAATTTTTTAGTTATTGAATTATGTAAATTATTTATTTACCATTGATTCATTAATTAATTCATGGTTTGATACATGAATTTTAAGGAAACGATGCTATATTTTTCAACTAATTACCCACATATATAGAATTTGACATTATTCAAATGTTTAAATTTGTTTAAATTTTAATTTTGAGATTTTGTTTATATTTTATCCTGTCAATTATATTTCATTTACTATTCTCTTATCACATTTAGTCAAATACAAATTTTAAGAATGTGAATTTAGAATAAGTTCATTTTATCTAAGAAAATTATTTATTTTTTAAAAGTTAAAAAAACCTATTAGTATATAACTTAACATTATAGTGGACAAGGTCATATGGAGTGCTTCAAAAGATGACCAATATAGTGTAAAGAAAGGATACAAACTAATCATCACCTCACAAAGATGGGAGAAAGTGAACACTCTTCTCAAGCTATGTTGGGATTCAACATGTTTGCAAAAGGAAGGGTTGTTTCTATGGATAGCATCTCAAAAGAGAATACTAATAGCTGAAAAATTTAGGAGGGACCCTTGAGATGCTCTCTTTGTAAAGAAAATTCTGAAACAACAGAACATATAATATATCAATGTCCATATAGAAAAGTCTACTAGATTTGGCTTCACAAAATGTTAAATTGGTCTCCTCGATTCCCAAAGCATCTGGATGATCATCTAAAATTGGATGGCGTAAAGGTAGAAAATGTAAGGTATATAGTAAACTATAGAAAATTTATCCTTCCATTCTCTTATAGGAAATATGGAAAGAAAGAAATAGCCAAATATTTATAAATTTAGAACTCAATATTTCCTCCCTTCTTAATAAAGTATAAACCTATATAACAAAGGTAATAAATAGCCACTTAAGAAAAGATGTAAAAGAAGAAGGGTCTTTTTATATTGGGATGCAAAGATGAAGAAGAACTACATCAATTTAATCAATCCTCCATTAACTTACCATAAGAAAAACCTCCAAGCTTGTAAAGATTGTACTACATGAGAAATGCCACCAAATGGGTGGACTTTTTAAAATTTTGATGGAGCATTAAGATGAAATCAAGGGAAAGTAGGGATAGGATGTATCATTTATTCTGAGTTAGGAGACACTACTCTTAAGAGAGCTAAACCAATAAGCATTGCAATGAATAATATAGTTGACTTAGAAGCACTACAGGAAGGGTTCAATTTGAGCTTAAAATTAGGTATAATGAGATTAATCATCGAAGGGGATTCTCAAATAATCATTGATTCTTTAAGGAAAAATATGACATCAAGTTTGATTATTAACTCAAAGCTTGAGGTAGTTCTTAACCTCATACATAAGTTTGAGGAAACAAGACTCTTTTATATTTATCGAGAGGGAAATAAAAAAGTAGATCACCTAGAGAAAAGAGGTGCGGAGGGAGAGGACATTATTATTTTGGCATGAAAAAATATATTGTAATATGAGATTATTTTCTCTATTCTATATATAAACCTAAGTATACTCATAATATCTCTACTTTAAGTTTGGACCTTCTACTTTATGTATCATTAGATTGACTTATATTTTATTCATAATTTCCCCTTGGCTTATAATTGACTCTTATTATCAACTCTTATAATAACCTATGATATTATAAAAAAATGAATATAGAATATTTCATGGATAATAGAAGCAATATAAATATTTTACTAACCTAAATGAGTACTTTGATACATAGATCATAATGATACAGAATGGCTTTATGCTCCTTAATAGAGTTAATGATTAATAATCTAGAATCATCTACACTTGTATTGAAGGATGAGTTAATTAAATCAGTCTATTTAAAACCTTCTCTTCGAGCCACCTATTACCATCACTCAATACTATTTTTTTTACAAGTCATGGTTTAAAAATGGAGTGAGCTATATCTCTATATCATGTATCTGAAGATAGAACTACGACATTTATGGGTATAGTTAAACTAGAGCAATGGATTAGAATTCTTAACCTTGTTAATGATATGGCTAGGGTTGATGTGTGTAAAGATTTAGGGGAAAGGTCCTTTAATTATGGGTATACATGGAAAACCAACAGTGATGTAATAAGGTCTTTCATAGCCTATATGTTTAGGGCTAATGTAGGTTAGTGGGAGATCATCCAAATCTATTACAATATATTTGATCATATCTAGTTAGAGGGCCTCTAGGAAGAAGTCTTGAGTCAATAGAATTTGGAAATTCCATTTGCAAAAATATACATGGAAAATCCACCAGGTAGTTTGGGGCAAGAAAATGTAACTAGGAGTCCAATTTTATATATTAGAGATATTAATCAATTCAACCTTGTATGGCCTAAGATGGAGGCAAGCATAAATTTTTTGCTTCATTGGAGGGGTATTGTCATAGACCTGGATAATGAATGCCTACTTCATTATCTACATATCTTTGACTCCTACATTGAGCCAAAGGTAGAATTTGATGATCCTAACACACTTTATTTCTCCCTTTTGAATCTATATAAATCTAGTAAGGAAAAAGATGGCATATCTTCTTGCACTTGAAGCCATGGTAGCAAACTTGGAGAATGTGGATGATATGGTCATGGTGTTTTAGAAGCAATAGGAGGATATGTAATGGTTCCTACCTCTTTTCCTTTTTGGTGGATGATACATATATCCTTAGGGGTCTATTAATTGGGTTTTTGGTTTCATTGAGGTTCCTTGTTTGCATCGTATGGTTCTCTATTTTTGTCTAGAGGGTGTAGGTTTTGGGTTTCTTTTTTGCCTCTCACCCTTCTTGTGGCCATATTAGGATGGTCTAGGTATTGTTCCTTTTTCCCTTTTTTTATTTATGTATTTTTATTCTAGGCTTCCCCCTAAACATTATCTCAGAGAAGAGGACATGTATTTGATTTTTTCCTTCAGTATTGTGTTACATAATCCTAGTTCCCTATTTTTTTATATTAAGCCAAGAGGGTCTTAATGTTGTGATCTCTTGGTTTTGGTCTACTATCATCATTATGAATAATCTATATTTTACCAGATAATTAATATAATTAAATTTGAAAGTGATGAATTGATTTGGGTCCTATCTATGTATGTTCTATTATATCTAATTGTTATTCTCTATTGAGAAAAGACTTGTGAAATTTCTTCTTTGAGATTGGCTTTTTTCAAGTTTTTAAAAAGTTCTCAATGACTCACAAAACTTCTTTATACCTCTCATGGTAAATTTAGGAAATTTTTGGTATTGTTATTAAGGGTATCTAGACAATTTAGAATCCTCTAATATCACATATGGATGATGAGTAAATGAATCAGTTGAAAATTGATGTCTAGACCCTAAATAGAATGATATCACAAACTTATAATAAGACATAAACAAAGAAGACATTGTTAAGGATATGTATACTATTATTTTAATAAAGAATGAGTTTTTAAGGGCTCCTAAAACCCTTTACATTTCTAGAGAATAAAACATTAAAAGACCAAGCTAACAAAAAATAGAGCTAAAAAGGATAATGACCAAAAAGTCTAGCTAGAAAGACCATCGACACAGGGACAACCTAAAACAACAAAAAAGGAACAACAAGAACTAGGAGTCCATATTCATAAGGAGGTTCATAGCCTCCTTCCCTAGAGTGTCTATCATTCTTGTAACCTCTTTGATCTTAGTGAGCTCATTGTTGTACTCAAGGCCTTTCTTCTTCTTGTTGGACTTAGTCCTATTCCCTAGGCCTTCCATATCAGCACCAACACCCTCATCATCTTTGATGATCATTTCCTTTTCCATTCCTTTCCTTCTATTCTGTTGATGAGAGCATTGAGGTTTTCATTGGATGCTTTTAGGATAAGGTAGCTTTGGTTAGCTATGCTTCATAAGGTATCTTGAATGACATCCACTTTTTTGGTAAGATCCAACATTTTATCTTCTAGACTATGGAAGGAAGAAAGGTTAGCATACTAGTTAGATTTGACTCTATCCCCTTCCACATATGTCTTCTTTCCTTCTAGTAGACTCATCCTTTCCTTAATCTCAATAATCTTTTGGAATAACCATTTAATGGACTTGAAGTTTTCCATCATGTTGTTCTTAGAATTTTTGAGAAAATTGAAGTTATCTTCCTTGCTAAAGTCACTCATGATTAACATAGTGGGTTCAATGAGCTTTTGGATTTCCACCTTCCTTTTTAGGTGTTTATGAATTTTTCGGTTGAGAATTTCTCTGGCTATCCTCGGGAAAATGTTATCTATGTTCATGTTTTTCCAAGTTCTCACCCTCCCTTTAGCAAAGGCAATAACCATCACATTTTTATCTTTCATTTGTTCTTCCATAGGGTTGGTGGGTGTCTAAAATAGCTGTTGTTCTCCTAGGGCCATATTGGTGATAGGGCTCTACTCCTTGTCCTCCTTAAATCCCATGGTATCCTCTTTATGTGGCCACTTTTTCTTTTCCTTAGGCGTCTTTCTCACATCCTCTTCCCCCCCTTCCATTTCCATCTCCCCACCTTCCTCCTCATCATTCTCAGATGATGAATCCCTTCCTTTATTCTTCTAGGGTTTCAAGGGATTTTTATTTCCTTTGTTTCTTAATAGTACTAGTCTTCCTGGGCATGTACAAAACCTCCATATCTATGTCATCCTCACTATAGCTAAGATAATCTTCAGAGTTAGTAGGGTTTTCTATTTTCACCCTTTTGTGAGGATGATACCTAGAAGTTTTCTTTTTGTGATTTTTCTTCTTACTTTTACTTGGCTCAGAGTCCTCTTTACCTCTTTAGAGTCAGGGCCATCACTATCCTCCTCCTTTGAGGAATCATCATAGTCATCAGAATCATCACCATCACCCTCTATAGTTTTGATTTTAATGAACTTCCCTACATTGTTAGATTTAATTTCCTCATAAATGAGAAGTATGAGGCCATCATGAAGGGGGGGATAGGTTATACTCTAGTCTCTAACCCCATTGATTCTATTGTTCAATGAAGAATACAAATAAAAAGGAATAATTTTTTTAACATTATGTCTGAAATGATTAAACATAACAAAATGATAGGATTAAACCCTAGAGAACATTCTATCAAGGGTAATGTAGGAAATAATGGCCCTAAGAATGATCCTCCAAAATTTCTTTAAAGACTTGGGTTGAAAGTGGGTAATACCTTTTTTCTTCACCAATTTTTTCTTCTCCTTCGGCATCTTCGAGAAGGTGTCTACTATAGAGTCAGAGATCTTCTTATCTTTGTAAAACTTCTTACCAATGATTGGGATGTCCATGACCTTGGAGACATATTCTATAGTGATGGACTACTTCCTACCATTCATAGTCAAGTAGTCCTCTTTCGAATTCTATAGAAACAATTGAGTAAATTGGGGATTTTCCCCATGTAGCTTCTCTAGGAAAGTAGCAATACCCCCTTTTCTTAACATTTCCCAAATTTGTGCTCTCTTCCTCCATTTATCACATCTATTAGGCCCCCAAAAATTTCTTTGGCCTCCCATTCTATTCATTATGTATGTAGAGATAAAGAAAGAGATGAAGGGAAACATAACAAATAACAAAAAGACCTAGAATCTATGTGAGAAAAAAGATATAGTTATGGCGAGTAGCACTACCACCTCTACCACTCCTCATAATCAAAAGCATATCCAACTTAGTGTGCATCACTCTCTTTGATAATGACCCCCTTAAACCCAACCACCAAATCATGATTGATTCTCAAGATGACTGGATCAAGAAGATTTTTATTCCATTTTTGCAAACTTTGACATGTAACAACTAGGTTGGCCATTGCATCAGCAGCCTCATTGGCTTCATGGTAAGTATGTCTAATGAAGTAGTCCTCAAAGGTATTAAGGGTAGAAAATTTTATTTTATAATATTGTCTATGGTCCAAGAAGGATCAAATTGGCCTTTAAGGCATTTCACAATGTTGAGTGAATCTCCCTCTAGCCAAAGTTTTGAAACACCCCTCTTTAGAAAATTAATAGTTTGGAGGGCAAGCATGGCTTCTGCAACATGTTTAGTCTGTACACCCAAAGCGAGTGCCACTCTTTCCTATCCATGACCAACATAATCTCTTATCACTCCCCCACACCCAACCAACCTAGTATTACCCTTGGCTTCCCTATCAAAATTCACTTTGCTCCACTCCATAGTGGGGAGGGTCCAACTGGTCATTGACTCTTTCCTTAGAAAGATCTTTCCCTTTTTACTTCTCCTAGAGGATCTCCTACCAACATGTGCATGAGACCTTTCCTAATTTGGAATTTTCCAAAATGCAACTTAGAACCTTAGAGAACACCATGCTAGGGGGTGGGGGGAGGGGAAATCAAAAAATATCCTATTGTTTTTTTCTTTCTAGAGGCATCAAATAAGATGAGGAAAGGACATGTCCCATAAAAAGGTGAACATGGGAGAAACAAAAGGGAGGAGATCCATTGGGTAAAGAAATAAAAACCAATCCATGGGAAAGACCAGAGTACCCCAAATTTTGTCAAGATCTCCACCTAGATTAGATAAGCAAGTGGACAATAAAAGAATAGGTGGTCAAGAGATTCCACATCAAATTTGCAAATATAGCACATATTACAAATTATGATACTCCTTTTGCTAAGATTACCCATAGTAAGAATTATTCTATAGTGCCAGCCAAAGGAAAACATTGATCTTTAGAATGAGAATGGAGCTCCAGACTTTTTTCCAATTAAAAGAATCATTCTACTCTCCCAGACTAGAAAGATAAGCTTAGGCCACTAAGAATAATCCATATGGATTACCATCCCAAATGATTATATCTGGTTCCATACATAAAGTTGTAGAGTTCAAAAGCAACATAATCTAGTTAAGGGAGGGATCAATAACATTTAATTTTATCTAGGCCCTATCAATCCAATAGTCCTCCACTTTCATACCAAATCTGGCTTCACATAACTCATTCCAAACATTGAGATGATTGAAAGAATTTAGTGGGCCTCCCCTCAACTAGTTATCCTCCTAGAATTTAATCTAGTTTCCCTTCCCAACTTTCCATTTTATTCTTATCCTGACATTATTATTGACTTTAGAAAGGATATTCCAAATATGGGAGTAGTTAGGGATAGCCTCCAAGTATAGATAATTATTTAGTCTTAGTCAATTAAAAAGATATTTAGCTTGAAGCACCTTGGTTCATTCACCATCCTCTTGGAAAATTCTCCAAATCTTCTTTGTAAGGAGGGGTTTATTAAAGATCTAACTTTCCTAAGTCCCAATCCCCCCCTCTCTTAGGAAGGAAAAATTTATACTAGGAGATAAGGGGAATTATTTTGTGGTCTTCAACTCCTGACCAAAGGAACCTCTTCTAAATTCTTTCAATGGCCTTCACATATTTTTTTGGAATTTGAAA
The DNA here is from genome assembly GCA_028749045.1 of Cupressus sempervirens. Taxonomy (NCBI): domain Eukaryota; kingdom Viridiplantae; phylum Streptophyta; class Pinopsida; order Cupressales; family Cupressaceae; genus Cupressus; species Cupressus sempervirens. Next base: position 635,418,104 of record CM053783.1, on the reverse strand, counting down.
AAGACTTAGAGCATAAGTTGGGAGATTTTGGAGAGTTGATGTGCTCAATTGAATCTTTTGACTTAGTCAGCTGAATCTTCCTTACTTGACTCGGGATGATCCCTTTCCACCCAACCAACTTCCTATTGAACCTATCCACTAGCACAACCCAAAAAGAGTATAGAGGTTTGACTCCTAGAGGAAGACCAAGTATATCTCTAGTTCTTTAACTTCACATGAAAGGATGTGAGCAATCCTTCATTGTTTTCCATAGGGAGTGTTGATAAAGAACAAAGCACTTTTATCCCAGTCGATAAGCTTACCAGAAGCCTTGCAATAGCTATTTAAGTACTTCATTAAGATAGTAGCTTCTTTAATGGAAGTCATACCCCCAAAGATAATATAATCAACAAATTGGTGATGGGAAAAACTTTTAGGCTTGAAGAGGGATCAATGCCTTCTAATATATTGGTCATGATCTTTTCTAAGATCATCCTCTCCACTCCTTCCACAATTATGACAAAGAGGATCAATGAAAGGGGATCCCCCTACCTTAGGCCATGAGAAGGTTTAAATAATGAAGATGAGGATCCATTCACCAATACTACCAAGAAGGCTGAGGAAACAAACAAAAGAATCAACTTACAAACTTTTCATTAAACCCAAAAGAAGAGAGAACTTTGAAAAGGAGACTCTAATCCACCTTGTCATAGGCCTTAGAAAGGTCCAGCATTAAGAAAACAATTTTCTTATTCATCACCATCATAGAATGAAGGACTTCATAAACACAGGAGATTGAATCTAGTATTTTCCTCCCTCGGGTAAAAATAGATTTTTGGGGAGAAAATGATCAAAAGGGAGAACTTTTAGGAGTTTGAAAGTGAGGACCTTAGAGATTATCTTATAAAAAGCACTACAAAGACTTATGGGTCTTAATTTTCCATGGAGTTAGCTCTATCAACTATAGGAACCAACACCAAGAAGGTAGCATTAAGTTCTTTAAGAAGGTTCCTTGACCCAAGGAATTCTTGCACAACTTTCACCACATCCTTCTTGAAAATGTCCCAAAAATGTTGAAAGAAGACATAGGGAAACAATCTAGACCTAGGGACTTGTCTCCATCAAAAGAGAAGACTACCTCAGTGACCTCCTTCTCTTTTGGGATAGCTAGAAAAGTCTTATTTGCCTCATAATAAATAATAGAAGGAATGTTCCTTAAGAGAAACTCCTAGTCATTCTCTGAGAGAGAATTTTCTTGAGAGATTAGGAAATGAAAGAAACTCTTGGCAGCCAATCTTATATCATCTTTCTCCTTCAAGATTATGCTATTACTCATTAGAATAGTTATATGATTGGTTTCTTTGTGTTTAAGAGTGGTAAGATGGAAGAATCTTGAGTTCTCGTCCCCCTCTTTAAGACATTTAGTTCTTGATCTATGTCTCCATAATGTCTCCTCTTTGCTTATGCTATCATGATAGTATAACAACAGATATTTTTTCTTGGCCATTGAGAAATCATTGTACACTTATTTTTGCACCATCATCTAGATGTTTTTTGAAATTTGGTCTATATTATAGCTTTAGTTTTAAAAATGTTTCCAAAATCCATTTTGTTCCATACTTTGATATTGTCCTTTACATTCCTTAATTTTTTGGCTACCCTAAAAATAATGGTACCCCTAATATTAATGGACCACCACTCCAGAATAGCATTATTGATACATTGGTGCTCCAACCACATCTTCTCAAACCTAAACGGGAAGCCTTTCCTTCTACTAAAAGCCTCTATACTTAGGGAGATAGGTGAGTGGTTTGAGCCAACCCTTGTAATAGTCAAGAGAGTATAGGAGGCAACCCTTATCTAGTCTAGAGAGATAAGTGCTCTATCTAGTATAACTTGGATGCACTCCTTCTCTAGTATTTTATTGGTCCAAGTGAAATCCTCTTCTTGAAGACCAGTATCTAGGAAATAAAGGTCATTAAGAAAACTCATAAGGTCCAATCAACTAGATAAATCACTATCAGCCCCCCCTTTCTTCTCTTGGATTTTTAGAGGAGTGTTAAAGTCCCATTTCAAGATCCACTTTTCTTTGTCCAAATTCCCTAACAGGCCTCTTAATCTATCCCAATATCTATCTCTAACTCTTATAGAATTAGGAGCATAAAAATTTAAAATGAACCAACATTCTCTATCCCAAGAGTTGACAAATTTCATCACCATGATATTATCTCCTTCATAAATAATATCTCTAGAAACTTGAAATGTGTTCCAAAGGATAGCCAAGACCCTTGAGGCTCCATCCTAATTAGATCCTAAACAATAATAGCTCTTGTAGAATTTTAGTTTATCCAATTTTTCCTTCTACATTTTGGTTTCTTGTATCAAACAAATATCCATCTTATGGTCTCTAATTAGGTTCCTCGGGATATCCTATTTATGTGGTTCATTTAGACAACATATATTCTAAGAAATGACCTTAATTACTTTTTTTGAGAGTGGGCCTCTTGGATGGTAAGTTGGATCCCATTTGCATTATTCTTATGTGCTTCTGCTTCTATGATCAAGGACACCCTCTTTCTTCCTGGTGTCTTGGATCTAGCTCTCGTATCATCCTTATTCTTGCTTCTTGTAGTAGCCGGTGAGACAAGAGAGGGGTCTTAGTTTCTTTTCTTTCGATGTTTCCTAGAAGAATACATTTGTCATTCATCAAAAGGAAATCCCCCTTCTTCACTCTAGATTCCCTAGCCCAAACTTGAGTCTCTTAGCACATTACATCCCTAACCTTCCTGATATAATGATTATACAAAACTATTCTCATTGGGATCATCTTGTACCCTAATTTTTCCTTCAAAGGTTTTCTCCCCTAGAGAGTTTGGGACTACTAAGATAGGGGCCTCTTAAGAGGGTATGGGAGACTGAAAAGTTCCCTCCCCTCTTTCAAAGCTAGGGGTACCCTCTCATTCTTTGATTGAGCCTTAGAGATAAGGTCTTGACTAGCCCCCTAACTCCTAGATCAAATTTACCTTCAGCCTGTTCCAATCTATTCTCATTGAATTATGCCTTATTCTTGAATCTCCATTCCTTTTTTTTGATTTTTTCCCCTCCTCTTAATGTCCTTTACTAAAGGACAGGCCTTAGCCACATGTCCAATCTTCTTGCAATGAAAAAGAGGAAAAGGAATGCTCTCAAAGTCCACTTGTTGAATCCTCTTCTTGTAGAATTTCATTTTATCCCTAATTAGGTTCCTTGGGATATCCTATTTATGTGGTTCATTTAGACCATGTATATTCTAGGAAATGGCCTTCATTTCTTTTTCTATGAGTAGGATTCTCAGATGGTAAGTTGGATCCCATCTGCAATATTCCTATGTGCATCTTCTTCTATGATCAAGAACACCCTCTTTCTTCCTAGTGTCTTGGATCTAGCTCCCACATCATCCTTATTCATGCTTCTCATGGTAGCCAATGACACAAGAGAGGGGTCTCTATTTCTTTTCTTTTGATATTTTTTGGAGGTAGCAATTTGTCATTCATCATAAGGAATCCCCCTTCTTCACTCTAGATTCCCTAGCCCAAACTTGAGTCTCCTAGCACATTAGACCCTTGACCTTCCTAATATAACAATTGTGTAAAACCATTCTCATTGGGATCATCTTGTACCTTAATCTCTCCATCAAAGGTTTTCTTCCTTGGAGAGTCTAGGACTATTGAGATAGGGGCCTCTCAAGAGGGTATGGGAGACTCAAAAGTGCACTCCCCTCCTTCAAAGCTACAAGGCACCCTATCATTCTCTAATTGAGCCTTAGAGATAAGGTCATGACTATCCCCTTAAGGATGAACAATAACTCCTAGATTAGATTTACCTTTAGCCAATTCCAACCTATGCTTGTTGATGTATGCCTTCTCCTTGAACTATTCCTTTTTCTAAATCTTTCCCTTCTTCTTAATGTCCTTCACCAAAGGACATACCTTAGCCACATGTTCAACTTTCTTACAATGAAAGAGAGGAAAGGGAACACTCTCAATGTCCACTTGATCAATCCTCTTGCCTAGCTTAGACTAGATTTCTACTACTTTGGGAATATCCTTACCTTTCTCTACCCCCACATAAATTATTACATATGTTAGCCTTCTCCTAGAGGTAGTAATTGGGTCAATGGAGAGGAGTTCCTCAAAAGAATCAACAATTCCTTTGAAAAAATCCTCATATCAAAAATCCATAGGCATATCTAGTAGTCAGACCCAACCTAGAGCTTGCTTTAAAAAGGAATCATTTAGATCAATATTAGTGGTCCAACATTTCAAAAAAGGGAAGCCCTCCCTATCACATAGGGACCTCCCTACATATCTTATCAAGATCTTCCTAGAAAGAGAAAGATAAAGATAGGAATCCTTTTGTCATAGCTGAAATCTCAACACTTCCTTTGAGGTCCCATTTTTTTTTTTTTGTAAAGATGCAAACTACATCTATGTTAGGCCTAGGCCCCAAAAATTTCCCAACCAAGGTCAATTCCATTATATAAATATTATAATCAAGGAGTTCTTTAGGGATAGCAATAATGCTCATACCTTTTTCAACTTTAGAAACAACCTTGACCTGGGGAAAGGATGACTTACTAGTAGGTTTTACTTCAAAGATAGAAGACCATGGTTTAGAGAAAAAACACCCATCTTGAGATCATAATGGGTCTCTCCTCAGCCCCACTGAAGCAGACTTCCCAACACCATTTTCTATACCAAGAATCTTGACACCAGGCATCTTTATGGGTATAGAGCCCCCATCTTTTCCTAGGCCAAAAAGTTGCAATGGATGGATCCCATCCGAATCAATCTCCCCAGGATCTGCTAGCTCTAAAACTATTGTGATCCCATCTGAAGACCCACCTTCTTACCCTCCTATAACATTCCTACCCAAAGAGGATTTCAAACTCCTTCTGCCATTTTATTTACTAAGATGTTATTGTATATGTGTTAATGATATCTATCCAAGTGATTATATGATGTCGTAAATTGAACTAAGGATATTTATATTGTTATAGGTACTCCTTTTTAGATAATTCATTCACATATCAAAGAATACTACTTTTTTTTGGCTCCTTTTCCTAGCATTCTTTTAACATGTTTGACCTAGTTTCACTCTTTCTAGGATCATAAATTTAATTTTAGAATATTTTGGTTAAATCTTTCAATGTCAAGTTTATATTCAGGGTTTTATATAGAAAGTATCATTAAATATTGTAACAATACCTCAAGACACAAGTTAAAAACGAAGCAAGATATTTAAATTATAGAATATTTAATATTAATTAAGGTTTAATGTTTCTCATGAGTAGGAAGTTTTCAAAAATTGCATAAGAGATAGGAAGGAACATTTTATCTAAACATAATTCATTTTGATGGATTGAGACATTTCATTTGATAGTATAACAACACCATTCGACTTGTAAGAACTTCCCACTAGGTAAAATCAAAATGTAAAAGAAGGAATACCTTCTTAAGGACCTAAATATGATAAAGACAAATGTTCATAATTTCAAATATTAATAATGGTTTTCATCATGAAACCAAGCATAAAAAGATGAAGAAGGATGCCTTTCAAAAAAAAAAAAAAAGATTGGGTATCCCCATTTTAAATATGTACTTTATATAGTACCTCGATCCTAGGCTAGACTGGAGGTTTTCTTCTCCATTCTTTCCTACCAGTACCTGTTTGAACGAAGATACTTGCAATTTATTTTATTTTATTAATATAATCCAAAGGCTCCAACTGTTTACCAATTTAAAAAAAAAACATTATAGTGGACAAGAGAGTACTCTAAATTTTTATTTAAATTTAAAATAAAAATTCAAAAATTAATTAAATTATTAAAATTTAACTTTTTGTTTAGTTATAGTTACATTCCATAATATCTTATACAATTATTCAAAAGTTGTCATTCTTCAAATTTTAAATACGTTTCATTTAAATTTTAAGATTTTTTTAGCCTCTCAACTATATATTATATAGAATAAATAATATAAAAATGATGTAATTGATAAAATTTTAATTTTATATTTGGTTATAAAATAAAAAGGTATTTTATATATAATAAATATATAAATATATAAATATTTACATTCTTTACTATCTTATATGATTATTTAAAATATTAAAATTGCTTTTAAATTGAACCATAATTTTACTTTGAAATATAAAAGCTAAAGTTATTTAAAATATATTAAAAAATTATTAATTCTACATTTATTTTTAATAATTTTACTAAATTATTTAACATTTAATTAAATTATATTAAAGATTAAAACTATATTATTAGGCGAATACTTTCATGTATACATCTAAATACACAAATAAATCTATCTAAATATCATGACATACCACTATATTGAATATGTTATAATTATATAATAGATTAAATATCCAAATATTCACTTATTATTATTAATATTTTGGTAAAAGTGGATGAGCCACTGGATATATTTAATATATTAAGTAAAAATTGGTTCAAGAACTCAATTGGAAAAGAACTAGAAAGAAAACCCAACATCATCACCATATTTACAATTGACTTAACATTGATCCTTACAATCTGGCTATATCGATGAACAACCTATCAATCTTCAATTTTTTTTGAATTTAACAAAATTTCATCACATAGTAGGCATGATGGACTCAAAATTAGTCAAAACAAGAATTTCAACATTCTAAAAGTATGCCAGAAGTGAGCAGAAGAAAGCCCAGCAAGACAGAAAGATACCACTATGCTATCTTTCATCCATATCTTTACTGGGAGTAGCCATTGTAGAGAAGTTCCATCCCAAATCTGGACTTAATGCAGGGGCAATATCCCAACCTGAGCTCAGGCCCTCAGCAACAATGTCCCAACCTAAACTCGGGCCCTTAGCAACAAAATTTTGGGTGCTAGTAGAGAAACTTGTGGATGAAGGCACGTCCCAACCACTAGGTATAGTGACGTCTGGGTGCAGAGATTGAGTGGTTTTTGCTGAGGCAAGGTGACCAAGACTAGGATCTTTGGAAGCCAAGAACAAATAGGTGTTGGGTTCACTGACCGAATGAATAGGGGTGGCCGAGGGTGGCTTCATTTGAGCAGCTTTTGCTCATGCATCAGAAATTGGAATTCCCAAAATGTCAATTAGAGAAAAGGTAATTTTCTTCACCTCCTCAATCAACTGGCAGAAACCTAGAGCATGAGTAGTGAATTGTAGGGTCTTGAGTAGGAACCAAGTGTTGTGCTTCTCAAAGGATGCTACTTCTCAAAGGTTTTTTGCATCGCTTCAAAGGTCATCATGGCCTCATGGTTCTTCATGAGCATTATACTTGAAAATATGCCACCCACTAGGGCATTGCCAGTCCACAAGTCATAACTCTGCATCACACATTTTAGTTCATTATCCACCTAGAATTTTGGCCAAACCACCTTGATGGCAATAATTTCTAGTCTTGACGAAGATTGATTAAGGTCCATGGCATTAGAGAGAAAGATGGAGACCAAGGTTGAAGGAAATAAAACATTCCTTGCAGATGCAGAGAAAAGATCCTCCCCAATTATGGTTCGAATCGCATGCCAGATGTTATTTGAGTGTATAATATACTATCTAAAGCTATATCCTCCAGAGGATGAGAAATTTTGTCTTCACCTAATGCCAGTTGAAGCCTGATTTTGAAGTTTTTGGGCAAGATGCTGTGATGGAATTGATGGCAAGAATCGCATTTCACACAAACATCTTGTGGGGATGACATGTTGGAAGTAGTTTGAATGGAAAACACAACAGGTTGGATAAATATGTTAGATTGAAATCCATTCTAAATCTTAAATTAAGTCCCTCAACATACACACATAGGAAGTGGAGTACCTGCACTCATGTGTAATGAATATAGTACCATTAAATCAAAAATTAGTTGTAAATTGAGAAGGGCAAAGTACAAATTTGACGCGCCCAAAATTGAGGATTGAGAAATTTGATTTATAGTCATGTATGTTGAAATTAATTTTGCCAAGTGAAAATTGCCACATGACCAAATTGAAACAAAATCGTACTCAATTCGCATCAGCATTCTTTTTAATGGTAAAGATTTATCACGATTTTGCCTTAATCTCACACGTGAGAGCCTAATTTATGAAAGCTGCAATAATTGTTTAGTGCCCAATTTGGATAGTGTGGAATGACCATGGGATAATGTCAGACTATCCACTATAGCATACTTTGGCACATGAAACACTCTCAGCACCTAGAACACTTTCGACACCTGAGTCTTCTTAGCACACTCAGCACCAGAAGCACACTCAGCACCAAAAACACACTTGACACCTAAAACAACTCGATAGCAATAAAAATTCTAACTTGGCATTAGTAGTAACTCGGTACATGAAATGTGTTAGCTTACTCATCTAGCTTGGAACATGCATTATAAACGATGATCGGTACTTAGGGTCATTGGCTTAAAAAGTGTCAACCATGACTCGACATATGACATAATGTCTACTGTAGTGTACTCAACACATATGATGTTTTGGTTTATTCAACATATGAAATGCTCTCGGCACCTAGAACACATTTAGCACCTAAATCTTCTCAGTACATTTAGTACCAAAAACACACTCAACACTAGAAACACACTTGGCACCTGAAACAACTCGACAGTAATGAAAATTCTAACTCGACATTAGTAGTAACTCGACACTAGTAGTAACTCGACACATGAAGTGTGTTAGCTTACTTATCTGGCTCGACACATGCATTATACACTATTTTTGACACCTAAGGTCATTGGCTTAGTAGGTGTCAACCATGACTCAACATATGATAGAATGTCCACTATAGTGTACTCGACACATATGACATTCTGGATTACTCAGCTTCATCCACAATTCATCACATAAACGTCAACACATATCATGTGGTAGTCGACACCTAAGGTCATTGGCTTAGTAGGTGTCAACAATGACTCGACATATGATAGAATGTCCACTCTAGCATACTTAGCACATATAACCACATGAAAAACACTCTGCATCTGAGATGCACTTAACACTTGAAGCAGTTCTGCACACTCGGCACATGAAGAACACATGACATCTGAAGCAACTTGACACACATAAGGATCACCCAGCCCCTGAAGACCCTGTCAAACCCAACATCAGCTATGTCACAGTGTATATTGATCATTCAGCACATGAATCACATTTGGCACCTCACATATAAGATTTACTCTACACATAAAGGTTGCTCAACCCTAGAAATCCCTACCATGCCCGACACTAGCCATGACTCAGCACATAATGGGTGCTCAAATCCTATAGTCTCACAGCACCAAAAGGAAAAATAGCTCAATACAAACAATAAACTCCTCTTCTAAAGGTCAGTGACCATTAGTTCCTACAAATATTTATGGTGCTCTATGATTGAAGAAGGATTTAGTGTAGAAATTGTAATCCCATTGCATCCTAAATTGGAAAGATAATCTACCATTTTGTTTCCCTCTCTGTATGTGTGTGAAACTCTAATCTCCTAAAATTGATCAATAATGTTCCAAATTTGCTAGAGCACATATTTGAGTTTCTAGGAAGATGATTTTCTCTTAATGCAAGCAGAGATTATAACTTGAGAATCACCTTCAATTTGTACTTGTTGGGAGTTCCCTTTCTGCACTAGCATTAGTCTTGACAACAATGATTGAGCCGTGGCCATATTGTTAGTTCCTATAGGAAGGGGAGTCATTGTAATTGACAAGATTTTACTAGTACAATCTCTAATGCATGTTCCCAATCCTGATTGTCCCAGATTACCTCTGGATGCTCCATCAAAGTTGAGTTTGACAAAGCCAAGCAAAGGGGGTTTCCATTTAACTATAGACCTATCTGTATAAATCTGTAGCTTTGAAGAAGTGTTAGTGCCAAATGGGATGAAAATTTATTTTCATTCTTGAATGATACTTCTATCCCAGGAAGTGATAGCTGGATTAAATCTGCATCTACTAAAACTTGCATTAGTAACTTTTGATATCAATTTTTCAATGATTTGGAGAACTTTTTCCAAAGATAATACTTCTTTTCTAAAGATCCTCTTGTTTCTTTCCCACCAGATAGCCCAAATAACTAGAGCAAGTGTACATTTCTAGATTCTTGCAAATAGGATAAAGAATTGGCCAATCCTAGAAAATGTCCCAGATATTGTTTTGCAATGGGGAGTAAAAATTTAATTTGTTTAAAACAAACATCCAAAAGTAGTATAAAACTAACATCTTGCAAATAGGTGGTCAATTGATTCATCTTCCTCTCCACATAAAACACATTTGAAAGGAGAAGCAATATTCATCCTAGCCAATCTATCACTTGTAAGAATTCTATGCTTGATTGCTAGCCATGTAAAACACCCTGCCTTGGGAAGAACTATTTTATCCTAGTAGAACATGAATGCTGAAGATGATGGTTTTTCTCACTCAATTTGTTGAAGAAGATTGTAACCTTCCTTGATTGAGTAATTACCATTTTTGGCCAGGATCCATAATAATTGATCCTCAGCCATTGATACAAAAACATGTCTTTCTGAAAAGACAAATTTAAGTTGTTGTTTATGATGAGGATCTAAAGGGATTCGGTTAGGATCTTTCCATATTACTTTCCTTGAGAAGATGTAAACTACATCCATATAATGAACAACAAGGTTACCCCATTGTGCTTCTATAATTGAGACAATATTTTGTATGTCTGGCATTGTATTTAATGGGAGGTGGCCATTCCACGAGTCACCCCAAAAATTAATCTTATCCCTACATTTTAATTCCCATGAAATAGTTAAGTACAATATCTCTGGATGCAATCATGAAGTCTCAAATGGCTAATCCCCTAGGGGGATCCAACCTAGAAAATATTCTATGTGGTTCATTGTTATCTAGATATTTTTGTTGCATAATTTGATACCAAATTAATTGTGGTTTAGTATACATCTACCAAACCAGCTTACCTCCAAATGCTTTGCTCCTAGCTATCAAATCATGGATACCCGCACCACCTAGAGTTGGATGAATTGCCATATTTTGGAGAGAGGTAAGTGGAAGTTTCTTTTCATTAGTCAAATTTCTTGACCATAGAAAGCCCTTGATGAGACTTTGAATTTGTGAAATAATAGAAGACAGTGCTTACATGACAACCATGTAATAACTAGGTATTGCAGAAAGGATTGACTTAATCAGCAATATTCTACCAGATAATGACAACCATCTAACTTTCCAAGAAGCAAATTTTCTCTTAATTCTTTGATATACCCCCTCCCAAAAAACTGTAATAACCAGGTATTGCAGAAAGGATTGACTTAATCAGCAATATTCTACCAGATAATGATAGCCATCTAACTTTCCAAGAAGCAAATTTTCTCTTAATTCTTTGATATACCCCCTCCCAAAAAACTATCTTGTTTGAACCCATAAAGAAAGGAATCCCAAGAAAAGTGAAGGGTAGAAAATCCTCAGTAAACCCCAAGATATGCACAATCTTGTCCGAGATAATCCTATTTGTATAAAATAAGAAGATTTTTTACTTTTGAGGATTAATTTTTTGCCTTGAGACTTCTGAGTATAACAAAAGAATTTTCTTAATTTGTTTAGCCTTAGATATTGATGAGGCACCAAACAATAGTGTGTCATTAGCAAATAAATAATGGGTGATTGAGATTGCTGTACCTTCTATTTTTTCTCCTTTCCGCTTATTAGATAGATGATGATGCTTGATGCTCCTACTAAGGGCTTTAGCCATGATGATGAATGAGGCTGGTGAAAGAGGGTCACCCTATTGGAAACCTTGTGTGGAGGAAAAGAAACCAGGTGCCGCTCCATTGATAATGACTAAGAACCAAGCCCCCAAGATGCAAGCTTTAATCCACTTACACCATTTCTTGTCAAAGCCCATTTTTTGAAGGACTTGCAAAAGGAAGTTCTAGCAAACTCTGTCATAGGCCTTTTGCATGTCTAACTTGATAACAAAATTAGAAGATTGGCTATTCTTGATGGAATGGAGAACTTCATGAGCTACCATTGCACCCTCCATTGTTTCTCTACCCAGAACAAAGCCACCTTGTTCAGGAGAAATTATGGATGGAAGAAGTTTTTGAAGATGAAGATAGATGGCTTTAGTAATAATTTTATAAGTCAAGTTACAAAGTGAAATTGGATGGAAGTTGGCAAAATTTTTGGGCTTTGTGGTTTTTGGAATAATTGCAATATTTGTAGAATTGAAATATTTTGACATAGATTTGAACTTTATGGATTCCTCCATAACTGCAAGAAGGTCCCAACCAATAAAATCCCAATAGCTCTGAGAGAAAAGTGTAGTGAAGCCATGTGGACCTGGGGCTTTGTCAGGAGGGAAGGAGAAAAAAATGTCTAGAGTTTCTTGAATGGAAAATGGGCCCAAGAGCATGGAGTTCTCCACAGGGGAAACCATAGTAGGTATATGTTGGATGAAATCCTCTACTTGTGAAGATGAAGGTGAGGGAAGTCCAGCCAGTGCAAGAAGATTCTTAAAGAACTTGACACCTTCATCTTTGATCTGGAGAGGGTTGGTTAGAATATTACCTATTTCAGCCTCAAAGATTTGAAATTTTGATTTAGTTGCCCTTTTTTGTTGGGAAAAAGCGTGGAATTTTTTGTGTTTCTATCTCCTTGTTGTAGCCAAACTTCCCTAGACTTTTGTCTCCAATAATCTTCCTCCCTATTAGACAATTCCTCCCATTCAATCTATAACTCTTTTTGCTTAGCATATGTGTCACTGTCCATCCCAAACTTGATAATGGAGCAATGAATCTCCTCCAATTGCTTCTTAACAATCTCTTTCTATTTGAAGAAATTTTTAAAAAGTTGTGAGTTCTAGGTTTTGATTTGTTCCTTGATGTATTTCAATTTGCTGGCAAATTGGTGCATTCTAGATCCTGGAGCAAAGGGGGAACTGATCCACCATTGTTTTAGAAGTGGGAGAAAATGTGGGTGGTGCAACCACATACTTTCAAATATAAAAGATGACTTATGCTCATTTTTTTTGAAAGGTGTAGCTTGATCAATGTCAATAGAGATTGGAAAGTGACCAAAATCTGGAGCAGACAAAATCTTTGATTGGAAGTAAAAGTTACCTAATTTCTAGTGATGAGATAGTAGAAATCTGTCCAATCTAACTGTAATCTAAGAAAAACCTGATCTCCTATTTGTCCATGTAAACTTGCCATTAGATGGTCGAATATCCATCAAATCATTGTTCTCAAAAAATTGAGCAAAGTCCTGAATGGTTTTGAAGGGTGGGCAAATACCACCAACTCTCTCATTTTGATTCAAGATTGCATTAAAATCACCCCTAAGGATGACTTGATGAGATTTTTGAGATTGAATTAGCATTTCTATGTGATCCCATATTTTCAACTTTTCTTGAGTAGAGGAAGGTCCATACACATTAAACAGAGTAAAAGAGACATCAAAGTCAAGTACCTACAATATTTTCCAATTAGCTTGTTGTTGAATAAGATGGCCCTGAATTGTTAATGAATTCCAAAGAACAACAAGACCCCCAGAAGCACCCATACTAGGAGAATACACCAAGGACCACCTTGGCCATTTGGCCACGGATTTCTAAAATGTCTCTTGTGATAGTTTTGTCTCTTATAGCAACACAATATCGGCTTTTGAGGATTCTAGAAACTTTTGAACCTTGCCTTTCTTGTTAGAGACATTTATGCCTCTGACATTCCATGAACCAATTTTCATTGTTGACAAGGAGAATAGGTTTTTCTCCTTGTCATTCTCTTGTTGTTAACAAAGTTGTCATCTAGTGTGGTTTGGATACCTGAAGTGATCTTAGTTCTAGTTTTAGAATGACCTCTAGATTTAGGTGTCTTAGAAGCTTGAGGGTGGAGAGAGGGAGATTGAACAGTGGAGAAAGTGTGTTGAGGGTCAAAAATTGACAAGTTAGCTTGGAGCCTAGATTTTGGTTGTTCTTTGAAAGCCTCAGACTCTATCAAATTGTCCTCTTGATGTTGAACCTCTAGTAGATCAACCACATGTGAAGGATTGGAGTCCACCATAATGTTTGGGATGTTTTGTGAGTTAAGCTCAATTTGGTCCTCATCAAACTCAAGTTCCTTTGAGTTAATCACATTAGGATGTGAATTCAAATTATTTGCAACATGTTGAAAAATACTCTTCTCAAGACCAAGTGGATCCAAATCACAACATGCCTCCAACATCGAATCTAGTTTAGCTGCTTGATTTGGAGTTTCAAAATCATGAGTGGCCATGCAGCAGGATACTTTTTTCTACTTTATCTAACCATTCCAATATTGAATTTCTTTGAGCAATGCAACAAGACCACTATTTTCCTAATTGGAAACATTGAGTCCTTCTTCTTATGCAATACCAAATACTATATTATTAGCAATTGTGGAGGCAATTTGATCTGTAATCTGAAGAGTTTTCCAGTCAGCGTAGTGATTTTTGATAGGATCCTTATCTTTGAAGCATACTAATGGAAAATCTAAAGACGGATGGAAATCATGGGAGTTTTTTAGTTCAGCTAGAAAACCTTGAATGTATGCTAAAACTAGTTGTAAGATTGATGACAATTTGTATGTAGCAGAAAAATTGAAGCATTGATTGCCCGATACAAAGAAACCACACTAAACAAGGTCCAATGGGGTTGAATCATAGTTTGAGTCTGGATGGGTATTGTGGGCACATAAGTTAGGATTTGTGCTATAATCTGGACATATATCCTATACCTCATTAGGAGAACTTAACATTGAGTATTGAAGTGACCAAGTTTATCTTGAAACTTTTGAACTATTTGCTCATTTTGAATTATGATTGACTGATCCCATGGACCCCATTGAGAATTAATAACCAATTGAGTTGGAAGAGGTTGCCTCATGTCTAGAATTAGGCAGACTCTGGGTACCAAATGTGGTTGGTCATATGGAATAAGGTCATGTGCAAGGAAAATGCCCAGTTTATTTGTAAGGATTTTAATGATCTAAAGATCCTTATATTCCAGAGGTAGAGAGGGAAAGGATATCCAATGTGGTAGAAAAGGGATCTGAAGAGATTGTGGTTTGAAATTTGGAATCCAAATCAAGGTGAATAAACTGGAACCACAAAAAAACCAACCTTTTTGTTTATGTACCGAATCTCTAGCAGCTTTTGTTTCAAAGATGGCTATAAAACATTTTGATTCAGAGTCAATATAAAAGATATCCTTTAACTCTGGCCAAGATGCAAGAGCCCAATCTTTAATAGTCAGAAAAGAGAGAGAATTGGATGAAAATTTACCAATTAAAGCTATCTGCTGAAGTAGCCCAATGGAGTTTTGAAGCATATGACTAGGAAGTGTGATCATCGGCCTAACACCCACCTGTGTGTCTTTTGAGTTGGATTCAACAACCACTTGCTTTTTTTTCCATATTTGTTGTTTCTTGGCTGGTATAAATGGGGCTCTGGGGGGAGCTTACATCTAAATATGAGGTAGATCAACACTAAGTTCCTGAGCCGAGTCCTTGTCCTTAGCTAAATCAGACTATGAGAGAAGATTAGGTTTTGAAGGAAACCCTTGACAAATATCAAAGACAGGTTGTTTGCGAAGAGATCTAGTCTTTTGATTTTGCTTTGGAAATTTATTGGCCATGTTCTCATTTTGTGGCGGTTGAAGTTGAGGTTTGTTTTGTTAACTACTTGGAGGGCGTGTTCTTAGGTCCAATCGATGTCGATTTTGAAACTTGTTTGTTTTTGGAACTGTCTAGTGTTGAATGTTGTTGTAGCCATTTTGAGGCCTACATTGAAGTTTCTCCCTTTTCCAAGCTCGATCCATGACCCAAATGTGATTTGTCCCTCCACTCGAACTGACATGCATCATGAATCTGAGGGTTCAAAAAAAAGGGTTTAGCTAAAATAAATATACACTTATTAATCTTTTACTATATAATGATAAAAAATATTCACTTATTAATCTTTTATTATACAATGATATTTTACTAAAATAAATATAAAATTCAACCAACAAACAAAATGAATGCAACAACTTCACCATCACAATAACAATAATAACAAGTGATGCAATGCATCAAAGTTCTTGCCAATAATTAAATAGGAAGAAAAGTAGAAACATATAGGTAGAAATGGAAAATATATGTAATAGATAAAAATATAGGGAGGGAGAGGATATAAATAGAATGAGGAGATATCAAAAGGGGTTAAAAGAAATATAAATATATGTAATGGGTAAACAAATAAATATAAGATATAGATAAAAGATGATTTATAAAGAATATAGTGATAACATAGTTAGAAAGACAATTTATAAATAAAAAATTATCAAGCTTTTAAAAAGTATTGTGTATTTTATAAAAAAATTAAATAATAATTACAATGTTTTGAGTTAAATAAGAGTGAATTATTAAAATAAAAAATTTAAAATATAGAAATATAAATTTGAAAATTTCAAGAAAATATAATTATTACAATAATCAAATAGGTTTGACTTTTGAAATTGTTATTTAGTGATGATAACTTATAATTATATAAAATGTATTCTTAGTTCTTAAATTAGCAAATGAATATCTTTTTGTTGTTTTTGAATTAAAAGCAGCCAAAACTAGGGGGCCAACCCATATATAGCAAAACTGGTTGACTACCAACACATTACCAACAACCAAAACTACCCCCTACCACTTAAAAACAAAAATGTATAAATCAAAAACATAACTAAAAAGAGTATTAGTAGGCCTAACATTTCCTGTATTAAGTCTAGAGAAGCTACATAAATATATGAACAAAGGCCTAATAGCCTTAAACCCAGCTAAGTCCAAGAATAAACAGATAAACAACATTACAAAATAAGAGGGAGCCATTAAGGCTTCTTGTCCTCTTTCCTCCCTAGAAGGATGTTTTCCCAATCTTCTGTAAGGAAGTCAAATAGTAATTTGGAGTCCTCCTTCAGTAAGTCTCCCTCCATATCTTTCAGCAAGTGAAGAGTGGTGGCAGCAACATGTGTCACTTTAATACTAAGCTTTGTCAAAAGATGCATCCTTTCTTCCAACGCATGAATTCTTTGCCACACCTCATCACTAGCCATCTTCTTGATGTCCATGTTACCCTCATGCATGTCACCCAAATTGCCATCTACCTACATCAAAGTGACATCCTGCACATTCGAGGGGTTAGCAATATCCTTGGGAGGAGCCTTAACAGGGGAGGAAATCATTTTGGGGGAGGGCACACTATCCATCATATTAGGGAATTGGTCCTGAGTTAAACCCACACACCCCAACCCAATGGTGGTCGAAACATATGACACCTCATTCTTCTCCTTCATCCCACCTCCCAAACTAGACGATGATAAATTTGAAATCTCCCCCTCCTCCTCTTCCATTCTCCCCTTCCTAAAATTTGAAGCCTTTTCCTCCATCCTTCTTTTGGGATGGCCTGTATCCTCTGAATCCAAATCCACCTCTTGCGAGGCCCCAACTTTCATCTTCCTCTTAGCATTGGACTTAGCTAACCTCCTTGACCTCCTTCTTCCCCCTCTCCCTTCCTCCTTCGACTCCTCTGGTTCCTTCTCTCTCCCTTTCTTTCCTAGGGGGGTGGGCTTCAAATCAACAAGGGACCCGCTAGGTGAAGGCTGTGGGGTAAGAGCACTAGGGCCCATGATCCTAAGGGGAACTAGTTGGGGCTGGGGGTTAGGATGGGTAGGAATATCAATCTCCATAATCCTAATGGGGACAAGGGCTAGGTGGAATTGATATAGTTGGAACATTAACTCTTGGTGTAAAATGGTAAAATTAACACCCTTCCTCATTTTTGCCTTAACATCAGTAACCAAGTCCACTAAATCATGCAACTAGAAAAAATGGAATATAAATAACATCACGATGGCAAAAATGGTTTAGGAGAGGAAAGTGGTAGTAATAATAGATGCCATACTTCCCTTTTAGGGTTAAGTACTTCATCAATGTCAAATAGATCTCATTCCATGGCTCAGGGAGCTTCTCTCACATAAAAGCACCTCTATACCAAATTGGTTCCTCACCCTTCAAACAAAAGTGTTGTAGACTTGCTTCATTGGCCACCATTGTCACCTTTTTCCAGTTCCTTCCCTTCATAGACAAGCTTGTTGCTAGGTAGATGACTTCCTAAGAGATGTGGAAAGAGATACCATTTATAGTAACTCTACGGTCCTCCCAGGAATTGAAAAACTACAAAAAATAATTTTTATCATGCCCATTTAGTCCCACCATAAATGGAATGAAGCCACCTTCCTTTAGCATATACCACACTAATGGCTTCCTAGCACTCTCCTCTATCATGGATGATTGAAGTCGCATTAGGTCACCTCCCATCTCTACACTTTTCTGAAAACCTCTAATCTCCTTCCAAACCCAAAAATACTTGCTAAGAATGTTGAGACTTAGGAAAAAAAAAATCCCTTAAGAGGACATAATGACCATTATTGTTAGTAATTATAATTACATCCTTTGTAGAAATTAATATCACATCTATCTTTCTCCCAATCTTTTCCATCATTCCCAATGCATACTAACTAGTTAAAATTTAAATCTTTTCTCATCCCAACGTATGAGAACATGCTTAAAGTAATAATTAAAAAACCCCTCATATCAAACTTCAATACTTTGGGCCATGTGAATTTATTATTACTAGTGCAAATTTCATCCCTCCTTGCCATCTATCCTTCGTGACTTCATCCTATTTGCTAACTCAGCAACAGGTCACAAAAGTTTAAACTAATTCTCCAGCTAGGATTCATCATGCTTAATTTCTTGAATTACTAAATCACTTACCCAATTTGGCAAGGCATTTATCTCTCTCCAAAATCTTAGTCCATTCACCTTTAAGCCTAATGTTTCCATCACATCTACCACACTATTTCCCTCCCGAAAGATATGGTTCAAATCAAACCTATTCAAATTTGCTAATAATTGTCTGATGTCTTTTATAACATGTTTAATGTCCCATCCTTCCCTCATGTTACCTTTAACAGTTTCTATAATGATTTTTGAATTGCCTTCAATCTCCATGTTCCTCCATCCCATGCTTATTACATATTTTAAACTCCAAAAAAAAGCCATCATTTCTACTGTATTATTAGACACTTTCCCTAGCTCTTTGGAATATGCCAACAATATCCTCCCCTTACTATCCCTAATCATACCTCCTCCCATTGAACCTTCCTTTCTGGCGACACCATCAAAATTGAGCTTAACCCAATTTGTAGGTGGGGGTTTCCATCATGTCCTTTTCCTAGCCAATAGATTGGAATTATCAGTTTCCATTATTTCCTCCTCCAAGTTCCATCTCTTAGCAACTCTGACATCTAGTACAGTAAGGGGAAACACTAGTTTTCTCTATTTTTTGTAACTCATATTCTTAACCATTAGCTCGTAGATCTTCTCCACTACAATCTCCTCGCTGCATTCTTCATTCTTGAATACTTTGTTATTTCTCTCTTTCTAGATACCCCAACAGACATGTGGGGGGATAGCCTTCCACAAACTAACAAGGAGGGGGTGGGCAAAGGGGCCTTGCCAATTCTCCACAAATTGCACTAGATCCTAGTTAAACACCCAGTTCACCTCTAGCTTCTATAAAAACTAACCCCAAACAATAGAAGCATAACTACAATGGAGGAATAAGTGAGTAATATTCTCCTCTACCTTCTTACACAAATAGCATATATTTTATAATTGAAAACCCCATTTCATTAGGTTATCAATAGTAAGAATTTTCCCATGGATGGTGGTCCACCAGAATATATTAATCTTATGGATTGAATGATTGAACCATATCTTTCCCTAGTCATTAGGTTCCAAATTTTTATCAAACATTAGATTGTAGGTAGATTTAACTAAGAAATCCCTTGTTTAAGTGGCCTTCCAAATGAACTCATCATTTTGAACCATCCCCAAGATTTTGTACACTTCAAGTAAAACATTTAGCTCTTCCACTAGGTCCTCTCTGACTGGAGCATTCTGTTGTAACTCCACTTTTTTCCACTTCCTCCTTGGGCCAATAAAATTAGTAACCATACCCTTGTACTCCTAGAGGTGGTTCAAGGGACTCATACTTCATTCTTGCAATATGGTTTATTAGTCAACCATGGGTGCTCCTAAAAGTTAATTTGATCACCATTACCCACCAACCACCTTACACCCTCCTTCAACAAAGTTCTATTTTTCACAATATTTCCCCATATTTTAGATCCCATAGGGAGATCATTCCTCTAGGTGTAGTGAGAGGATTTCATGTTCCCTAAGTACTTTGCTTTTAGAATATTGCACTAGTTTTCTTCCTTCTTCATCAGGTTTTATCCCACCTTGGTGAGCAACACATTATTCAAATCAGATATCTTCCTTATTCCTAGGCTACTTCTTCTTTTAGGTTTACAAACCATATCCCAATTCACCAAACTCAACCTATTCTTATCACTTCCTCCCAACCAAAGGAAGTTATATTGTATTTTCTCCAATTTCTCTGCCATACTTTGAGTAATTTTGAACAATGATAAGAACTACACAGGTAATCCCTAGAGGGAGGATACAAGAAGTTGAAGCTTACCCACACTACTTAGGGTTTTTCCTTTCCACTCTATCAACTTCATTTCTATCCTCTCCAATATGCTATTCCAAAATTTTTTACTTACATCTTTCATCATTAAGGGGAGGCCCAAATAAGTGTTTGGTAAGTCAACAGTATTACACTCTAGAATATTAACAATCCTTCTTTGAATATTTGGGGGGGTGTTGAAGAAGAATACTTTACTTTTTCCAAATTAATTTTCTATCCTGCATTAGCCACATATATCTCTAGCATTGACTTCCATGCTCAAGCTTCACTCACCAAGGATTCTCCACTAAGGAAGGTTTCATCCACAAACTATTGGATCACCTCAAGTAGAAGTGTGGATGCCAGTTTGACCCCTTTAATCACCCCCCTTCCATTTTTCTCAAGAACGCCCTTCCTAGAACTTCAGTGACCATGATAAACAAATAGGGGGAGATAGGGTCACCATGTCTTAGTCTCCTCTACCCACCAAAATTCCCCCAAGATGACCATTCACCATAACCAAGTAGTTGATAGTTTCAACCATCGATTTTACCATCTTTATAATCTTTTGACTAAAACCAAATTTACCCATAATTTCTTATAGGAAAATCCAATTAATCATATCATAGGCTTTAGAAATATCAAGTTTCAAAGCCATACCTAGATTACCATTCTTCTCCATAGAGTGCAAGACTTCATGAGTTTTTATGGAAGCATCAAAATTTGGAGTCTTGTGACAAACCCATTCTGGGTTTTCCTAATGAATTTATGCAATATCAATTCTAGCTTGTTCCCCAAAATTTTAGAGAAAATCTTATAAGTATTGTTGCATAGACTAATCAGCCTAAAATCAAAGAGGACCCCTGGGTCTTTAACCTTCATGATCAAGGAAATAAACATTTTATTAAGTTTCTTGAGAAGCTTCCCTATTTTGAAAAAGTCACGAGCCATCCTAAGGAGATCTAATTTAATAACATCCCAAAAATGCTAGAAGAACACTGGAGGGAAACCATCTAGTCCTAAGGATTTGTAGGCTTTCATAAAAAAGACAACATTGCAGACTTCCTCCTTAGTCACCAACTGTGCAAGTTCCTCATTCTCCTTAGTCAAGATCACAATAGGCATGGAATTAATCAACCATCTTCTATCCTCTTCCCTTATATTTCTCTACTCTTCCAAACAAGAGTTCTTGAAATAATTAGTTACCCAGTTACCTATCTCTTCAATTTTAGTAAGCTTTACATTGTTATCATTTTTGATATTATCAATTGTATTCCTCCTTTTATGAATTGAGGCCAATCTATGAAAAAAATTTGTATTCCTATCACCCACCTTGAGCCATAACACCCTAGATCTCTGCTTCTAGAAGGTTTCCTCTTTGATCATTGTTTCCTTCCAAACATTTCTATATTTATCCTCCTCCTGAATCATATTCTTTGAGGTGACGCCTTCCCCCATTACTTTCTGAAGCTCTTCTAACTTTTCTTCCACCTCCACCTTCATCTTAAAAATATCACCAAAATATCTTTTTTTCCATGGCCACACATTTCTTTGAATATTTTCTAGTTTAACAACAAGTCTATACATAACAGTTCCTTCTACTCGAATCCCCTACCACTCCACCACCCTTGTGCTAAAATCTAGGTGGGATTGCTAATAATCTCATATTTGAAAGGTCTTGGGGCCCCTTGGGACTCTTCTTTCTAGTTAAAAAAAAATGGGAGCATGATTCAAGACCATCTTGGGTAATCTCGTGAGAGATGAGGCAGTCAGGCCCTCCCATCTTGCTAGAACCAAAAGTCTATCTAATTTGACTTGGATAAGGTCAACTCCCTTCCTATTTTTTGACCAGGTGAGCTTCACTCCATCCATCTCCATATCCATTAAGTCATTTTTATTAATGAATTCGGCCAAATCCTTCATACTGTCATTGAAATCCACCATTCCTCCAACCTTTTGTGATGGGTACAAAGGTGAGTTAAATCACCCATACAAAGGGTATTTTTGTTGCAGGAGAGAAATATAGACAGCTCCTCCCAAAGAAAAAATCTACCTTGCCTAGAATTAGGAGCATATATATTGACAATATTTCATATCTTATCACCCTTCTTATTCTCAGTAATAAGATAGTGTTTAGAACAGTGGATTAAACTTCCTTTACTAGCACTTGAGTTTCAGAAGGTAGCCACTCCTCCTGATGCCCCCTTCACTTCACTATAACAAAAATTAGCCACTAGCCAAACATAACTAGCTATACTTTTTAAGTTGGACTTAATCATTTTAACTTCTTGGATCAGAAGGATATCAATATTCAGGTTAGACAACTACTGCGTAAGAGAAAATTTCTTTTGAGGGCCATTCAACCCCCTCATATTCCATGATACAATAATCATTTTCTACCCTTTGTTAGGGACTCCAAGGTAGGTTGCCTGCCACTAGACACCTCCCTTGCCATCTCCTTCATTCTTCTACTTTGTTTCCCTGATTTTCCAACATCCATCTTTAATTCTAAAACCACCTTAGATTTCTTTGATACTCTTGTCTATCTTCTCTGTGTTTGTCATTGCCCTTCCTCATCTTCCACCGAGGCTAGTAATTCCATCTTCTTAGGAATTGGGGGTACCTCATCACCCCAACAAAGTACTCTCGCTATTTCCTTCTCTAATTCTTTCACCCTTCCTCTCTCCAATCCTTTATTCATGTCATTCCAAAGTACCTCCTCAATCACCATATTTCTCAAAGGAGTACTATGAAGTTCTTTGATACCTTGAAGAAAGGAAAGAGTCTCTTCCTCAAGATGATTTCTTCTTCCTCAAACTCTCCTTGCTGCCTTTCCAGTTCTACAATCTTCACAGAAATGATTTCTCAACTAGACTCCCCCCTCACCTTTAAGGGGATCCTTCTCTACTATCCTAACACTTTCCTCTCCTTGATGGATAACTCTTTTGTCTTTTGGCTCCTTCCTTGGTGAAGAAATCTTCTCCTTCCCTTCTAGTTCTCTTACTCCTTTCTCTAGAGTCATGACTCCCTCTTCCCCCCAATGTCCAAAGGGAAAAAAATCGCTCCCTTCTCCTCTACTGACTCCTCCTCAACAGACATATTTATCTTTTTGCAATCAACTATCACTTCTTATTGTGGAGAGCTTAACAAAAACATAGTGATATGATATTATATTTGATGATGTGGATTGAAATATTAATATCATTTAAAATTTAATTCAAAATTATATACATATATACATGCTTTAATAAATAATTATTTGTAAAATTATGTATCAATATTTTAAATATTTAATTTATTTTAATATATTCTTATTTATTTATTCAATAAATGTAATTTTTTACATATAATGTATCTTCAAACTATTTAAATATTTAATATAATATATATTATCTTAAAAATATTTTCAAAAGTGAAATATACAATCTATTTTAAAAATATTTAAATCTATAATTTAAAAATAACTATAACTATAAATAATTACTCTATACTTCTTATAAGTTAAATAATGATATTTTTAGAATAATAATAATAATTTAAACAAATTGTATTTTTAATTAATTAATAATATACTATGTTAAAATATAGTGTGGTGCTTAAATGCACTCATACACTAAATTCATTCATTTAATGTACCTTACTTTTTTCAAATTAGCAAACTTTAAAAAAATGGATGTTTTTAACGAGTTCAAACATTTACTTTTTCATTTGAAAATAAATGAGTTAGAAGTTGTAGTTTTTGAATTTTATAGTTTTTGATGATTTGTTGGTTTTCAATCCTTTGATATAAATAAAGTTATAAGTAGCATTTATAATATGATAGTACATTTAGTACAAATAGTACCTACATGTTCTTTATTGTGAAAATTTGTATTTTTGTTTGAGAAAATTGAATTTTCTCATTGCAAAAATTAGAATAAGCTAGTCAAATGAAAGATAAATAAGAATTATATAATCATGTAAAATATAATATAAATACAAACATTAGAAATTATATTTATGAACTAAAAATTGTATCATTTTTTTGATAGTTTAATTGTAAAATGAAATTGAATGATCCTAGTAGTATCCTGCCTTTTGTCAAGAACTAGTAATAAAGGGAATAAACCTAGTCCATGCAAACGTAAAAAGTAATTAAAGTAATTATATGAAAAGAATGTGTCACATGGAAGAAGTCCAACCTTAAAAAGTTGGTTAACTATTCTCAAGTTTTTCCATATGTGGGGCATTGACTCCCGTTTCTTTGAGTTAACTAGCTTGAAATTGTTCCCCTAAAAGAAAAATAATATAATAAAGACAAATTTCCATCTTTTCATATGATTGTCTCCCCACTCTTATTTTAGTGATCTCATTAGCCTTTTCATCTTTTGTTTGTGCCATTTTCAAAGAATTTAAAATGATTTTTAATACCTTTCTTCATTTTGTTGTGTTGGCATGTTGAGTTAAAGATAAGGTTTCATTATTATATTATTATTTCATGGAAGATAAATAATGTATATTTTTATATGATTTGAATTTGAAGTGATTAAGTTATTCTTATACATTGACTAATGTGTAAGATGATATATTTGAACCTACTAAATAATTTTATGTCTGTTCTATATCTTCTACACATTTTAGAATTTTGATACTAATATATAAAATCTCTCATTCACTATATTAGATTAGATTTATGAATGTAAAATATGGTTACAAACATTAAACTCTTAGTTTTTAACTTCAAAAGTTAATTAACTCCATATTCTTTTATTAATCATTATGAATTGACTAAAATGTAAATTATTTTGAATAACTCACTACAATAGTCTATTTTAGCACCAATTCTAAATTTATAGGTTGTTAAGTTATTCTTATGCGTTGACTAATGTGTAAGATGGTATATTTGGGTCTAAGTTGACAAACAACTTTACGAAGATCTAGTTGAGAAGGAAAATACCATCTAATCTATACACCAACACATAATGTTGGTAAAAATCTAAATTCTCCACCATATCTTAGGTAGAAACCATGACAGAGGAGGGTTTGACACAAGCAAAGAAGAAAATAATCCCACTTGGGAGGAACTATGGTAGTAAATTGAGAAACATGAGAAAATATGTTTATGTTACTAGCAGAAAGCGGTTCTGGGCAAGGAACTCAATACTAATGCACAACAAGACCCATGTGTAAGTCTACAAGAAGAAAGCTCAATAAAAATTGTTCAAGAAACATCACTAGAGAAGGTTGCCTAAAAAACCTCAAGTTTCAATAGTGAAAACACCACCAAGGGTACAAAAATGTTCACACCTAAGAGCCCAATCCCTAACAATGGTACAATAGTAATCACACACACTAGAGGAGGCATGCAAGAATCCAACATAGAGGTGGGATTCATAACCATTGCAAGTGTTTTTGAAATCATCTTCTGTATGGGAACAAGTAGCCTTTTGTTTATGGTCCTTCTCCTAAATAATTGTAATACTAGTTTTTACGATTAATTAAATGTTTTATTAGCACCCCTATCTATAAAATAAAATTAAAATATTGGTAACAAGAAAAAATAATGAAATTAGGGAAGAGCCTACAACACAATGATAAATTGTGAGTCTCTTATTTGGGAGGTCTTGGGTTTGAGTCTACTCGAGTTGAACACATAATAATCATTAATCTCAAAAAATAATAATAAATGATAAATAATAAATAATCTAAGCTTCAACCCATTACCTATGAAAAGAATTGAATAAAATCCAAGCCCCAAAGAGAAAGGAAGTAGAGATAAAGTTAAACTACTCCCCATTAATCCACACTATTAGAGCCACCTATAACACACCAAATTCATCTCTCACACATTCCTTGACCAATAATAACTCTTGAATATGGGAGCAAATAAAAGTTTAATGTTTCAAGTTAGTGTATATATTACCATATAATATATTTCATCCCTTGTAAACCACATGATAGGCCACCATCACCCATAATAAGCTTGGTAATTGTACTAAAGCGGAAGAACAAAACATTTTGATCATTAAAAAGAATTCCTTTGAAACAAACTTGCCTACCAATTTTTCTAGTCCAAAATCTCTCCTCAATATTAGTCACCAAATCAAAACTATATAATATTGAAAATGGAAATTTGTCAACATTCACAGTACATAAAGTTATATTTGAAAACCCTAATAGGAAGATGAACCCTAGGATTCTAGTAAGATGAGCTTATAAAAAATATACAAAGAATATAAATATTTTATAATTGATTCTAGCCAATTGTACAAATGCATTTAATTAAGTATTAATTAAATAACAAAAAGTAGGGATAACTTTAAGAAACTCTCTTTTGGAAAAAGGTTTAAAATTTTGATGAATCAAACATTATTTTGGAAGAAATTTTTTAATTTTTATTGGTAATTTTATTTTAAAGTAGGCAATTTTTTATTTTTATTGCCAATTTTATTCCCATCATATGAAAATTATAAACCCGACGATTTTGTTTTCAAAGTAGGAATTTTTAAATTCATTGACAATTTTGTTTTTGTTGAGTAAAAGAATTTTGTAAACCTTGATGAATCTTTCATTATTGAAGAAAATTGCAACCAAAAGAATAAATATCTAGCAACCATAATTTTATATCATCTAAAACACAATAACATTTTTTAATAATCATTAGATGATCCTAAATCAATGGTATGAGTCCTATTTTGGACCAAAATGTTAAAGGACAAGTTTTAGAGAAAGTCTGTGGAATAATGACACCCATCCACAATCAAATCTATTGTTGATCAAAATTTTAGAGGATAAAAAGTTCCTTGGAAAGTCTCTAGAACAAAGACATGTGTCAAGTCTATGTACTTAACGTATAACCTAACTCATAGTTTTACTACATATTATCAAATGTGACTATTGAATAAGAAAAGCCTCAGAATTTTCAAGAAAAAATATTTAATTGGTTGCATGGAAAGATTAGATTGCATTGGAGATATCATTACCAAAATAAAAATTATTATATATTGTTAGTGGCAATTTGCCTAAGCATGGTACCCCACTTACATAAAGTACAGGTGACATGGCCACTTAGTAAGTGCAATTTTTCTGCCAATTCAAGGTCCTAATGAGTGAAATTAGCCAATCGACAAATATTTTCCACTAAAGTTATCCTTGATAAAAGGTGCATAATCTAAGGTCACTTCCACAAGAGGAAAAATAATTCTTGTAATTGCAAAACCATACTAGTTAATGAAAGTAATCTTGTAAGATATGAAAATGATTTAGTATATGAATGTAATCTTGTAATTAATGGAAATACTTTGTAATCAAATTGTCTTAAGATTTTCCTATGTGAATTCAATAAGAGTTAATTATGCAAGACTACTATTGTGCATTAAAAAAAAGACTATTTCTTTTTTTGTGATTTAAATATAACATATAAATTATTTAAAACTAAATTTATCACTCATAGCAATAAATTATTAAGAATTGAAAGATATACATGATTGAAACATATATATACATTTTAAAATAAATTATTTCTTATTATTTCAATTTATAATAGTTCTTACTTTATCTTAACTTCTACATAAACAAGAAAATTTTTTTTTTTTTAAAATGTATCATTAAGACTAATAGTGTTGATATCTAGAATATGTGTATGTTTTAAATTTTTTTGTTGTATAATTTATTTATTATTAAAATTAATAATAATTTAGACAATCATTTTCATCTAAATACATTTTCATGTATAGACAATTTTGTTTTTAAAATAAGGACTAGAGATGACAAATTGAGAGTTTAATTGCATTCCTTCATTATTTCTATTTAGCTAGAGTTCATGGTGCTTTTAGAAGGCACTACTGGGCCCTTGCAAAATGGAAAATTTCAATCTGCAATCAATATCCTACTATGTTAACTCAACAAAACAACAATAATTATAGAAAAAGGGCAGGTGCATAGACAAGTTGGTGTGTAGGTGAATCATAAGATATAGTATCAACTCCAGTTCAAATCTCACCAAGTCGACCACATACCATAGCACATGAATGAGCTTAGATGGGTTAATACATCTGCTGGTGCTTTGAGGCAACCCAAAATTAAAGGAGATATGCATGCTTGGCACTTACAAGATTACATAGAATGAATTACTAAAGAATTGGCACCCCTAGAAGAATTCAAAATAACACATGTCCAAAGATAAGGAAGTAAAGAAGAAAACACACTTTCAAATTGATCAATAACATTCAAAATGGAAGAGATCATCATTGAGGATGTTCAAAACTTAAAGATGGAAGAGGAAGATTGAATTTAATAGTCATTACTCTCTCTTATACCTTAAGAAGCAAGCGCAATAGCATTAAAGGGGACAATTCCTTTGGTGGCAACATACAAGGTTGGTATTGCAATATGTTTGAAGGAGAAAGTGACATGCAAACACTAGTGGACAAGGCATTTGTTGTAGAGGATGACCAGATGTTTAACTTTTAAAACATGATAGTTGGTCATTTACTCATAATATTTTGAGTTAGTTGTAAAGATTATTCAGGCATATGAGTAAAGGATAGAGATAATTTTCACCTTAACCTACCTTAAGAAACAATACCATTATCATGGATAGATGACTGAGTAAAGGATTGATAAGATGTTTAATTATTGAGATAATAGACTTTCAAGTGGTGTGGTGATCATTTTGGGTGAAATATTTAACCAAGTGGAGAATGGACATAGAATGAACACTTATGTGTTCTCTATGATCCTAGTGCAGGGTTTACAGTATAGAGAGGATAAAGACATTATCAAAGTGGTTATGAAAACCATTGTGCCAAGAGATGCTCTTAGAAGCATCGAGGTAATCTTTGAGAAATCAATTCCATGGTTGGGGATAAACTTGGGTGACAAACAAAGTGGACAAGAGAAAATTAAAGCAACTACAGATACCTCCTTTCCATGGAGATTTGATGAGAGACACTGGAGAGAAAGACTTAAGGAGGTGCAGAAGGGATGTCTTCCACCCAAATTCTTAGAGGTGAAATTGAATGAGTGGCTCCAAGAACACATTGGTGAAAGGAATGAGCACAAGAAAGCACCATCTAATCAAGGAAGTGGATTGAAAAGGCAATATAGGCTTTGGGTGTGTGGTTAGTTTGTATTTTTTGTTATTTAAAAAAATGTTTGTGAAAACTATGTTTTTTTTTTTTTAAAGGTTGTAGTTATGGTTGGGATTGACAGCCTAGAAAAATATTTCGTTTTTGCAAAAATAATGAAATTCTACTAAAAAGGTCTCAAGGAGGTTTAAGTCAGTTATTTTACAAAAGAATTGGAGAATAGATGATTGAGATGAATAATTGGTTGGGGATTTTTAATTCAAGAATATAATTGTGTTTTACTTTCAATATTAAAATTGAAGCTATTACATAGGAGACATTTTTTATGGATATTTCTATTGTACATTGTTTTTGCAAAGTTGAAGATAACATATTAAGATTAAACATTTTATAAAACTCAATATAACTTTTATTTTAATATCAAAAAATATTTAAAAATTTAAAAATAATTGTGTCTCTTTTGTACAATCAATTTACTTTTAAATTTTGTGTGAAGATGTTTGAGGCATTATATTAATCTTTCATATAGCAAGTTATTAAAATTCTTTCAAGGAGATCTAATAGCATAATTTCATTATGATTGATGTGTCAAATTTTAAATTTTGACATAATTTTTTTTTTGTGGATTGATAAATGACCGAAGCCTAGATTAATTATTGTTATTTATTATAATTAATTATTTTTATGTGTTAAGCAAATTTGAACCCAAGACCTCCCACATGAGAGGCTCTCAAGTTACCATTGTGTTGTAGGCTCTTGCCTAATTTTGAAATAATCTTGTTTTTCATGTATCAAATGTGATTTTTTGAAGTTAAAACAAAAGTTGTATTATGTTTTATTAAGATTTTTATTTTAAAATGATATCTTTGAACTTTATTTTACATAATTTTTTTAAAAATGTAGATATGTTAGTCTTAACAAGAAAACATATATCTCTTAAATTCTAATCATGATCACTAATTTCATTGATATCTAGTAGATGCATTTTTTATTTTTATTTTATAATTAATTTATTATTAATTTTTTCTTTTAGATTAATAATAATTTAAATGATTTTATTTTTTATCAAACTTACTTTTTTTATATAAGCAAGAGGTCAAAGCCATTGATTGAATTTAAATCTAAATATAACCCAACTTATGGGGCACTAAGGGGATAGAGTTGGATAAAAGTCCTTCAATCATGCCCTATATAAATACAAATTAGTTTATCAAAGGAGTTAAAATATATTTGTTTAGGAAGATGAAAAGATGAAAGCCCATTTTCCAATGATCCACTTGCCTTCGATTTGCCCTTCTTCCATTCTTGCATGGAATAACACATCTCCAACCACACAAAAAAATACTATATTCTACCTGTTAGGTAGTTAGTAAAACTCAAAATACAAATTAAAAAAATATTAAGAAGACGAATAAGAAGAAAAGATAAAAAAATAAAATCTTAATCTTGAAAATGTATGATTTGGACCATTAGTAGAGAATCAATAGTTCCTATTCAAATAAAATATATTCATGGCTCAAACGAGTGCATTAGTTCCAACATTGTTTAAAACCATTAATACATAAATCTTGCTGAATAGAAGGAGATTAGAGTAAAGAATAATCTACAAGAATACGGGATGAGGTTGGTGAGTCCTCTACTTATGAAAAATCTTCTTCCTCCAAAACTGGCAATTTCAAACACTCCCAGCTTACCTCTATTTCATTTTCCCATGCTCTAGTCTTTTCTTCTTCCACATATCTCTCTAACTAATTACTAACTCAAGTTCTCTTGACATACATTAAAGAAAGAAGGAAATATACATTCCTGTGGATTATGAGAAATCATTCTATAACTGTAGTTAGATCAAAAGAAGAGATTATTGGATATAGAGGAATCATCTACCTTACATGCTAAGGAATGTCATAGTGATAGGGCCTATAATTTAGGAGGTTGTCTCTCATGTTAGCTAGGACTTTCTCAAGGTTCCCCCAATATTATGGCTTAAACAAACACTTGCAAAGCATATTAATGCTATCTTTATTGATATCAAATAGATTAGTCATTGCCATGAACGCCACATGGATATTATTATGACCCATGTACCAATCTGTATTCATAAAAATTCTTTACCCAAAATTCTTAAAACTGCTCATACCACTAAAAGAGGATGTTAAGGAGGACTTCACTTGGATGTATACTAGTTATGGGTTTGTCAAAGGCAATCTAAATAAGGAGGACCTTTTAGTTTTGTAATGGTATTCATCCTAAAGTCCTACAAGATTGTACTAAAGGGCTTCTATATAAAGCCGCATGAGACTTTTCATTTTCCTTCAAAAAATTTGAATACCAAGTGTCTCTTAGTGTTCTTCAATGAAAAGATTGTTAGTTACTTGAAATTACATTCCAAAATGGAGCTTTCAAATTCAACAATGTATTAAGCTAGAGAAGTGAAGAGATAGAACAATAAATTCCTAAAGTTCTTACATTTAAAACAAATCATTAGCATAAAGAAGAAAAAAATTTAGATTAAACATATAATATCATACTTTCCATGAAGAAAGACGAGAAAGTGCTAATTTATAATTCCATTTGTAGATATATGTACGAAGAAACCACGAAATTATTAGAAAAGCAACTTATTTTCATGGTATATGAAAAGTTTCATATATTTATATAATATATTCATTTACAACCTTTCAAAAGACTTGAGTAGATTTTTAACAAAAAATTGCTCGTCTTGATTACATACTTAGTACATTTACATACTTTTCCTCCACCTAAATTTTAACAAAAGATTACTCATCTTGACTACTTGATATTTACTATCTAAATCACCCACTATTACCCAGATAATAATAGTAACAACTAACTACATATCTAAGATGCTTGCAAAATAGGGTTATATACTGAATCAAGTAACTAACAAAATAACTAAGCACCTAATAACCAATCAGTCGAATGGCCAAAGGACACAATCTGTATAAGGGCACAAATACATATAAATAAACACTACCAAAAAAAGAGGAATCACTGAAAAAATATACAACATGAACACCAAAAAAAATATAAAAAATGATAAACTTCTAATTAGGAGGGAGCACCCATTGACTAGGCAAGCAAAAATAACCGTATAAGCATTTAAGATAATATGACCAATATTCACATGATCAAACAAAATATACATACTAGCACTTGCACCAGAAAGAGGTGCAAGTGGTACGCCAATAGGTATATAATTTGAAAGTATAATTGAACTTTTGCATGATAAAATTGTAGAAAGCAATCTACTAAATAGTAGTGTCAAATAGAGTTTGTGGCTTTTGTAGGTTCTAAAAAAACACTGTACTAAAATACATGGAAAAAATTGTTTTATTCCTAATTACAAATAGTCTCTATTTCAAAAGGTGAAATGTTAGAACTCGTGAGTGAATTTTTTCGTGAATTGTAGAAACAAAGTAATTTAACAATCAATACTTTAAAAGTGAGTGTAGAGCTCATTCTCTTAGTCTGACAAAATATTTTAAATGTAAAATGCAAAATCAATAAGTAACACAAGATCAATACTGAAACCAATCAATGCATACCAAAATTGATCACATAAGGTTGCAAAACATTAAAAACTAAGCCCATAAGCAATAGATTTCAAGAGTTAAAAGATAGTATCATTTATTCCATTGAAATAAATACTAATAATTATAAAATAAAAGATTAATGAACTATTGGCATTGATGTATTTCTAATAGCCTTGAAGTCTGTATAGGTCTCATCCACATACAAATTTCTATCACAAATATGTCAATGTATAACCTACTGATTTCAATTTATCATGCAATCTTTAAAAAAAAGGAATATTGAACAATTTGATTTTTTTTAAATTTTAGAACACATTTCAAGTAATCTATAACAGATAGATGACCCTAAACTTCATCAACATGAAGTAAAATATGCTTTGTTATAGAAAACCTCCTAGTGCTAAATCATTACTTAAATTTTCAACCAGTCCACATCAATAGAACAAAATGATGTAAATTAAAAACTATTATCCATGCTTGTGTACAATAACACATTACAAACAATGTTAGTTACATATCATCTTAATTGAAAAAAAGATCACATTCTCATGAGTTTCCTATTTTCTTTAGCATTTTCACAAGATTCCTATTTTATCTAAATATTTATGAAATGTGGGCTATTAGATAACCCAACTTTGTGTTAGGATGATATTATTTCTTCAAATCTAGATTTTGTACCATTAGGACCCCTAAAAGTATAATCATCATCATCTCTTGGGCTTAGATGAGTTAGTCCATCATGGAAGATGCAAATTTGACTCCACTAAGTGCAAGGAAATTCTATATGCAGGGCACCATATTGAATTTGTCAAGATTAGTGTTAATCTTATACTTATATTTAAGAATAACATTTTAAGCTTTCTAACTCTTTTTAAAGAAGTTTTTAGTTGTGGTGCAAGTGTATAAATACCTAAAAAATCCATGTTTTTCTTCTTGATGGACATTTGGGATACATTTGTAGCTTTTTATACTACACAAACAACCATTAATCTTAATATGTCACCTCCAAGCCTTTAGATGTGGATAGATGAAAATTGAGACAATTGAATAGAATTTTTTCAAAGTGTTAAATGTAATCCCAAGTATTAGTTCTAGTGACCTATGTTCAACCTTTTATAGCACTATTTA
Organism: Cupressus sempervirens; assembly: GCA_028749045.1. Classification (NCBI taxonomy): domain Eukaryota; kingdom Viridiplantae; phylum Streptophyta; class Pinopsida; order Cupressales; family Cupressaceae; genus Cupressus; species Cupressus sempervirens. Next base: position 635,383,771 of record CM053783.1, on the reverse strand, counting down.
ATTGATGACTTATTAACATATCAAATGAATTATAATTAAGCTAATTGTCATGTGTTTCTCAAAATACACATTTTGCTTATGTAAAAGAAAATAATAACATAAAAATCTAATTACAATAATTTACTATAATTAGTGTACTAAGATTATAGCTTAATTTTCAATCTATTATTCTTTGGAAAATTTAAACATTTTAAAGTTTAATTTGGCACTCCAAAGTTCAAAACCACCGCTAAAAATCCCAAACTTCTCACATTTTAATTTTACTTTTTCCCCACATGGAGAAATAGGGCACTTTTTCTTCTGCAACTTTAAAAATAGTCCTCCTCATGTCCTAATTAAAAAAAAAAAAAACATCCCATAAAAAATAATGGAAACCAGTTTTGTGAGCTCTAGAGAAGAATAAGCAACAATTACGCGCTATCAATCTAACGGTCTTCTTGAAGATGTCGGCATGACATTAAGTTTTTTTTTCCTTCAATATAGTAGTTAGATGGTATATAAGAAAGGCTTTATTAAATTAAATAAATACCAATATTTTTTAATAAAAGAAAAAATTTATAAAGAGGAATAAAATGTAGACATTGGTAGGAAAAAATTGACAGACATCCATTTTGTTGCTAGCCAAAGTTTGCATGGATGCCAGGTGCATGCATACTAAAATAACTCTTGTCATGAGTGAGCATGCAATAGTACCCTCAGGAAACTTAGCCCATCTGTCCTCTCAATTTGTTGAGTAAAATTCATTTAGAGGAGGCAAAGTTTTTATAGCATTGTTGTTAGCTATGTCTGCACAAAGTGTACTTGGAGTTTTTTTTGTTACATGAAGAAAACTGATTTTTTAAAAAGAATCCAATAAGGTTAGTGCCACCAATTGTGTAGGCTCAAATGTGACAAGAATTAGAGTGTTCTTGAGGAGTAATTCAAGGGGTATGCATACTATTTCTACATAGATTTTTCTTTAGGCCTGGATAAGCATTGGGTGATTGCATGAGAGGAAGGAATATTTTTGGGCATTGACTGCATGGCTGTTATTGTGATAATAAAATAGACAGAGAGAATTAAAAGATGATGAAGATAGACATAACAACATCTTGAATTTTTTTCATCACTTTATCTTTGGAAGAAAATGGACGCAAAAATTGAAAAGCTTGACTGTGAGTTGAGAGCAACTACTACTATTGAGGCTGCAATGTATCCTATAACTATCGAACATTGGGGTTAATGTCATAAGATCCATTCTCTTGGTGGACATCTACAAAGGGTGTATATTCATGCATGTAAGCATTGGAGGCTAGATATAAGAGCAGATGCTACAAGAAATGAAGCCTCTATGATTATATTGGATGCTAAAGCTTGTGGGAATAATGTCTGTGTTCATGTTGTTCCCCGTCTTCAAGTCCACATAAGGTCCAGACTACCTATTATGTCTTTCATCTAAAGGTCTCTTGCCTTGTATGGATACTTCATCCATTGCTTCTCACTCACTTGTTCCCCATCTTCTTCAGGTTGTAATCCTTTGACATCAGTGGCCTCTACATCTTGCAAACCCCGAATCAAATCTTCCAATGATCAATGAGTGATTATGGTTTGGTTTCTATGTAAAATGGTGGACATGAATCTAGTGGTTTTTATTTGTGGAGTTCAAAAAATTTGCATAGGGCACACAAGAATTCCAATATTTCCTAGACCATTCTAGAAATATAAAGGTGAGAGAAGAACTTTCTAGAATCAAGGGAAAATAAAGAGGAGGTGAGAGAAGAATTTTCTAGAGTCAATGGAAAAGAAGGAGCTTTTTGGAAGAGGAGGAAAATATTTTGGCAAAGAAAGCTAATGATATTAATAATTTTATGTATTTTTAATAGAAAAACTAATTTTTCTGCTTACCTTATCCAATAAGAATTTAGAAAATTTCTTATTTTAAAATAATGAAAATAAAAATTAATTTTATGTCTAATGTTTTTGTGCATAGGAAATTTAATTCTTTGATTTTATTGGTTGATTGAATGGTCAACTTAAAAAATGAAATAAAAATTAATTTTATGTCTAATGTTTTGGAAATTTAATTCTTTGATTTTATTGGTTGATTGAATGGTTAACCTAAAAAATGAGCACCTCAATGGATGCCTAGGTTACCTGTGGTAGGAACTAATAAGGCATTCTATTTTGATTTGGCAGTTATTTAGCACAAAGATATCTAGATTTCAAAACCGACAATGAATTTCTTTTATGGGGGATGACAATAGAAGTGAAACCCGTAAGCATAGTGTATGCTCATAATTCATCATTTTCCCTTGGACCATTTCATGACAGGATTCATAGTTGTTGGCCTTTTCCATAGTAGTAGTCATACTCATCCAAATAACAAGGTCCTTTGCAATCACTCATAGTACTTTTGTCAATCTAGCACAACAAGCCCTACAATTAAATTAATGATCAAAATTTATCAGCATTTTGTAAACTGTGTATTTAAAAAAAATGTAGAGCCCTTTAAAAAACTTATTACCTTTTTGGGCTTTGTTTTCCCCAAACAGAGCATCTCTAGTAGTGACATAAGTTGAGAATTTGAAGAGGAAGATAGAACAAATACTATGTAAACACCATTACTTCTTTATCATTAAGGATTTCAGAAGGCATGAGATGAAGAGCAAATTTCTTTCCCTAACTGTTGTAAATAATGTGACTTGCATTTGCTCCTCCCTATGATGAAAAATTTGCCATTAGTATATCTTATTTGAATAAGTGAATAATAAGATTCCAAAAAACATAAATTTTGAACTGATCAAATTGAATTTCACCACAAATATTTTTAATCATCAAGCTCTAGTTAATAAGTTAATGAAAGCAATTTGAACATAAGAATGATTTTTTCACCTTCTAATCAATAATGTCCCAATCTAACATATTGTAATTATCATTTTTTATATTATATAAAGAAAACTCTTTAAGTATTTTAAAAAGTTTTGGAATTGATACTTTTCATAATTAAATTTATTTTTTGGTAGATTTTAGCAATTACTTAAAAATAAAATATTTGAGCAAAGTCAATAATCAAATACAAAGAAGTAAAATTTAATATTATATAAACTAATAATAAAATTATAATAATAAAATTATTTCATGGTTAATATATTTATTAAAAATTAAGTAAAAGTGAGATGCTAAAAATACTTATTATTTTTAATGAAATATAAATTTAATTAAATGATTTATAATTAAAATTGTTTATCAAATTTGAGTAAATTGGAAAATTAGACTTTTAATGAAGTGTGAATTGAGATTGCTTAATGTATAATGTCTTAGTTATTTTCTTTATAGATTTTTCTGCTATGGTATATATAAATTACATAGAATTTTTAGGGATCTTTTTATTTATATAAGACAAATTACAAAGCCATGCAACTAAAAGAGAAGCATTAAAAGGAAAAGTTAAAAACCATAGAAAGATTAATATCTTTTTAAAAATAGATTAAAAATAAAATGAATCCAAAATTCTAGATCTATAAGTTAAAAATACAAGTTTATTTGATCTATATGTGACAAACAAATTGCATGAATAGCAATATTAAAGAGTAAAATTGAGATTCAAAAAACTAAAATATGCCTAATCTCCACCGTAGCCTTGTATCATTCAATATATATCTTTAGTATAATGTAGCTTACCAACAAACTCCATTAAAGAAATCCTAGATTTTATTTTTCAAGCCATAGCTTTTCTTCAAACCCTAGCTCATATGATAGATAACTTGTAAGGAATTTAAATGTTGTAGATGATGAGTCATGTGGCTTTAGAAGCTTCAAGGCAAGCCAAAAAAAAAAAACCAAGGCAACGCATAAATTCTACCATTGGAAGCAATTGATTCCAAAGTTCTTGAAACACTGACATTATTATTACTGCCAAATGACAAGCAACAAAATTATTACTTTATCCACGTGGAATCCGAACCCCTACATTTTATCCATGTTGAATTTGATCCTCTACATTTTCTCCAACATTTCCTTCAAGCCACCTTAAGCCATCACATCACATTAAATCGTGACTAGTAAACTGTGATTGAGAACTATACTGCTTATCAAAAAACAACTTGGTTTAATGGCATGAGTCAAGTTCTAACTGGAGTGAACTCCAAAAGGAAAGCCTATTAGCTAATTAAACACATTTTGAAAATGAATAAAATTATAAAGGTGAATTTATATTCCACACTACTTAATATCCTTTCAAATTACACATTCCCCTTTGAAAAGATATATATAAGGAAATAAATCCATGTAAGAAATGTAGGGATAATTAGTAAAAGAGTAGTATTATTTATTATAAAAAGTTTTATTAATTAAATAGGATTCTTCTATTAAATAAAATAGTATATCTAGGAGAGAAATACTAAATAAATTAGAAATGTTTATAATTATAATATTTAATATAACAAAGGGATATTATCTATATAATAAAAAAAGGAAATAAATGAATAAAGTAAGGATATTTTGAATAATTAAATTAGTAACAATATCAAATTTCTAATATTATTATGAAGGGTAAATTTTAATAATATTAGGAATGGGAGTAAAATAAGTGAAATATAATATTACTATTATAAATAATTTTTCAATGGGATTTATCTTTGATATATATTTTATTTGAGTTGTGATCAAAAGGATACAATGTTACTAAGGAGAGGCTTGTATAAATCCAATCTAATGGATTTTGTCCCAATAGAGGGTAGGGGTCAGTGTCCTATTCATGGAAGTGGGCTTGGACCTGTAAACTTTGACAGAATCCATAGATGGTGTCTAGGCAACTTCGATAACATTTATATCTTTAGATCGTAAATATAAATAATTAAACACCATTTGATAAGTAAAATGACTATTATTGATATTTAAATTGATTCAAAGATAATAATCCTAAATGACCCTATAAAGGGACATTACAATCATAAACTTCATCTTCGAAGTCTAGACATGTGACATTAGAAGACTTTGGAATATATTCAATGCCTTCTACACCTTCCTCTTTTAAGTATTTTGCAAACTAATTTGGGTCATCTAGATGTTTGACATGAAATAAACCCATGAGGAAGTTCAAACTCCACATTTTTATATCAACCTTATCTTGAAAGGAGTCCTAGTTATCAATACTCAAAATGGAGAATTTCGGAACTGGCTTACCATCTATTCTTTTTTATCATAATTATTGACTCTTGATGCAGTTCAAGGTAGGAGAATACCCAAAGGAGATGTTCTAGCCCGCAGAAAATAACCTCACAATGGAAGAATAAATAATAACATAGATATTTAGATCCAAAATAATGCCAATTCTCATTATATAATCATAAGATTTACATCCAAAGTGCCCCGCTATAAGGCCTTCTAGGTTATGACCAAATACATAAGAAATTACAATAGTAATTCTACAAGATCCCTCAAAATCCCATCCAAACATGTGAGGCCTTGCCCCAACCCATCGTAGCTTGGTTGATACTAAATCTTATTTTGGTACTCATGACTTGATATGTCGGGACATTACTTGATGCACTGAATATTATTATGCTATTTTACGATGTGTGATGCTTTACTTCAGTTATTTGATTTCATCATTTAATGCTTTATGAACATGTATAATGATGAATTAAATGACTGCAAAACTAACACTTTGATTATGCAATTCTAATGGTCGAAAATATGAGTAGAATTAGATAAACAATTGATTATTAGAAAAATGGATGCTTTAATTTATATACATAGTTTACATAGTGCATGTGATTTCTTGATCTACTGATGTGTGCAATGAGTGTGAAAGAAATTTAGCCGAGAAAACCCAATGGAAAGACATAACTAAACCACTTGTTAATTTGTGCTATCTTGCATTGTCTTTGTTTGGAAGGTTGTTAATTGGTCTTACTATTCTCCTAGCCTTTTTTTTTTTCCTATTAAGTCTTTAAGGCCTAAAAACATTAAATTTAAGTACCCTAGGGGTAAGGATGTGGGTGGGGAGCACTTTCCAACCCCTTAGTCTCCTTGGTTGACTTTTAGGGTCACTCAAAAACCCTATTTTTGGTTGATTGCGAAAATTGATTGTCTCCTACTTGAGTTGGTGACTCAAACTTCATCTTGAGGTTACTTGAAGTCTAGTTGAGTTAAGGATCATACGTAGAGGCAATTTGGAGTAGTTTTGGGGTTGTTACCCAATCTCTAGTTTTGGAGAAAGTTTGAACATTGAAGGAAGAAAAGGAAAAGCTCTTCTCAACTTACCATTTTTACCATAGCTTTTTGTGAAGGTAGGAGTTCTTCACTCTTTTGAATTGTTTCTTCATGTTGTTCATGCTTGAATCATGCATAAGGCATTGTGTTGTTCTTTGTATTGCTTTCTTGTGTGTTGGGGTTGAATTGGAGGGATCTTAACTTGTTTTCTTGATGTTATTCTTATGCTTTCCTTGATGTTTTATTTTGAGGGGATTTCATGGGGATTTTTTTGGCATCACTCACCCTTGGATAGGGAAGAAGTGGCCATGTGTGGGGGAAGGGCCTTAGTTGGACCTCAATAGTGTAGAGTCTCCTCTCATGGTGAGAGGGAAAGAGGGTAGGGTGTATGGGCCCCTACTTGTCATCCCATACCTTGTATGCAAATTTGAATTCTTGAAGAAGGGGAGGAATGAATACCCTTGTTATATTGGCCTTGAAAGGGTATTTGTAGAAGAAAAAAAGTTCTTAAATTATTAGCCCCGAAAAGGCTATGTTATGGTATGCTGATTGACATCTCCTATTGAGAAAATCTACCTCCCCCTTATTTTGGTTCAATGTAGAACCTATTGTGCAAAATCGGGTTGGGAATGCATGCTTGAATTGTTCATCATATTATGTTGTTTTACCTCCATGTTGGTGCTTGTCTCTCCATGGCTCCCTTGGTGCATTGATGATATTGGAAAAGACCCCTTGTAAAGGACCTAGAAGAGATTTCATTTGAATTTAACCTTATGTAAAAATGTATTTTAAATTTTTATGTATTTGGAAAAGATGTTAGGTTTTCTTACTGGTTCTTTCCCAATGGAGCCTTGAACCAGGTTAATTAATAAAAGAGAAAAGATCAAGCAGCTTTCTTGCATTGTATCTTATGTTAATTCAGTTCATAGATATGTGCAATGAAGGATAGAATGAATGATGATGTTTCTCAATTATGCAATTTTCAAGTTTTAATTATGTTAAGGAAGAAATTGGTTATCTTGAAATTTCAATTAAATTCATATGTATGGGGTGATGCAATAAATGTCTCATTGTTGATTAAACAAATTAATCACCCTCCTTGTTGAACTAGTAATTGGTAAGACCAAAATTTGGAAGAAAATATACTACCCTTGTTTTAAACCTATTTGCAAAACACAATATTGACAAAAATATATATGCACTTCATTGTTATAAAGACCTATCAAGGAAACATAATATACCTATTTAATAGTTATGAAAATTTGTCAAAAAAATTTCACATAAAAAAAAAAATAGAGACACTACAAAATGTTAGCTTGAAAAAAAATGTATCCCCCCAGGAGCTTTTTGCTCTCTGGAAATTGTATGGGGGAACAATTTAATCTCCTCTTTGGGAACAGAGAATATTAAAGATCGTCCCAAATATATTCTAAACTTATTAAATATTTTATTTTAATTATATAAATAAAACAAACAAAAGAAGGGAACATATAGTTTAAACAATGTCCTAAACGACCTATCATCCCAAGTCTTCAACTACTTAACTTTTCCTCATAACTCCATTGGCAGACATCTTATCATTTCTGACTCCTTCCTTGTCATAAATTCATGTATGCTCTGTCAGGCATCAGGCTACAAGTGGGTGAAGGATGGAATTATAAATAAAACATAGTAAGAAAATAATAGCATAAAAATCTCCTAAGCCTTTCCCTTGATTTGACACCCCCCATCAACTCCATGCCTCCTTGGTAGGCGCACATCCTTCCTTGAACCTCCTTGGGCAGCATTAAATCCTTGGCCAGTATGTAGACCTCTTGGAAAGCGCAGGGCCTAGGAGTTGGGCGTTGAGTGCTGGGTCGGCTTTGAAATGGGGGTTGCTCATTTATTAAGTTTTCAAAAAATAAAATAAACAAACATCAATTCATTCCTTCCATCCTTGACCTGCGAACCTGTCATAACACTTGGATCACATGTAGTACTCGGGTCTGCGTGTGCAGACATGGGGCCACGTGTAAGAGAGTGTGTGGGGTAGCAGGGGCTAGTTAGGAGTTAGTTTAGGAATTAGTAAGTAAGTAAATGTTAAATTTTACTATAGTTAGGATAGTGTTTATTATTAGTAGTTTAATTTTGTTCAAATCTTAATTAATGTAATTGAAATCAATATTTTTTTATAAAATTAATAGACTTGTTATTTAGAGTTTAGTTGTAGTTAAATTAGTTTTGTGAGTTAGTTTTAATATTGTTATTTAAAAGGTTTTAGGGTGGGTTAGTAAATTTAATTAAATGAAATTTAGTTGGTTTTAATTTTTATTAGTATTTAATTTAGTTGGGATTATTTAATGTTAGGAGTTGTTATTTTATATTTTTGTTTGGGTTTTAAGTTAATTAGTAAGTAGTATGTGTTAGTTGTTTAAAGTTAGTTAAGCTTTATGTTTAGGAAGTTAATTAGGATTTTTTTATATGAAAGCATTTATATTTGTTTTAGAAATTGTAGTTAGTATTAATTTAATTCATTAAAAGTATTTTTAGATTAATCAAAAGTTTTGAGTTAAACATTGTAAGTTTGTTGAAATATTGGCATTTTAACGTTGAGCTTAAATTTTATAATAGTTTAGAATAAAGTTTAGATTTACTTAACGATTTAATTGAAATAAGTCTAGTCTTCAATTTTAATTGTAAATGATAAATTAATAAATTAGATTGTTATAGGTATGTTAGAGAAAATTTTAAATTTAAATGTAGATAGTAGAATTGATGATAAAGTTTACCTCTATTATATGTGTATATCTAAGGTGAATTAGATTTGGGATTAGAGTTTTAAAATGTAGTTAGCATGCGTTGAATAGTCAAATTTAATTGATCTTCTAGGGTTTTAGATTCTCTTAATGTTAAATGATTTAAATTGTAATGTCGATCAAGTTATTAAGTTAATAGGAGGGTCTGGTTAATTAGTTCATTGTAAGGTTAGTGGTATATTGATCATAATTAAATAGATGCTAAACAAGTTATGTAATTATGAGATAGATGTCATGTTAGTTAATAGGTCATTTTGGCACATTGAATAAGTGGTTGTGTAATCTATTGTCATCCTTAGGGGGTAATATTTTAAGGAACTATTCAAACAAATTGATGGATTAAGACTTTAGTTAAATGAATTAGTCGTTTAAATTAAATAAATTGAATTACTAAGATAGATTAAGTTCATCCAAACTATCCATTTTATGATATACTTCAAACTGAGTCGTAACCTATTTATATCAATGGTGAACTTGCATCTATCTTCTAGTACCTAAGATTATTTGAATTTTAAACTACTTGAACAATTAGTTCCATTATAGTTAATCATCTTAAATCTTTTACGACCATATTATCTTAATGAATCATTGTTCCAAAAAAAAAAATTGTGTGTTTTTGCCCTCGTATTTTGGGCATGACAATACACTAGCTAGTCTTGATCTACACTCTGGTAGAAACCTTCAAGAAAGATCTAAACTTGTTCTCTCAAGCCCACCAAACAATCTCCTTGTTTTTCAAGCCTTAGCTACTAGCCCTTCTCAAACTTTATCTAGATCCAAGTGAAATGTTTATAATTATAATATTTATTATAACAAAGGGATATTATCTATATAATAAAGAAAGAGGAAATAAATGAATAAAGTAAGGATGTTTTGAATAATTATAAATTAAGTAATCATAAATAAAGTAAGGATATTATCCAAGATAAATTAGAAATGTTTATAATTTTATAATATTTAATACAACAAAGGGATATTATCTATATAATAAAGAAAGAGGAAATAAATGAATAAAGTAAGGATATTTTGATTAATTGAATTAGTAGCAATATCAAATTTCTAATATTATTATGAAGGGTAAATTTTAATAATATTAGGAATAAGAGCACAATAAGTGAAATTTAATACTATTATTATAAATAGTTTTTAAATGGGATTTATTTCTGATATATATTTTATTTGAGTTGTGATCAAAAGGATACAATGTTACTAAGGAGAGGCTTGTATAAATCCAATCTAATGGACTTTGTCCCAATAGAGGGTAGGGGTTAGTGTCCTATTTGTGGAAGTGGGCTTGGACCTGTAAAATTTGACAAAATCTATAGATGGTGTCTAGGAAACTTGGATAACATTTATATCTTTTGATCATAAATATAAATAATTAAACACCATTTGATAAGTAAAATGACTATTACCAATAATTCAATTGATTTAAAGATAATAATCCTAAATCACCCTATAAAGGGACATTACAATCATCAACTTCATCTTCAAATTCCAGACATGTGACATTAGAAGACTTTGAAATATATTCAATGCCTTCTACACCTTCCTCTTTTAAGTATTTTGAAAACTAATTTGGGTTGTCTAGATGTTTGACATGAAATAAACCCATTAGGAAGTTCAGACTCTACATTTTTATATCAACCTTGTCTCGAAAGGAGTTTTAATTATCGTTACTCAAAATGGAGACTTTTGGAATTGGCTTATCATCCATTACTTTTTATCATTATTCTTGACTCTTGATGTAGTGCAAGGTAGGAGAATCCCCAACGGAGATGTCCTAGCCTCCAAAAAATAACCTTACAACAAAAGAATAAATAATAACACAGATATTTAGATTCAAAATAGCGCTAATTCTCATAATATAATCATAAGATTTACATCCAACATGCTCGATGACCAAATACATTAGCAATTACAATAATAATTCTACAAGATCCCTCAAGATCCCATCCAAACCCTAGCTAGTCTAGATCCACACTCTAGTGGAAACCTTCAAGGAAGATCTAAACTTGTGCTTGCAAGCCCATCACACAATCTCCTTATTTTTCAAGCCTCAGCTACTAGCCCTTCTCAAACTTTATCCAAGATCCAAGTGTTAAATACCTCACATTCAATGCTTTATCCACATAGTTTAGAAATCTTCTCACTCAGCTGCTCCATCTTCCATGCTCTTCTCCAAGCTGGATGATCAATCACAATCCTACTATAAATTGCCTCAGATTTGTCTCTCTGTTCACAAACTCAGGAAAAAAATTATCTCTAGCTACTCTCCACACCCACTCCTCCAAATGAATGAATGAATGATGAAAAGACAAAGCCCTCTACTTATACCAAACCAAGCCACAAGTCGGCCACTAGCAAGTTACTTTAAATAAACCCTCAACTCACAAGTTACTTTTAATAATGCCACCTATTAAATTCTTTTTCCCTCTTTTCTCCATTTTTATTTATTTATCTTCTAATTTTCATTTCTTTCTCTCTCCTCCATAATTTTTTTAAAAATAATTTGTTTTCTTTCATTTTTTTTGAAAAAAAAAACAAAATTATTTCCTCGTTTATTTTCTGATGCAATATCCTCTTGCATTAGACTCCCCAGGTAGATAAAAAAGTGTCTCACACTTTGATGCAAAAAGTAATATCTACAATCATCTTCATCTTCAACAAAGGCTTCCACACCAACATAGGCAAGAAAATCAACATACAAATCATCTACATCTACATCACTCTGTTAAACACTAGAATCTCAACCATCCAATCAACATGCTCACTCCTAGGAACAAACTAAACATAATGGTTCATCAAAAAACCCTCATCCACATCAGCAACAAGTGAATCCACACCAACAACAATAAACTCCATATCAGTATCAATAGATATATCTTCATTAAAACATTCCAAAATCTCAACACTAATGGTCTCATTGCTCACAACAAGATACTCTACAACATACAAGTCATTGCCAATAATAGCTAGATCATCCATGACTAAGTGCTATGCAATATCCATGTTAGACTCAACCAATTGATCATGAAAACCAATCTCCATCCTAGTATCAACAAGGTTAAGAATATCATCAACAATAACCTCTAGTTGCTCTATAGGTTTAGTATCAAACTTCACAAACTAATCAATAAAACCAACCTCTTCTTGCTATGTCATCTTCTCTCATGAACATGTCTTCTAACCAACCAGACAACTCTTTTTTAGATCGGTAGACTCCAACTCCACAAAAATCCATGGAATGCTTTCCTCACCCCATCCTTAACTCAATCAACCAAGCTATCTTCAAACTAAGAAGACATCTCTGAAAACCTCTTCTCCACCACATCACAGAGATTCACAATCACCTTAGGGTCCAATCCTCTTAGAGTCATCTTCCAAGATCTTTGTAAACCCTCTACAAAAAATAACCAACAAATCAATCTTCTCAAATAAGATCAACCTTCATCTTTAAACCATATATCCATCTGCATGTCCTCCCAAGGGCCTAGTGCAAACTGGCTCAACTTTGGTGATCTGTCTACACGCTGAGGAACAACCTTCAGTATGATACCACTTGATGCAATGCAATGTAGGAGAATCCGCAAAGGAGATATCCTAGCCCCCTAAAAATAACCTCATAGTGGAAGAATAAATAATAACATTGATATTTAGATCCAAAATAATGCCAATTCTCATAATATAATCATAAGATTTACATCCAACATACCCAACTGTAAGGCCTTCTGGGTTATAGCCAAATACATAAGTAATTATAATAGTAATTTTGCAAGATCCCTCAAGATCCTATCCAAACCCTAGCTAGTCTAGATCCACACTCTAGTAGAAACCTCCAAGGGAGATCTAAACTTGTGCTCGCAAGCCCACCACGCAATCTTCTTGCTTTCCAAGCCTTAGCTACTAGCCCTTCTCAAACTTTATCCAAGATCTAAGTGTAAACTACCTCACATTTGACACTCTAACCACATAGTCTGGAAATCCTCTCTCACTCAGCTACTCTATCTTCCATGGTTTTCTCCAAGCTGGATGATCAATCACAATCCTACTGTAAACTACCTCACATTCGATGCTCTATTCAAAAACTTATGAAAAACTATCTCTCCATCTACTCTCCACACTCCTCCAAATGAATGAATGGATGATGACAAGAAAAACCCCTCTACTTATACCAAACCAAGTCACAAGTCGACCACTATCAAGTTGCATTAAATAAACCCTCAACCCACAAGTTACATTTAATAATGTCACCTATAAAATTTCATTTCCCTCTTTTCTCCATTTTTATTTATTTTTCTTCTAATTTTCATCACTTTCTCTCTCCTCCAAAAATTTTTTAAAAGATAAATTTTCTCTTTCATTTTTTTTTGAAAAAAAAAAAAACACAATGATTTTCCCCTTTATTTTCTAATGCAAGATGCTTCTACATCAACTCCCAGAGTTGTGTGATTAAAATCCATGTTATAAACAACCATATCCATGTTAACCAAGCATTTATTTAGAAATAAATTGCAAAACAAATTCTTTGAGATTTCCTTGTCTTTTTTGAAGAATATCATCAATGCTAAGAACATTGAAGCAATGTCTGAATCCACCCTCATCCTATTTGAATTCTCCAAAGACTCCTCTCCAATATCCTTGTGACAACATCTTGTTTGTATGGTTTTTCATGTGAAAATATTTCCCTTGTCTAGGTATAAATTTTTAGATTCTATCCATTAATGGTGAATAGGATTTATGGTTTTTGACCATCCAAATTTGTTAGCCTTTGAAAATATTTATTAAAACCCTATGTCTCATTCCTTTTAAAACTTTCAAGTGTGAAATTCTTTTAAAAAGAACTTTGGTGAATATTCTATTTTATTTTAATTTTTCCATGCCCCCATAGCGATCTTTCCTTCCATGTTCCTCACCATTTGATTTTGAAAAGATCTATAGTTCTCGTTATCTCGCTATAACAAATTGCTCACTTTTTATGCATAGCGAGGTAGAGAGTACCGAAAAATTTAGAAAACAGGACTATGAAATAAAAGTACGGTGGTTAGGGATTTGTGTTGCAGTCAAATTTTTAGTCGTGTGCACCTTGTTAGTACCATCGGGTAAGAAAAGGGACCCAATAAAAAATAGCCAAAAGGCATTACCAAAATTAAGGTTTTTCTGATGCCTTGCTACCTCACTATCGAAAAAACTAAGCATCTCACCGTTAGCAAATTAGCGAGGCACCATGAAACGTAAGACATGATAGCCTCCAAATTCTAGAGAACCATAATTTGTCCAAGTGGCATGGTGAGTAATAACTGTTATTGTCAAAAGTAGTTAATAAGGGTGATGGTGACTTGACTTGCTTTTATTTCTTCTGACACCATGTTTTGTTATAGACATTGGAGCTCACTACCTTGCTATCAAATTTTTTTAGCATCTTGCTATTAGCATCATAGCGAGTTGTTGTGAAATGAACACATGGTGGGACCTCAAAGCAATGTGGAAAGGTGACTAGGATTAAAGTAAGGTTTTCTTTGTTGCTAGTAGTACAAAATTTCTTATGTCATTGGTGTCCCAGACCCATGCCCCATTCATAAAAACATATAAGGGATTCTGATCGTCAATTCAAGCTTGGATCAATGATCTTTGCTATCTCGCTATGGAAAGTTGTGCATTGTTTACTCTATGTGACATAGCAAGTATGGGACCCACCACTCTTTAGGGTACTATGTGTAGTTTCTTTACCCTTGGATTGATCTCAAATCAACAGTTGTCGCTATCTCGTCATGAAGAGTTTCTCAAAGGATATGTATAGCGAGGTAGTGACCTGTTGACATGTGTCCTCAGTCGTTGATGGGTCTAGATGGAAATGCCATTAAGGAAGGAGCTATGTACGTGGTCAATTCTCATTGGATTGATTGGCCAACTTGTCAAGTGGAATTGCAAGCTATCTTTTTTCGCATCCCTTGATAATAGGATTTTTAAGGATCGATGGTGCAAATTTAAATGCATAAGGTGGTGCCACTTTGTGTATTAATTAGACATGAAAGCTTCATGTGTGAGAAAAAATAGAGTATAATACAAAAGATTTTCTCATTTCCACCTTATGTGAACAAAGATTTTGAACCTTTTCTAAGTAGAAGCAATTACTGAGCAGATCATGCTGAAATTGGTAAGATTGTGAAACACCTTGCTCACAAAAAATTTGCAATAATATAGAGAGAACTAGAGTGGAATTCAAGTAAGTAATTTTACTACAATCCTTGTAAGTGTTTTCAATTCTGCAAAGCATAATCGAAGATGCCTCCAAAGAAGGGATTTTTAGGTTAGGAAAATTATTTGGATAGAAATGTACATGATGATTTGCTTGAGTTGCTTCTTGAGTCTACTATTGAGACAGTACAAGTTAAGAAGTTGACCTTTTTAAACCCTAGGTTAAGGATAGAAAATGGATTTTTTGATAAGGGTAATTGGGTTCAGGATGCTCATACCTCGCAAATTGGTTTAATATTGTTCAAAAAAGGGTTTGCAAGGAGGAAACTATTTGCTCCACATGCCAATATATGGAATTTTGACCTAGGAAAGCTAGTGGTCCCCAGTGTTTTTATGGATTATGATCTCCTTGAGGCCATGGCAAAGAACTATGATCAAGCCACTAGGGTAGTGAGAAGAATAGATGGTGAAATTATAATCACCATTAGTCTAGAAGAGATTAGAGAAGTTTTTCATTTGGAACCTCTCACTAGGTATCATGTGCCCATTAATTTTATAGACTTAGAAAAAGAATATATGTCTAAGAAGGATATAGTTAGACAAGGTGCATTGAAGGGCCACATTGGCAGAATTGGAACCCTACCAGCAATAACATCATCCTCTAAAGAACCTTTCAAGAAAACATGCTTCAATGTCAGGGCAGTAGAGATATACAGGACCTTGTGCAGAGTTTTTGGATAAGGTGAAGAAGATTTTATCCCTATGAGTTTCATGTATATGATTACTCAAATCTCCTCTTTCAGTGTGGAAATAATTTTTGATTTTACTTCTTACTTGGCTGGTGAGATACACAGTAGATTGGTTGGGATTGTTAAGGTCAAGTTGGAAAAGGCTTGGGGCCATTACTCTCTATTGATGCATATGTTTCTATTTAAGCGGGTTACATACTTTGATAAAGAAATGGTTTTGAATAGAGAAAAAGAAGGGGAAGCATTGCTAGTTCAATTATGGAGTGCAGATATGACTAAGGAGGCAAAAAATGCTAGTTTTGTTAGATTTGATAGGTATTTCACCTCCAAACTGAGGTGCCTCATATTAAGTGACAATCCTAGGATCCCTAAGGCACTAATGCACCTTGTTAGGCCTATGGATAAACCCCACAATATGAAAGTGTCACATAATTGGGGAGACATCATCTCATATTTAGTTTCAACTGTTATTAGAATTTATGGATTCAAGGGGACACCCCATGTACTACCTTACTAGGTGCCTTTAAAGGTAGGAGTAGTTGAATTCTTATGGTAGTTGGGAGGAGTAGAAGAAGCCTTTCTGCACAAAAGGGGGATAGGATCAATTTTTCCCACTTGCACAGTAGTCCACCAGTTTGTGATAACCAAGGAAGGATGGGTTTCCCTTTACAATTTTTTGGATCAATATAAGATGGCTATATCTCAAAACCCTCATTTTTGTGATGCAGAGGGTTTCTTTAATTTGGCTCTTAGGCATAGGATCAAGCTTCATCCAGTTGAACATGAATTTTATTTCCCTAAAGATGTAATAAGGAATGAGTACTCTTTGCAAGAGCAAGAAACAAAGAAAGAAAAATGGACAGTCTATTTAAAAGTTTTGAGTTTTATTAATTGTTTTGACATATATTACAACCCTCTAAGTAATGTTGTAACTACTACAGATAACATTAATAATTTTATGAATAAATTCCCTAAAATAATGGATGTAATGAACGAGAAGAAGCAAAATTTCATTAATTCTTTTCCAGATAAGGCCAAGGAAATAATGAGGAGATTGGGCTTTACTCCCAATATAGGGGTAGGTCCATTAATTGTTCAAAGGAGGCTAGGATATACTATCATTCAGGATCAAAGGCCCATTATGGATAAAGGAAAATAGATAGTTGAATCAACTAGTGCTATTTTTGAAGAGAGGCCTCCTGAACCTTCTCCTAAGAGGAGAAAGATAATAAGGGAAGAGGAACCTCATGATGAGGGATACTCACCTTCCTAGACCCCCATTAGAATTGAGGAGGAACAACTCACTAATGAGCAAATTGAACAAATTGGATCACAAGGGGGAGTTTTTGTTACCTAAGTAGAGATTGATGAAGGCAACCCTCAGGAGCCCCCTTTGCCAATTTTTGAGCTGACTATAGTAAATTTCAGGGGAAGAGTATTGGATCCCATTTTGGAACAAGCCAGTTAGCAATTTTTGTTTGATGATCATTTTGTAAAGTCTAGGGCTTTGCACCATTTTACTTGGAGGGCAAACATAAACAATTTTGAGGAAAGATGTAAGAATGTGCAAACAGAGCATCTAGAAATGGATGAGGCCTCCATTCAAAATCAAATAAAGGAACAAATGATTCAAGAGTTCCAAAATATAACCCCTAAAGAAGGGAGATAGATGGTAAAGGATGCAAATATTTAATTATTTCCCAATTGGGACATTGCTAATGCATTGATTTTCAATTCCATGTCAAATAATTTGGGATTGCAAGACCCAAATAAAAAGGAGTTCTTGGGAACTGCATTTAGTAATGACCAAGCTGCTCTTTTCATGTGATCACTAAGAAGAGGATCTAGGGTCATTCCATCACAGCCTGATGATTCGGGACTAATAGGGAATATCATTGTAAGGAGAGTTGCTGACACCTCACATGTACAGGCAACCCATATTAATGTGGATTATTCTTGATTTTCCTTGGCTACTATAGAGAGGGAGGAAAAGGAAACGATGGAGTTGTAGAGCAAGTATGAGGCAATTGTGGATGCCTACAATAAAGAGGTAAAGAGTAGAATTAAGCTTGAGAAGAAGCTAATGGGGAGGTCCACAAGGTCAAGAATAACATACCCTCACCCCCTAGTTGAACCTTTTAAATCCACTCCCCTCATAGAAGTACCAGATACACCCCAAAGGCTAAAGTATTATACTGTTGAGGACTTTGAAGAAGAAAACAATAAACTACGGGTCTTACATGTGGAGTTGAATGTGAAATATGAAGAAAAATTTAAAAAGGCTCTCACATATTTGGGGGATAAAATTGAATGGCCACTAGTTTATGATTAGTTTGCTAAGGTGATCAGTATCTGGAATGAAATGAAAACAAGCGATGAGGCTTTGAAGCCTATTGTAAATAAGTGGGTAAGAAGGAGGAAAGAGGTGACATTTTTATGTTATTTTGTTATAAAAAGCTCCTGTGATCAAATTGAGAAAACTTTTGATATTATTTCTGATCTTACTAATTTTGACAATAAGAGAATTCATTTGCAAAGAATAATAGTTGGCTACTTAGATAAATACAAGAGCCAAAAGTTTAGTTTGTCTCCTTGTGCCCTAGATAAGAAGAATAATTTGAAAAGAAAAGATGAATGGGCTAAGGAGCTTGATGATTTATTTTGTTTAAGAATGAATCAAGTTATCAATGAAACATGGCATGCATGGTGGGCCACAAAAATTGACAAAATAGTCAAAGCCCAAATATTCTTTGATTCTTTGAAAGAAAATTTTGTTATTATTGATAATGAGGCTAAATATGTGCTCAAAAGATAGAGGGATATTTTGCAATTCAATTGGCTAGATGACACGTTGTTTGACAAGTGGATGGCAGAAATAGCTCCTAATGAATAGTTTGAGGAAGTAGTAACAACAGTGATAAGGTGTAGGGTGATGAGATCCAAATCATTGACACCATCACTACACAAGGCCAACAAGGAGAAGAAGACAAGAATGATCAGTCACTTTTAGTTGCAGACCTAGGCCCACAAGACGTTGATACAACCAAAGAAGAGGGGAAATTAGAAGTTACTGCCACAGTATAGGATAAAGATGGTGAAAACCCGCGGGTGGAGATTAACTTGCAATCATCAGAACAAACTTCATCATTGGCTAGCTTGGTAGTTGCATGCACAGAGGAATCATAATAGTAGCCAAAATCAACAACATTAAAGGATGTAACAAAAGGGGACCCACCAAAAGGAATGTTTGATCTAGAAATCTTCTGTTACTCATAATTTAGTCACTTTGTGATAGGTGTATATAAATTTCTCTTGTCAAAGACACTTGTCAATTTCTCTTATCTTGAAGCTTTTTGCATCTGACATTATATAAGTGAGATTCTAGGGATAGAGAAGGGTTTGATTTCTAATACTTTTAGTGATATAATTGATTTATTTTTGGTCCAGTAATTTGAGAAAATTTTATGATGTATATCCTTTGCAAGTTTTCTGACAATACATGAATATAGAATGATCTTTGTGCTTCTTTCCAAGGTCATTCAGGGTTTATTGCAAATTATACAATTTTCAAAAAAAAAGAATACAAAGTATGAACTGTCCACATATCAGTTCTTTTTTGAATTTTGTCTCATCTTCATTACTTAGTCATCTTGATGTTGTATGAGTAAAGGATTATGCAATTTTATGCAATCCACTTAGGTTGTATATCTTTTCATCACTGCTATTAGTTCAATGAATTAATTAAAAGCTTTGATGAAATTGATAATATTGTTGTAGTAATAGGAAGGATGTTTTGAATGATAAAGTCCAGTGAGAATTGTTGATGATATTTGTTGTAAGGAAACATATCATATCCATAGAATTGTAGTAGACTCTAAACCCCAATAGATTAGGCATTGGTCAAATCAATTCAGTTGGAAAAGAAATAGATCATAGAGGGGTATCAAATGCAAATTCAAAATCATTTTTACTTTTATTTCCTAAAGATCTTCAAAGTTGGTCGATACTTGTTTGCATTAAATATTCTAGCCTTAGTTAGCCACTGTTGCAAAGAATACTTGCAAATCTACAAAAGACTTTATGACCAAATCTGTTATATGGGATGTATTCTATTTAAAATGTCACAATTAGCTATGTGTTTATGGATTGAGGATGAGAATTAGAATGAAACTAAGATAGTTTTCATACAACAATAGTTAGATTGAGTCATCCCTTAGGTATACCCACCATGGTTTTGCAGAGCCTAAAGAGAAGAAAACCATTCTTGGTTTTGTTAATGTTGGATCCAAATGGTTTGAATCTATAACTAAAAATAGGAAATGGCTAATTCTTAGGTTGCATAAGCATTATTATTTTGGTATTGAGGCTCTCTATTGCTCAGCAGTAAAAACAAACTGCAACACATCCAACACCAAGGAATGAGGAAAGCATAAAATTCCTCTCATCCTCTCTCTAGTTACAAATTTTGTAGCCTATGTCTACCTTTTCTTTCCCCTCAAATGTAGCATTGTATCCATATTCAACCATCAGATAACCTATTAAAATGGGAATGATTTCTCCTATAAGTAATGAAAAGATTGGTAATAGTATGATAAAAAGGTGATAGTTGGCATGTTTTTAGATTAATCAATTATCCTTAGAGAATTTATTATAATGGTTGAATCTCCTTCTATTTCTAATTTATTAAGTCCTATCACTTTGCATAGTGTGAGCCTTGTGACCAAAGCCAAAAATTTTGCCTAGTTGTTAGTAGCTTCATTGATGAGTTTTTCTATTTTTTCTATTTCTTCCCCTTTATCATTATGCATACTACAATCTACACCTACCCTTCTTGGACTCCCCCTCAAGGCTCCATCTAAATTAAGTTTAGACCAACCCTTCTTTGGACCCAACCAAACACAGTCTCTCTTATTAGAAATAGCTTGGGTTCCTCCCTTACTTAGAAAAGAAAGGAACTATAAACCGATCCATTAGCCTCACATCTTCTCATCTTGATGAGTCATCACATTCAATTTGAGCTTTGAGTTTAACAACTTATTATTAGTTAATTTAATAACTAAAATTTAAATTTTGTTGATGAGTTGTTTAACTTCCATCTTCCTACCTTGAAAGATTCTCCTATTTCTTTCCTTCCATAGTTCCCAATCTCTATGGAAGGGGATAAAATCCAAACATAAGGGAATATATTACCAGATCACAAAAAGGGCCAAGAAAAAAGTATACTAATAATGGAGCTAGGGAATGCTCCACTCCATCCTAACTAAGAACAAAACCATTGCTAACAATAGAAGGAGTAAGGGAAAAGAAGGAAGAGATGGCTTGCAGTATCTTCCTTGGGATAATGCATAGTAAATCTAATTGGACCCTAATAGCCCATCTTTCTGAGTCTTTCTTCTTTGAGGGCCCTCTTGTAAAGGACTATCCATGTAAAGATCCTGACTTTGGGAAGGCAAAACTTATCTTAGCATAAATTTAAAGGAAGAAGGCTCTTAGAGTAACCTTGAAAAGCCTCTAATAATTTATACCCCATTTTGGAGCTATACACTCCACTTTTCCTACCATCCTAAATAAAAAATCCTTTCTACCCCTAAACAAAATTTGTCTAGAAGAAGAATTTATTTTAAGATATTTTTCTTCTTTCCTCTATGGGAATATCCTCCTCATCTAAGTCTTTAAAGTGTCATCTAAGCCTGTCCTCTTCAAAAACCATATAATCACCAACCTTAAGGGCCTATCTAAATTTCAAATAGTCCATAGGTTAAGAGAGGGATGAGAAAAGGTCTAAGGCTTTATATCCTTCCTGATAATCATGCCAAAATAATGCATCTCTTGTATCTCCAAGATTCTATGTATGTTTACTTTGGATGATAAAATTACATTTGAGTAGGAAATTCTAGAATCTCAATCTTATAGGAGGATTAGCTTCCCTAAAAAAAATATTAGGAGAGGGGATGCTAGGTAATTGTGGCTTAAGATCCTAACACACTTCAAGTTAGGGAATCTAATCATCCTTCAAACTAGCCTAGCTCCTAAAGTAATCTCTCAAAGTTTAATATTCTTAATACCTAACCTCCCTAAGTTCTTTGATCTATAGACCTGAGCCCAAGGGAGAAGGGTGAAATTTATTTTCTCAAGACTACTTTCTACAAGGAAGACCTTAGATAATCATTGGTTTCAGTAAACTTGTTCTCGAAAGATCCATACAAGAGAGTAGATATATAGGTTGAGCAGATAAGACTGATGAAACCAAGGTCATCCTCCTAGTTGAAGAGAGTCATTTACCCTTCTATCCAACCACCCTCATTTTTTATTCTCTTTGATAGGGTCCTAGAGCTTGGTTCAATATCAACTCAAGTTTAAGGATAAGCCTAAATACTTAAAAGGGAAAGAGCCCTTGTTAATTCAAAAATTACAAAAATCTACTCCTCTAACCTAGGCTTTGTATTAAAGTAAAATATATCTAATTTATTCTTATTAATATCCTAACATGACACCAAAGAGTATTCTTTTAGGATATTATTCAAAGTTGTAGCTTCCTCTACTAAACTTTGGCTATACAACATAGTGTCATCTATGAAATACTGATGAGTGACATGCTCTAGATCACTTATAATGGGTACCCCCTTAATCAACCTTAATGATCTAGCTCAAAAGATTGATCTACCATTAAAATAAAAAGGAAGGGGGATATAAGGTCACCTCGCATAAATCCTTCAAAAATACTAAAAAATCGAACCAAAGCACTATTGACAAAAATAGACAATTTTGGAGTCGAGATGCATTCAAAGATAATATCTATCCATTTCTTAGAGAAACCACATTCTCCTAGACTTTTTCATAAAAATCTCTAGTCTACCCTATCATATGCTTTCTTGACATCTAACTTGATGGACATACTAGGGGATTTATTATTTTGAATTGAATGAATAACTTCCTAAGCTATAATGATGTCATCATTTATAGACCTCCCTATGTAAAAGCTCATTTTTTCCTCACTAATAAGGTCAAATAAGATCCCCTAAATTCTTGATGCCCACAATTTGATAAAAATATTATGTAGAGCATTACAAAGAGCTATTTGTCTAAATTTGTTAAAGGTTTCCACCTTATCTTTTTCCGAGATGAGTTCTATGAAAGTGTTGTTAACTTCTTTCAATAGTTTTCCAGAGTTTTGAAACCCTTCCAAGGCTTTAGTTATATCATCTCTAATAAAGTCTCAACACTTCTAAAAAATGAAGGCTAAAATACCATATAGGTTATGGGATTTATCTAGATGCATTTGATTAAGATCCATTTCAATCTCATGTTTAGAGATCTTCTTCAATAGGAACTTATTTTGATTCCTAGCTTGACAAGTTTTGGGATATTTATGCGAACATCTTGCTCATGTTTTAAGTTACAATAGATCAAGTTATTAGCAAAGGAGAGGAATTTTTTCTTTTTGGAGGGTTTTGACTTAATTATAACTAATTTTAAATAGGGAGGAAATTTTTTGATCTCCCTTCCTCTAACTCATTCTCCACATGAACTAAGAAGCCACCACCAACCTCATTAAGTGTTATATGGACATTTGGACTACGGAAGGGATTGGCCTACCTACATCATTTTTGAAATAAATATTTAATAGGGTTGGGAACATTTCAAAATGAGCCATCTACAAATTTTGGCTCAACAATGATAAATTTGTCATAAATACTAATATCAAGATGTTTTGGATTTATGACATTAACATCTAATTTAAATATGAGAATTGAGCTAGAACAATCAAAATTTATTTTGACAAGACCTAAAAGGGACCCCAATTTTTTGCCTATGAGTTTAAGTGTATCCTTAACCAAGAATTCAATCAAAAGATTTGAAAGAGAAATATCTTTCTTGACTTCAAAGTTGATAGGTTTTTTTGGATAAAAAAGGTTTCCAATATAAAAACTTAAAAGGGTAGCCATCAAGACTAGGGCATCCCCATACAAATACTTATTTTTTAGTTTTAAACTATCACCAACTAGATACATGAAATCATTTTCCATAGTTGTTAGGTTTCTATGCTTACCTAAATAATCTTTAAGCTAGACCATTGTGGAAGATACATTCATACTTGGACCTGTCCATCAACCAAACAATCCAAGGTTCTGGCATTGGCATTGAATATACTTGGTGCAGGAGCGCCTAGGGTAACATGAAACCCTAACTCAAGTTTTTGTTTGTAAATGGTTTAACCAACCATTTAGTGAATAAGGACTCAATATAAAGTCCAAAGATAGGTTTAGGAGGTATGGTTAAGCACAAGTTGAGTGTGAAGACCAATTAGGTCCTGATAGGAAAAAATTTCTTTGAATTTCTCTATAAGACAAAACATAGAAAACTATCTAAAAAGGGGCAAGAAGTGTGATAGCCCTTATTTTCACTAAGCTAAATTTTTAGTTTTTATGGTGATTTTTTTTTTGAAAGAGTTTTGTGTGTTAGGTTTAGGGTTTCATTTATTTTTCATTTCTAGAGAATGGCCCTAACATGGTATTTTTACCCTAGCCCAGTATTATATTATTGCCTTAGTCTAGTGAAGTAATGCCATAGGGTTGTGTTTTCATCCTTCTCACAAAGAATTTCATAAAAATTCACAATCAAGCCCTTACCCTAGGTTTTATTTCTGAGAGGGAGATTGTTTGTAATTTGAATCATCTCTTATGATCTTATGATCAAAGGGGTTGGTGAGCAATCATAAGGTTAAAATCTGAGTCTCTCAATCTCAAGATATGTTGTGGTCATAGTATCACAAATGTAAAAGGCGAGGTTACCAATATTATGACTCCCCTTGTGTTATCTCATCATAAGTTCTAATGGAAAGGTTTTTAAACCATGGTGTATGATGTTATGAAAAATAGGTAATTGAGGGATTGTAGAGGGAGAAAAGAAGGATCAAAACCATTTGATAAGTAGTTTATTGTAGGATTGTAGAAGTATCTAAATATAAGGAAGAAGATAAAGAGAGTCAATCCTATGATAAAGGAGTGATCAAGGCATCATAACAATCTTTGTGAAGTTTTTTGATGTTATGCTAAGGCCCTAGTTGTAAGATTGGGGGAGAAGAATTTCAAGCTCATGATGCTACAGAGGATGACAATTATAAGATTGTAAGGTAACAAATGACAAAGTAAGGTGGCAGTTTAGTGTTAGATAAATGGCACGTGTTCTATCCTAATTGGTCAGAACTATAGTGGATAAAAGGTGGATGCCATGTCGAGCCAATGGGTCCAAAGATGGCTTTGCATAATTTTTATGGCAATATGATAGATCCCATTTTTTGATCTATGACAAATAATGTTTTGTAAGATCTCAAGGGTAGCAATAAGGAGTTACGATGCTATGAAATGTTCTATTAGGAGATCATAAAGGTGAAAGTTAATATCAACAATGCTCTGATGAAGAAGGGTAAGAGTTTCCTATAACATTGTAAGGGTGAGAAGGATGATTTTCAAAGTTATGAAATGGTCCACTAAACCATGATTGTATGATTGTAAGGGATTTAAAGGTACATTCTGATGTCATGGTAACTAGTGTGTCATGATATCGTAAAGGCCTTTCTCAAGGCTTATGATGATGCAATAAAGGGTATGATTTCATGAGATCATAAGATCATAGAGAAAATGTTCTATGGCTAACATGTTATGAAAGGTTTGACTTCTAAGTTGATCGTAAGATCGTAAACCCTAGGTTTAACCTAAAAATATATTTTTAACTTTCCTAAGCTAGAAATGGCAAGCAACTCTTGAGCAATGAGATCTAGGTAATGTATAGAAAGTGTAATGATGGATAGTAATGACAATGATCCCTTGACATGACAAAGGAAACCAAGTTTAAGGCTCAAGCATATTGAAAATCAATGTGAAGGAGCTTTGGTGATGTACATTAAACTAGAAAAAATTTCTATTGATTAGTTGTAGTTTATCATTCATAAAGAGAAGAAAATCCAAGTAGTTGTAGATTTTCTAGTGCATACAG
This sequence comes from Cupressus sempervirens, assembly GCA_028749045.1. NCBI lineage: Eukaryota > Viridiplantae > Streptophyta > Pinopsida > Cupressales > Cupressaceae > Cupressus > Cupressus sempervirens. The sequence continues at coordinate 635,357,838 of CM053783.1, read as the reverse complement.
ATTATCACTTTCAGTGCCTAAGTATAGTTTTTCCTAGTGTTTTCCAACATATAGTCACAATGTTTGACAAGGAAGTTGAACAGATTTAGGTGAAAGACATGAAAATTGTAGAGACCTCCACTTCTAAGGGAGGAAAAATAAGGAAAAATAAACCTAATAGGTTTGTTGATGAATAGATTGAGATTTTCCTAGGATCTTCAAATGTTAATGTTGTAGATGACCATGCTTTTGTGGACCCATATGCTCTATGTGGAGATGCTACTATTCTAGAGTTACAGGTTGTGAACTTTTTAGATACTTACCACAACAAAGAGAAGAATATCCCTATGTACAATCCATGGAAGAACTTGGCAAAATTTATCTTTCCAGAGGTTTTCATTGATGTTGATTTGGTAAAGGCCCTAATCAAGTTGTACAATCTGGCCACCAAATAATTCCATAGGAGATATGGAACTATTCTATGTACACTAGACTATGCCTCATTCACTAAAGCACTTGGATTAGACAGTGACATGGGCCAACCTATAGACTTGGAGGATCCAAAGAAGAAGTTTGAGAGAAAAAAAAAGCCTACACAGGGAGGTCTATGTGATAACATATTGCTATGGACTTAAAGAATGTGGGTGATTACCCTAAGAAGATGGAGAAAATGATGCCTTTGGATAAATTTAAGAACTATTTTGTAAAAAAATTGTATGGTATCCACAAGGTGGTTGGCAATGATGGAATAGATATGGTGTATGGAGTAGAATTTATCATAGCCAGGGATGTGAAAGATTCATACCATGGAGGGGAATATGATTATGTTGAGCATATTCTGGAGATGATGAAGGAAAACATTGCACTAGCTCATAATGGAGAGATGAAAGATTTCAAATTTTATCATTACTCACTATTGGTGCACTTGATCCAATACAAGAACATAGGGTACACAAGTCCTAATTTCATTGATCACACCTTTAATACAAATGGAGAGCTTCTACTTTAGCTCTAGACATAGGTATGGGATAGTTCATATCACTTTTCTAATTTTGTATCATTTTTCAATAATTTTAGTGCCATTATAATGAAAATTCTAGACCCAAGTTATTTTAGGGCACTTGAGGTCTTGAAGAGTCTTTTGAGACTAGCCTTTCTCCCTAAAAATAAAAGGTTAGACCATAATTGGAAGGAATTTTTCCTTTTCCTAACCTTTTCCTTGATGAGAGTATATGGTTGTCCCCAACCACCCCACATATTGCCAAAATTCATCCCTCCTAGATTGACCATTATTGAATTTATGTGGTAGTTATTTATGGTTAATAGGGAGTATCTAGGGCCTAAGGTTCATAGGGGAACCTTTTTGTGTAGATGTTTCAAGGTGGGGGACTTTTCAATTAGAAAAGAGGCCTAGATCATATTCATTCTCTCCTCCACCACTACAACCTATCAACTGGTCCTTACAAGATGTATGATCCTAATAATTGGATGAAGAATACCCTCAAATAAATAAGGAACTATGTGTTTCCTAATAACAAGGAGCTACCCCATGAAGATGTGATCCTTAATATTGTTGTAGAGGGGGAGGCAGCTGACAAACTAGCCAAACTTGATGATGTGTTGAGGGTAGAGAGGGATATGAAGAGAGTGGACCCCAATTTCAAGGGGTTTTATATGGATATTCCATATCCTCATAAGATTAGGAAGATGGTCACTAGCCATGCTAAAATTATGGTCCAAATTCCAGAGGGACCCATAGGGGAGGAAGAGAGGGTATGTCTTGATAGCCCTGAACCTGATGTGACTCTAGAAATAGAGGAAGATGACACTCTGTAGGCATTATGGGTCACTAGGGGGAGTAAGAGGAAAAAGATTGTCCACATCCCTATAGAGGTCAAATATAGGACACTGCAAATCCTACCAGGCAAGAGTCAATACTTTTCTAACTTGAGATAGAGCTACATCCAGGATAGAGTCATTGCAGCTAAAAATACACTCACTGACTTAAAACTAGCTACAACAAGGTTGAACTCTACTCACTTGATGATGAATTCATCAAGTGATAAAAGTTCAAAAGTTTTTTGTACAAGGAAAAACAAAGTGAGTTGGTGCTCAAGATGAAACTAGGATAATTAGACAAATAGAAGCTAGAACTGGTTGAGAAATTGCAAGCCCATGATCATGAGAGTGAAGTCATGACTTTGGAGGAGGCAATAGATCTTGTGCAAAGGAGTGGGATGTTGTTGGTGCCTAGGTGGGATTTGAAGCAAGTATTTATGCTTGACTAGATTAGAAGATAGGAAAATGTCATCTCATATGAGGCATATGGTGCCAGTAGATTGCCAAAAGGATCAGGATTCAACATTGACACCAAATATCTGGCAGTATGGAGCATGGTTTGTTCATCAAACAAACCAAAGATGATGGATGTGTAGAGCACAGAACATGATAACATGATTGTATGGAATCTACAAGGTACTTCAGGTACAAAAACCTTAAAGGCCTTGAAGCATTTCTTATTTATGAATGATGCCAAGGTAGAGGAGATAGAAACAAGACTTGTCAAGTTTGTGCATGATTACATTGATGTAAGGAAGCTCTATGAGGATGATCTCAGAAAGAGCCATGTTTACAATGAAAGGATTAAGGAATTTGAAGCCAAGGTCCTTGGTTTGGAAGCTAAAGTTTCATCTCTCAGAGAGCAACTAGAAAAAATAGAGCAAGTGGCTATTGGAGAATAGAGAAAAGAACAAGACAATCAAGAGTAGCCATCTAAGGTCACAACTAAGGCTAGAACATAGACATATGAGCTAGAGGTAGAGGATACAATAGAGCCCAACAGAATGAGCACTGATGCTCCACCAACTCATCAAGGAGAAGAGGTAAGGACACCTATCCTTAGGTGTGTGATTGCCCGAAGGGTGGAATATCTAAAGAGTATATCACAACATGCTAATGCATTTTTTGTTTCTTTACAAGATGTTGAGCAATTTTGCAATGAGGCACTTTCATGGCTATCTCCTACATTTAATCTATGGGGACCATATACCCTATTTTTAGAAAGGCTTATTATGTTGATGGCTAAAAATCTAGATTTTCTTGATAAAATAATTATAGTGAAGGAGAGTATGGAGATAGTTAATGAATTAATTGGTTTCTTTACTGAGAAATTAAAAATTATACAAGGAAATCTAAAAGTTTAATCTTGAGGAATTGAGCCCTACATATCACCAATTTTGGATAATAGCAACATGTTGAAAGAATGACATGAATGGTCTGGTGCATCTAGTGCAATATAGACTCAAGAGGCTATAATGACCATTTTTTAAGACAACAGTAATGCCCCTTTCCATCATTTAATTGACTCCTTATTTAGAGAAAAAATAGATTTGAATAAATTCATAGTGGAGTGTAAAGCCATAATGGATGCCAGGTGTAAAAAATTCATGAAGGACCTAGAAGAGGTTAAAACCATAGAGTGGCTCACCAAGTGAGAGATTTATTTTTGGGAAGTGGTGGGAGAAATAAAGGCACTACCAGCAGGAAGAAGCTAAGGAATAATTGAGATTAATGGCAACAAGAGATTAAGGATAAGATCATATACACTAAGTAGTTCATCACAAGGACAAATCTCTCATAAATAATCCTTTCAAATTTTGAGAGTTTTTAGGAAACAAAGGGCAAATGAAGACAAAAAGGATTAAAGTTAAAGTTGTTGCAATAAAGTGCCACCTACTAACTTTTCAACTACCTTCCAAATTTTAGATCAAGTGTAGAAGAATGTTTTATATATCTTTTTTGTTTATGTCTTGACATTTTCTCTTCCATTAAGGTGATCACATGTGTCCTCCTCCCTTCTGTATCTTGTTACAATCTTATATTTTATTTCCAAGATGAGGGGTAGAGGTTGGAAGTTTGTATTTTTTTTAATTTTATGTTAATTTATAGCCTGTCCATATTTTTTTGTGATTTTATGAATGTGTTCAAGCTTGTGAATTTGAAAGAATAGTGAATATGAATGATCAAATTGCTAAGTTTTGAGTTATATTGTGAGTCTATATCAAGTGGTGTATGTATTTTCAAAGAAAATTAATACATAACGAAATTTTGCATATCTATGTATTTGGATTTTCTCTCCTATCTATGATCTTGAGATTGAAACGAGAAATGTTCTTTCATTTTACTATAATTCGGATAAATTGTATATCTCTTATTGATTGCCTTTAGTTCAAAGAATTATGTAATTTCTTTCAATACATGGTAGGGTTTTGGGTATATAAGGGGTACATGATAAGAATGAGATTCAAAGTCCACTGTTGATAAATTTAATTTCAATTCAATTAAATAGGTCCAAGGTTGCTGGTTTTGACACTATATAACAATGGATAAGGCACTAATAAATTGATTTTTAGTTGCAAGTTGATGGTTTATATAGTTTCAAAATGTAAACATCAATCAAAATCAAAAATAACATTTTATGTAATGAAGAACTAAAAATTTTGGTCATTACTTATTTGCAATATCTTCTTCTGAGTTATAGTTAGCTACTGTGATTAGGAAGTTATTAGCAAATCATAGAAGAATATTGACCACCTTCTACTGTAGGGGATAGTTTTGAAGAGAAAAAATATTAGAGATCAAGTGTCTAAAGAGAAATCCAAATCATCAATCATCTTCATAATCCCTAAGGTTTTCCCACCTTGACCCTGTAGAGCCTAAAGTGAAGAGAGTCCTACTAACTTTGTTGAAGTTTTCCTAGAGCTAAGACTTATCCCTATTGATTATATGATTTAGCGCATCCTTAAGCTTGTCCCTATATTTTGCTTTATGGTACTGGGTTTAGATCTACCTAGTATCTTCCTTACCCAAAAGAACTCCAACAAAGTTTTTAATGGTGGTTCTTAGGTGTCTTAGGTTCTTTTTATGAGGTTTGAAAACAAACTAGTCAAGTTTGAAGGCTTAACTTGCAAAATTGCTCATTGACAACTTTGCAATAGCAACTTTTGCATAGTTTTGGAAAAGGGGAAACATGTGGAGGTATGGCTTGAAAAAAATGCCAAGATGGATGTGAAAAATTATATAAACACCTTCTAACTAATTTCTAGGGGTTGGTCATGCATATGTATGAAAAACACCTATGTATGGAATATTTTTGTGATCAAAAAAATACTTTTGAAGGATTGAGCAAGGAAAGCTGATTGAAAAGTTTACTATTTTGAATGGAATATTTTCTTGGTTTCATGTATTGATTTTGTGCAAGGTTTATTAGTTCTTAATTACTCATTCTAGGAAGTTTTGAAAACTAATTAGGTTTTACATTCCTACTATCCAATCTTGTGTATCAACAATAGACATGGCTAAGGCTTGACTTCACATGGTTGAAAATCCAAGAAATTTGGGAATCAAGAAATGGAATTTGTACACTATTTAAATACCAATTTTGGAGTTTTTGGCAATCAAGAAGCTAATTTTACAAGTGAGCCCTAGGCAAGCAAGAAAGGCTTGGCAAGGTGCAATGAAGGGTTGTAAGTGAGTTCTAAATGGAATAGTGGATTGGCACATGCCAATCTTGAATGGGAAGTGGTAGAGTATAGTGTTAGGCATCCTTAGACTAGAGGGTAAGGTATACAATAAGCATTAGATAATTTGGGAATAGTTTTGTTGCCTTTGCCCATAAAACCCTCAAAATATGGGTAAACTAGGAGCATGCAATACAAATATCATGGAGACCTAATACCTAGAAAATATTCAAGATTAAATAATTAGGAACCAAAGTCTTGAAGGCACCAAGTGGAATTCTTAAGAGTTTTTGGGAATTATTAACAATTCCTTTTTTTTTAAGGAAAGCTAATAGGGGCTCTTAGGGCTACAAGGGAAAACAAGGCAAGCTAGGCTTGTGGGAATGTGAAATCAAGAAAGATGATGTAGAAGGACATGAAATGTGATAATATCCATGGAAAGATGGTATAAACTTGGTTTTGTCCCTTTAGGTGCATTTGGTGGAGTTTTGGCACACTAGGTCAAAAAGTGCATTGTTGGTGAAATTTGAATTGATTGGAGAGTTTTTTTGTGAAAGGGGATTGAGAAGGAGTCCTCTAGGTTGGGGTTTGGAATATTAACCCTATATAGGCTATGAGTAGCCATGTTAGAGAAATAAATCTCTAGAGTGAAGAAGCTCCCCTTCAATACTCCCCCAAGCACCTTGTTAAATTTAGGACTGGCTAATCTTGCCTTCCCCTCTCCCAAATATTATAAGCATATAACACTAGGAGACCCAAGATAAATTAACCTATAATGTCACTAAGTTTTCTAAACATTTAAAAAATAATAATTAAAAAAAACAAGAGATAACATAGTAGAAGCAATAACTCATATATGTACATAAGCAATACAATAACATTTACATCTCTCAAGGGTTCCATAATGTTGAATCACACACATAAGTTTTATTAAGATTAAATATTAAAGAAATCTATATTGCCATGAATTTGACCTTAGAGATACTAATGAAATAAATCTCTATTGTTATTGCATTCATCTTAATTGGCCCCTACAGTCTCTCCACTTTCCCCTTACCCAACGACCAAAGAAAGGATCAACTCGATGCCATCAATGCACTTTCCCTATTTCCATTCTAGGCTCCCTCTTCTACATCGATGCATCTATATTTTTTAGTTCACCTACTATCTCAAAGGACTATAATAAGTGCTAGAATTTTGAATATAATAAGTAAACAAAGTCCATGTCATAGAACAACCACATGTACAAAAATACATGAAATAATATACAAGTACATAAGATGTTGCATGGTACAACCAGAATGCATACTCATGCTCTTTACACATTGCATGGTATGAAATGATAAAATAATATACATCATGATAAGATACAACATCCCATAGGATCTCAAATAATCAAATGATAATATACCAGAATATGTCCATAGAACATAATCATATGACTAAAAGAATATAACAACTACACAAGGTACATCCAACATCGACATCCAACTATTAGATCTCAATTGTCTAAGAAAAAATACTACCTAACCTCATGGAACCTAAATGGCCCTCTCAAACCATGCTAAAGAGATAATCTCAAGTCCCATATGGATAAAAATTCAAATGTCATAACAAGATTCTGGGTTCATAAGTGTTCATTCTAGGAGGCCTTGTAAATTAATTAGGTTTTACATTCCTGCAATCTAGTTTTGTGTATTAGAAATAAACATGGCTAAGGCTTGAATTCCTATGGTTTAAAATCCATGGCCCTTGGGAATCAATAAATTTCTTTGTATAGTATGTAAATACCATTTTTGGAGTTTGTGGCAATCAAGAAGCTAATTTTACAAGTGAGCCCTAAGCAAGGAAGAAAGACTTGTAAGTGAGTTCTAAATGGAATAGTGGATTGGAATGTGAAAATATTGAATCTAAAGTGGTAGAGTACAGTTTTAGGTGTCCTTAGACTAGAGGAGAAGGTCTAAATCAAGCATTAGAGCATTTGGGAATAGTTTTGTTACCATTGCCCATAAAACCCTCAAAATAGGGGTAAACTAGAACCTATAATACAAACACCACGGAGACCTAAAAACTAGAAAATCTTCAAGATTAGGTTATTAAGAACCAAATTCATAAAGGCACAAAGTGGACTTGTTAATATTTTTTGGGAGTTATTAAAAATTCCTTCTTTTTAGGAGGGCTAATAGGGTCTCTTAGGGCTATAGGGGCAAATAGGGCAAGTTAGGCTTGTGTGAAAACTTAGAAAGATGATGTAAAAGGGAATTAAATGTGATAAAAACCATGGAAATATGGTATAAACTTTATTTTGGCTCTTTAGGTGCATTTGGTGGAGTTTTGGCACACTAGGTCAAAAAGTGCATTGTTGGTGATTTGAAGGTAGAGAATGGAAACTTGAATTGATTGGAGAGTTTCTTGGTGAAAGGGGATTGGGAAGGAGTCATCTAGGTTTGGATTTGGAATACTAAGCCTAGGCAGGCTAGGAGTAGCCTTTGTAGAGCAAGAAATATATAGAGTGAAGAAGCTCCCCATCAAAGTGGTATTAGAGAATTGTTGAGCTATCATTTTCCACAATACTTAACAACATGAATCCTTTCATACTCCTCTCTTGAAAAGATGTTCTTGGATCAACTTAAAGGTTTTGGGAAATCTTGCAACCTACTAGAATCCACTCACTTGAAGATAAATGTGAGTGTTCATGAGGAGGCCTTTTCTGGTTTGAACAATTTGGATAAGATTTTAAATCAGCTTGCTATTTCAAAAGAATAAAACACACAAAAAAGAAGTATATTTTTGTATTTTTGTCTTTTTTATGATGAATGCAATCTAGTAATGCAACTATATGAATTCCTAATTTAAACAAGTATTTGTAAAAGCAAATAATGAAGATAGGGTAACAAGAAGTTTAAGAAAATAACATGAAAAGTAAATTCCTAACAAACATAAACCATGGAAACAATGCGTCTACAAGTTAACCTTTTGAAAAGATCAATAGGTAACCAATGAAAATAGGAGAAATGCTTCCTTAATTCCATTGAGCCAATCATCAATGGGAATTGAATAACTATAAGATGTCTCACTTTTCATCAAATCATTAGGCCATAGAAAGTGCACTCATGTGAGACAAAAAGCTATGCAGAAACAATATGGTGTTCTCTTCTCAAACTAAGTCTATTAGTGGAATTTGTAGAACAATAGAAAACACTAGATTTAAAAGATCACACAACTAGAAAAATCTAATAAAAAATTTGGCACCATTACACTTCATGAACATACATTCACAAAATATAACACACTTAGGCAAGAATTGATGGAATTACAAGTAGGAAAGGTAAACTACTAAGAGGGAGGAGGGGTGAATCAGAAGTTCAAACTTTAACAACTAAAAACTTTCACCATTCCATTAGATGCATATAATATCTAAAATGTAAATAACATGTAAATTAAATGCATCCAAAAATATAAACACACACACACACACACACTTTACACCTGATATGATTACCCAGAAACCCTCCAAATGAGAAGGTAAAACTGGGATGGGGATGACAACCACAATTCTTCACTACTACAACAATAAAGTGTCACCAATTAAGGTTACAATGATTTGACCATGAGAAATGATCTGCCCTGTGAAAAGTCTACCCTATTAAAGGCTTACAAGGACAGTTAAGTCCCACCTTGTTAGAGGATTTCAACACCTTGTTAGAAGTGTACCTAGCTAAAGAACTTCAGAATATCCACTTGGAATGTTAGCCTATTAAAGGATTTTCAATAGTCGATTAGGACTACTCCACTTAGGAGATTTAACTAAAATCACTTGTTAGGATGTTTCAACATAGATCTTGTGATTAGTTCTAGTAGCCAGATTAAAGATCAAATCTGCATAGTATCCTTCTTGAACCTTTCTGTTCTGATATGTCAATGTTGTATCCTTTATCCTCTATTCTTCTCAAATTGATACTACAATTCACTCTCTTACAACTTCTAAGTCTCCATGAATGCTCTATTTTCACATGTAAACTTTGCTATTCTCCTTCTTCAATTCCTTATGTGCTCACTATATGAAGTTTAGGGTTTCATCCTCCTTAAGAAGACTAGAAGACTTAGGGTTAGGTATGAATCTATGACTAAGATTCATCCTTTTTGCTACTTAATCCTTCCCTTTTTCTGATTGGCTACATGTAATTGCATAGGGAATTTGCATACAGATTTGTCCTTATCTTCAAAAAATTGTATTCTATCCTTAGGTTGACTAAAAAATGGTTTACATTGTTGTTTGTGCAATCACAAAAAAAATGTCAAATTTGTGTTACTCAGCACTTGAGGTTACTGATGCTTGACACATATTGTAATTTTGTCTCTGACTTGGCACCTGAACTGCTAGGCATCTACTATTTGTTTGGCACTTGAATCACTTAGCATGTATTATTTTCTCAACACTTAAGTGACTCGGCACATGAGTAACTCAACACTCATTGCAACTTGGCACAATCTATATTTACATATCATACTTGACCTAATTAGTAGTTTAGTATGAACTTAGTAAATGTCTTAAGTGTGTTGACACTTAATAATCAAAACCAATCTGGGATCAACAATCTCTCCCTTTGACATGAGTATCAAAAACACTTAACTTTACATAATCAATCTAACATTCTTGAGTATAGTATATTCACAACTCGGTTTATATACAAAACTTCAAAATTTTCAAAATTCTATAATAGGCTATATACCTCAAAATTTATAACTCCCTCTAAGTTAATGTTCTTGTATTGTATCCAAAAATCTATTCTCCATTCTGAGTAATTCTATCCCTTGTTGATACTCTTTTTCTTTAAATATGTTGACACTCTTTGTCTTCAAATATGTTGACACTCTTTGTCTTCAAATATGTTGACACTCTTTATCTTTAAATATGCTAATACTTTTTATTTGATATGCTCTATTTTTTCTCTCCTGTTTGCTCCCTTTGTATTTTCTCCCCTATGATTTACCTTTATCTCCCTCTTCTTTCTATCTCCCTCTTTGCACATTTATCTCCCCCTTTCTTGACACTTATGTCAAAGAGCCTATACATTGATGGTGTATTTGTCCAAGAAGGACTTGTGGAACTCCATTATTATTTTCAAATTAGCATCCCAATTGTCATAGGAAACATCTAATGACTTTATTTGGATTGCTATCTTTACTGCAAGTTAAACTAGTCCATCTAATGTTGAAAGATTTGGATCTTTCTTCATCAAGGTCTCTTCATATCCTAGTTCCTTGTAGAGTATTTCCATATGAGGGGTAAGGGAGGCTTGGATGTTGATCAACTTGGCTCTTATATTAGCCTCTTCTACTGTTAGTATAGCTAGTTGACTTTGTGTTTGAAGCAATGAATGAAAATGATTCTCACTTTGAGCTAGGTTCTAAGGTAGTTGTATACTTGAGATTTTCAATTTTCTCTCTAGACTCAGAATTTATGGCTTGTTTCTTGTGTGAAGAGTGTGGGATCACACAGTTTAGTGTACAATAAGAATTTTCTCTCAAGTACCTTCTTCATTAACTCAAATTTTCTAGCCAATTGTACTTGTGCCAGTGCTATATCACCAGATATTTTCTCATTGACTTTCCCTTGAAATTTTCTTTCTAACCATTCCATAAGTTTTGCATTTGTATCTTGGTCTTCATTATTCACCCAGTTCACAATATCTGATATATGTTCTAATATTGGCTTTGATTCTTTAGGTGTAGACAAATTGAAAGCATCTAAGAAAATGTCTTTTATTTCTTGCAATACTTGCCTTTGTTTATACTCTTTTTTGAGTATTTCTTGATTTTTATTCTTTTCCAAGGCTTGTTGCATTAAGCCTATTTTTTCCAAAGTAATGGTTGCATAATAATATTTAGGTATCACTATTTCTTCATCTAGAGTTACAACTCTATAGTGAATTACCTTTGCAACCTTGGATGAACCTGGATCTTGGTGCTGAAATCTGTAGTGGTACAACTTTAGTGCTCAGCTCTTGAAGGACCTTTGTAGGAGTGCTAGATGTTGGTAATGTTACTAATGCTTGAGTAGCCTCTTGCTCCTTCTCCTTTGGTATGTCCTTTTCTTTAGATCTGCCTTGATGAATTACTTTTGTCTAACTTCCACCTTGTGTCTATGCATCAGGTTGAATATTGGTTGTTTCTTCTTCTTTTTCCTCTATTACAATTTGTGTTTATTTAGCTCTAGTAGTAGTGTTATCCTTGTAGATGTTTCTTTTGATGTTTGCACCAAAAGTTGAGCACTGGTAGCTGAAGGGCTAGTAGAAGGTGGTTCTTGTGTGTTTGCCTTATCCCTTGTAATGTCAACTACTACCTTCTAAAGTTCATCAACACTAACCAACACTAGATTCTCACACAATGTGGCTTGTAGTGTGGATTGGTCAAGGATCTTATTCAAATCTTCTATAGTTAAGAGATTGATGTTCTAAGATGAGCTATCAGGAACATCCTTTACAATTATAGTGGCTACAAGTATGCTTGTGTCATGTGGAGGGCTCATGCTCCACATTTGTGTGTCTTGCATGCTCTGTTCTTCTTGCTGCTCTTCAGCTATAGCCATCTCATTTGTCTTCTTTTGTGTCTCCTCCATAGTAGTATCATCTTTTTCTATTACTGTTTCTTCTTCCTTTTCTTCCTCTTCATCTCCATTGTTTCTTCCCTCAAAGGGATCCTCTTCTCCTTGTTTAATTATTGTTAAACCATGTATTAACTTCCACATTTGAGTGGATTTCTTCACAACATCCTCAATATTGTTTCAAAGTATGTTGAATACCCTATATTTAGGTGCAAATCTGCTACCATACTTCTTATTTGCCTTGACAATTTGACCTTTTGTAAAATTTGGCATTACCTATGCTAGTGTTGATTCCCTTATTTGTTTCTCCAGGTTTAAGCAGTAATGCCACTTATTTTCAACAATTGTATACAATTCCTTTGGCATTGTATTGTCTAGTTCAAGTGGGGTATTCTTGAACTTAGACATCATTGCATAAATTAATTCTTCAATCATATTTTTCTCTATTCTATCAAGTTTTCCAAAATTAATATTCTTTAAGCTTGTCATATTTGCATTATCCTTAACATTGTCATAGATATTTTCAAGATTAGATTTAGGTGTATGACGTACCACTCTCATATCTTTAGACTCTATATTTTCATCATCTATTTCTAGTTGTGTAATGTATTTTCTCCTTTGTTTCTTCTACACTAGGCCCTCTTGTTCAGTAGCTTTTGTTTTCTCTTTTGCTTGCTCTTTGGCCTTTTGAGTAGTAGCCCTTATACTTGCTCTAGTTGTTGGTGTTGATGGCTTTTTTGGGTTGGGTTTCACAGTTTTCTTTGCTTTTGGTTTAGCCATAGGCTAAGCCTTGGCCTTTCTCTTCTTTGGTGCTAATGGCATTGGTGACTCTTTTATTTCATCTTCCTCGACACCTTCTTCTTCTTGGTCCTCACCCATGCCTTGGGTCAAAGCTAGAGGTTCTTGAGCTTGTACCTCTACTTCTTCATCATTTTCTTCCTCATCTTTTTCCTCCTCATCACCAAATTAGGCCTTGATTTTCCTTACTAATTTGTCTTTCTTCTTTAGTGTAGAGGCTATTTTCAAATCTATTTCAACTTTAGATTTCATTAAAACATAGTTTCAAAATATCTTGGTTGTTTTGTCAATCTCCTCCACTAGGAGTGTAGTAATGGTAGTTGAGGCTTCATCAACATTAATCTCATAGCCTAGGGGTCTCAACCATCTTACGCTCGGTACTGTTGTCTATATATAAGTGTAATCAATATCTTCAAGGAAATATATGTCATTATAGTGTTGTTCTACTAGTGAAATAGGTATCTTCAATCTCTGCTTCATGTACTTCTTGAAGTCTTCAAAATAGCTTGTCATAATTGACTCAAAATTCTCTCCCATTTGCTCAACATATTCATTAATTTGGATAGCCACAGATCTGTTGGTCTTCCATCCAACTTTGCCAAAAGATGCAAATTCATTTTGTACATTGAAGAATATGTACACAAGTATTGATCCAAATTTACATTGTGCACTTTTTGTCTTTCTAATGGCACCTAGGTTCTTATTTATCTACTATAATTGAAGTTCTGCAAGATCATAGGTATGGTCTTTCTTGATGAGTTTGTAACCAACATCAACTGCTATGCAGGGCACATTGTTTAACCTACTTGACTAATAGAATTTATGGGAAATAACCCTGACAACAAAATCAAGTAAAGGATCTATAATGGTATCTATGGTCATTCCATGCTTGTTCCATTTAGCACTTGTGTTCTTCTTAATTGCCTCTTTGGAGTCACTACGTAGTGTCTTTGGCCAATCTAGGGTTGCATAACTAGTCACCCTATGAACAATCCTTTTTGAAATCTTGATAGGTCCACCCTCTAACCATAGACATCCATTATGAATTCTACTCAGAACTATTTTTATCCATTCAATTTTGAAAATAGTGGGAAAATCGAGGGCATGAGTCAAACCCTTTCTCTCCACAATCTTAAATTCTTCCTCCAAGACTCCATTTTTGCACAATTTATCATATGATTGTCTTATCTCCATGTCACTGATGCCTCCTACTTTGTGGTTGGAACATTTTCTCACATCTTGTACCATTATGACTTTAGGTGGAATCATGGATAATGCACTTGACAGATTTTGTTTATAAGCAATGTCTAGGATGGCCTTGAAATTGGGTTGTTTGACCTCATTGCTAACTAATTGAACCTCAAAAGCTTCTTTCTCCTTTGTATTCTTTGAACTAGAGGCCATTTGATCAAACTAGGGTTTATCAAATTCAAATTGTGCAACTCAGCTTATAAAGAATACCTTTAAGATTCGATGAATTGTTGTTTGATCATTGCTAGTATCCTTGCAAATGCTTTGAACTAGATTGTAAGTCACTTCTTTGCTTTGCTCATTCTTGCTTTGAATATTTAATGACAAATAATAGGTGAAAATCAACCTTATACTCTTCAAAACTTTGCAATTAATGCTTGGTATGTGTATAGCTGTAAAACTTGACATCAACACAATTACTATTCCATTCAACATCTATAGAGACTTCCTTCACTTGGTAGCTACTACAAACTTGACTCTAACTATCTTTGATTAGTATCTTGGCATTAACTAGTTTTTCACTTGACATACACAGAAGACTTTTCATGCTCAACAACAATATAAAAACTTGAAGATTTAATCTTGAATTTTCCACAACTTCTTGCATCTTAATTCATGCTAATGTATTCATTTCAGTTCTATTTTATTTTTGGAACTGATGTATAATGAAACACGCTTTAAGTATCAGTCCCACATACCTCTTTTTGTCTTAGTTTGATGAAGTGTGACCACTTCAACCATTGGGTGAAGTGATCCCTTCTCCATTTGATGTATTTCCAACATCTTTCTTCTTCCATGTCTTGTTCATCTCATTCTTGATGTGTTCAACATTTGCCTTGCCTTTAGCTTTACCAAATTCACAACTTGGTGCCTTGGATATAGTTGGACAATGCTTGCTGATGTGACTAGTCTTGTGATAGCTGAAACATGTGGTTTGACTCAACCATGTCTTGTAGTTACCACTAAAGTGAGTCCTAATGTAGTTTTCAAGTATATGACCATGTTCCTAACAATAGTGACAGCTATATCTTGTATTGTAATCCCAGTTATAGGAGTTTTCATAGCTTCTTACCTTTGTTGGCTTGCTTGATGACCATGTGGATTTGGATCTGAATTCAAAGGCTCTATGTATGTACTTTTGACAATTGTAGCAGTGTCCTTTAAATTTTGATGCATGCATGGTTCTGGTTCTGCATTCATGTGCCTAATGACCTTTTTTGTTTCACTTGTGGCAATGAGTCATGTTCTTAGGCTTGACATTCTTATTTACATTATTGCTCCTACACACATTAGTTGTATGTCTTTTCTTACCTCAATGATGACAAGTAGGTTTAGACTTCTTAACTTTATTGATCCTTTCCTCAACAGCTTAGATGATTCTCCTTCTTCAGTGCTTGTGTATCCCAATCCTAAGGTATCTCTACTAGATCTAGGGGATTTTACTAGTTTCTCAAAGTACTTGATGGCTTCATTTGGCTTGTTGAAACTTTCAAAAAATTCCTTCTCTTTTTAGGTCATTCTACAATTGTTCATTTTGCAACTTTAAAGTAGTTATCTCAATGTCCTTGACACTCATGATGAGCATTCATCATTTGGCTTAAGGTATCGAATTGCATGTTTGAGATCCTGGATAGTGCTATTGACTTCTCTTCCAATCTATTTGTCAAAATTCTTTTGTCTTCTTCAATCATGGCCTTGTCTTCTATATCTTTTTTTTTTTTCAGTCACTTCACACAACAATATAGCTTGTGTTTCTTGCTCCAACTTGAAATTTTTGATCTCTTTAGCTTGTGATATATTCTTTTCCATATCTATAATTAATACATCAAATTCACTGGAGTCACCATCTACAAATATCTTTGTGGTGTCAATCTCTTTGTATTGTGTGTTATTTTCTACTATAGCAATCTCTTTCCTTCTCTTTAGGGAACTCTTCAAAGCATCTCTAGCTTCATTCAGTTGATGCAGTTGAGATGAATCTCACTCTCCTAGTTCTCAATGGTTTTTCCCAACTTGTAGACTCCATTTCAAGATCTTTACTCTAAGCTACAAAGCTTCTTCTTCTAAGAACTTAGCTTTGATACCAATTTATGGAATTACAAGTAGGAAAGGTAAACTACTAAGAGGGTGGGGAGGAGGTGTGAATTAGAAGTTCAAACTTTAACAACTAAAAAATTTCACTATTTTATTAGATGCATATAATATATGAACTATAATAATAAGTAAATGTATCCAAACATATAAACACACACAAACACACACACACACACTTTACACCTAATATGATTACTCAGAAACCTCCAAATGAGAAGGTAAAATTGGGGTGGGGATGACACCGACAATTCTTCACTAGTGTAACAATAAAGTGTCACCAATTAAGGTTACAATGATTTGACCATGAGACATGATCTACCCTGTGAAAGGCCTGCCCTATTGAAGGCTTACAAGGACTGTTAAGCCCCACCTTGTTAAAGGATTTCAACACTGTATTAGAACCATGCCTAGCTAAAGGACTATAGAACATCCACTTGGAATGTCACCTTGTTAAAGGATTTACAACAATATGTTAGGACTACTGCACTTAGGAGATTTAACTAAAATCACTTGTTAGGATGTTTCAGCATAGATCTTGTGATTAGCTTTAGTAGCTTGATTAAAGATCAAATCTATACAATATCCTTCTTGATCCTTTTTGATCTGATATGTCAATGTTGTATCCTCTATGCTTTGTTTTTCTCAAACTAATTCTACAATTTGATCTCTTACAACTTCTAAGTCTCCATGAATTCTCTATTTTTGCATGTAAACTTTGCTATTCTCCTTCTTTAATTCCTTATGCACTCACTATATGAAATTTAGGGTTTTTTCCTCCTTAAGAAGACTAGAAGACTTAGGGTGAAGTATGAATCTATGGTTGAGATTTATCCTTTTTTTCACTTAATCCTTCTTCTTTTTTTATTTCCTACATGTAATTGCATAGGGAATTCACATACAGATTCATCCTTATCTTCAATAGATCACATTCTATCCTTAAGTCAGCTAAAAAATGGTTTACATAGTTGTTTGTGCAATCACAAACAAATATGTCAAATCTGTGTTGCTTGACACTTGAGGTTACTAATGCTCAACACATACTATAATTCTATCTCTGACTCGACACCTGAACTGCTCGGCATCTACTATTTACTCAACACTTGAATCACTTAGCATGTATTATCTACTTGGCACTTAAGTGACTCAGTATATGAGTGACTTGGACCTCATTGCAACTTGGTACAATCTATATTTACATATCATACTAGGCATACATTACTAGTTTAGTATGAACTTTGTAAATGTCTTAAGTGTGTTGACACTTAATTGCACAAACCAATCTAAGATCAGCAAGAATCACTACACTCTAAATGCGAGCACCAATATCATATATTATTGCATCAAAATAATGGTGGCCTATAATACATATTACATTCTTGAATTTATAAGAAATCTTCTCCTCAATTTGTGTTGAGAGTGAGAGATATCTTTATGCAATCATATACTTCTAAACTAATAAAACAAATCTATTTATGTACAAACTAACTCTCTAAATGGTGCTTAGTAGGACTCCATCCATATTTACATCATTAATTGGATGCATGAGCCTTTACATGTCATAAAACAAAGAAAACATGAGAAAATAAGAAAGAAAGAGCCATCAGATAATGGGGAAGTGTCTAGAAGTGCCAAAAATAGAAGCTCAATCTTCACTAGGCATATATAGGAGTTAAACTATTGTTAGAATGCATTTTCAATGCATGGAAGGCTCTAAATTTAGAACTAGAAGTTAACTATTGGCATACCTCTAAATTCTTCAAAATATTTAGGCACACCTTTGAAAAATTGCACTTGTGCACCTAGCACACCTAGTGCACCAACACACTAGCGCACCTCAAAAAAATGCAAAATTGCAGTAAGTGTAGAAATTGAAATTTTGAGTTTTGTTCCCCTTTATACCAGAGCTATGTCTGGGTATTTTTCCTTGCATTTCTTAATGATCTCAGTGACTTGAGCTACATCCAAAAAATCTAAGGCTTCATACTTGTCCTTGATTTTTGGCCTGTAGTTTCCCACCTTGATACGAGTCTCCACATAATCCTTAAGTTTTACATCCAACTATAACAATGCTTCTTTTGTCTTGAATGCTTGAATGATGTCTTCATCATTAGCCGCCTTTTCAAAAGTTTTCCAAAATTGTTCAACTACTACCTCTATAGCTACTAACTTCTCCCCAAAATCATCCTCAAAAATGTCTAAACATGCATCGCTATAATGCCTCTCTACCTCCAAAATTAGCTCTTGGGTTTGATCTTTGAGCTTGTGAATCTTCATATGTAATGTTTCCATTACTTTATTGCCATCCACAATTTTCTCTATCTAATCAGTGATTTTATCTAATTTCTTTGATGTATATACTTCCATCAATATCCGATACCTTTGGCCTTTAATTTCTTATAGTACCTAAAAAATCCTTTCCCCAGGTATGTACATCCACCAAACCAAAATCTTGAATCAAAAAGGCCACTATCCTATCCACATTATCCTACATATGGTGTAGTAGCTTTAGATTTCTTTATATAATCTTTACACCTTTTTCCTCAAAACTTTCTCGCCATTGTTGACAAGCTTTCAAAAATGGATCTAACTATATTGTACCCTTATGCCTTCTCTCTAGTGTTGCATTCAAGTTTTCCTTAGGATTTTTAGGATCTAAGGGACCAATGACTTCACTTAGATATCCTTTTAGGATCTCATTTTTCTTCTAAAGTGTTATCAATTCTTCCCCATCCTATTCTAAGTGTCTAAACATTTCTTTGATCCTTTTTATTACCATCAATTTAGCAAAATTCAATGTGGTATTTCCCAGCATGACCTCGTTGATCTAGTAATCTCTCGAATTCAATTCTTCAAAATCTATATTCAAAGGAGGGATTGCTACATGAGCAAATAAGTCCTAGTTTTGATCACTCATGATGAAGGCTAACGCCCACACATCCTTTGGTGGTGACTTAGGTTTCCTTACAACTTCAATTAATTCCATCCTATCCTCTTCCTAAGTGGTGAATTGTTTCCTTTTGTTTCCTATGACCTCTTTCCTCAACCATCTTGGCACATGCTCTATTGGGGATTTTCCTTTTGAAGATGAAGGAGTTTTCTCAGCTATTCTCTTTCCCTTATCTCCCCTTTCTAGAGTCCTCTCCTTTTATATGAGATTTGTACTAGGAGTCTTTGTGTCTATAGAGTCCATAGTCCTTACATCTATGTCTTAGGAAGTTTGTTGAGGTTTTTCACTTATCTACCCTTCCTCTCATACTTCCTCGGTGGATGCTTGTTGTGTCTATTCCTCTTGTTCTACTTGAACCTATTCTCTTTTGGTGTTTGGAGGAAGAGGGGTAGCTGATCCCTTATCTATACATGTAACATGAATAGGCAATGATAGGGCTACTTCAAGTCCTTGTGGCTTGGGTGGAAGTTGAATCCAATTCTTTTGTTGAGGTTGAAGTTGATTGGTTGGAGTATCTCTAATTTTGTCCCTAACCAATTTAGTGCCCACTAACATAAAATCAAAATTTGACATCTGAAAGACATTAGTTCCCTCAATATCCTACTCATCTATACATTGTTTCATTTCATCCATGAAGGTTGTAGACTGAATGGGTTGCTCGAGAATGGATGATAGTGTGATTGTGGAGCTTCTTCTCCATTCTGATTCCATGGCTCTTACAAGATGAGTCATCTAGTTTAAAGGTAGGTTATACTCTTTGTCCTCATCATCCTCTTCTTCATCTTCTTCTAGGATAGCTTTTGGGACTGATGGGAAGGGAATCACTCTCCTAATGATCTTTTTCCTCCTCTTGACTGGAGTCTTAATCTTTCTTCTCTTAGGAGTGAAAGGGGAATGTTGTACCTCTTGTTGACGTGGGGATACCTCTTGTACTTCTATTTTAGACTCTCCTTGGCCTTTTTTAGCTGTTAGCACTTGAGGATTGGATTGGGCTTGTGCAGCTTCCACATTCTTAGATCCTTGTAAATTTTCTTCTTCTGGCTATGGAGGTGCTTGAGTCACTTCCTCTTTCCTTTACCCTTCTGAGCCCTATAATATCCAACTACTCTATCAAGTTGGTGTACTAATTTGAGTCTCATAGGGGACTGGGCTATAAATGTAGGCACTATGACCTTAGCTCCTCGACCTTTAGCTAGGTAGGCTTGAGCATGAAAGACCATCGCTTGAGGAATTGGATCAATTTTGAAAGGTCTCTTGATCCAATCCTTTGTCAATTTGATGACATGCCTCACCCTATGATTGATGTCCAAGTTTTCTTCTTTATCAATCTTGGCATTCATGATAGGTCTATCACCAATTTTGTCCCTATTGAACAATGGATCGAGAAGATCCTCCATATCTTCTTGCATTGATTTTAAAGGAATATTTATCTTCAAAGTACTTCCTTCTAGATAGAGAGTCATCCTACAATAATCCCTTATGTGAATATCATAGTCATCTAATTGCATTCATCCAATGATCTTTGATTGCATCTTGATGTTGAAATTTCTTGCTAGCTAGATATTGCACTCTTCTAATGTTATCAAAATAGGGCCAAGGAGAATTATATTCTTCTAAGGGATACTAATCCCATTCACACTCAAAGGATGGAATATCTTTTCTTCAAACCATATTGAAAGGTCCTATAGTAATAGGTCATACCCAACATATTTTGTACTACTTCCTAACTTTTTCATATGCAGACAAGAGTTGTTGAGCGATCTCTAGTAGAATGAGTCTATCACTAGGACACATGGGAGCTTCTTAGTGTTTATAGTTGTACCCATTACCCTCAAATATGTGAATGTTTGGAATTGGATGTAGTAGGCTCCAGCCTTTGATATGTTAGTAACTAACTCCTCTGACATCCTCTTCACATAATCCCCTTTAGTGAACCGAATTATTGCAAAAATAAATGCATCATTCACAGTCCTATATTCCTTGTTATGCTCTGGAAGCTTTTTCTTCACTAGCTAGGGATATACTAAATATGGACATGTATTTGCATCCTACATGTTACCCTTCTTATAAAGCCCTAGATAATCTAATATCCTTGTGGCTAACAAGTATACCAAATATGATGTCATATAAAAAATTTAGTTATTCTTTATTGCCACCAGCTACTCACCCAAGTTCTCACTAAGAATGGAAGCCCAATCAATCAACATCTTCACCATCTTGATAGTCTCAATGAAATGCACCATCCATATGTTCAAATGCCCCAATACTGGCAAGCCCATGACTCTACTCAAGAGTATGATTGAATATCAATATCCTCCTTCATATCTCATCTTGTCATGTTGACTTTGCCTACTTTATGGCCTAGAGGAGTCTTCTCAATAGGGTACAAGGATTGAATGATTTTAGTAGCTTTATCAACATGTTCCTTGTACCATATCTCTACTTGATGATAGGTTAATCTAATAAATTGATCTACCCTTGGAAGATGGAATACCTTCTCTATGTTATTGGGTCAAAGATCTAGGATGATCTCTCTAGTTATGCTCTTCATGACCCTTCCTTCAGGGTCATAGTTTTCTGCTAGTGTCATGATAAATTATGAGGATTGCACTAAAATTGGATGTGATCCTATGTTAACAAGTCTTGAGTGGATGAAAGTAGATATCATTGGAGACCTTTTTGTTGGTTTTTTCATAATGCAAGGAATGCACTAAAATTAGTATGACCAAGCTCAATGTCTTGGATCTCTAAATAGTCATCTTAAAAGTGAGACTTGGTCATAACACCTGTAAATTTGAACATTGCAAGTTTTGGAACCATCTTCACAAAAAAGTAGGATGATGAAGAAGCCATTGAATATGCACAAAAGGAATGTGTATTTGTCTAGGGTCAAAGAAAAATTTATTAAATCAAGCCCTATTACTAGCATATAAAAATAACAAAAACCCTAAATGCTTAAAGATACTTAAAAATCCTAATTGTAACCCTAGAATGCAAAAAAAGTACACCAAATGCACCTCGTGCACCTTTATTCTTGTAAAACCTTAACACATGGGGTGCATAGCAATGCACCTTATGGGGTGTGCTAATGCACACCCTATATTAGCACACCCTATATACATTTTGGTGCACAAAGGTGTTTTTTCATTTAGCGATGCATAGTAGCACACCTTAAATTATTATGTTTTGCTTCTTTCTTTTTTTTTTTTTGAGTTGATATAACAAAAGTGTGTAGTAGCACACCTAGATAGGTGTGATGATGTGCACCTTTGGGTGTTTTTAATTTTGTTTTATGTATTAGGTAATGGCAAGGAGCAAAGGAGGGAGTGGAGTGGAGAAGTGCACTTGTTGAAGTGTAGAGTTGTGATACAAAAAGCTTGGAAGGAAAAATGACAAGTATGGAGGGAGGGGGGGTCCCAAGTTTTATAGACCCAGGGACCCAGTGCATCCTTGGTGTTGTATAGCTATGCCACTACACTACTATGCATCACCAAGTGTGATGCTTTTTCTAAGTTCTTTGCTGCACTAGTGCACCTATGGAGGTGTGCTGGTGCACCTTTTTTCTTCACAAAAATGACTTATGCTCTCTAAAATTTGATTTTCAAAGTTTTTTTTTCTAGTTGGGACCTAGATTTGACCAAGGACATTAGGAAAAACCCTAGAAAAGACTTAGATCCCAAACTAGGATCTAGAAATTTAGAAAATAAAGTAGGGCATCCCCATTACTAGGTAGAAATGGGGTGTGTATTATGAATCCACAACAAGACTTAAGATTGTGGCTTGTGGTGTTATGTTGTATTCCACTAAATCAAGTGGATCTTCAAAGATGGTTATCAGTATAGATTTGGATGAGGAGGTAGACAAGTAAAATAATCTCATTGAAGAGAAGACTAGGCTTTTGGATGAGGCCATAGAGGAGATGAAAGATAAGCTAAAAGAGATGGAAGATGCAACCCCAGCAAAAGAGGATGAAGAATTCAACAAGGGTAAAAAGAAGGTGAGTATGGGGGATGAAATATCTAAACTTGATCCTCCACTTGGTGAACAAGGCCCATTACTCAAAGCCCTCAAGGAATTAGGTGGAAGTAATCTTAAAAATGTGTCACTATTCCATGGCAAGATAGATGCAGAGGTGGTCCTAGAATGGATTGAGAACATTGAAAAATACTTTGAGTGTAAAGGGACAACAGAGGCTCAAAAGGTGAGATTTGCAAAATCAATATTGAAGAGACAAGCACTGACTTGGTGGAAGTTTGTGAAAGAGGAAAGAGAAAGTTAAGGGAACAAACCAATAGCAAATTTGATGGATATGGTAGACAAGATAAAGGAGACCTATTTGCTAGAGGATTATGAGATTCAGATTCACAAGTAGAGGTAGAATCTTAAGCAAAAGGATTTTGATGTGGCTACCTATACTGAGGAGTTTCAAAAATTGTCTCTAAGGTTAAGGGTACAAGAGGCAGAGAGTAACAAGGTGGAAAGGTATCTAAATGGCCTTAAGTGGTCTATTTGGGATGAATTAAGTTTGTTTAATCTCACCACGTTACAGAGTTTTTTTTTGATGGCTAGGAAAGTGGAAGATAAATTGAGGAAGAAAGGTGACTCAAGTTCCAAAAATAGAGGTAGAGGTAAATAATTTAGAGGATGCTCAAGAGGTGGTTCTAGTGAGAGGACCAATGAATAGAGGAGCTATAGGGATTCCAAATGGAATGAGTAAGCCAGTGAGTCTAATCAAAGGGGAGACTCTAGCAAAGGAAGATGACCCAACAATGGAGGTAGAGGCTTACACTTCAATAATATGAAATGTTACAACTATGGCAAGTTGGGGCATCTTGCCTATAGATGTTCAAAGAAGGCATCGTCATCTTATGGAGAGAATAAGATCACTTATATACAAGAGGAAGATAATCCAAAAGTAGGTGAAGTGGACCTTGACATAGAGAAGGGTGAAAACCTCATGTTGAGGAGAGTCTTGGTTAAGAAGCTAGTAAAGGAGGAACCCAAGTAGTGAAGAACACTTTTTAGGACTACTTACAAGATACTAGGTAAGGTATACAAGGTAATCATAGAATCAGGGTCTACTAATAATGTATTGGTAGAGGAAGTAGTCTAAAAGCTTAACCTAAAAAAAATTTCCCATGTGTGTCCTTATAGGGTGACTTTGTTGAACAAGGGATAAAATATACTAGTAAATAAACAAGTATAGGTAGACATCATTAGGAAGACCTTGGTAGTATGACAGGGAGGCAGTGCATTATAGGAAGGAAAATAAATACTCTTTCAAGAAGGATGGAGTCACCTATAGGATTCAATCAATACTGGAAGAAGATAAGGTAGAGAAATTTATTGCTAAAACATTGTTGATGAGTGGGAAAGAGTTCCTTAAGGACATGAAGCAAGGTGAAGGAGTAGGATATGATATCATGGTGAAGCCCAAGGGAGAAAAGAAAGCTTCATAATCACCTATACCTACAGAAGTGAAAGAGTTACTAGATTAGTTCAAGGAAATAATTTGTGATAGATTACCACCAATATTACCACCAAAGAGAGACAGAAGTCATCAAATTAACTTCATACTAGGAGCCTCACTTCCAAATAAAGTTGTATACAAGATGACTCCATAGCAGAAAAATGAAATTAATAGACAAGCCCAAGAGTTGCTTGATTAGGGGATGATTAGGAATAACATCAGTCAATGTGCAACACCAATTGTCCTAGCACCTAAAAAGGGAGGTAAATGGAGAATGTGTACTGATTTTAAGGAAATCAATAGAATCAAAATTAGATATAGATTTTCTATTCCTAGGATAGAATATCTAATGGACTATCTAGGTGGAGCTAGATACTTTTCCAAAATTAATCTCAAGAGTGGTTATTATCAAATTAGGATGAAGGAGGGTGATGAATGGAAGTCTTCATTTAAGACTATTAAGGGTCTCTATGACTGGTTGGTAATGCCATTTGGCCTTACCAATGCACCAAGTACCTTCATGAGAGTCATGAATGAGGTCTTGAAAGACTCCGTAGGAGTGTTTGTTGTTCTGTACCTAGATCAAATCCTCATCTTAAGAAAGAGAAAGGAGGAGCATATGAAGCACCTAGAAATGGTGTTGAGGAAGCTTCAAGAGGAAAATTTGATAGTGAACCTTGAGAAGAGTGAGTTCATAAAGGAGGAGCTGGTGTATTTGGATTTTTTAGTATCCCAAGGGAATATGAAAATGGAAAAGGACAAGGTGGAGGCAATCTTGAGTTCACCTATGTAGACACCTAAAATTTGGCAAAGATTTAAATCATGCAATCCTAATCAATCAGGACCAAATTAAAGAGAAAATCAAAAGAAATACAACAAACTTTTAAATCAAAAATCACATTAGGTCATTAATCACCTTTTAAATCGACAAGCCCTAAATCAAATTTAAAAAAGGAAGAAAACAATTCAAATTCATAAAATAAAATGCAAAAAAGGAGGAAGAAAAAGACAAAAGTGTTGAAAATAAATCATTTAGTAAATCAATAAAATCACTTTATCCTCACAAGATGAAAATCTCCCTTTTACCATTTAAAAGAATTTGGAAAATGCTTATATTATCCTCAAAACCAAGTCTGTTGGACTCTTCCTCTTGGCCTTTTATGAGATATTCTGAGTTTCACTTTCACCCCTAGTAAAAAGTGAAAATATTGGTTCTTACCCCAACCCCTTCTGAAATCCTATAAATACGGAGGAAATCTAAGAGGGAAGGGACCCAAGTTTTTATGCATCTACACTATAGGCATATTTAGACTCATGGTTTTAGCATTTTCATTATAGTGATTTCATGGGCTTGTTAGTATCATTCTATGTCATTTAGGATAATTTTGTATCATTTAGCTCCATTTATTACATATCTAGCTCATGGCATGATCATTTCAAGAGCATTTCTAGGAGTTGCATTTCACATATAATCCTCATTATAGTCATAGATCTTGCATTTTTTATCGTAGATCTACATTTTTAGCAATACCTCATTCTAGAATTGTCATCGAAAGACTGGTTTGAGAGCTATTTTAGCGGTTGTAGTTAGGGACACATGAGACATTTGTAGAGATTACTTGCATGCTGATGATGTCTTGGGTCTAGGATAGTTTGTCATCAGTCAATTTGCTTTCTACGTTAAAGTTTCATGAATACACATTCTTTTACCATATACAAAATGGTGCTCACCATGGGGCTTGACTAAAAGCCTCTCTACTTTCAAGTTTTTCAATCTAATCCTTCTTTTTTTTAGTATAGATCTATGTTTTTATTGTGTCTTTTGTGTAGATCTGATCAAATACAAGTTCTATTGTGTCTGGGAGGCCTCATATCAGCAAGAACAACATCCCAAAAGTCTTTCTCGAGCATAGAAAAGTTAGATCTGGGTTTTTAGATGCTTCTGCACTTCATTTCAACACTTATGAGCAATACTCTAACACTTATGAACTCTTTTTTAACACATTTCATCTTGTTATAGTGCTTATAAATTATTCTGTAATGCATTTGTTTTATGTTGTAACGCATTTGCATATTATCATAGCACTTTTAAGAGTACTATGATGCATTTAACTATTTCTACAGAGCATCAAAATTATCTCATAGCACATTTAGCTTTCTTATAGCACATATACATAATAGAATATCACATTTGAAAGTTTCTAGGATGCATTTAACCATTTCTGTAGAGCATCTGAAATATCCCAAAGCACTTCTGACTTTTTTTTAGCACATCTGCATAATAGAATAGTGCATTTGAGGTTTCCTATAACACATATGAGAATTTCTATAGCACATTTGATGAAAGTCATAGTTTCTTGAATCTAACTCTCAGATCTGAACTTTTTTTGCTTACAAGTTCCTTCTGCATCAACAAACAAGCCTTCAAACTGTAGACAACATGTAACAGGAATGAAGACCCTCATAAATGTGCCTAGCCCTTGCTAGCTTCGAATCAGGTAGGTGGACCACTACTCTTGTCAATTAAAAGTGTGGCATTTCTAAGCTTTCAAACATAGTTTAATTAGATCGTTCAATCTCGATGATCTAATAAAGAAGTAGGCCTATCCTCTCAACTCTTTTGAGTTGATCAGAATACTCAACCTTCTATAAAGATTGGTTATAGTTGAACAAGGGAAAGAACCCACACATAGTCTAATTAGGAGCTCCCCTATTTTTAGTAGTGAAAATAAATTTGTGTTTGACATGTTTGGGGAGCCATAGCAACAGGGATATGCTCTCACTCTCTCGATTGATCAAATTCCCAGAGCTATCTATTGACTTCCAATTTCTAGCTTTTCACTAGTTAGAGTAATCTAGCCATAGAAGGGCTACCTCTTGAGTTGCCTTAGCAAGTCTAGTGATAGGGATTGCCCCCAAACTTGTATTCTTAATCAAATGAAAGCCACCCATGTTCAGTGCATAGCCTTCCTCTAGTAGTCTTGCATGGGATTGCACCAAACCTCCTGGCATTGGTGAGAAGCTCTCCATTATAGGAACACTAAGACCCACTAGTCACTAGCCTTAGATAACCTTGCTAGGAAGCCTTTTTTTTTTTCATTTTCTAGGTGCCTGTGATTGTTCATTTTATTTTGGTCTCATTACTATTGTGCTTGAGTTCTTTCAAACTTAATAATGAACACCAATGTGACCACAAACCTTCCAAAAAGACAAACCTTGAACCGATATTAAGAAATCAAGTGTAAAATGAAGGCATTGCTGGATAATCCTTGAAATTGTGTGTACACTGCATAAAACAGTGCTTCACAACATTCCTATAATGCTTTTGACTTCTGTTATGATGCATATACCTATGAAATAGCGCATCTAAGACCTGAAACAACACATCTGAGTTAGAAAACAACACATATAAGAATTGAACTAGCACATTTGAGAACTAAAATAATGCTTATGAGCAACAAAACAGTGTGTTTAATCACTATAACAACATATCTAAACATTTCTATGATGCATCTTAGCAAAAACACAAAATAGAGGCTATTTGTGAACATAATACTTGCAAACAAACTATAAATTTGGATACCCTTTTTCGTGCTGGTGTTTTACAAAGTCTGAAATTTTCTATCTCTAACCAAAAACATCTTTTGAGAACAAGCAAAGCTACATCATCATCAACTCAACAATTACCATTACCTCACTTTGTACATCAAGTCGAGAGCATTTAGAAACAGACATCTATACTTGACTTTGCAAAAGTGGATCTCATCCTATCAACATTGGCAAACACTTTATACAAATTAGCTTGTTGCTACGAACAAATCATGATCAATGAAAACTCTCATTTCTTGAAAAATTCTTAAAAACTAGAAGGATCCAACTCACTTTTGATGCCACTGTGCAAAACAAGTGTACCAACAAAACCAAAATGGTTACCCATACGAGTAAGTGCCAGGATAGCAAGTAGAACTATCAAACACACAGAACCTTTAAACCTCTTAAAAGCTACCACAACAAAAGATTGTGCACAGAATGAAGTTACTGTCGAATCCCCTTTATTTGATCAAATTTTAGAATCCTTAGCCACAATGGGCTCATTTTACATGTGGGATGACAGAAGCATTGAATCCAAATTGAGGATTTTCAGTAAAATCTTGAACTTGTCAACATCATGGACAAGATTCTAGAAAAACACAAAGAACAATACATACCTGCATTAGCACAACAAGGTGCAAAGTTGCCATTTGATTTTGATGTGACCAATTTGAAATGGGATGAAGAAGAATCACCTTTAGACCTAGTCACATAGAAATTGCAAGACTTACAACTAGAAATGCAAAAGATGAAAAGAGGCAAAACATAACCCACAGAATTTAGCCTTGAAAAGGTGTGTCCCCTACCATTCGACAAAAACATTACCTTCACACATTTTCCTCCAAATGTGCAAATACCAAAGTATGACAAATATTTTGGCATATCTTCACAAGATCACTTGTAGTAGTTTTTACTGTAAGCATGGAATTTTTCCATGACACAACATACTTGATATGTCTATTTCCTAGAAGCCTTGGGGGGCAAGCCATGGAGTGGTTTTCCAAATTACCTTCCAATATCAAAAGCTTTAATCAATTGGCCTCTATTTTTATCACCCAATATTCTTACAACATTGAAAGAGAGGTTATGATGATTAATTTATGTAACACAAAACAACTCCCAGGTGAATCATTCAAGACCTTCCTATAACGGTGGAGGCAAATGTTTGCTAAATACCATAGAGACATACTAGATAAGGAGAAAATAGACATCTTCATCAACAATCTCTCTAAACCGATGAACTATTGGCTCTAACTCCAAGGGCCTAAAGATTTTAAAACCACTTTAGAAAACACAGCCAAGTTGGAAAAAACCTTAATAAATAATGAAATAATCAAACTATCCAAAGATGGTAAAGGTTTTTCCAATAATTCCACACAAATACACAATTCCTCTAATTAGACCATGGAAAAATAGAAATCATGGTGGAAAAACAATAATAAAAATGTCACAAATGATGGGGTAGTCTAGGCCAATCATGTAAAATCTCAAACCCAACCCTCTTTAAATCAACCAAGTCCTAGCATCACACCTCAACAAACTAATGCCTGCCCATTTTACATATGTAACACAAAGACTTCCATTATGTTTAACCAACAAATTGCCTACAATCAAGCTCCTCCACCATGAAAATACTAGTCTTGTGATATACCTAAGGAGTATACACCCATAGGTGTGTCCTACGAAAGTGCTTTACAAACACTCTTGGCTAACAACCTCATCATGTTGCCAGAGGCTAAACCATATGAACCCCAAGTAAAGCCAAAATGGTGGAATGAGAAACACACTTGTGCCTATCATTGCAATCAGCGACATTTGACTAATAATTGTTTTTCCCTAAAGGGGGTCATCCAAAAATTAATAAATAATGGAACCATTGAAATAAATAATCTTAGTAATAATGAAGATCATACAGCCTTTAAGAACCCCTTCATGAGTCATGAAAAGGGAGAGTCCTCCAAAGCTAATCAAAATGTGCCTCCACAAACCAAGGTTAATTATGCGCACCACTATGATAATACCATCAGCATGATTTTTGGATTTGATGACACTGTGAATGTCATCATAATCAAAGATAAAAATAAAAAATAGTCCTCAAACGTCATCATTTGAGGTCAAGCATCCAAAATTACCCTACCATGTCTTGTGACAAATCCTGATAGAGTAGCTCCAAGTTCCTCCATGCCCAAGTATAATCTTGTTAACCAATTACTCAAGACTCTGGCCCACATCTCCATTTTCAAACTATTGCAAATCTCCCCGGAGCATAAAGAGATACTCACCAAAGCTTTAGTCCCAAATGACTTAGATGTGAGTAGATTCCAAAACATGGTTAGCAATTTAGTCGCTCCTCATTGTGCATCTTTTTCTACTCAAGATGACATGTCTATCATATAGCCACAAAAATCTCCTTTGCACATAGAAGTATTCATCCATAGGAACTAAGTTAAAAGGGCATTGGTTGATGGTGGGCCTGATCTAAACATATGCACACTCAGTTTAGTGAAAGCCCTTGGGTATGCAAAGGATGCTATTGACCCAAGAAAAAAGATTACCATCAAGGCCTATGATGATGAAGAAAGGTCCTCCAAAGGCATGGTCATATTACCAATCAGAGTAGGGCCGGTCATGAAAGAAACTGTCTATCAGGTCTTAGATCTATAATTAACTTACAACATTCTATTGGGAAGAGCATGGATCCATGATATGCAATCTATTCCCTCCACCTACCACTAGTGCCTTAAATTTCCATACATGGGTCAAGAGATAACCATACTCAGAGATCAACACTTTGCACAGTATTGTAATGTACTTGCCCCTTATAATAGAGAAGAAGTTGATACACTGACAGATGCTAGTAGTCAATCCATAGTTATAGGCACTTCACACTCAACTAACCAAATGAGCAACCACTAATCAACATCAATTAAGGGTAAAGAGAAAGTTTTTTTTTTGGGTCCTTCCACTCCTTCACTGCCATCATCATCAAATGATCATAAACAACTACACTATGAAGAAATGGATAAAATGATGAAAGAATTTGATAGAAAGTGTAAGTTGCATTGTAAAGGTGTAGGCGAGTATTCAGTTTCCTTGTTTGATCCCCCACTTTCCCTGAGGTTTCATGGAAAACCGACTTCCACTAAACCATATCATTCACATTTTATCAAAGCAAGTGGCACACCTCCAAACTTAGTGGAAGACATCAATCAATAGAACATTGACATCTCCTCCCACCTACATAGGAAAGGCTTTGATCTAATGGAAAAGATGGGATACATGGAAGATGGTCCCTTAGGAAAAGGGAAAGGAATCATTGAACCTTTGATGGCATAGTTTAGGTCAAATACATCCAAAACAGGGGTAGGGTATGATGGACAAGACAAGGCTCAAACCTCTTCTACCTTGGTGTGGGTACCCAAACCAAAGGACGGTTATACCTCGACATCAATTGATATCATAAATAAGAATTTGGCCCTCTTAAGTTCACATTCCATAGAAGAACCACCCATATATACCTCCAATAAAAAAGATGATGATGATTCTACTAAGTGGGAATTTGAGTTATTATTTGAGGAATCTCTCCATGATAAAGAATGTGATGTTGTCCACATACCCACCCTTGACAATTTTCTATATAGAGAACAACTCATAGTTTAAGATCCACCTCTCCAAGAAATAAAACACATCAGGATGGCTTAGAAGATGATGAACACGTTGAAAGATTCCACTTTCAAACTTTATTCCCTGACTTCCTTCCAATAGAAGTTAGAGATGATTACTATGAGCCTCTCACAAGCTCTACTTTCCCTGACACTCTAGAAGAAGCCCATGTCATAGATCTGACCAATATGGTGTATGAGCCATCTAATGAAGTTATGTACTTAAACCCCATCAAACCCTTCTCATACCATGAACTGATGTCCTTAGTCCATCTTGAGCTCATAAACTAGGATACAACCGAACCTCATCACCTCCCTCATTTTAACACTGACTATGAAGTTTTCATCTACCTTAATGCTATTGAACCATCTAGACAACAAAGAACAAAAGAAGAGCATATAGTAGAGTCAGGTATCAATCACCTCAATCACACTAGGATAGGGCAAGCATACCACAAATTTGGTAACCACCACCAAGTTGTGGCTAATCTTGATGAAAAAATGAAAAAAAAAAGAAGTGACGTATCTCAACATGAAAACCCAACTATGGCACCCATGGATGGGGTAATTGATACCTTGCCTAAACATTCTAAGGAGAAATCTTCTATTTTGATTGAGCCTACCAAACCAATCAACATCGGCATAGAACAAGAACCAAAGGTCATTTACTTGGTGTAGTCCTTGAATCCAAAAGAAAGGAAGCCATTCATTGAATTCTTTGAAGAAAGACAAATAAAATTTGCATGGTCTTATACGGACATGCCTAGCTTAGACCCAACTTTTATCCTTCACCATCTTAATATTTCTCTGGAGGTCAAGCCAGTAAAACAAAAACTCAAAAATATGCATCCTCACATAGCCCTGTTAGTGAAAGTAAAATTGGAAAAATTAATCAGTACCATTTTCATCTAGCCCCTAGTGTATGCATCATGGATTTCTAACATTGTCCCAATATCAAAGAAAAATGGCAGCATATGCATCTGTATTGACTTCCGAGATTTAAACAAGGCATGTCCTAAAGATGACTTTCCTCTCCCCAATACTGACACCATTATCGATTTCACAGTAGCCATTCCATGTTTTCACTTATGGATGGATTTTTAGGATATAACCAAATCAGAATAGCACTAGAAGGTCAAGAGAAAATAGCTTTTACTTGTGCATGGGGCACTTTTTGTTGGAATGTAATGCCCTTTGGGTTAAAGAATTCTAGGGCTACATATCAATGGACCATGACCACTATCTTTCATGATATGATGCATATCTTCATGGAAGATTACATGGATAACATTCTTGCCCAATCACTTCATTACAAAAAGATTCCCCTTGTATCACTTCATGACATGGCTCATATCACTTCTTGAATGGGGATAAAAAGATTCCTCTTGTATCACGTCATGACATGGCTCATATTCCAGCCATTGGTGGAGCAGGTATTCATGATTTGACTAAGAGAAATGCAGCTTTTGGTGGGAAAATCATTTGGCACATGTACACTAAACCTCAATCAACATGGTGTCAAATAATGCAATAAAAGTATTTAGATAATAATGACCCCATAAGATTTTTTTCAATTCTTAATCCCCCTAAAGGCTCTGTGATTTGGGATTTTATGATCTCTTCTAGAGATATTGTTCTTAAATATATTTCTTGGGAGTTGAATAAGGGAGATAGAGTCAACTTTTGGAGGGAATCATGGAATGGATTTCTGCCTCTTCATACTTTGCAGTTTTCTCAAAACATAATGAACATTTCAGAATTAGTTTGGGGTAACAGAGTCATTGATTTTATAGATAAAATTTCTCCCTATTCTAGGAAAGTCACTTGGAAAAATCCATATCACTTACCTTTTCCTATTCAAGAGAAACAAATTTTTAGGGACTATTTAGACAAGAGACTTGTTTACATTTTAGATGGGGAAGATAGATTGTTTTGGGCTCTAGCTAAAGATGGTTGCTAGTTAGTCAAAGAGGGGTATAAGTTTTTACAGAGAATGGCTGCACAAAAGAATCCATCTAGAGCTTATAAATTTTGTTGGAACCATGTTGTTCTTCCAAAAGCTAGATGTTTTGCATGGCTTGCACTTAAACACAAAATTCTTACAAGTGATAGATTGACTAAGTTCAATATTGCTCCTCCATTTAAATATATCTTGTGTAATGAAGAATATGAATTAGTGGATCACTTGTTTGTCACCTGCTCGTTCGCATATGATTGTTGGGTTTTTGTTCTCAGAAAACTTCATTATTATACTACTCTTCAAAATAACCTTTGGGAGATTTTTCAATCTTGGCCGCTTCTTTTTTCGAAATCTTTATTTGCAAGAATTTGGATATGTACTCCAGCTTTGGTTATTTGGGCTATTTGGTGGGAGAGGAACAAGAGGATGTTTAGAAATGAGTTTTTAGAGAAAGAGATAGTGTTACAGGGCATTGAAAAGTCTATATCAGAAGTCACTAATGCGGGCCTTTTTTAGATGCAAAATCAATCCTACGATCTTAGTTTGGGACAATTTCATCATTCGAGAGTGGAAATCTCTTCTTATTCCATGGGGGAGTGGAATTAGCAACAATCAAGATTCCAAGATAGATAGAGTAGTTGTGCAATGGCTACCTCCTAAGTCGGGTCTAGTGAAACTTAATTTTGATGGCATTTCAAGGGGAAATCTAGGTAAATCAGGTCTCAGGGCATGTGTCAAAGATAGTAAAGGTATAGTTCTAGCAATTTCATCCTCCCTGCTGGCAGATGGGACTAATAATTCAGTAGAAACACAAGCTCTCTTGGCAGGCCTTGTACTGCTTAAAATAGGTAATTTTCACAGAGTCCATATTGAAGGTGATTCTCAAATGGTTATTAACAGTTGCATTAAACGAAAATCCTATTCATGGCATTTGCAATATATCTTCAAGGAAATTTGGTACTTGATTGATCAATTTTCAGAAGTTACCATATCACATACCCTACGAGAAGGAAATAAAGTGGTTGATTTCATATCTAATCTCAGGTGTGATGGTGTTGTTGTTAACACACATCAACCCAACTCATTTATTGAACAATTTGAACAATTACATTCATTGATTGCATTTGAAAGCTATTTATCATGCTCATAAAATTTAGATGTAAAGCTTGACTCAGGACAAAGTTCTCAATGGTATAGTTTTATGAGCCTCAATTTTGTTGATATAATATCCATTGTAAATATTGACAAATATCTTTATATAGATTTGTATATAAGCAATGATTCCAGGTTTTCTTTCTAGTTCTTTCCTGGTTGAGCTCTTTGAACCAATTTTATTAATAAATATATTCAATGGCTAGCCCACTTTTGCAAAAAAAAAAAACATTCTTGCCCAATCCCATACTTGGGAGGAACATCTTCCCATACTAGCCAAGATATTCACCTGCCTAGAAGTGTTTAAGGTCAGACTCAACCCCAAGAAATGTGCTTTTGGCGTCAAATCATGCAAGCTCCTAGGATGTATTGTTTCAACTAAAAGGATAGAAGTTGACCCTGCGAAGGTACTAGCCATAGTTAGTATACAACCTCCAAAGAACCTAAATCAACTATGCTCTCATCAAGGTAGGCTTCAATCAGTGCACCAGTTCATTTCCTAGTTGGTAGAAAGGTGCATACCTTTCACACACCTACTACATAAAGACATAAATTTTAAGTGGGATGATCAATGTCAGAAGGGTTTTGAAACACTTAAAACCTATTTGATGAATTCGCCTATATTGGTACCTCCAATATCACATGAACCATTATTGTTGTATATTTTTGTAATGGGTAAGTCAATTGGAGCCCTCCTAGCACAAGAAAATAACCAAGGAAAGGAACGAGCCATTTGCTACATCAGTTGCACCTTAGTCAACTATGACCTTAATTATTCTTTCATTGAAAAGGCTTGCTTGGCCGTAGTTTTTGCTTCCCAAAAACTATGTCACTATCTCCTCACGCACAAAGTCAAGCTTATCTCCAAGATTGATCCTCTTAAGTACCTTCTTAGCAAGACAACATTAATAGAAAGACTGGGTAAATGGGTAAAGATCCTAAGTGAGTTTGATATTGAGTATGTGGATAGGAAGGCAATAAAAGGACATGTCATTGCTAACCAATTGGAAAATGCACCTATAGAAAGTTCCAATCCCATCTTAGTTGACCTCCCTGATATGCACATCCTTCAAGTGGAGCTAGTCACATGGAAATTTTATTTCGATGGTTCCTACGCACACCATGGGTCGGGTGCCAATATTTTGTTCATCACGGCACTCGGTGTGACCATCCCCAAATCATACAAATTGTTGTTCCCTTGCACCAACAACATGGCCAAATATGAAGCCTTGGTCTTGGGTCTTAAGCTAGCTTTGAAATGGAAACTGACAGCCTTAGAAGTGTATGGAGATTCCCAAT
Source organism: Cupressus sempervirens (assembly GCA_028749045.1). Taxonomy (NCBI): domain Eukaryota; kingdom Viridiplantae; phylum Streptophyta; class Pinopsida; order Cupressales; family Cupressaceae; genus Cupressus; species Cupressus sempervirens. The sequence goes on along the minus strand of CM053783.1, from coordinate 635,321,509 downwards.
TAATCGTCAATCAAGTTAATGATACTTATCAAAAAAAGATGAAAAATTGTTGCCTTATAAACATATAGTCGATGTACTCAAGGTATATTTTGTTCACATTACTTTCAAAAAAATTCCTAGAGAAAGGAATAGAGCAGAAGATGCCATGGCAACCTTGGCCTCCTTACTACATCTCCTGAAATAGCACGAGCGGTATGAGTTCCTAGTGGATGAGGTGGTTCAACCTGCATTTACTCAACCTAATTCACTTATTTTTTTCCATCTAAACACCCTCGATTCCCTTTGGTACGATCCCATTATCACTTACTTTCATGAAAACACCATTCTATCTGACCTCTCACATAACCAAAGATGAAACTTCATTCGCCAAGCCTCCCGTTACACCTTGGTGGCTGATACGTTGTATAGGAAAGGTCTTGATGGTACTTTATTTAGGTGTCTTGAAAAGGATGAGTCTATAGTCACTCTACAAGAAGTCCATGCAGGGATTTGTGGTTCACACTCCAGTGGATTCACATTAGCCAAGAAAATTCTAAGAATGGGCTACTTTTGGCCAACCATGGAAAAGGATTCTATTGATTTTGTCAAAACCTATAAAAAAATGTCAAATCCATGGTAACCTCATTCACACACCATCCCAAGAGCTAAATCCTTTGGCAATGCCATGACCTTTTTATTAGTGGGGTTTTGATTTGATTGGAGTCATCCATCCACTCTCCTCTAGTGGGCATAAGTGGATTATCACCACCACTGAATACTTCACCAAGTGGGTCAAAGTGGCACCACTTGCAGAATCTATAGGAAAATAGATCTCCTCTTTCATTCTCAACCACATCATTTGTCAATTTGGCATACCTCATGCAATTCTCATAGATAATGCCTTGTATTTTAAAAACCAAATAATTGATGAATTATGTGAAGAATTTCACATTATACACCATTCTTCATCTATTTATTATCCCCAAGGCAATGGCCAAGTAGAAGCTACCAACAAAACTATTATCAACATCCTCAAGAAAACAATCAATGATATTGGAAGGGATTGGCATCTATAGTTAAACCCTACCCTTTGGGCCTATAGGATGAGTGTTAGGACACCTACTATCATGACACTATTCTCTTTGGTTTATGGTTGTGAGGCTATTCCCCCTTTAGAAGTTGAGATCCCATCCTTGAGAGTTACTCTTCAAGATGTCCTATCAGATGAGGATTACAGAGTGGCCCATCTAGCACAACTAGAGTTGTTAGAGGAACATTAGCGTACAACCCATGACCATCTCAAAGTGTATCAGAATAGATTATCAAGGCATTATAACAAAAAGGTTAGACCTCGTGTTTTTCAGACTGATGACCTAGTGCTTCGAGAAAACCCTAAGAACCAACAAGCAATAGAAAAGAAAGGGAAATGTGAGGTTAATTGGATTGGTCCCTACCTTATCACGGAATCCTTTGGGAGTGGTACCTACTGACTTTTAGATTGTGATGGTATTGAATTGGCATAACCTATCAACATCATCCATCTCAAATGGTTTTATGTCTAAAACATTTTGAGCAAGACATCAAAAATACCAAAAAAAATTGAAAAATATAAAAAAAAAAGAAAACATAAAATTTGGTAAAAAGAAGTGAGCACGTCACTTATGGTTTGAAAAGGAGCAAGAGATAGAACTTTTAGACTTCCCTAAATAACATAAGGCCTTCACTATAGTTGAATGGTTGATTTACAATCTCTAAGACAAATCTTGGTTCTTTGTGGCTTCCCATTGCAATTAATGGAAGATGGGAATAAGAGAAAAGGGTAGCATTTATAGTTGGATTATTTAGAGGTATTGGGCACAAAATTATTTGTTTATCTAGGGTTGAGAAGCTAGCATAGTCTATTAGGTTGGTATTTGACCTAGAATTAATTTCACACATAACCCCCTTGGGAAACATTTGTGGGTTACAGTTCTGAGATCTTTTGGCATCAAGAGTAGATTAATAGTAGCAAAAATAATCAGTATGGAAACAACAGTAAGGCAACAGAAACAGAGCTTATAACGGCAATAATAATAACAATAGCAAGAGCAAATCAAAACCCTTTTCCTTGATTGAATGTACACATCAGTGGAAATAGCTGGTATGACAGCCACAACACAAATTCAACAACACAGAGAGTCTGATCATTTATTGAGATACCATAGACATGAATTGTAGGAAAATCAATGCACATCATCGCCATCCACCTTGCCCAATAAGCTCCAATATTTATTTTAGCCCTTAGTCCACCCATTTTGTGTCATAAACTCCTTCATTGCCTCTTTAGGTACCTCACATGGTCCTGGGTACCCTCATATTCCATCGAATCTCACTCACATCCTCCGTTCCACCCCCACAATCCCAAAAATCATTTGAAAACACCAAAAATGCCAAAAAAAAATATTCAAAAATTGTCCAAAAATGTCAAAAAAATAAAAATTCAAAAATTGTCCAAAATGTCCACAAAAAAAAGAGTTCACAATTCATCTAAAAATAGTGACAAAATTCACAAGTAGCCAAAAGCATTCAAAATGGGGGCAATTCCTATCACCAACACCTCAAAATTCCTCTCAATTTCTCGCTTTGCCTACACAACAAGACAACAGTTCCCAACATTCCCCGTTAATATTAAGAAGCGTGGTAATGTCCTGAAACATAATTTTAGGCTTAGGAAAATCCAACACAACTCAGCTAGCAGAAGAGATGCCATGAAGCTAACTATCACCTTCCTTCCATGCGGCCATTATTAATGTAAATTAAGAAGGATTTTTAGTCTTATTTAAGTTGCAGTGGCCACAATTAGTCTAGCCTCCTTCAACAAATATGTCAATGCTATCTTGAAAGCCCAAATATATGTTGGACACTTTCATCCTCACTCAATCAAAGCTACAGAATAAGTAGGCGTAAGCGTGCGAGCTTGGCCTTCCCCTTTAGTGCCTTTTCAAGGCCCATGTGTCCTTTTTGGACCCCTCCAGTGCCTTTTTAGGCCCAAAGTGCCTTTTTTAGGCCCCTCTAGTGCCTTTTTCAAGGCCCAAGCATCCTTTCGGACCCCTCTAGTGCCTTTTTCAAGGCCCATGTGTCCTTTTTGGACCCCTCTAGTGCCTTTTTAGGCCCAAAGCACCTTTTTAGGCCCCTCTAGTCATTTTTCAAGGCCCAAGCATCCATTAGGCCCCTCTAGTGCCTTTTTCAAGGCCCAAGCGTCCTTTTGGACCCCGCTAGTGCCTTTTTTAAGGCCCATGTGTCCTTTTTGGACCCCCTCTAGTGCCTTTTTAGGTCCAAAGCGCCTTTTTAGGCCCCTCTAGTGCCTTTTTCAAGGTCCATGTGTCCTTTTTGGACCCCTCTAGTGCCTTTTTAGGCCCCTCTAGCACCTTTTTCATGGCCCAAGCATCCTTTTGGACCCCTCTAGTGCCTTTTTCAAGGCCCATGTGTCCTTTTTGGACCCCTTTAGTTCCTTTTTCAGCCCAAAGTGCTTTTTATAGGCCCCTCAAATGCCTTTTTCGGCCCAAACACCTTTTTAGAGGCCCCGTTTCATCATTTTTTGAGACTCTTGATGTCTTTTGCACCCCCAACATGCCTTTCTCAAGTTAAAACATCTTTTCAAGGCCCTATTTTGCATACTTGAGACCCACGTGTCCTCTTTTGGGCCCCATATGCCTTTTCATAGGCCTCAAGAATGCTCGTCTCATCACACCCCTAGAGAAACATCCTCCTGTTGGCATTATTATTGTTTGTACTAGTTCTTCATATGCACATAGACATTCTTGCTAACCCATCATGGGTATCATCACTCTACATATGGTATTGTTCCTATTTTTATGAGAGCTAAACCGTTCCAATATTTATCGAAAAATCACAAAAACATTTAAATATTCAAGAAAATTAGAAAAACATTTAAATATTTGAGAAAATTAGAAAAACATTTAAATATTCGAGAAAAAAAAAACATTTAAATATTCAAGAAAATCATAAAAACATTTAAATATTTGAGAAAAACACAAAAACATTTAAATATTTACAAAAATCACAACATCCAAATACATTTCAAAAATGCCAAAAATACACATGACAATGCATTACAATCAACATCAATTACCGCAACAACTGAGATTCAACTTTTTATTCCCTTATGATAGTATTAATTGTGTTACATCCCAAGAATGTCTAGTGGATTATTTATTCTAGCCTCCTAGGGGAGGTGGCATAATAGGATGTCTGATCAATGGTGTCTCTTCTGGCCTAGCTCTAGATGAAGAGGCTCCTGATGTCAACCCCCTACATGTCCATACTACTTCCATAGGAATTGGAAACCTTCTACCACGTAATTACAAGTTTAATAGAGCTATAAACTCTTTATCGATAAACTACGTCTCTCATCAGTCCTCATGTGGGAACACCTAATAGTAACATCCCATCCAATAAGTGGCTTCCTAGCATACCTTGGTAGTCTGGTGCATTTCCATGAACACATTCTCCAGCAACTTTCTTACCCCTTATGCAGTGATTGTTCATTGGGTTGCATCCTACTCCTATTGCATTTGATCAGTTGTCATTCACCAATGCTCCACATCCGCTTTTGCCTTGCCCAAATGCTGTTGTAGTTGCCTCACCTTCCCCTCACTTAACACTAACTACTCCTACAACTTCAATGCCAAGGTGTTCACCTTCACAATTTCTTCCCTAAATGACTTATACTATGACTACAATAACACTAGCTCATTATGTGTGCGCTCCAAACCTACTTGTGTCATCTTCATTGATTCTTGCAATTGTTGAGACTTTGACCATTTGGCCCACATTCCAGCATCACTTCCCTCTACTTGCACATGTTCCACATGCAACTCCATCTCTAGTGATTGCACTTGCACCCACTCTACATCTATCATTGCCTGCAGTCACTTTGCCTCTATTTGTGCCCCATCCTCTTGAGCCTTCTCCATTAATCCTAGCACAAATTCAACCTCCTACTCTGTGTTCTCCACTCCCACCTCTAGTTGTGGCTCCCCCACCTTTTCCACACTCATTCCCCCTTCTGTTGAATCTTATCCAAGCATCCTAAGGCTAATCCACTACTGTGTCCCACTCCTTACTTCACCACCACTAACACCTCCTGCATCCTTTATAGTTTCTCCCATAGACTTTTTAGGAGACTTTATTTCCCCCACCTCCTCCTCTGCTCCCAACATACTTTATGTCTTCTTAGATGGACTATCCTCCACTTGTGACATTGGCCCATCATCAGCCACCCCTTGCAATGCCTATTATGCTATAGTCCCCAATAACATCATTAGCACTAACAAAGGCATGTCATCCATCTCCATCCCCACCCCTTTAGGTTGTGCAAACCTTTTCCCAGGTTGGCTGGTTTCGCCTAGACCCAAAATTACCACTTGGAGTTTTGGTTGCTCCACCCACTCCTTAGAAGATCGCCGAACATATTTTTCTCTCTGCCCTTGCCTCATCCACCTCCCTTGGTTAGCATCACCCTCTCTCTACGACTGATCTGGTGAGCCTAACATACTTTCACTTACACAACACCCACAACCTCTTTCTATCTCCAATAATCACATTCTACTCTCCACTTCAGCTTGCTTCGTTATCACAATATTCACCTCCTTATCGCCGTCATTCACCTGAACCGCATTCTGCACTAGTCTTCCACATATCCACTCTCTACATCCTACCATGGTACCTAGTATAGTTGACCTTCAGCTCTGACATTTCATCATCCAAATTTTTGTTGATGCACACCAACCACTGAATTCTACTGCTAGATCACCGCTAGCACATCCCATGCCTCCTCATCCACCTGATACAACTAGATACTCCATGGAAAACCTAAACAAAGAAAAATAAATAATGTGGTACCATCACACACAACTGGAAGCATACCTAGTTCACACATAATAGTTTTATATACTATCTTGCACTTTTAGTATCTCAATGATGTGTTCAACTAGAGGTACCGAGATAAATTCATGATGTTTTAATGGTTTTTTTCACTGTTTAATTCCTATGATCCTTTGGTTTTGCACATTACTGGTGTCCACTTATAAGAGCCTCCTCTTGGATGAATGTTATGTGTACATTGACCAATTTTGTGCATTGCCTCAGGTGAGGTCCTTTTTTTGACATGTGACTGGTTGGTATGCCTATTTTTATTATTCTATGACTATAACTTCTATTTCTTAGTGATTTTCATGTTTTCTTGTACATTTTTCCTCTTTGTTGGTACTTCTTGGCATGACAAAGTATTCATATCACTATAGTTCAGCTAGTGGTGGTTGTACTCAGTCACTTTTATCACATGCTCTATGATGACAATTAGTTTTCCTCTCTTTGAAAAGTGACAGTTAGTTGCATTCATCTAGATTGCATTTTTCATCTTGGGTTCCTTGCAACACAAATGGTTGGTACACAATTAGGTTACAATTCACCAACATTACTCAGTAATTTTGTGACTGGTTACAAACAACATGTGCAACACCATCAACATCACCCTCAAAGCAACCTTATGAGCACTCATGGACTTTGTCTCTTTGCCTCATCCACACTAGTATTACATGTCATAAATTCACAATCAGATTGCACCACCTCATTTGCTACCTTGTGTGGCTTTTGAATCCCAAAAAATCTCATTTAACCACCTTCCGTCTTCATTTGGTTCATTGCATCACCTTTTGTCATTCTCCATCTCTTTCATTTCACCATTTCATCCATTCATTTAGTGGCTTTTGAATCACATATTTTGACATATCAACTCAAAGCCTTTGATTCTCAAACAATTTCTTTCCAGATTCCATTTCATTTTCATTTCATGACTCATCTTATTGCATTTCATGAAATATTCCTTGTCACTTTCATTACATGTCATACCATTTCTTTTCATCAACTATTCCATATCATTCCATTTTCATCTCATTTTTATCTCTTTTCATTTTCATTTCACATTCCATATCCTTTCATTTCATTCCATCTCCCATTTCATTCCATTTCGTTACCTTTTCACTCCATTTCATTACATTTTCATTTTCATTTCATTTCATTACATAATCCACTTCATTTTCATTTCATAATCCATTTCATTTTCATTTCATTACACTTTATTTCACTTCATTGCATTGTCATTTCATTTCATTAACTATCATGTCCCTACCTCTTATCTCATTTCATTTCATTTCCATCTGATGACATCTCATATCCCGTTACATTTTCATTTCATTACCCATTGCATTGCATTGCATGATCCATTTCATTTTCATTTCGTAATCAATATCCTTTTATTTTCATTTCATATTTCATATCATTTCATATTCCATCTCGTTCCATTTTGTTACCCATCTTATTTCATTTCGTACTCATCTCATTTCATTTTATTACATAGTTCATTTCATTTTCATTTCTTTTTCCATCTCATTTCATTTCATGACATATTACATTTCATTTCACCTCATTACTCATTTTAGTTCATTTCGTTACATATCACACTTCAATTCACTTCATTTCATTTCATCTCATTATATATTACATTCCATTTCATTACTAATTTCATTGCATTATCATTACTCATTTCATTTGCACTTTCATTACTCATTTCATTGCATTATATTGCATTACCAATCATTATCCTTATCTTATGTTATATTTCATTACATCACATTCTATTTTTTCCATTCCATTTATTTTCATCACATCTAATGTCACTACTTAGTTCATTGCATTACATTACATATCATGTTATCACATCTCATTTCATTTCATATCATTACATTCATATTACCACATCACATTTTCATTACATCATTAGTAACCTACTATCTATTCTACACGATGATCCATCTAAACTAATCATTCTTATATATATACACATCCACATCCACTATCGACATAATCATCACATCAAACACTCAGATGACAATATAAGTCCATGATACAATAAGTGCACACATCTAAAACATCAAAGAAGCTCAAATATCTCATAAAGCAACATGATAGTTAGATAGTCCTATAGAAAGATACAAATCACATGACCAATAAATAACATTCATCAACATGGAAATCACATGATCATATAATATGAAAGTATATCAATTGAGGCTCAAATAAGTACATCAGCATAAATGTCCAGTGAACATCATGAGAATAATCATACACAATGAAGAATGAGGCCATAGTACAATCATATCAACTCATCCCTATGAGGGTACCTAATCTGATGGTCCCTACTCACTGGGGGCTCCTGTATCCTCTTATTGTGCTTGCTTTTTCACCTCTATCAATGGTGTAATGGGGCCAACCATAACTATCTAACTCGACAATGCCCCATCTATCCTGGGTGGCATAATCACTACTATGAGTGTCTGCAAGGTACTCAACACCTCACCCATTTTAGCCTCTATAGCACTCACCCAAGTCTCTAAATCAATTGATCCCCTAGACCTCTCTGGTGGTTGTGCCTCTAGTGGTACCTACTATTGTACCTATGGCTATGCACCTGGTAGTTCTCTGATAGACCCCTGCACTCGTGGTCTCTATCGGTGGACAAACTGTACATCCTCTGGCAACCTCACCCTCCTCTACTCTGTATCATTACCATCCCTCCTCTCTCCCATGCACCACCTTGGCTACGGACATCCCTAGCTCTTCCTACACCCACTGGTCCTTGCACTGGGCCTCGTGCCACTCCCCTTTGTGGTAACACCACAACTACCTAGCCTTGTCTCCTTCGTACTCTTCCCACTCTGACCCTAGCTTGTTGCATCCCTCTACCTCTCCTTGGACCATCCTCATCATCATCCTTGCCCCCACTCGATGGCTCATCAATACCAGGCATCGACTCAACTAGATATGTGTACCTTGGAAAGGGATGATCTTGAAACCACCATGCATAATCTCCCTCCATCCCTACATCTGCTACTCTATCTTGCAATGCCCAAGGCTATGGCATATCTATCATCTATAAATAAGCCTCCAGACAAGCCTCATACTCTAGCATCAACCCCCACACTAGTCTCTCTGACTAAACCCAGACATAATGTGCAGTCCCCTGTGACATGCCCTACCACCAACCAAATTGCCTCACCAAACGCTTGAAGCAAAACCACTCTAGAACTAAAAGAATCCAACCTAGAAAAAACTTCAAACTGAAGAAATACACCATCTCATCATCATCCTCTACCCATGGCTCTATAAACATGTAAGGTCTCCATACAACCTCATCAATATCATCTAGTATCCGGTGTCAGTACTCTATATTGCCCAAATGGGGGTGCATAATAGGACCTAAATAAGTATACATATATGGAATTCCCTATGGTTGCTATTGTACACACAGTGGACATGTAATGAGTAGATGCTCCCATGTCCATACTTGTAGCAAAATGACCCTTGTTGATAATGACGAGGCCCTCAAATATACAACCTGGTGTAAATCATGATACAAGTGAGCCAAGATACAACTACTCCAGGCAAATCTTTGTGGTTCATCAATCATCTCCTGAATCAACTACCCCCATCCAATTGGACACCCTCGCCCTTGGCAATCTGGCAATAGAAATCCACCTATCAATCCTACCAATACTGTTGGTAATGCATCATACTGCAACATCTAAAACTAGGACACACTATCATCACCGATATTGTCATCTCTGAACAAGTCTTGGAATGTAGCCCCACCGGCAATCTAATCATAGTACACCAAATCCCCTATAGTTGGGATCTGAAGAATACTATACACATCCTTGGGAGTCACTGTCATCTCCCCCATCGGCAAATGGAATGTGTTGTGGTCTAAGTGCCACTGTTCAACCACATCTATCAATAATCTCTTGTTCACTTAGAATTGGGGCATCTGTAATAAATATCTAAAGCCACATTAGTCTGTCACCTACCTGTCTGCATTCGACAATCGACCCACTGACTCTAAGGGCCACGAATAAAGTCCTCATACCATGAGCTTATGCCTACGCACCTGTTATTCATCAAGCAAACACAACACGCCAATCTTTGTCACAAAGTGACCATCAAAAATCAATCTCATCATTACATCTAGCCACCTAGCTAATGGTTCTATCTTGGACCTATTACTCATCTTTCTCTATCTTGAGTCGGACTAGTTTGGATTCCCTACTCTATATAATAAGTTAGGGCATTATCTATCTATTATCAGATCAATCTTACAAACATTACTTTATGGATACCTGACTACTAATGTTTTCTTATTATGCCGATCCTTGGTTGACCAACCATGACTCTAATATTTGGCATTATCTTACACTCGACAAACCACCTAGACCCTATCAAATGAGTCATAGAATTTAACTACCCTACTCTACCATGCAAAAGTGTCATTATATACATCATAAGCATTATAAGATCCACTATGCACTATTCTATCTTGCGAAAGCACTATTATTTTCAAAAGTGCTGCAAAATTATACAAATGCACCATCACATCTTGCACATGCCCTATTCTCTACTATTTGATTCAACATTGGTCACATGCACTGTTGTCTTAGCCAAATGTGCTATCTTATTTGCATGCGTTAATACCTGGCGTGTATGCACTATCACACCAGTTATATGCATTGTTTTATTTGAATGCGCCATTACATTTTTCATATGCACTAACCTATCCAAACCTAGGGTTCCAGATGCACTAAAACTCTCTATGGATGTGCTAAAAGACTACACATATGCACTACAACAATGCAAATGTGCTAAAACAAACTTCAAATGGGCTAAATCTCTAAAATTAACACATCTACCCTACAAATCGGTGCAAAACTCACAACATACAGGTAAAAAAAGCTAAATCTCAAACAAATTGGATCTCGATGACAAACCAGTGCATTGTAGTTTGTTGGACACTCATATCAACAACCCTTCTTGAATCTATGCTCGCATAATGGCACCACCATCTTTGTTGGATCATAGCTCCAAATCACCAAATGCAAAAGCCAAAAGTTAAAATGACAAGGGTAAAAGGTCTTTTTGACCTATTTACCGCCACACCCCCCCCCCCCTCAAGTGGCATTTATATCAACTTTTTCAATTATTTAGCTCCTCTTGCCAACGTTTTGATCAACAAAGCTGACTTGGGTATTGTATCAAACCTTCTCGCCAATCTCCCATCATGTCAGAAATAAAATTGGAATATCATCCACTTTTGTATTTTCTTACTTTTGTCCAATTTTATTTCTGAGGGGGCAATGTATCAAATTGGGACATCCAAGCTGGGGCATTCAAATTTTCTAAAACATCAAAATGATCTACCCCAGCCAAAAATTTGCAAACATCAAAACCAAGGTATCCAAACAAAACCATTGCAATCAAATCTTCGAATCAGCATTGCAACCCAACCATCAAATCAATGACAATCAAAATATCATCAATGATCAAACATCAAATCATCGACAATCAGACATCAAGCCATCAATAGACAGAGACCACTACAATGACAAAGTGACAACATATCATCTAGTCATCAGAATTTGACCTAAAATCAAAAAATCAAGATAGTCTTTCAACTAATATGCTTCACATATTAGCTCAAAGAGGGGCATTTATAGACACCCAAAATTTGGCAAAGATTTAAATCATGCAATCCTGATCAATCAAGACCAAATTAAAGAGAAAATTAGAAGAAACATAATAGACTTTTAAATAAAAAATTGCATCAGGTCATTTATCACCTTTTAAATCAACAAGACCTAAATAAACAATTCAAATTCATGAAATAAAATGCAAAAAGGGAGGAAGAAAAAGACAAAAGTGTTGAAAATAAATCATTTAGTAAATCAATAAAATCACTTTATCCTCACAAGATGAAAATCTCCCTTTTACCATTTAAAAGAATTTGGAAAATCCTCATATTATCCTCAAAACCAAGTCTGTTGGACTCTTCCTCCTAGCCTTTTATGAGATATTTTGAGTTTCACTTTCACCCCTAGTCAAAAGTGAAAATCCCAGTTCTTACCCCAACCCCTTTTGAAATCCTATAAAAAGGGGGGAAATCTAAGAGGCAAGGGACCCAAGTTTTTATGCATCTACACTATAGGCATATTTAGACTCATGGTTTTAGCATTTTCGTTATAGTGACTTCACAGCATTGTTAGTATCATTCTATGTCATTTAGCATCATTTTGTATCATTTAGATCCATTTATTGCATATCTAGCTCATGGCATGATTATTTCAAGAGCATTTCTAGGAGTTTCATTTCACGTATAATCCACATTATAGTCATAGATCTACATTTTTAGCAATACCCCATTCTAGAATTGTCACCGAAAGACTGGTCTGAGAGCTATTTTAGCGGTTGTAATTAGGGAGACATGAGACATTTGTAGAGATTAGTTACATGTTGATGATGTCTTGGGTCTAGTATAGTTTGTCATTAGTCCATTTTCTTTCTACGTTAAAGTTTCATGAATATGCATTCTTTTACCATGTACAATCTACTCTTAGATTTTTCGCTAAGGTTACAAGTTCCCATGGCCTAGAATAGTTTTACAGAGAGTTTGTGAGGAGGCTTAGTGAGATTTGTACACCAATGAAAGAAACCATCAAAGGTTGTATGAAGACCAAGTTCACATGGACCAAGGTAGTAGATGAAAGTATTGAGAGGTTGAAGAAGAAAGTGGCAACTCAACCAATATTGGTTTTGCTTAGTTTTGAGAAGCCATCTGTTGTAGAGTGTGATGCTAGTAACATAGCAGTTGGAGAAGTTTTAAGCCAAGAGGGTAGGCCAGTAGCATTTTTTAATGAGAGGCTTAATGAAGCCAAGAAAAGGTATGCAACATATGACTTGGAGCTCTATGCACTTGTTCAAGCTCTTAAGAAGTGGAGGCATTACCTATTGCCTAAGGAGTTTATTGTCTTTACTGACAACCTAGCCCTAATATTTATCAATTCATAGGAGAAACTAAGTTTGAGGAACATCAAATGGATGGAGTTCTTGCAATCCTACTCTTTCACCATTAAACCCAAGAAGGGCACAAACAATAAGGTGGCAAATGCTCTGAGTAGGAGGTTGCTAAGAGTACAAGAGGTCAAGTTACAGAGCATAAGATTGGATGGATTTGAAGACTTATATAAGGAGGACACTAATTTTTCGGAGGCCTACAAAATATTTAATAACTTTGAAAATCATTTCCATAGAGACTTTTCTAAATACACCTTGCAAAATTGGTTATTGTTCAAGGGTCAACAACTATGCCTTGGGAGTATTAGTGGGCACTTTGGCCTTAATAAGACCTTAGACCTTGTGGAAAGGTTCTATTACTAGCCCAAGATGCAAGAGATGTAAGGAGGTATGTGTAATAGTGTGGTATATGTCATAAGGAAAAGGGCACTTCATCCAATGCAAGACTCTACCAACCTTGACCCCTTCCTAATAGGCCTTGGGAATGCATCAACATGGACTTCATAGTGGGATTTCCAAGGACTAGGATAGGGTTAGATAGTGTGTTTGTGGTGGTAGATAGGTTCAGCAAGATGAACCATTTCATCTCATGCAAAACAACATGACACAAGCAACATAGCCAATCTTTTCTTTAAGTGGTCAAAATACATGGGTTACCAAGGAGCATAGTTGCTCAAAGAGATGTCAAATCTATGGGGCACTTTTGGAAGATCCTATAGAAGAGTTTGGGAACAAAAATAGCTCATATTTCTTCTTACCATCCCCAAACATAGGTCATCAATAACATCCTAGACAACATGTTAAGGTGTCTTACCAAGGAGTATGGGTAAAGTTGGGCATAAGTCATCCCTTGGGCAAAATTTGCCTACAATGATAGTGAGAATAAGACAACAAGCATAAGTCCTTTTCAAGTAATATATGGTACTAATCCAAGGGGCATAATGGAGTTAAGGGACCTATCAACACATGACAACATTAGTGGGCATGTTGATGACTTTGTCTAGTCTATGAAAGAGGTACATGATTAGGTTAAATAACACTTGACAGAAGAAAATTAGAAGTTGAAGGAGAAGAAGGATGAGGGGAGAAGAGAGCTAAAATGTAAAGTGGGAGACTTGTTAATTGTCTATTTGAACAAAGCCAAGTTACAGAAGGGCATCCCTAGTAAGTTGCAGATGAAGAGGATTGGGCCTTGCAAAATACTAGAGAAGTGTGCATCCAATGCCTACAAAGTAGATTTACCCAAAGACATGGCTATCTCTCTAATATTTAATGTAATAGACCTAATACCTTACAAAGTTCCAAAGGTAGATGGAGAAGAATATCAGGAAGAGCTAAGAAAGGATATCTTAGACCTGTAGGTACTTGAAAGGAAGCAACCACAAGTGGAGAGGATATTGGATTCTAGGGTGAAGTAGAGTACAAGGAACAAGGTTTCCAAAGAACATATAGTGAAATGGTTAGAAACACCTAAAACTAAAGCAACTTGGATTGCTAAGAGTGATTTCAAAAGGCTTTTCATTAGCAAGGAGTTCCTTTCTTCACAAGTACCCTAAGCTTCATCTTGTAGGGGGAGAATTGTGGAGGAGCACCTAGAGTAAGGTGAAACCCTAACTCAAATTTTTGTTTGTAAATGGTCTAACCAACCATTGAGTGAATAAGGACTCAATAAAAAGTCCCAAGATAGGTTTAGGAGGTATGGTTAAGTAGGAGTTGAGCATGAAGTACAATTAGGTCTTGATAGGCAAAAATTGCTCAAAATTGCTCTATAAGGAAAAACATGAAAATTTTCCTTTAAAATGGAAAGAAGTATTTAAGGGTGGTACTTAGGTGTCTTAGGATCATTTTTATGAGGTTTGAAAACAAACTATCCAAGTTTTATGGCTTAACTTGCAAAATTGTAAAAGTTGTTGTCATGCCCACATTTTACAAGGCAAAACACAACTAATTTTTTTTTTTTTGAAAGGTAAAGTTTAGAATATAACATAGGCATCTTAATATTGCTATACTAGGTTATAGAAGGCTAAGAGTTTAGGATGGTTAACGATTATGGTTTTAGGGTTGCAGCATAGATTAAATCTTAAAACAACTTGATTCCTATCGAAGCGGTGAGGGTCTCAATCTTACTTCTAGGGTTGATATCCAACGAGCCCGATACTATTCAAAATGTTCCCATGATAGTGGTGTAGGCATAGCTTCTACTTGAATGAAACCACATTTATTTTATTTTCATTTTTCGAGTGTAGGTCAAGGTACCCAACTCAAGATAGTAAAGAAATAAATAATAAATATTATTAACCTACATTTATATTTAATGTACACCTACATAACATTCTTATACAATACATAATGATGAATCACAAAATATACAATGCTATATATATCAACAATTTACTTCATTCATTATATTACTTAAGCTATGAAACAATTAACGTTAAATATATACTCTTACTACATATAACATGGAAAGAAAAATACATATATTATAACATTTGTACAACAACTATTTCACCAGTATCACCTTGTTAATAGTCTCCTATCTAAATCCATATTATCACTAATTAACTTAATTGATACTAACTAATATACTACCAATCATCAATATTAATATTAGCGCATCCATGTACTAATTTTCTTACTTACAATTCCTAACACCAGACCCCTAACTCATAACACTAAATTTATACTTACCTTATGACTAGTACTAAACATTTCTATCACCTCTATCCCCCAACTCTACTTACTAACGTACATCTAAAAATATTCATTAAAACATCCCTTCTAACATTATTAACATTAACTAATATCACTTTTACTAACCAACAAATAAACATGCATATTAATCTATCTAACACCATTTTAAAAAAAATAAAATTATTTTTTATTTATTTTAATTTTTTTAATTTTTTGTTCTCTAGCATTTTGATGATAGATTATGTAGTATGATCCGAAACGTTAATGATAAAAAACTACACACAATCGAATCCAGAAACTAAAAACTCATAACACCATACTACTCTCTTTTTCTTCCCAATCTAGCGCCTAACTTCCACATTCATGGGCTCCCCAATAACTCACCTAATCTCCTGCCTAGGTCCACGTGACAGGGTTTGAAAGAGTCTTGCTGCAATTTTTTAACCCCCTCCCTACTTAGATTGAAAATAATTTGTTTTAAAATGGTAAACTCGTATTTTCTTTATGCAGCGCCTTTGTTTAAACCCAAACCATGGGCGGGATTGTCAAATCAGCAATTATTACATCCCAAGGCAATCGACCTGACATGTCGATGTTGACTTCTCCCCCAACCCCCACGTTTTAGGCAATAAAAGATTTGGTTTAGGTTCCCAACTTCAATGCTTGATAATGATTCCAAAGTTTGTTTTTTGTCTCATAGCATGCTGCCCCCTTCTCCATGCGAGTTGGTAAGCATAAATCACAATATAAAATCGCCTAGAAAATGTAGTCATGGCTATATCATGTTTTTATGAGCCCATCATCTACTCTTATGTTTTCAAAGTTAGACAAGGAAATTAACGTGTGGAGGGCCATGTTTCTTTCTCTCTTCTCTATTTATTTATTTGATTGCAGCAATTAAGGTACGCCTAGCAAGATATAGGGTGGTGTGGAGAATGTTAATTTATTATTTCTTTGTTTTCTTTTTGTCACTTTCATTTGCCTAGTCGACCAGCTATGATGCAACATATTTGCACCGACCGAGCCCCTCCACTCTATGATGCAACATATTTGCACTGACCGGACCCCTCCACTCTATGCCTTCCATGTCGTTGCATACCCATACCGCCCACCACAACATACATTTCCATTCCTCGTGTGCAATATGCGTGACATCTTCATACTTTTGGCAGCGCAGTCACTTCAATCATTTTCAATCAATAAAAAAGTATAATGCCTGAAATGCTTTATTTTATTCTTGTCTTCGTTATACTTCATTTTTTTCCATTCATCCACAAAGAATGGATAATATTCGATTTATGTATTATGTTAAATCAAAAAATATACAAAAGTTTAATATATTATGATTATGCTATTTTTTATTAATTTGAAAAAATTGAAAATTGAAAATTATTATATTTTTAATTTGTTTTCAAAAATATATATGTAAATAAAATGGTAAATTTTGTTATTTTAAAATCAAAAAATTATTTTCTTATTTATTTAATTTGTAAAAGAAATTTAATTATTTCAATAATGAAGAATTAGGAAAAAATAATTTATTTGATTAATGAATGTAAATGAAAATAAAAAATTAAGTATTTAAAAACTTTTTTTATATTAAAGTCTTTCTTATGTATATTTACTTAATCTTTTATTTATGATATATTTCATAGTTTAATTTTTAATAGAAATTAACTAATTTAATTATATAAAAAAATTAAGGAAACCATAATTTATTTAAATAATGAATTTAAAATGAAGAGTTGAATATTAGAATTATAGAAAAATAAATAAATAATATTAATCGTTAAGAAAATATAGAGGATGGAAAAAGGAGAAATGTGAGCTTAATTCACTTATTAACTAGTATAGATATCTTAATAAATCTATCTAAAGGAATGCCAATAGATATCACTACAAAATGATTAAAATTTAATATACAACACCCAAAAATATTTATATTTTCTTTATCTCTATTTTTTTAAAAACATTATCTTAATCTTTTTATCATAATTTGTAAAGAAAATTGATGATTTTAAAATCTCCAAACATTATAATTTTATCAAATATTTTATGTGGTGTTTATTAAATTATTTTTAAAAGTATATTATGTTTATAATTAAATTTAAAATTTTGATGTGTAGATGATTGTCAAATTTAACCTAAAAGATAAAAGTTAACATTAACACACTCACACCATCCTCTCCACCCATTCTGCCATTGGAGAATGCCTATCGACATTAATTATTTTTATATGATAAGGTCTATTATATTCAAACCCAACTCATCTATTCAAACCAACCCATCTATAATCAAAACTCACTTAATAAACATATTGTGTACAAATGAGTTAATTAATTAAAACATCTATATTCATTAGATCACAATATTAAATAGTCTCTTTTAATGACCATGTTTTCTCTATTAAAAAAATGTGATGCAAAATATTTACTTTTGGCTCACATTGATTTAATCTATTGATTAGATTAATTATTCAATTAATGAACTTAAATCATTATTTTAGTTTAATTATTATTTTTCCTTATATTTATTAATTACCACTTAAAGTTTGATATTATTTCTATTTTAGTAGTATATTTACCATTAGTGACTTACTAAATAATAATTGTTAAGTTATTATGTATATTATTATTTATTATATATAGATTTATAATTAAATATCATATATTATATATAGATTTTTTATTATTATTATATATATATATATATATATATATATATATATATATATATATATATATATATATATATATATATATATGACAAGGATTTAAATTTTTTTTTTTTTGAAAATTAATGAATATAGAAGCTTTAATTAATTAATTCATTTGTACACAATTTTTTTATTAAGTAAATTTTGATGTTAGATGGGTTGGATTTGAATATAATGAACCTAATCGTATAAAAATAATTAATAAGTAAACTGAGCTCACATTTTTCCTTTTTCTATTCTCTCTATATTTTCTTAACAATTAATTGTTGGAAATGATTGAAAAGCTCATGAATGAAGAGTAATGGAACTGGTAAAGAATATTTTCAACCATTGTTATGTCATTGATGTCAAACTTGCTACTTGCAAGAATGATAATTGCTTTAGTGACCCAAATATTATAAGTTGGTTGATTGACAAGGAAGTGGCAATCAATAAGATGTCACTAGAGTACCTAGAGAAAGGTTGAAGTTATGATGTTGTAATGAAGTATAAGGATCAGCTAAGCCATTGATGAAATAGTGCATTGATATCAGACACAGAGAATTGGCACACTAAAACACATCAAAGATGTAAGGTCTACCTAAGTCATTTGTAAAGCCTAACTAAGTTCATTAGAAAGAGCCAAGCAAGCTAGTTAGTGCCGACAGATTCTCAGTTGAAGTCGAGCAAAGTTCAACTTAGTGTGTGCCGAGTGATCTTCAGGTGCCGAGTAGTCTTTAGGTACCGAGTGAAGATTAGGTGCCGAGTAGTAGAAAAGAAATAGGTGCCGAGTAAGTTTTCAAATGCCGAGCAAGAAACAGGTGCCGAGTAAAGATACAGGTGCCGAGCAAGATACAAGTGCCGAGTAACATAGAAGAAACCGAGCATCAGTAAATCAATAATGCCAAGTTGCTACATTATTTTGAAAATCAAAGATTCCCCATATCTGAGCCGACATGGTAGTTATTTAGAATTCTGTGAATCAAATAGAAGATAAGAATGATGAGCTGGTGACATAGAACACTATGTAAAATATTTTTGGTGAATACAATTGAATTCTAGATGTAGTTTCTAGATAAGAGCAAGATATGGGATAGATACATTGTATCTTACCTAATCTATTGAAACCCTAAAGTTGGAGAGGGAGAATCGAGCAAAAAAGGTATTCCAGATTTCTATTTAAGGAGTCATCAGGTTACGAAGCAAATAGAGATGGTCAAGAATGAAAGCATGAAGTGCTAAAGAAGGTGCTAAGGTGGAAGAGAGCATAGATACTTTGCTTCAATAGGTGACCATAGATATGGTTGCATTGGTATGATGAGTAAAAAGACTCAAGGTGATGAAGCTTGAGATGACAAGCTTATAGAGCTGAAGTGATTAAAGCCAAGCAAATGATTGAATTGAAGTGTGATCTGTAATCTTCAAGATATGTTGTAAGTTGTATCAGATCAAAAGCCATTATTGTTACTCTCTAGCAATTGTAATAGTCAGAATAAATCCTATGGACTTAGGTTGGTTTAATAGCCATGTTGTAAATCCTTTAACAAGGTGACATTCCAAGTGAATGTTCCAAAATCTTTTAAGTAGGCCCATTCCTAATAGTATGGTGAAATCCTCTAACAAGGTCACATTTAACAATGTGTTGTAGCCTTTACTAGGGCAGGTCTTTAATAGGGCAGACCATTAGAAGTGTTTGAAATCAATTGCACAGTTATTTTGTGGGTATCATCCCCACTCCAGTTTTACCTTCTTATTCCTGGAGGGTTTTTGGGTTATCAAATTCTTAGTGTTATGGTGTGATGCATGTTTACTTTTCATAGTTGTTTAAATGTTCAAATTGCATGCATGATAATTTCAATTATGCGCCATTAAGGATTTGTAGAAAAAGTATTATTAGGGCATTTGGACCTTGAATAACTGATTCACCCCCCCCGCCCTCTCAGTTATTATAAAGAATTATAACAATTGGTATCAGAACCTTGTTGCTGACTTAGTTTAAAGGGACTAGAAGCAGAAAAGATCAAAATGCCTAAGAGAGAAGTTCCCAAGCTCAACAAAGACAACTTTGTTGTATGGCAAAGCTTGATGAAGCTACATCTTGGATCCATAGGAGATTATGCCCAAAATTCAATTGTTACTGAACATGTTGATCCAACTGGTACTCTTACTACAGAAGATTTGAAAAACAAATAGGAACATAATCAAACAATGCTAGAAATTGCTTCTGCACTCAACTATGCTGAATTCGATGATATCAAAGGATGTGACACTGCATTCAAGATGTGGAAAGCCCTATCAGACATTTATGGAGGAGATCAGAATGTCCAAAGAGCAAAAAGAGAAAGCCTCAGAGGAAAGTTCGATGATATGAAGATGGAAGAAAGTGAGAATGCTGCTCAATATGCCTCTAGAATAAAGGAAGTGGTAAGTGCAATAAGATGTTTGAGTGGTCAATTAGATGATGATACTATTAATAGTAAGTTTTTAAGAACCTTGCTCCTTATCTATGCTATTAGAGTATCAGCTATACAAGAGCTAAGATGTGTGCCAGGAAACAATCTAAGTTTTGAAGGTATAGTGGGTAGACTCACTGTATTTGAGTTATCTAACTTTGACAGCTACAGACCTGAGAATGTTGAATCCGCTTTCAAGGCCAAGCTATCACTGAAAGATGCTAAATAGGTGAAATCAAAGAAGGGAAGAAAGATGAAATATGTATCCAGTGACAGTAGTACTGATGAGGAAGACGTGGAACAATTAGAAGCATTACTAGCTAGAAGATTTCACAGAGGCAAAGGAAAATTCAAAGGTAAGCTGCCTATCATTTGTTTCAATTGCAATGAAGTAGGACATATTGCTGCAAGGTGAACATAGAAAAAGGAATACAAGGAAGGCATCAAGTACAAACATAAAATAGAAGATGATAAGAGAGATCACAAAGACAAAGGCAAGAAGTGCTATATTGTTGAAGAAGATTCTGATGATAATGATGATCAAGTTGTTTACGTGGCCATGAAGGGCCAATCTGATGAAGAAGAGCCTATAGCACTAGTAACATGTATGAACAAGAATGACAAATGGATCATAGACAACGGATGCTCACATCACATGACAGGAGACAAAAGTAAGTTTGTTAACTTTACTCAGTATGATGAAAATAGTGCTAGATTTGGTAATGATGCTCCATGTCAAATCAAAGGAAAAGGTTCCATTAAGCTTATAGAGAAAATTTCATGTGATAATGCATACTATGTTGAAGGACTAAACTACAATTTGCTAAGTGTCTCACAGTTAGGCAATGTAAGGTGCAAAGTAGAATTTGGAAATAAAACTGCAAAAATCTATGATATTGATGGTAAATTGATAGGAACAGGAGATCAAACAAGAAGTAATCTGTTTTATCTTGATATGGAAAATACTTCTTGTCTTGTTGCAAAATTTGATGACGTGTGGTTATGGCATAGAAGGCTATGTCATGTCAACTTTGATAATCTGGTCAATATCATTAAAATGAAAAAAGTTAGAGGTTTACCCAAACTAAAGAAGCCTAACAATATCATGTGCAAACAATGTTAGCTAGGAAAGATGACCAAGTCAAGTTTCAAGACTAAAAACTATACATCTAAAGAAGTACTTGAGTTAGTCCATACTGACTTATGTGGTCCAATAGAAGTACAAAGCTACAAAGGAGATAAATATATAATGTTGTTTATTGATGACTATTCCAGGATGATGACTATTATGTTCTTAAAGCAAAAATCTGATGCTTTTCAAATGTTTAAGTGGTATGTGGCTAGAGTTGAAAAAGAAACAGGAAAGAGTTTGAAATGCCTAAGATCAGACAGAGGTGGTGAATTCACATCAAATGAATTTGAGATATTTTGCAAAGACAAAGGAATCAAGAGACAAACATCAGCTCCTAGAACTCCCCCACAAAATGGAATTGCTGAGAGAAGACATAGATCTGTGATTGACTGTGCCAGAACATTAATGATTGGAAACACTGTTGCTCTAAAATATTGGAGAGAAGCTGTAAGTGTGGTTGTTCATACACTGAACTGAGTACAAGTTGTTAGAGTAATTATTTGTTCTAACTTATTAATTAAATCACTTTGATTTAATTAATTAAGTTTCCTATTACTCTAGTTTTCTTAACCTATCTTGTAGGTGCATATAATTAATATTTTATTAATTATATTGTGCAACCCTAGCTTTTTTAGGCTTTAGTTTCCCTTTTCGGGTTTCGTGATTCCTTTATAAGGATTCACCTCTTTGTATTTTATTCATTCACTTATTGGATTATATGAGATATTGCTCTTTGCATGTCCATAAGATGGATCTGGCTTTTTGGTCTCCTTGATTTTTCCTTGCCTCTGTTCTTTGCTTCATCCATGTGACAGGATTATGCATGCAGGTGTTCTTGGGAGATTAGTTTTTCACCTAATCTAACACAAGTCAAGAAAGGTACTAATGCAACACCTTTTGACTTATGGTATGGTCACTCACCCAATGTAAAGCATTTCAAAGTATTTGGTTGCAAATGCTTTATCCTTAAAGATGCTAGAAATGGAAAATTTGATGCAAAAAGTGATGAAGGCATATTCCTTGGTTACTCCACTAGAAGTAAAGCGTATAAGTGTTTAAATACTAACACTGACAAAATTGTGAAAAGTGCAAATGTAAACTTTGATGAGCATGCAGATGTCCAAGTTGAAAAACCAAAGAGAATGGATGACTACAGAACCTTTGTGTATTCTTATGAAGGAATGCCTATTGATGAGGATACTACCAATCAAATTGGGATTCAACAACAAGTTTCAGTCTCAGCTGAGTCACAACCAATGAATGTCGAGCTACATTCAGAAGCTAAGTTGCAGAATGAAGGAAATGCTCATTTTGACTCTGAAGTCAGTACACATGACAGAGATGAAGAACTACCTGAAAAAAAGTGCATAGTGATCCAGAATCTGAAAGATCAAACATGGAAACAAGGATAGAACCAAGATTGTCCAAATATGTGAAGAGGCATCACCTTGTTGAACAAATAATTGGTGACAAAGATATAAGACTAATGACAAGGAATAGACTAAGAAACGAATCATGTTTGTTAAGAAAATTTGAACCTAAGACAATGTATGATGCATTACAAGATGGTGACTGGTATAAAGCTATGGAAGAAGAGATTGATCAAATGAAGAAGAACAAAACCTAGAGTTTGGTTCCTAGACCAGTTGACAAGAATGTAATTGGCACCAAGTCGGTATTCAGAAACAAGCTAGATGAGAATGGTGAGATTACTAGAAACAAAGCCAGACTAGTATGTAAGGGTTATGATCAAGAAGAAGGGTTAGACTATGGGGAAACATTTTCCCTTGTTGCAAGAATGGAAAGAGTAAGAACTTTACTTGCATATGCTACATATAAAGATTTTAAAGTCTATCAGATGGATGTAAAGTCTGCTTTTCTGAATGGTATATTGGAAGAGGAAGTCTATATTGAATAACCAGAGGGATTTTTTGATGAGAACAATAGGGATATGGTTTGTAAACTACATAAAGCACTCTATGGTCTGAAACAAGCACCTAGAGCATGGTATGAGAGACTTCA
Organism: Cupressus sempervirens; assembly: GCA_028749045.1. Classification (NCBI taxonomy): domain Eukaryota; kingdom Viridiplantae; phylum Streptophyta; class Pinopsida; order Cupressales; family Cupressaceae; genus Cupressus; species Cupressus sempervirens. The sequence goes on along the minus strand of CM053783.1, from coordinate 635,297,574 downwards.
CAAGTATCTAGTGCAAATAGGATTTGAAAGAACTGATGATAAAAACAACATCTACATCAAATCAGAAGAAGGTAAGGATATTATTGTATCTAAAATCTTTGTGGATGACATAGTGTTTGGAGGAAAGGAAGTGCTTTGCAAAAGTTTTGCTGACAAAATGAAACATGAGTTTGAAATGTCTATGTTTGGAGAGATCAAATTTTTGTTGGATTGCAAGTACATCAACTAAAACATGGTATATTTATGACACAATCAAAGTACATCAAAGAGATACTTAAAATGTTTGGATTGGAAGATTCCAAACCAGTCAGCACACCAATGGCAATAGGACATAAACTATCCAAAAATGATGTATCAGCTGAAGTTAATCAAAAAATGTACAGATCCATGATTGAAAAATTGCAATATGTTGTACATAGCAGACCAGACATAGCATTAGTAGTTAGAATAGTGGCTAGATTCTCTGCTAATCCTAAAGAAAATCATCTCATAGCAGTAAAAAGAATAATGAGGTATCTCAAAGGAACTGATGATTTTGGCCTATATTATAAAAAGAATGAAAAGTATGAGCTCAATGCATACACAGATGCAGATTGGGGAGGCAACATTGATGAAAGAAAAAACACAACTGGAGGAGCACTATTTTTAGGTAAAAGACTAGTTACTTGGACTAGAAAGAAGCAAACATGCACATCTCAGTCCACTGCAGAATCAAAATATGTTGCAGCAGCAGTCAATTGCACAAACATTGTGTGGCTCACACATCTATTGAAAGGAATGAAAGAAGAGGTAACCAAACCTGTGCTATTGTATTGTGATAATACAAGTGCTATAAACATATCCAAGAATCCAGTAATGCATGCAAAAACAAAGCATATTGCAATCAAGTATCACTATGTCAGAGAATTGGTAGAAGACAAACAAGTGAAGATGGAGTACATTCACACAAAGGAACAAACTGCAGATATCTTCACCAAACCATTGCCCAAGGATGCTTATGAATATCTTAGAGGTAAGTTGGGGGTAATGCCCCTAACTCAAGCAGTTTAAAGCAACAAAGAAACTGCCCTACATCAACAAGAACAAATCATTGAAATATCAGAAGAATGATGTAGAGGATGACAGCAGGAGTAGGAACTCCAAATTAGTCACAAGCATGGTGACAAAGGGAGAAGATATGAGATGCAAAGCTTATATTTCACATGTTAAAGATGCTACATCTTTGGCATTTATGTCAAAGAGGGAGATATATGCAGAAAACTGATCAATACAAAGTAAGAGGGAGATATATATATGAAAGAGGGAGATTTATGAGAAACTGAAAGGTAAAGATATGGAGATATATGAGATTAGTAGTAAAGGATGCAGCAGTCAAGAAGGAAGAAAAATGTAGCAGAAAACGTATATAATTTTGGTGGTAACTAAGTTGATCAAGTGATCAGTTTGGTTTACCATCAATGCCAAAGAGGGAGATTGTTGGAAATGATTGAAAAGCTCATGAATGAAGAGTAATGGAATTGGTAAAGAATGTTTTTAATCATTTTTTTTTCATTGATGTCAAACTTGCTACTTGCAAGAATGAGAATTTCTTTAGTGATCCAAATACTATAAGTTGGTTGATTGACAAGGAGGTGGCAATCAATAAGATGTAACTAGAGTACCTAGAGAAAGGTTGAAGTTATGATGTTGTAATGAAGTATAAGGATCAGCTAAGCCATTGATGAAATAGTGCATTGATGTCAAACATAGAGAATGGGCACACTAAAACACATCAAAGATGTAAGATCTAGCTAAGTCATTTGTAAAGTCTAAGTAAGTTCATTAGAAAGAGCCCAGCAAGCTAGTTAGTGCCAAATAGATTCTCAGTTGAAGCCGAGCAAAGTTCAACTTAGTGTGTGCCAAGTGATCTTCAGGTGCTAAGCAATCTTTAGATACCGAGTGAAGATCAGGTGCCGAATAGTAGAAAAGAAATAGGTGTCGAGTAAGTTTTCAAATGCCGAGCAATCTTCAAGTGCCGAGCAAGAAACAAGTGTCAAGTAAAGATACAGGTGCCGAGCAAGATACAAGTGCCAAGTAACACAGAAGAAACTGAGCATCAGTAAATCAATAATGCCGAGTTGCTGCATTATTTTGAGAAATCAAAGATTCACCAAATTTGAGCCGACATGGTAGTTATCTAGAAACCTTTGAATAAGATAGAAGATAAGAATGATGAGCTGGTGACACAGAACACTATGTAAAACATTTTTGGTGAATGCAATTAGATTTTAGATGTAGTTTCTAGATAAGAGCAAGATATGGGATAGATACATTGTATCTTACCTAATCTATTGAAACCCTAAAGTTGGAGAGGGAGAATCGAGCAGGAAAGGTATTCCAGATTTCTATTTAAGGAGTCATAAGGTCACGAAGCAAATAGAGATGGTCAAGAATGAAAGTATGAAGTGCTGAAGAAGGTGCTAAGGTGGAAGAAAGCACAAATACTCTGATTCGATAGGTGACCATAGATATGGTTGCATTGGTATGATGAGTAAAAAGACTCAAGGTGACGAAGTTTGAGATGAAAAGCTTACAAAGTTGAAGTGATTAAAGCCAAGCAAAGGATTGAACTGAAGTGTGATTTGTAATCTTCAAGATATGTTCTAAGTTGTATCAGATCAAAAGCCATTATTGTTACTCTCTAGCAATTGTAACAGTTAGAATAAATCCTATGGACTTAGGTTGGTTTAATAGCCATGTTGTAAATCCTTTAACAGGGTGACATTCCAAGTGAATGTTCCAAAGTCCTTTAACTAGGCCCATTCCTAACAGTATGGTGAAATCCTTTAACAAGGTCACATTTAACAATGTGTTGTAGCCTTTAACAGGGCAAGTCTTTAATAGGGCAGACCATAAAAAGTGGTTGAAATAAATTGTGTAGTTATTTTGTGGGTATCATCCCCACTCCAGTTTTACCTTCTTATTCCTAGAGGGTTTCTGGGTTATCAAATTCTTAGTGTTATGGTGTGATGCATGTTTACTTTTCATAGTTGTTTAAATGTTCAAATTACATGCATGATAATTTCAGTTATGCTCCATTAAGGATTTGTAGAGAAAGTATTATTAGGGCATTTGGACCACCCCCTTCTTAGTTATTCTAAAGAATTATAACATTAATATCATTTATTTATTTTTTCTATAATTCAAATATTTAACTCTTCATTTTAAATTTATTAATTAAATAAATTATATTTTCTTATATAATTAAATTAGTTAATTTCTATTAAAAATTAAACTATGAAATATATCATAAATAAAAGATTAAGTAAATATACATAAGAAAGACTTTAATATTAAAAAAAATGTTTTTAAATACTTAATTTTTATTTTCATTTACATTCATTAATTAAATAAATTATTTTTTCCCAATTCTTCATAATTAAAATAATTGAATTTCTTTTACTATTTAAATAAATAAGATAATCATTTACTAATTTCAAAATAACAAAATTTACCATTTTATTTACATATATTTTCAAAATATAATAATTTTCGAAAACAAATTAAAAATATAATAATTTTCAATTTTCAATTTTTCAAATTAGTTAAAAATAACATAATCATAATATATTAAATTTTTGTATTTTTTTAATTTAACATAATACATAAATCGAATATTATCCATTTCTTTGCAGATGAATGGAAAAAATGAAGTATAACGAAGACATGTATAAAATATAAAACATTTCAGGCACTATACCTTTTTAGTGATTGAAAATGATTGAAGTAACTGCGCCTGTCAAAAGTACAAAGATGTCACGCATATTGCACATGCGGTATGGGTATGCAGCGACATGGAAGGCATAGAGTGGAGGGGCCCGACCAATGCAAATATGTTGCACCAGAGCTGGTGCCGACCCATACATGGGATTTAACTTTTTCCTTAGATCTTCTGACATCTTATGTAAATGATGGTGGTTAGTATCCTAGGGTGATTTGTCATCATCTATATTTAAAAAAAAAATGTTTTCTATTGGCATATTCTCTAGTCTATTCTCTTATTATTTTATTGAACTTTATTGGCTGGAAATTAATTCTACTTACCCATACAATTTCCAGAGAGTAAAAATGAGCACCTACAACAAGCTATTTTTCATGTTCTTAACATTCTATATCATCTATTTGATTTTCTTCTTCTATTGCCTAGGGTACTCATAATAGGTTATTGTAGTAAAACATTGGTGGTTACTAAGCATGTTATGATAGTCTATATTAATGAACTTATGGATTCATTTGGGCAATATCTCATTACAAAAGCACATTTAGAAAACATGACAAAGACTTATATGAATAGAATGACTATTCTTATCTTGCGATTAAAGAAATTTAGTAGCCATTTGCTCAAGATCTAACATTGTAATTACATGCAAGGATCTAATTCAATGATGCATATTCACTTATTAATTAAGAGAGTTTAAATGGTAATATCATTCCATGAAACTAATTTTTCTAATATGGCTATTCTTTCATGATAATTAAATTCAGTCTTGAAATTTGCATAGCAGTAAAGGAGTTCAATAACTTTAAGTACCAAGGCAACTTATCTTCCTTCACACAATACATACTTCCTCCAATAATTCTTACAATGCACAAAAGGTGGTGAAATCTTCATAGTATGACAATACAATGGATATGCTATTCACTAAACATAGAGGTTTCACCAAATCTTTTTGTCAAGGAGAAGCAATAACACTATTCATGCAATACATTTAAATGCCCACAACAAGATAGAGTTTACTCATATCCTCTACTTGAATACAACAAAGAATGTCTTCATCTCTTATGCACATGAAACACAATCAGAGTTCCAAGTTTCAAGATCACCCAATAAGAACCTGCAAAAGAGAGATAAATATGACAAACCATGGAGGCTTACCTCCCAACCTAGGCCTCAAGGAGACCACCCCTATGCTAGGGGAAACAAGGTTCAATCGGGATACATTCAAACATCATCAACGCAACAAGAACCAACATGAATACCACATTCAACAACACTTATACAATCCCCCAACCAAGGCTTGCACAATGATTCACAGATGGAATCATAAACATTGGGTGAAGGTGGGCTCTTCAAGGAGGAGAATTCCACATCCTTGTGAAACAATAAAACTTGCAATTTAAATATCCTAATAAAGCTTCCAAGAAGCATGCCATAACAAGGTTTTAAATATCACATGCCTCAACAAGGCTACATACTCCTCACACTTCCTCACTTATACCTACCATAGTACAATAGAAAGGCATATGGCTTCAATGGAACCCATACTCCATGCAAACTATCCTCTCTCCAAGAGAAGGATTTCTCAACTTCAATGAAAAGCCCAACTAACCCCTTCACCCCAAGGCTTCTCTTCCCTCCCAAGGGTGAGTGAAGCCTTCACACCCACCATAACACTCAATCCACAATCACAATCCAAGAAAACAAAACCAAATGCAAAGAGATTCAACATGCTTACTCACACTCACCATATTTACAAACATGCACCAAATGGAAACCCATAGATCCTAATGGAAACACACTTACAACTTCCATGAAATGAAAAGAAACATGGCATGAAGCACTAACCTCCTTTCAAGCTATGGCTTTGAAATGAGGATGAAGACCTTTTCCTCCTTGGCTTCCAAGCTTCTCCTTCTCAACCCTGTCTGTCTCTACAATTAGAGAGTGGGTGAACAACTACTAAGGTTGGCAGAAGCTCCCTAAAAAGACCCCAAATTTCGTCCTCACCTACCCCTCTTACTTTCTTGTACCTTCCTACCAATAAGAACTTAACCAAGTGGTGTAATGAGGGAAAAAGTCATGTGACAATTTGATTTTCGAATTGGCTTGGAAATGACTATTTTTGAGGGTCTCCTAGGTCCCCTAGACCAATTTATGATTATGTTTAAATCCCCAACCCATACTATTACCATGTGGGTAACTTATTTTCACAAAATTAACACTTAGAAATCACTTTAGGCTCTCTAAAGTTCCTATCAAATTATAACTTGAATCTCCATCAAGAAGGTGACTCTTCCTAACACTCTCCAAGGTGGGTTAACTTAATTTCATAATGAGACTCAATTTTAGGTTAGGTGACTTCATGCCAAGGAATCCTATATGACATGTCATTTACACATGGACAACACAAGTGTCAATTGACTCACACACACACACACACACACACATTAAAACACTTTACACATCATGATAACATGTCTCTAATTAATCTTGAACTCTAACTATAAAAATCATGCACAATCACATTATGGAATAGCACAACACAACGAGGTTTTGAATCTTCCAAAGATTAACCTTGGCTTTACTATGTTCACATAGATTAAACCTTGTTTCCCCCATTAATCTCCATGGTTCAACTTCCTACACACTCAACTTAAACATCAGTAGCCCCATAAAATAATATAAAAATACATACAGATAAGTGCAGAATAAATCCAATATCTCATAATTCATATTAACATATACAATTAAATTTATTCTAATCATTATGTTCTAAGTACTATCAACAAAATTGCAATATCATATTCAATTAACTTTTATCTAGGTACATATTCAAAACTTTGCAATATCAACCATATGGGTATCAACATTTATCTTTCTTACTATAACAAAATTACTATTCTAAATACTATCACAATCCCTATCTACCATAACTATGAAACATCGAGGTCATATCATAAAAACATGTAAAATAGATCTTAGTATATGTGTTATGAGTGAAAATCATTATTGCGCAAACTTGTTATCTAGTGTCCTTTCAACTCAACTAACCAAGATAATATTTCTAATAATGTTTGTTTTATCTCATTACAGGGTATGTGTGCTCCTAAGATTAATTCCTCATGTCATTGAATGTTTTCCAAATTATGTCATCATATTTTAAAACCAATCTACGAGTGCAACCATTATGTTTTGTTGATGTTATAAGCTACATCCATTGTTATTTCTTAGGAGAGAAAATGTCAATTCATCTTTCCCAACTTTGGTTAGTGATTCATTTTATAAATTCCTTGATCCTTAGCTTGAACATATAGAGTTTCATTTCTTTGTGATCTTATCTATTCAACCTAATGTTATTGAATGGGTATTAGACTTATAACAATTGAAATCTGCATCAATCTCTGCTAGGGTCTCATAAATCATTATTAGTACAACAATGTCAAACATAACCTAATTAACTCATATTCGTATTTATTTTAACAAGGTCTATAATAGGGTACTATTGTGGGTCTTACAGTTGGCAAAACTACTCATTGACAACTTTGCAATTTTTGCAAAATTGCAATGGCAAATTTTGCATAGTTTTGGAAAAGGGGCAACATGGATAGTTATGGATTGAACTAAAGGAAAATATGGATGGGAAAAATTATATAAACACCTTCCAAAATATTTTCGGGGGTTGGTCATGCATATGTACAAACATCACCTATGCATGCAACATTTTTGTGGTCAAAAAATGTACTTTTGAAGGATTAAGCAAGGAAAACTGATTGAAAAGTTTACTATTTTGAATGGAATAGTTGCTTGGTTTCATGTATTGATTTTTTACAAGGTATTTTAGTTCTTAAGTGTTCATTCTAGGAGGATTTGAAAATGAATTAGGTTTTGCATTACTACTATCCAATTTTGTGTATCAACAATAAACATGGCTAAGGTTTGACTTCCCATGGTTGAAAATCCATGGCCTTTGGGAATCAAGAAATAGCCTTTGTACACTATATAAATAATTTTTTTGGAGTTTGTGGTAGTCAAGAAGCTAATTTTCCAAGTGAGCCCCATACAAGCAAGAAAGGCTTGGCAAAGTTACAATGAAGGCTTGTAAGTGAGTTCTAAATGGAATAGTGGATTGGCACGTGCCAATCTTGAATAGGAAGTGGTAGAATAGAGTGTTAGGTGCCCTTAGACCATAGGAGAAGGTCTAAAGTAAGCATTGGAGTATTTGGGAATAGTTATGTTGCCATTGCCCATAAAACCCTCAAAATAGGGGTAAACTAGAATCATACAGTACAGACACCATGGAGACCTAAAACCTAAAAAATATTCAAGCTTAGGTCATTAGGAACCAAAATTTTTAGTTATTAATAGTTCCTTATTTTTAGGAGGGCTAATGGTGGCTCCTAGGGTTATACGGGCAAACAAGGCAAGTTGGGCTTGTGAGAATGTGAAACTCAGAAAGATGATGCAAAAGGAAATGAAATGTGATAATAACCATGGCAAGATGGTCTAAACTTGATTCTGGCCCTTCAGGTGCATTTGGTGGAGTTTTGGCATGCTAGGTCAGGAAGTACATTGTTGGTGATCTAAAGGTAGAGGATGGAAACTTGAATTGATTGGAGAGTTTCTTGCTGAAAGGGGATTGGGAAGGAGTCTTCTAGGTTGGGGTTTGAAATAGTAACCCTAGGTAGGCTAGGAGTAGACATGGTAGAGAAAGAAAGCTCTGAAGTGAAGAAGCTCTCCATGAATACTCCATTGAGCACCTTGTTATGTCTAGGACTGGTTGATCTTGCCTTCTACTCTCCTAAATATTATAAGAAGATAACATGTAATTATCCACTAGGAAACCCAATATAAATTAACCTATAATGTCACTAAGTTTCCTATTTAAAAAAATAAAATAGTAAAACAAACAAGAGATAATATAGCATAATCAATTACTCATATACATACCTAAGCAATACAATAACATTTACATCTCTCAATGGTTCCATAATGTTCAATCACACACATTAGTTTTATTAAGATTAAATATGAAAGAAATCTATATTTCTATTAAGTTGGCCCTAGAGATACCAATGAAAGAAATATAGATTTTTGTCACATTCATCTCAACCAACCCCTACAACATCTTCACTTTCCCCTTACCCAACAACCAAAGAAAGGATCAACTCGATGTCATTGATGCACCTGCCTTATTGCCATTCTAGGCTCACTCTTCTACATCAATGCATCTATATTTTGTAGTTCAACTACTATCTCAAAGTGCTATAATAAGTGCTAGAATTTTGAATATGATAAGTAAACAAAGTCCATGTCATAGAATAACCACATATACAAAAAAAAATGAAAGAATATACAAGTACATAAGATGTCACATGGAACAACCAAAATGCATACTCATCCTCTGCACACATTGCATGGTATGAAATGCTAAAAGAATATACATGATGATAAGATACAACATTCCATAGGATCTGAAATAATCAAATGAAAATATTCTAGAATATGACCATAGAACATAATCATAAGACTAAAAGAATAGAACAATTGCACAAGGTACATCTAGCATCGACATCCAACTATTGGATCTCAATGGTATAAGAAACACTACTACCTAACCTCATGGAACCCAAATGGCCCACTCCCAGTATATTGAGGAGATAATCTCAAGTCCCATATGGATAACAATCCAAAAGTCATAACAAGAGTCTAGTTCAAGGAATCTTGGTAGCAATCTATCTCAAAGATACCAAGTACACAAGTACATCTAATCCCAAAGGAAACAAAGACATAAAGGAAAGCTAATCTACATGTGGGAAAGTTTCATCACATTATTTAACTCTAAGGTTACCCTAGTAGTCTCTCTAGATTCTGCCCCCCTATGACTCTTTGTGTCATCAGTAGCCTTTCTTATAGACAAGGTATACTAACTAGACAAGGTCAGAACCAAGCATCCTCTCTACTCCTATCCTAGCCTACACTAGAACTTGAGGCATGGGCAAGATAACATAATAACTCTTGTTAATTCATTTAAACCCCATTAATGAAATGTTATCACTTATTAGTACAACTTACAATGGGTTACCCATGCATCCTCTTTAGGGCTCTAGCCTCCATTGTAAGTCACTTTCTAGCATACATATAGATAGCCTACCCTAACCTCATAAAAGAATATCTGATAAATTCACAATAATCAAATTAGTCCTGTACAAGCAACTTGAAAGCATCGATAGATAATTGATCAACCCTCAAAGGTTACGTCTCAACAAATTACAATGCATAAG